>CM074721.1:58701195-59901195 GCA_037306005.1 Rhinophrynus dorsalis
GTGAAGTAATTTTGGGGCAAACCAACTGTCAGAGAGAAATAAACATCATCATTTAATGAAATGGAGCCTTTAACCCATGACTGCTAGAGAAGTCAGTATTCAATGGGTTATAGTCCCATTTATATACTTGGAAATTTTAGTAATGTTTATTTGTGCAGCTGTTTTGCCCAAGATTAAATACTTTTTCTCTTTGTGCATAAGGCCCTTTTACAGATGTATTAACCCTTTGAGTGCCAGACGGGTACGCAATGCATTGCTTTGCAATGTGTTGCATACCCCTCTGGCACTCAAAGGGTTAAGTTAGCTGAAGAGGAGCAAACCAGCTGCACCATAGGGGACAAATAAAAACTCCCAAACATCGCATTCATCTAAAGGGGGAATTTAACCCCTTGAATGCTACTGAAGTTTCTGACCTCTCAAGCATTTGAGGGGTTAAAATCCAGATTTAGATCAATGGGACGTGAGTTTTTTGTCCCTATGGTGCAGTTGGTTTGCCCCAGAGTTGCAGCAGTTTATCTGCCTGAATATGGCCCTTAGAGCCACACTGAGGAAGCTACAGGGCTAGAAATCTGGAGCAAACCAACTGTATCAGAAACAAAAAATAACACATTCCCACTGATTTAACAGGAGATTTTGGTGGATGTATCAATTAATCCATTTCTTTTATTCCGTGACGGACCTTGGGACCATGGCTTGAGCTCCTTCCAATAAGAGGCAGGGCAGTTTTTTTTCCAAGGAGGGGACTCCTTTTCACCCCTACTTAACCCTTGTACCTCTCAGCATAAAAGAGGATATTAGTCTTACCTGTTAAATCCTTTTCGCTTAGTCCATATGGGTTACTGGTAACTTTGGGTAGGAACAAATCTGTAAGTGAATGCAGGGGGTGGAGCCTACCTTCCCTCCTTGGCTGCAGCTAGCCAATCAGCTCCAGTAAGATTTGAGACACTATTGACTAGATAGTAGAAGGGAAAGAAGACTCCTGTGAGAATGACCCCGAAGGACCCCCACGTTCTGCCACAGGAGAGCCAAGAATGGTCCCTTGACAGGGTGGGAGACCAGTAACCTGTATGGACTAACGGAAAAGGATTTAACAGGTAAGACTAAAATCCTCTTTTTTCTGTCGTCCAATACAGGTTACTGGTAACTTTGGGATGTCCAACCATTGAGTTTCCCAGAGGCGGGAAGTAAGGCAAGGACCAGGCACAAGGCCCCCAAAGACACCAGAGCGGATATGAACAATCAGATCAGAGATAGCCCAACAAAACAAATGAAGTGTCAACGGACACTGAACAGGGGTAACAACACCCCAGGAACTGTTACACAGTTCACTGAACTAGAGCTAACAGGGCTCAAAAGTGAAGGAAGCACCAAAGAACCGAAGAAGATCCTAGACAGGCAAGACTGCCTCCAGGATCTTCCTCCCAAAACTGGCGTCAGCTGATGGCAGCATATCAACACGGTAGTGCTTCGAAAAGGTGTGAACAGACGACCAAGTGGCCGACTTGCACAACTAATCAGCGGAGGCCTGATTCTTTTAAGCCCAAGAAGCCCAAATAGATCTAGTAGAGTGAGCCGTGACCCGAAAGGGAACAGGCTTCTTCCTTAGCTCATAAGCCTTAAGGATAGTGGACTTGATCCAAGATGCAATAGTCACTTTGGATGCAAGTCTCCCTGCCCTGGGGCCCGCAGGAATGATGAACAGCGCATCAGACTGTCTAATGGGCTCAATGTGATGTACATAAAACTTGACACAACGCACCACATCTAACAAATGGAGATCCCTCTCCTTGTCAGACATAGGGTCAGGGAAGAAAGAAGGCACCACAATCTCCTGATTAATGTGGAGCTCACAGACCACCTTCGGGAGAAACCCCTGAGAAGTGCGAAGCACCACCTTGTCTTTGTGAAACACCAAAAAGGGTGGTCTACAAGACAGAGCATGTAACTCAGTGACACGGCTAATAGACACGATCTCCAGGAGAAAGGCCACTTTCCATGTCAGCAGGCGTAGAGGAATAATAGCCAAGGACTCAAAGGGAGAGCGATGAAGGACGCCTAAAACCAAGTTAAGATCCAACTGAGGAGCGGGAGTCTTGAAAACAGGACGAGTATGAGCAACGTCCTGGAAGAAAACTTGACATCAGGAAAAATAGCAATGCACTGCTAAAAGAAAACAGAAAGAGCAGAAGTCTGAACCTTAAGGGAACTCAAGCTGAGGCCCTTATCCACACCGTCCTTCAAGAAGGACAGGACCGTAGGCAGATCAAATTCCTGAGAAAAGTCCCTATCAGCACACCAAGAGAGAAAGGTCGACCAGACACGATGGTAGGCCTTAGAAGAAACAGGTTTGCGGGCACTAAGCATAGTAGCCACCACACCAAAAGAAAAACCTTTCTTCTTCAGTACTGAGGATTCAATTTCCAAGCCGTCAGAGCTTGACGATTAACATTCTCCTTCCACAGGTAACCCTACAGAAGAAGATCCGGACAGCAAGGGAACCAGAATGGCTCCGTCACTGACAGATCCAGAAGCTCCGGAAACCAAGCCTGTCGGGGCCAGTACGGAGCAATCAGAATGACTGGACAACGCTCCAGTCTGGGGAGGGGAGGAAAGATGTAAGCCAGAGGAAATAACCAAGGAATGGACATGGCATCCACCGCTAGCGCTAGAGGATCCCTCCAGCAAGAGCAGAACATCGGAACCTTCCGGTTGTGTCTTGTCGCCATCAGGTCAATGCAAGGAAGACCCCACTTCTGAACAATGAGGATGAACACTTCTGGGTGCAGTTCCCACTCCGCTGTCCACCATGTGTCGACTGAGGAAGTCTGCCATGAAGTTGTCTATGCCAGGAAGTTCTTCTGGACCCGGGCTGGGCATTCTTCCAGCTGGGGTGTCCAATGGCAAAGGGAATGAAATATTGCCCGAAGCTCCAACACGATGGGAAGGAGAGACTCCTCCGGAGACCACCGACCTTGAGCACTCAGTTGACCCAGGACCGCTCCCCAGCCGGAGAGGCTGGCATCCGTTGTCACAGTGGTCCAGAAGGACACCAGGAAGGACTTGCCCTTCAGCAGATTGGAGAGGTCGAGCCACCATGACAAACTCCGTTTCACATGAAGAGGGAAAGACACTGACATCTTCAGAGGGTCTGGCTGACCCCTGCACACCTGCATCAAAAACCTCTGGAGTTCCCTGGTGTGCTCCATGGCAAACGGGACCGCTTCTATAGTGGAAATGAACTTCTCCACTAGAGAGGACAGCTTCTTGGCTGGAAATGGATTGTGAGCTAAAACAGCAGAAACCCTGTGGGCGAACTGGTGAGACACCTCGTCCGTGAGAAACACCATGCTCTGTTGAGTGTTGAAGAGAAGGACCAGGAAGATCAGACGCTGGGATGGGACAAGACCTGACTTGTCCATGTTGATGATCCACCAGTGATGGGTGAGAGCATGAATGAAGTCCTGAACCTGCTGATGCAGAAGTTCCACAGAAGGGGCTTTCAGAAGCAGGTCTTCCATGTATGGAGTAACACTGATGCCCTCACGATGGAGGACAGACACTAAAGCTCCCAGGACACGGTTGAAGACTTGAGGAGCTGTAGTCAGACCGAAGGGAAGAGCTGAAAACTGAAAGTGCCCTTGGTCGCAGGCAAATCTGAGATACTGCCGGCTCTCTGGATGAATGGCTATGTGTAGATACGCGTCCTGAAGATCCAGGTGGTATTCCATTTCTAACAGAAAAATGAAAAATTAGCTAAAACTATAGCAGAACTATTCTCTTGCTGGTATCTTCACCAAGGAACAAATCTTACTGGAAATGAATGGTTAGCTGCATCCAAGGAGGGAAGGTAGGCTCCACCCCCTGCATTCACTTCCAGAATTGTTCCTGCCTACTTAAAGGGGCAGATCGCCTACCCAAAGTTGCCAGTAACCTGTATTGGGCGATAGAGAAATCAATTTTACATCTAGGAAAGCCAAAACGGAAGCTAACCACCAAAAGAATCAGGACAGAGAAAAAAATCCCCATTGTAGGAAAGACAACAACGGCAGGATACTCCTAAGAGAGAAAGAAGACAAAAGGAGTCAAACAAAAAAAAGACCCCCTTTCTATTTTTGTCCTATGGGACACTCCAACCCCATGCCAAAATGAACACCAGGGAGGGAGAGAAAACTCTCAAAGCCACTTCAAAAGTCAGACTATCACAAAGTCAAACGTACTGGAACTATGCTGAAGCACACACTATGTAAAAATAGTTAAATGAGTTTTCATGGCTGAGCAGCTGTACACAAGCCAAAGATCACAATGTGTAATGCCAGTCGTCGGCTGGACTGGTGTAAAGCTCTCCACCATTGGACTCTGGAGCAGTGGCAACACATTCTCTGGAATGATGAATCATGCGTCATCATCTGGCAGTCTGAAGGATGCCTCAGGGTTTTGTGGATGCCAGGAGACTGCTACCTGACTGACTGCATAGCTCCAACTGTTAAGTTTGGTGGAGGAGGAATAATGGTCTGGAGCTGTTTTTTTGGTCAAAGTGCTGAAGTGTTTGGGTTACTAGGAAAGGCATTTGTGCTCTTCTTTGCTGATAAGTACCAGTCCAGATGTATGGGGACAAAGGCTATCTATACATTGCTTTACCTTAGGAGTGGTCTTTTTTTGTTTTCAAAATAGTGGTAAAACTGCCCCATGCTGCAGACTATTTGAATGCCCCATAGCAGATCCTCTACAGGTGAAAGGGAACCGATTAGTGGAGCAAATCGAATGTAAAAGAAGAAGGATGGAAGGCAGCCAAAAACAGAATGGCTCTGACCCTTTCTCTAGCTTGATTAAAGATCACCTCCTGAGCAGGAATCTTTTAAAACTGTATTACGCTGAGCTGGGTGCGAGATAACTAGGATTAAGAAGGAGTTTCCTCCCTGGAGACTTTTTTGCTCTTCAAACACTGCCCTGCTTCCTACTGGAAGATGCTTAACCCCATGGCCCCTGTGTACCACCAGGACAAAAGGAAATGGTGTCTTTAACCTCTTGAATGCTAGGGAGGTGTATAATGCCTTGTGAAGCAATGAATCGGAGAGCTTTAGGATACACACGCTTAAAGTGCCATTTAAATGGATTGTAATTTTCACTTGTCCCCTATGGTACAGGTGGCTTGCCCCAGAACTGCACCTCTGAATAAGGTCTTTAGAGTTACTATAAAACAGGGTTCTCTATGTTCAAGAACTGCACTGCAAACTAACTGGTGAGTTGAAGGAAAATAAATGTGATAAAGGATTTCAATATTCTCAATTCAAGTGTCAAAGGCATTGCAAGTCAAAAAGGTGGTAGGGATGGTTTATGAACATTGTGGACCAAGGCCCTTTTTAAATGTAGTACTAGTCCCACAAAATATAAACTGACCTGGGAACTCACACTGCAGAATGAGATCCAGCTCGGATAGAAAGGGAGATACTGCAGTCAGAAAGAAAGGGCGAAAAAAGTTGAAGATGCCAAAAAGACAGACATGCAGAGATAAGTAGAGAGAGAAACAGGGAATCATATATACATCACAGCAGAGAAAGAAAGAAGAGAGAAAATGCAAGACTTTTAAAGGAAACTATACTTATAGGAACAAGTAGCTCTTAAGTAGTTTAACAGAATGACTGACTTAAGCAGGAGTGCTTCATACAATAGTTCACTGTATCCATTTTAGATCTTGCATCGTATCTATAGTTGACTCCATCTACTGAACTCTGAGCTAGTCTGTTATTAGTAAACACATTATCACAACTGAAAATTGCCTTCAGCAGGCTGGATGATGCAGCTCACAGGTTAAACTAATTAAGAGGCAGTTATTCATACAGGTGCAGTTCACCTTTAAGTGATGAAACACACAGCCTTACAGCTCAACTAAAGCAAATATGAGAAGTACAAGCAAAATAATGAAGAGCAAAGGTCCAGTGAGGAAATAAAAGGAGGGGTGGAGCATGTACAGCAGTGACGAAGTCGAGATATACAAAGAGAGTCTATAAACAAAAGCAGAAGTGTGCATAGAGCTGTGACCAAGTCTAGAAAGACATGGAAATGTGTAGCAAATAGAGAAAAGGTCATTTGTAGAATTATCAGGAAAGCCCAAGTACATAGAACGGCACCCAATTATAATAAAATAAAAAAAGAGGAGGAGTATGCAGAACAGACGTCCAGTCTAGAAATATACACTGAGTCGGCATACGTAGAGCAGGGGATAAGCTTAGAATTAATTACAGGTGAAATATATATACACCAGAAACCAAGACTAGAAATAGTCTAGAAATATAAGGGGATGTAGAGTATTTAGAGTGGGGGCCAAGTCTAGAAATAGGAGAGGTGGAATAAATAGAGCAGAGAACACATGTAAAAATATAAAAGAAAGGTGGACTACATAGAGCAGAAGCAAAGTACAAAAAATAAAAGGAAAGGGGGCGTATGTAGAGCAAGTCCAGGAAAAGCAGGAGAAGTGGCATACACGGAACAGAACATAATGTCTCAATTGTGACCAAGTGCACTGACCAAGTCTAAAAACAGAAGGAGAGGTGGAATATATAAAGCAAAGACCAAGTCTATAAAGTGCATATAAAGAAAGGTGTGCTTTGAGCGAGCATGAAATCTAGAAAATGCTAATATGCTAATGGTGGCTATGCATAGCCATGTCTATGTTTTAGAATTACATGCTAAGATCTGTAGTAGAGGAGAATACACTGGATTTTTGCCAGTTGTTGCTAGACTACAATTCCCATCATCATCAAGGTTATAAGAGGATGGAAGTTGTTGTCCAACAACACTTGGCAATCCATGGGTAGCTCACCCTTGACTTATTATTTGAGGGACTCTCTCCCAAGCACAAAGTGTTCTATTCCTGAGACTGGTGAGAAAGCATGGATTACCTTCTGGAGTTAGGTCCTCTGTAAAATAACTTGTGGCCTCCAGAGCCGATTCTGTTTCTTCTGAGCTCAGTGCTGCACAAAAAAAAGGAAAACTGAATGTGAATATAAAAACAGACTACAGTTTAAAAGCAATCAAATTAGAGTGATATAAATGTTTATATTTCCTACTTCTCTGTATATCTCTCATGTCTACAACTGTTTATAGATTTTCCTAATTTCTAAAGCAAATGTAATTAAACAATGCTCAAAACTGGTTTAGTTTATCACACGAGATCTTAAGGCCAGTACTCGGGATGCCACCACAATTCAAGTTTCAAAGGACCATTGCCTCCAAGGACAACGCTGATATAATTGCAATAGGGTGGAAAATAAAACATAATAAAATAGCTCTTCTATTTGAGTCACACTGCATTAAAAAAAAACAAAAAAAAAACACATTTTTTACCAAGCTTCTCTTGTTGCTTTGACAGTAGGGTGAGTCCTACTCTGGTGACATGAACTACTTAGATCCCACCCAGCCTTCTTAGCTCATGGTGCAACCATCAAATGCCCTTCAGCTTGTTACATTTGAGCATTAGTAAGTGGTTTAAAATGCTGTATTTCTAAGGAAAAGCATTCTTCCCCAACTACGAAGCACTCCCGCATTATAGAGACCTTCACATGGACGCAGGGAAATCGGACAGTCATTCTGACAGATTGATTTGTGCTATTGTTTGAGCCAATTGTGCCCATGTAAGGATATCAGTAAGACCTACATAACTGAAGGGTTCTATGACAGATTCTGAGAAAGTAAGTATTTTAATATTAAAAAATGCAATAAATTACAGATTTTTTACTAGGAAAATCAAATGTCTCGATGAAAAAACTTCAGCTAGACTGATGGATAAAGGCTCTGCACATAATATAATTACAGTGGTTTAAATCCTTGGCATTTCCTGGGAAGAAGTGTCTCTGAGTGAACCTGTAACTATAACAACTTAGTTGAGTTTGAAAAAGTGTAAAAGTCAAATATATTTTGCTAGCCATTTTTCATCAAAAGACAGGATATACTTAGCTCCTATATTATAGGTTTATTGTAGGCTCTCTGTAAATTCACTATTACTCCTTTCCTCCCACCTACCTCCCTAACAAAGTGTAGGTCTTTTTTAAAGCTCTTTCTATATCTCCTGATGTAAGATTAAAAGTCCACTTTAATGTAACAGTAAGACTTACATTTGTATGTGTTCTTCATACAGCATTCATACATTATTATAGAATTTTGCATTGTATCAGACGTTGAACATGCTTTCAATGCTCTCTCTTATCACACCTGACATTAAAGGGATAGTAAAGTCTAGTAAAACTAAAAGCTAATATTGTAGCAATTAAAATAATAAACTAAACAATGTTAGTTCTCTCTCTCAAACCTTTATAGTTTGAGAGATAAATGAAGATAAAGTTCCCCCCTCCCTCCCCTTTCTGTGACATGACCTGTAAAGCTGACAGATGGAGATTCTGGTCACGCAACAAGACAAGCCAAAATCTGTTTATTATTATTTTAATTGCTACAATATTAGCTTTTATTCTTACTAGACTTTACTATCCCTTTAACCCCTTAAGGACCCATGACGGTCCTGGAACATCATGGGTTGTTATCCCCTTAAGGACCCATGGCGGTCCTGGACCATCATGGGTTGTTATCCCCTTAAGGACCCATGACGGTCCTGGACCATCATGGGTGGTTATCCCCTTAAGGACCCATGACGGTCCTGGACCATCATGGGTTGTTATCCCTTTAAGGACCCATGACGGTCCTGGACCATCATGGGTTGTTATCCCCTTAAGGACCCATGACGGTCCAGGACCGTCATGGCTTAAATGATAGCAGCGTGCCTCCATGTACACTGCTATCATTAAAGGGATAGTAACCCCCCCCCCCCCCAACAACTTGACAGCAAAATACAGCAATCATAGAAACATACCGAACGCACTTAGTCCCATCTCTCAAACCTTTATGGTTTGAGAGATGTAAGGCAAGACAGTCCTCCGTTCCCTCCCCCTTCTGCCTGACGAGCTGTAAAGCTGTCAGAGGCAGAATCCGGTCGGCCGACTTTCGGCGGTTCTGCAGGAGTTCTGACATCTAGATATCTCTGTATAATTACTTCATAGGAATGGTCTACAACATGTGCTTGCAAGCCAGGCACATGTTTTAGACCATACCCATGAAGTAATAATACGGAAATAACTAGATGACAGCGCTGCTGCAGAGCCACCGTCTGGTGCTGGAAGCCGGATCTCATGACGTCCGCTATACAGCGGACGTATGAGAAGGGGGAGGGAGCGGAGGTCTGTCTTGCCTTACATCTCTCAAACCATAAAGGCTTGAGAGATGGGACTAAGTGCGTTCGGTCAAGTTGTTGGGGGGGGGGGGGGGTTACTATCCCTTTAATTCCAGGCTGAGACTGAGCGTTCTGAGACCGGGGCATTCAGTCTCAGCCCTTCTTGCTTGTGCCAGTTCATGTGATTGCCGTAGCAGCGATCACATGTACCGGCATTCTGACAAACAGGGGCAACATGCAAAGCATGCTGACTCTGAGTGTCTCCTCTACCTGTCTCCCTTGCTATCAAAGTAAGGGAGAGAGAAGTAGAGAGGAGACACCTAGTGGTAAAAGAAAATACAGCTGCTGGGGGTATTAAACCCTGCAGTCAACAGGACTGTTTGAAAATTAGTCTTCATGTATTTTTCTGGTGCAGGAGGCTGGCTAAATGCAGGTCAACCTTTCATGCAGTCTCCATAAAAATTTAACCCTATGTGCCCAATTGATCTCAAGAGAAAAAACAAAAATGGTGTTTTTTTCACTTTTCTTTTACATTTTATTTTTTTAATTTTCATAAAGTAATTGGTGGGTTTTCCATATATGTGGGGTATCAAAAGAAAGCCCTATTTGTGCTTAAAAAAACAGTATATAATTTATGGGGGGGGGGAATAAAAGACTTCGAGGGAAAACACTGTTGAACAAAGACATAGTCAAAAAGTCAGAATTGCTCCGGTCCTTAAGGGAAAACGACCTCAGATTTTCCCGGTCCTTAAGGGGTTAAGCATCAAAACTATGTATTAGACAAACCATAGGAAAAAAGTTCCACCCATATTCTGAAAAATCATGTAAGCATTTAAAGATGGTGAAACGATACTGTTCAGTACAGAACAGAGTTCAATTGCACAAAAAAAGGGGATATTTGTGCAATTTACTTATAAATACTTTTCTCTTAGTCCTCGTGGACAAGTACCATGGGATTAAGTTTCTTCCACTAAGAAGCATGGCACTTTAACAAAAAAAGTCTCTAGAGAAGGCCACTCAGCCACACACACAAACATTCATACAGACCCACAGACACCCACAGAGACCCACAGACACAGACACACGCACACATATAGAGACACATACAGACACACACACATATACAGACACATGCAGCTCTGCTTCTCTTTAGTTTACATACAACAAAGACAAACCAAGGCTAAATGCAGAACCCAAGAAAGAAAAAAAGAAGCAAGGGAAGTGCAACAGTCACTCATCCAGAGAAGCCAAAAAGTGACATGGCTATATATATATAAAAAAAAAAAAAGATTTGTTGGTAAGTAACATAAAAATCGTCTTTTTTTTTTTTTTTGCCCTGCTGGGGGGGGGGAGACAGGTTACCAAGCAAACATACCAACGTTGCTTCAAACAATATGAGGGAGAGAAAACTCCAATGGTCAGAGCAAAGACGGATCCCCTCTACTACAAGCACAGCGGAACCATGAACTGCACATGTAAACAGATACAACACGGCACACAGCAACGGGCTTACTGAGAAAAGGACAAGGTGGAAAAATATTGGAATGACCATAAATCTATCTACATCTACTGTGTAAAGTACAAGTCCAGGTTTAGAGAAAATTACACATCACCTATGAAACAGGATGGAAGACACCAAACTGGGTATCTTTCCGAGATTCACCAGGGACCTACATTGCCAGTCTTAGATACAGAGGCCAGATTGTGAAGCTGTCACACTAAAGACATAAGTAAGTCATCTGCAAACTAAAATCTGCCATCATTGAAGCCAAGGCCTCCAGTTAAAATCTGGAAAGCTTTGAGAATCCAATAGGAAAGAGTCACCAAATAGTAAAAATGCTTGAGGAGATAACGACATGACCAGATCAACAGATGCTCACAGACTCAAACCTGAGGAAGCAATGACCTGTCCATATCAGAGTATGTAGAAACATCTCTTTTTCCCATTCAAATGGGTTATCCCGGACCTATGGCAATGACAACAGACCTGATGTGATTCAGTCTTAAACAGGACCCTAAAAATACTTCAGGGTGATAGAAAGCTAGTACTGAACAGACTGCTCAAAGCAGGAACCACAAAGAAATCAGAGTAGAAACTGTATACTCTAAAATACCGGAGACTAAGACAAGGAGTATTGATGAACAGAACAAAACCTCCCTGAAGGGAAATCCAGCAACCATACCACAAACTCAAAGACTGTAATTGCCTGAAGAGAAAACAGGACACCTTGCTCACTTTCAGTGCCCATCAAGCACAACTTCATTACATAGAACAGAAGCATAGAAAAGAGACCAAACAAAGCAGCTTGAGCTGGGTGCATTGAATGAAACACTTACCCGACCTGGGGGGAGATGCACTAAGATGTGATAAAGAGGTGATAAAGTGGAGATAACTTCTCCATTGATATCACTTCTCCAATTCCTATGTTATTCTATGGAGCCTATGTACTAAAATGTTTCATTCTTTAGGGATCTTAGTGAATAGCTTTCATAGAATAACATAGGAATTGGTGACGTGTAATAAATAATTGGTCTTAACTATGTATCTTGACATTGTTATCTCTTTAAGACTATATATTATTAGGCTACAGTTCTAGGGATCTTACAGTAATTTTTCACATGACCACTGATGGTCACGGAACCTCACACACACTGAGGCTGATATACTGAGGCAAAGAGGTACAATTCTTGAGCAAACCAACTGCACATAGATTCATAAACTCCCAATTGATTTAACTGAAATTGCATTGAAGACCACTCCAGCATTCAATGGGTTAAATGCCCCGTTTCATCCTAGCCACTCAAGATAAGGAACATGTTGGGGAGAAATGTGTTTCTCTATGGGACCCCTTTATTAAAACATTAGCCACAGACTCCCAATCACAATTTTATGACAGCTTTAGACACAGACTGGAGAGTATATGAAGCCAGGATCACTGGTTCCTTTGATTATCACCTCCCTCATGGTGGTAGAGTTAGCAAAATTATATAATGGTATATTAATGGGCATCAGGGGGGTGGGGGATCCCCGGAGGCGCACAGGTTAGGGGGTTCCGTTTCATTTTTGTGATTTTACAATTCTACAACCCACGTTCAAGGCATCACTGAGCTGCATGCACAATCCAACATGGGAAGCTCTGGATTAGACAGCTGTCAAACACTATTGAAATTCTCTGAAAGTTCGTTGTGACCATCAAAAAAAGCACCTTTACAGTTTATGGGAATTTCTATTTGTTCCCTATGATGTGGTTTGCACTAGAATATATCCACTTTTTCTTAGTGCACATCAGCCTCACTGCCTGCCACATTAACCCTTTGAGAGCTATACAGGTACGCAAGCATTACAAAACAATGTGTTGCATACTCCTCTTGCACTCAAAGGGTTAAACTTATTCAGACTACAAAAACAAAGTGTAACGGACACAATTAAGTGTTTTGTTCAAGGCATGGTGCCTCTCAGGTGCTGCTCAAGTCACATTTTTCACTCCTATGTGCCACTGCAGAGAGAAAATGCCCATATTCATATCAGTCTGGTTCCGCCCTCAGACAGTCCAGCTCCAAAATGTCAGGCAAATACTCTGTGCACGAGAGAAACTGCACAACCCCAGAAGTACTTTTCGGCCTGTGTATGCCTCGTCAGTGGGTTGCAGCCGATTCCCTCTAGGCACGGGGAGAGCCAGTGCCCATGCCTGGGATACCCTTCCACTTAGGGAGGCTACAAAAACAAAGCATGTGATGTGATATAAAAAAAAAATTGTTTTGTTCAAGGCATGGTAGCCTCTCAGGTGCTGCTCATGTAGTCTCCCTAAGTGGAGGGGTATCCCAGGCATGGGGCCCTTTTTTTCCATATGCCTAGAGGAAATCAACTGCACCCCATTGACGAGGCCCGCACAGGCCAAAACATACATCTGTACTTGTGCTGATTCTCTCATGAAGAGAGGATCTGCCTGACATTTCAGAGCTCTACTGTCTAAGGGCAGGACCAGTCTGATATGAATGTAGAAATTTCTCTCTGCAATGGCACATGGCAGTGAAAATCATGACTTAAGCAGCATCTGACAGGCTACCATACCTTGAACAAAACAATTAATGTTATTCTTTCTTGGTGTGCGCTCATCACACACTTGTTTTTTTGCAGTCTACATTAGCCCTGCCCTGTTTAACAATAGCAACAATAGTTCTGTGGAACCACTAGTACATTTCAGCGAATAGTCCCTTTGTTAATTTGAAGTCTCTAAATAATGATAAATCTTATCTCTTTTACCCACCTGGAGGCAAGTGTAGCTTATAGAGGAATTTCAGCTTCTCGGTCATGTCTCCATGATACATTCCACCTAAAAGAGGAAAAGAGTAGTCAGGTCAGCTGTTTGAGTAAACTTCCTGCACCAGTGAAGAATTCTCAGAATTTGTCTGCTACCAGAGATCTGCCATAGGAATCTATCAAAGGTCACTGAATATTACAGCAGATAGGAAACCTACAGGACATATGTCTTAGTTCTCTTGTCTGTAGAAGAAAGAGTTCACCTTGACAGAAAAAATGCAACCGATTTCCATACTTGAAAAGAAACAAAACACCTAAAATTTTTATTTTAAAGGGAAACAGAATTTGATGGCTGGCCAGAACCAAGTGGTACATTGCCATTTTCCTATCCAATGCCATGAGTTGGATACCTCTCTGGCACTCAAATGGTTAAAACAATAGTAAAAGTTTATTATGAAAAACACTGAACTGTAGTGCTTTTCCTGTTGATAAAACAAGGGCACACCCACAACTGGAAGTTATTACAGTTCAATTTTTTTTTAACCCTTTCAGTGCCAGAGGGGTATGCACCTACCCCTCTGGCATTGAAAGGGTTAAATATTGTGTCCAGACAGCTCATTTGGAGTCGAGGCAATTATTTTATAATTAGTTTTAAAGCCAGTGTACACAGGCCAACACCGGCATTGCCGCAGTCATGCGCAGTATTGACTGCCCGAACATGCCGCGGCTGATATGGAGCAGGGCGCTCCGAATTCAGACTGTACTCCTCTCTGCGCACCTTCCTGGGACCAAGCAGTCTGAATTCAGAGCGCCCCACTCCATTATCAGCCGCACCGTGGGCAGTCTGTACTGTGCATGACTGCAGAGCACGCAGCCGTCTCTACTGTGCATGACGGCTTCTGACAAACATCCTAAGAGAATTAGTATATAGGATGTGGTAAAATGTATTATCTGTATTCCATAATTTGAGCTACAATATAATTAAAACTCTATTTTTTCCCCACAGAGATCTTTTTTTATTTAAAAAAGTATTTTTTAACGAATACATAAATATATGAATTATTTTATTCACCCAGTTTCGGCACATAAGGTACCCATTAACCCTCTGAGCATCACAGGAGTGTCAATGTATTGCTTTGTGCTTAAAGGATTAAGAGCATAGATATAGTCCAATTTTCTCATTGAGAATAACGGTGATCACTCTGAGCTGTGACACCTTATATACAATGTGAAAAAGTTGTAAGATAAAGATGGTACCAGCTCTCATGAAAGCTCAGCAAAGGCTTCCCTTAATAAGCTATACAGATGTTGGGACTGTGACTACTACAAATATATGATAAAAAAAAAGTGTGATGGCCCTGTTATTATTATTATTATTTTTATGGATATTGATAGTGAACTATAGCCTGTCAGTTATTCAAAAAATATGTATTTATTTATTTATTGATCAATTCAGTGACAATACTGACATACATCTATTCTTGAACTGTACAGTACTGGCAGGTGGGAGTTAGGTTTTAATGACCTACTAGTTCATGTGTGCTAGATAATTAGGTACAAAAATATATATTATTAAAATATCTCATGCGGGCCGCATCCTGGAGTCAGAAGGTCTATACCTTGGATGCCCCTCATCTACTCCATCTCATCATCGGTATACATTTATTGAACTTTTCTAATAGAAGTATAAAAAGAAGTGCTCATGTTCTCACGTTACCAATTGCTCTCGTTTGTGCAGCATGTAATGAGTGCCCAGACTTAAAGTTAAATTACAGAGATTAACATACCCACCACTGTTCTATTCAGAAGGACTCATCACTGACAGTTCTCAGACATTACTGCACCTTGACTTCTGAGACACCTGGCACTTTTTCTTAACCCTTTCAGAGGCAGAAGATTTTCCAAAGCATTGCTTCAAGATGCATTGGATACTCCTCTGGTACTCAAATGGTTAAAGGAATGAGTGCCTTGGGGCCCTGTCAGACTATATTTTAGAACACATATACCAAAGAAAATTGTACACATTAACCCTTTGAGTGCCAGAGGGGTGTCCAAAACATTGCATAGCCATCTGGCACTCAAAGAGTTAAAGTACATTTTATTTCTATGCATAGAAACTCACTGACTTTTTATTTTTCGAATACTGCTTAAAGGGACACTAATGTCCCATAAAAAATATTTTTGTTTTATATAGGTTAAAAAATAAATTATGTTGCACAAATCCTCTCTCTCAAACCTTTACGGTTTGAGAGATATTCACCTGTAAGGTTCCTCTCTCCCTCTCCTTCTACTGACAGCAGGAGATCCTGGTCCAGGGACCAGCTGGCGGCCCTGCAGCAGAGCCGAAACAGTTTTATTTAAAAATAATTACTTCATTGGAAAGGTCTACAACGTGTACTTGTTTGCAAGTTTTTAAATAATGTGATTTCGGCTCTGCTGAAGAGCCTCCTCAAGTCGGCTGACTCGAATCTCCTGCTCTCAACTATAAAGAAAAGGGAAACTTTACAGCTGAATATCTCTCAAACCATAAAGGATTGAGAGAGAGGATTTGTACCACATAATTTATTTCTTTAACCTCAACAAAACAAGAATATTTTTTTATGGAACATTACTGTCCCTTTAATAAGCAAGCCTGGATACTTACCCAGTCCTGTTACAAACTCTTTGAAGTTAATTAGAGAGTCCTTGTTGCTGTCCAGAAGTCGGAAGATTCGAGCAGCAAGAACGGGGGCATGAGGGCCACAGGACCAAGGGCTGAGTTGGGTAAATAGCTCCAGAAACTGCTGCATATCAATACGATATTGCTCCAGATAAGGTAGGCTGGGATCGTGCCGACTGCCAGATGAACGGTTCCCTCCCCAGTAACAGCTCATTAAATGCTGTGTCTGATGAGGTGATAGAGAAAAGATTACACAATAAAACAAAAACAGTTTATAAACAGGTCTTTTCACTGTGCTTACATACTTCTGCTTGAGTGGCAAGCCACAACACACATTGTACTTTTAACCCCTTTTAATACAAGAGTGATCTCCAATACTTTACTTTACAGACCTATTGGGCAAGCACTGGTGCCTGTGTCACAGCAATATGTTTGTGCCGCACTTTCTATTGTACTCTATATTGCCATTCACATGTCGACTGTGTTGACTGACAATCACCACTGAAACAGCTTGATTGCAACTCCTGGTGGTGACTAGCAAAGGTTGCCAGCAAATTACAGTTGTTAAGGTCTACATCATAGATTTTTGGCCATCCATCTATTGCGGACAATAACTTCCACCGTTACCAATCAGTAACTGGCTGGATGGGACTGACAGGAATTATAGACTGTAACAAATTATGTGTTTACTGATGAGATGAGTGACTGCATAGCTGTGATGGTCACTGCATGATCCAGTTCCTGGCTTGCCTACATAGGTGTCACAAATGTAATTATGGCTGACATCAATGTGGGCTGGCCATCTACTTTCCAGTGTATACCTTCCCTGATATAGGTTTGCAGGGAGCAGACAGTGTAAAGGAAAATGGTGATACAATTGTGCCACCTTAAAACAGAAAGGCCACAAACAACTCTGCAATCATCCACTGGAATGAGTTGTCTGCCAGTAGTCAGAGTGCCCTTGTTTTACTCACCAGGAAAAAAAATTGTCATTACTCTACCAAATCAGATATTTTTAATGACACATAAGGCAAATGCAGTTGACACATTGACAGAACCTAAATGATTTTTTTTAACCTTGAATAAATGGACAACAAAACAAAGAATATAAGAAAAAATCTAAAGCTGTTTGTCATGAAAACATTGTATTAACTGAATTTCTGTGTTGTGCTACTTGCATTAGAATTATCATCACTGTTCCATTTTTAACCCCTTTCAGTGCCAGAGGGATATCCAACGCATTGAGTTGGACACCCCTCTGGAATGGAAAGGGTTAAAGGAATGCAATGCTAATGTTACAGTACAACTTGTCCTTATCTGAAAGTGTGTATTCTAATAGCCATAAATATATGTTAGAAAACTTAAAGAGACGGTAATGCGTAATACAGAAAAACATAAGGATTAGAGAGTGTCTCCCTCTGGAGTATATTAAATTATCTTGCCTTCTGCTTGCCTTAATGCATCTCACCAGGTACAATACAAACCTTAAACAAGACATACAGATCCTCCAGTTCCTCCATAGAAAATCCAAGGTCAGTGGAGATAGCTCTCACCTAATGGGAAATGAAGAAATGAAACTTTTAAGGAGAAATGACAGTTCATTGCAGACCACATATTCTCTGACACAGCAATTTAAAATTAGTACTTTACTATGTATTGATGACATGTAACATTGTCCTGCTATAATTGGTATAAGAGTAAAGAAAGCTTTTGGCGGCTCACAAGATATCCATTCGGATCTCATATCCACTCCAGAGTTCCAAAGCTCTCCCAACATGGACGCCGCCGTGCAAAACCATGGCCTCCTCTAGCCGTAACACCGAACATCAAAAGAAAGGGCTGCACTGGTTAACTCCACATAAAGCAAGAGTGTTCATAAAATATCAAATTTTATTCAAACTCTTCCTAAAATCAAACAGGACATCAAACTTCCATTACTCACATATTTCAGATAAATACAGTACACACCAGTGTGTCGATCACTGTACACTGGTGTGTACTGTATTTATCTGAACTATGTAAGTAATGGAAGTGTGATGTCCTGTTAGATTTTATGAAGAGTCTGAATAAAATGTGATATTTTATGAAAGCTCTGTGGATTTAAAGGGGAACTATCACCCCTATATAAGTTTACCTTATTATAATCCTTAGCTAGTGATCAGCTTAATCTGTGGTCCTTAAGTGATGGCCACATGCGCAATGATCCGTCCTTAAAGAGGATCTATCACCCCTATACAAGTTTGTGCTAAATGTTATTATATAGCGATTATGTGGATTTATTTTTTTAACCCTATTTGGCCGAAAATTAATGTTTAAAGAGTGCACTTCCAGACAGACTGTGGTTACCTGCTCTGTACTGCAGTCTGTCACTCTGCCTCTTCTCATATCCCTCTATCCAGCCTCCTCCGATGACAGAGACTTTCTGCTTGTAAGCTGGAGCGATCTCATTGGCAGAGATTGATATCTAGCCAATGAGATCGCTCCATCTTACAGACAGAATCCCTCCGTCATCGGAGGAGGCTGGATAGAGGGAGGGGAGCAGAGGAAGAGTGACAGACTGCAGTACAGAGCAGGTAACCACAGCCTGTCTGGAAGTGCACTCTTTAAACATGAATTTTTGGCCACATAGGGTAAAAAAAAAAAAAAAAATAATAGAGAAATCCACCTAGTTGCTATACAATTGTGTGTTAAATGCTAGATTATATAGCAACTAGGTGGATTTCTTTATTATTTTTTGGGTTATTTTTGTTAAAATACAAGCATACTGTGGTGAAATGTACATTATTATAAATTAACTTGTGCCTCACTTCTGGACAGACTGTGGTTACGGCTCTGAATCGCAGCCTGTCCATCTTCTTCTGTTGCTTCCCCAAGTACGGTCACGTTCCAACCAAGAAGAAAGAGGAGTCTGCAACTTGACTGTACTTGGGGAGGAATAGAAAAAGATTGACAAACTGTGGTACAGAGCCGTACCCGTCATCTGTTTGGAATTAAGGCCACTGCTCATTTTTAATAATGTACATTTCACCACAGCATGCTTTTTTTAACAAAAATAACCAACAATTTAAGTTCATCGCTAGACAAGGATTACAATAAAGTAAACTTGTATAAGGGGTGATAGTTTCCCTTAAACCAATGCAGCCCTCTCTTACGATTTCCTATACCACTTATTACACTCTTAGCTAGAGTATTCACAATGTGGATAGTGCAGTAAACTGGTCACAAAACAGACCGTTAGCCTCTTGAATACAATAAAAGGATCCAGAACATTCCCAAGTACTTCTAGAATTGAAAGCAAGACTCTAATGGATTTGTGGTACACATAACTGAAATCAGACATGTATAGTTATTTACGTAGGTCACTAAGTGTCAGTTACGGCCCTATGTTCAAAAGAAAAGTCAAGGAATTTTGAGGCAAACCAAATGCACCACAGGGGAAAAAATCTTTTCACAAATCCCATTGATTTAAGTGGGGATTTTAATCTCTCAAATGTTAAAGAGGTGAATACATTGTGAAACAATGGTGGAGATGCACTAAGGCATGATAAAGAGGTGATAAACCAGAGATAACTTCTCCAATGAGATCACACGCATTTCTACCACTACTGCTTTGCAATGCGTTACAGATTTCTCCAGCATCAAAAATGTTAGTTTTTCTTCATTTCTTTTTGTTTAGAACATATTCTTCATTTACATTTACATTTTTCAAGAGAGCTGCCATAGAGATGTTCCAGTGGAAGATCTATGTTAATTATAATTGGTCAAACGCTAATAAAACTTTTGTATGGAATGGATGATATTAAATTTTGCATTCAAAGTTACACTGTCAATATCTTGCTTGACAAACATTTTCACATAGACAGAGCTTAACGGGTGTCTTTTTGAAATGTATGAAAAATGACCCTGTACCTGATATATTGATTATTAATTTATGGTTCTGTATATGCACAGCTGGTTACATATTGAACATTTCCTTATTCACGAGCATAAAGGGTAGAATTCTACTATATGCGATTGATTCATTTTGTTTCACATTATAATCAGGATCCAGTGATCAAAGTGCTAACTACATTTAATCCCATGCTACTCCGATCGATGTTCAAATGGATTCAGCGTCTCATGTGTTTGGCCAGTCGATTTCTTTCAGAATGGTAGCTGGAATAAACTGAGTAGGTGCCTATGAAGTTGAAAAATGTTTGATAAAGCCAATATTAAAAAGATAGTAACACTTCATATTGAAAAAAAGCATATATTACATGGTACTTCCCACTACTGAGAGCTAATCCGTTCAAAAGTTATTGTAGGTCAAATTTGCATTTTTCAGTTCAGTACCTGCAAGACCTGAAATTTTATGGTGGTGCTGTTGCTACAGCACTCTACAAACAACAACCGCCAATTAACCATAAGCCTCTATAGGATTCTGTAGCAACAGCGCCACTGGAAATGTTCAGGCCATTGAGGTACTGCACCCAAAAAAATCAAGTTTCAAATGTAAAAACTTTTCAATACAACATCTTTCAGCAGTGGGAGTACCTTCGTTTTACTTAGCAGGATAAACCTTGGAATGTATATTTTTTCAATAATAAGGTTTACTATCCACTTAAGATCTCATTCAAATGAACAGATACTGGGAAATTCCGGTTTACATTTTCGGAAGCATTAGCTTTGCACCCTGACCCTGTACTTTATAGATATTTTATGTAAAGTTGCTAATGACATTTATGTGCCTTGTGATGATGTGTGCGATGCCATCAACAGAGGAAAGGGAGGAAACAAAGTTATTGTTACAGGGAACATAACCCTACATTTTCCAGCTTTGTTCATTTGACTAACAGCTCAACATTGGCTTAAACTACTTATGTAAGTATGTACGTATATATATATATATATATATATATATATTCATAGCACCAACATGTGTACTTAGTATAGAGGGGATACAATAAGTGCAGCAGTTAAGTGGTTATACCGACAGTTCTTATAAGGGGAACACTAGGTGAGCATACATTAGAACAGGAGGTCCCCCGCCCTGTAGAGCTTACAATCCTAGTATAGGATGGGTGACATACAGATACAAACAGGTAGAGGAGGAAGTACAATTTTTGACAGTTCTGATGTTCACATACTGCACTATTGATACATTTGAAAGGTGCTCTTTTAGATTGAATTTTAAGTTGCTGAGGCTTTTAATACAGGTTATCTAAACGTATATGTGTGTGTATATTTCCACATACCACACTCCTCTTGGCTGTATCTTCCAAACACTGAATCACTTTTAGTCTCTGCTTAAACCGCATCTGCTCTATGGCATCAGCTCTCAGACTGCCGAACTTCTAGAAACAGAAAAGAGGAAATACGAGATAGACAAAATAAGCTATGTGTCTATCTGGAGGATAAAATATAAAGAACTATACATTAACATAGCTGATAAGGGTGATAAATGACAAATCCAGCAAGGTTAGTCTCCGTCATATCATCTTTGGGATCCAGAAAAACAAACAAAAACACCTGTTGAAGTCATTTCCAGTAAAGCTTCAATTAAGTAAAGTACTCCCTGACGCAAACAGGTAATATCCTATCTACACAGAAACAAACGGTTTCAGTTCAGAATAGTATTGAGAATGATGAAAACTGTAATTCTCATTATTGTTCTGAAATAGAAGTGTCCATTACTTTCTGAAAGCATCTAAGGTATCTGCAAATACAGACTCCTAAGGAAAATAATTCCACAACCTTACTGTAAAAAACCCTGCCTTTATTTTAGTCAAAAGCACCTTTGTTCTTAATGGAGGTCTCTGTTTTTTTTTTTTTTTGCTCAGCTCTGTGTAAATAGCTCTCCAAAGAGTTCTTGTGTTGACTTCCAATATATTTGTTAATGGTAATAATCACCGTTTAGATGTCTCTGTCCAAGTGTAAATAAACCCAGTTTGGCAGACCTCTCTTTATAACTTACAATTCCTTTATCAGTTTTGATTCAATTATCTTTATCTTTTCCAGTTGAACAATGTATTTTTAAGAACTGTATTCCAAAAAACTGTACTCTGTATTTGAGATAAGGCATTACTACGTATCTATAAAGAGGAAAAATTGTATTCCCATCCCTTGCATCTATGCCCCTTTTTATATATGATAATTCCCTACTGTCTCTTGCAGTGCCAGAGTGACACTGCATTAGGCTATGAAGTCTACTGTCCATCCTATATCTTTGTCTAAGTAATTTCCCATTTAGTGACTATACACCATCCTCCATCTGCTTTGGCCTTCTTTACCTCTAGCATGCCACCTAGTGGTTAGTTTACATTTAGCAAATTATAGGAAGGCAAAGTCACCAGGACAGAGAAGCCCCAAAAATAAAAAAACACATGGTTAAAAAAAATGTGGTTAAACAACTGCAACTTGTGGACCCTTGCATCTGAAACTGGCATCTGCTGAAGCAAGCACATTAACCTTATAGAACTTTGTAAACGTATGTACAGAAAACAAGGTGATTGTTTTACAAAACTGATCTGCCACTGTCTGAGCTTGAGGGGACAACAAACACTCCTACACCATGTAGAGAGGGCTGTAACACTGAAAGGCAGTGGTCTGGATCGGATACAGGTTTGTCCTTCAGTTCACTTGATCCACGAGGCAATGGTAGCCTTGGAAGCTTGCCTTCCTAAGGTCTTCTGGAACGATGAAGAGGACTTTGTACTGCCTGAAGGGCTTTGTGATCTGAACACAGCGTTTAAGGCACTAAACCACATCCATGGTGTGCAACTGTTCCTCCTTCCTCCTGCATGCAGTAGTAATACAACAGAGGCTCATAAGGTACAGAGAACCAAACAACCTCACCTAAACAGAAGCCTAATGGAAGGAGGCACACTCAGGGTATCAAAATATAAAGCAACTTCTTTAATAATACACGGGCAGCATAAAAACATTTATAAACAGTACAGGCAAACCCTAGTATACACGATATAACCCCCAAAAGAACAGAAAAAGATCAAAGGTATAAGGTAAGTACACTGTGTGAAAAAAAGATTATCAAAAAATTGGAACATCAATAAAGTGAATATACACAATGGATACAAAAAATAAATTTAAGTGCATCAAGAAAAGTGAAATACGAAGAAACAGTGTACTCATCTATCCAAATATCAAGTGATAACATAAGGGTGATATCCAGTCATGGCTCGCCTGTCATCCCAACACCTAACGCATGTTGCCACCCAGAATGCCTCCATTGTGTTTATTATTGTATTGCTGCCTTTGAGCACACCTGGGCTGTTAGCAACATTTCTGGTATTAGTTTACTTTGACTGGTGAGATCCTTCATTGTTATGGGTAAGTATAGGGATCCAACTCTTTGCTCACAACAGATAAATACGTCCTACACTCCTGGTGGTAAATCTTGAACAATATTTGCTTTCTTAATTTCAACATAGCTTGAACAGACCCTTGTACCTGAAAATATAGGCTTCAAATTCCATGTCATTAGAGCATGCCAAGATTTGATGATGTATTGGGCATTGGCTGAGAAAGTCTAGTAGTAATTGTAGTTGCTATGGATCTACTACTGAGAGTTTGACTAGGAAATGAAACCAGGCCTGTGCTGCCATGCTTAATTTATTAGAACTATGTGGGATTTTCTCATCTGAGCTTTGAGTGGTCCATGAGAACAGGTAAATCAGATGTACTTCCAATGGGTCATCATGGTGTCTACCTACAGTTTGGCAGCCTTTTTTTTTTTTTTTTGCACAGAACATTTTCTTTGCATGAGGACTATTTCCAGACTTCCCATTGCTCCACAAGTGCCACAAAGACATATTGTTTCAGCTCCCATTCATCTGGGCCGACTGTTGTCCTACAGAGGTAGGATGTTATCCAATTTTGCACTCCTGCGATGTAGATAAGCAACAATGCTGGGACAATCTCCACTGTCCAATGCAAAATTTTTTTTGGACTTTTAACCAGGCCGCTTTGCTCCTGGTACCAAATCTCCACAAGAACATTAATAAACTGAAGGAAGTTCACAGAAGAGACACCACCATGGTACAAGGTCTTCATGACACATGGTATCAGCATAAACTGTGTACTGTTCTGGAGACCTCATCTCTAGAAGGATAGTAATGCATAGGAGGTAGTTCACAGAAGAGCCACCATTATGAATCAGGGTCTTCATGACAAAGGGTACCAGAATAGACTCAAATAATTTAATATTTACAGTTTGGAAGAAAGAAGGGAGAAGGATGATAAGATCAAATATTTAAAGTAATAGTAATACTTAAAAATTACTAATCCCAATATTGTAGTACTAAAAAAAAGAAATTAATTGCCCCCAGTGACATCTCTCAAACCTTTATGGTTTGAGAGATAGTCACTTGCAAAGTCCCCCCCTCCCTCCCCTTTCCCTGAAGTCAGCGTTGTAACTGACTGCAGGGGAAGCCTGTCCTATGATCATCCGGCGGCTCTGCAGCAGAACCGAGATTGTGATAATGAAAAAGAAATCATTCAATTAAAAGGTCTTCTATGTGTGCTTGGTTTGCAAACACACGTAGAAGACCTTTTAAGTGAATTATTTATTTTTTATTAATGCGATCTTGGCTCTGCTGCAGAGCCGCCAGATGGTTGTACGACAGGTTTCCCCTGCAGTCAGCTACAACTCTAACTTCAGGGAAATGTGAGGGAGAGGGGAACTTTGAGAGATGTCACTGGGGGCAATTCATTTCTTTTTTTTTTTTTTAGTACTACAATATTTGAATTTGTAATTTTTAATTATTACTATCCCTTTAAATATATTACATGATTTAATATGGGTCAAGAGGGAAGTATTTTTCAGAAAGAGGAATACTATAACAACAGGTCATGATCTAAAGGTAAAGGGTGGAAAACTCAGAAGTAATGTGTTTTAGATCCATGGAACAGCCCTCCATTTGAGGCTGTAGGATAAAAATGCATGGGACAAACAGATGTCTATTCTGAGAAGCATGTAAGGCTGTGTAATTTATTAGATAGTCAAATGAACAGACTACATGGGCCATATGGTTATTTTTGCCTGCAAGATCTATGTTTCTATGGTTTAATCCATCTGTTAAATAACTTATCCACTAGGTACTTATGCATCTCCCACCTGTATGAGTAGTAATACCATAAAATTACAACACTAATATTATAGTTCCTCTCCAAGCTTCAGTAAGAGCTGAAGATGCCAGTAGCAGTCTCATTCCTATTGGCTGTTTATGTGTTACACAATCTAATAGGAATGGGTCAACTGCCTCTTTGAAACCGCTTCTTTTTATATCATGTTTGCTTGTTGCTCTTTAAATAAATTAATTTGGAATAAAACTGGCCAATCAGAACTAGTCAAGCCTATTGTTTTCTTATTAGGTGTGAAATGAAGACAGGCTTTTAATATAGATTATAAGCATGCAACTAAAATGCAAAAGCTATATATGTAGACATGCTGGACTGAAGTATGGTGGACACCTACCTTATCAGTAGGGCTTTGTTTCATTTCAAGTGTTAAACGTAGCATATACCATGGCATCTAGCCTGCCTAAGGCAGAACATGGGTAGCAGCCATGCAAAAACATGTGTTATCACTTTGATCATGCATGCTTGAGAGAGATCACATCATGAGGCTACTCTGCCAAGGACAGGCATCATCAACCACAGAATGAAGTAAGCGGGGCAGGGAAGGGAGCACACTTATATAATGGCAAGGTGATGGTTCCCTGCTGTAACCCTTTGTGTGCCAGAGAGGTGATGGATACCTCTCTGGAACTCCAGGAGATATAATCATTGGTTGACAGTTGCTATATTGCTTATTAGTGTAAAAGCCTGTGTACACAGGCCAAGGTCTGGGTGATGTTAACCATTTGAGTGCCAGAGGGGTAAGCAACGCATTGCTTTGCACTGCGTTGCGTACCCCTCTGGCACTCAAAGGGTTAAGAGGCCGCTACCTGACTGCTCCACGAGATGCAGTCTTGCATCGCCTCACTCACAAGATGCAATCATGCGCAGTAGGGACTGCCTGAACGTGGGCAGTCTCTACTGTGCATGACTGCATTGTGGCAAACATCCTAGCAAATGATTATATATTATTATATAGAATTATTACATAGGATTAGTATAGTACTGTTTATTGGAGCTTTATGTGGAGTTTTAGATAATAGTTCCCCTTTTAACAGAAGGATTGAACTTTGAAGAAGCATTCAATTACATCTATACACTATTCATCAGTTTGGTATTAGTTTATTAGATCTCTATTTTAGTCCATAACAAACTGTTTAAAATCTGTTATCAGTGAGGCGATGTGACCTACAGGAAGACTTCGGCAGAGATAATTTTATATAGAAAATTGCAGATACCATTTAAAAAAAAAAAAAAAAAAAAAAAAAAAAAAAAAAAGATACACCTGACTGCTGAATTAGGTTAGTCAGTTAGTATTTAGAGTTTAGTTCCCCTTTAACCACTTTAAAAGTAGTGTTTCCGGTAAGATGAGCAATCTAGCAGTGAAAGAGTTAAAGAAGAGTTTTTATAAAAATGCATTGTACTGAGCTGGTTTGGAACAACACGTGGACCTTGCAGCCCTGCAGTGTTTTAATTCTGATAGAACTGTCACTGTATAACAAAGTGGTTTTCATAGGGCTTTCCAAAAAATCACATTAAATAAAAAAAATGTCAACATAAATATAGTCCTTTTGAAAATGCTTTCAAAATCAAGTTACAAAGTGAATGCTCCACTTTAAGTCTGTTGATGTCAGTCATTTAATGTTCACAACTCTTTTAGTGCTGGTTTCCTCAGCTTTGAGGGAACACAGTGTAGGAGTAATGAGATATTACCTCATAGGATGCCTTGATGAGATCAAAAATGTCAACCTCAGAAGGTGGTTCATCTCCGATAGTGAGCAGCGCGTGCAAGTGAGGGATAGGAGGAGACACACTCTGCTTGTTCACCACATTATCCAGATATCTTAAGAGAAGAAACAATGTGTAAGCGATACATGGTCTTATTCAGGAAGCTAAAAGGTGTAATTCTGGAGCAAGCCAACTGCTTCATAGGGAAGAAATTAAAATCCCTAAATATTTAAATGGGGCCTTTAATCCCAATGCTAGAGAGGCCTACAATGCTTAGCAATGCACTGAAGAATTCTCTAGCAAAGGTGTTAACACAACATTTTTTACTGACAATTTTGTACATTTTGTGTATGATGCAGTTGGTTTGCTCTAGAAAGTCACATCTTAAAATATGTTGAAGAACCAAAAAACAAATGTCCTGAAGAGGCAGTCACTCTCTGTGATGAATGAAATCTCCCACACCTTTGTTGGTCAGACATCCCCCAAGAACTCTAAAGAATGTACAAAGTCCCCCAGAGACTAAACAAACATACACATCCACACCACTGGGCCCAGAGTATCACCCCTTTGTCTGGGGCCTTGTGAGTCACTGCATTTAAGCACAGTCTTCCAGGAAATAAGGCACTGGAATATAGGTTTACTTGCATAACACATATATGTATTGCCTGTTTATTAACAAAACAAATCCCCAAAATGAAATTCTATATAATAATTCGCTAGGAAGTTTGTCAGAAGCCATCATGCACAGTAGAGACTGCCAGAACGCACAGAATTCTGTGTTGCAGGTTCTAGTCCCTGCAAGGTCAACTCACCCTTTTGAGGAAGATAAAAGGAGTACCCAGGACATACATGAAAACGAGAGACACAACTTCAATGTGTCCTTCATGGTAAAATAATTTTATTACAAAAAAAAAAAAAATGATATATAAATCAAATCTAAATATCAAAGTTCTAGAATGAGTCGCTCCCTGTGTGTGTAACCGCACATGTGCAGTAGGGAAGGATTCAGTCATGCGTAGTAGAGACTGCACGAACGCGCCGGCTTGCAGTCAGAGGCATTGGTGATCCGGAGTGGGGTGCTCCAAATGGCCCAGCTCCCCCGGCTCTGGGGCAGCAGCTGAGACCGCTGGCTGACAATTTGGCCTGTGTACATGGGCCTTCAACACTAGTTAATAATAAACTAATAAGAGGGCCCAAAATAACCCCTCTAAAAAACGAATTAAAAAAAAAAAAATAATAATAATAAAAAAAAAAATGATATATATATATATATATATATATATAATTTTTTTTTTTTTTTTTTTTTATGTATATCGGCCGAAATGCACATCAGGCATTTGTCTTTTGTGTTGTTTTTTTTTTCTTTTTTTTTTCTCAAATGGGAATCACCGGTACTAGACTATCTTTGTACGATCGGAGCATGCCATGATACACTGCTGCTGCTCCGCTCATACCTCCGGTGGCTTAACGATTCAGCAATCTGAATTTTAGTGTTCTTAATAAGCTCTCATTGAATGTTCAGCAACAACTTAATATATACTACCTCTCTAAACTTGAATAATCCTCAGGGGCATTAAGATCTGTAGACTATCATGCAGCAACAAGTGATACAATGAATAATGGAACTCTCAGCCGCAGATAGTTGTATTGATCTCTGACCATACATTCTCTATAGCAATCCCTTGCTATTAGTATTCAATTATCTAGACAACCTGCTTTATGTGACACTGATTTTTTACAATCTCCCTTCCTTGAAACAAACACTTAAAGGGACTTGGATAGCTTTCTGGATCTTTGGATCCCTCTTAGTCAGGAGCCTTGCCTTGTGGAATGTGGTTATGCTCCGTTCAGTATTCACACTACTGTTGTCTTGTATACCATTCACTTGCAGTACTTTCTTGTATTAGACCTTATTTTTCTGGAAAGACAATCCATGGAATTAGATCCGACTTACTGACTCCTTAGGATTTTGATTACATATCCCAGTTTACTTTTTGGTCTGTTTATGCAGACACTCAGTGTTGGGGCAGCACATATATTATGTGAGAAGCACACTTTATATTTAGCACCCCGAGTCAGATTAGGTTCTATTTATATACCCTGAGCCAAATATAGAGGTAGTTTTCATACTCTTAGCCTTGGGGACACTCAATATAATGAGCTTTTTTAATTTATGTTGTCTGTATTTTAATAAATTTAATAAAGGCTAAGTGTTCTATACTTTCTCCCGATTTCTAGTACATTGCATTCATAACTGAAACATACTCCTTTCACTATGTGCCTTCATTAATGTTTACTTTATTATTTTTCTTTTTGTTTAATTGTATGACTTGTAGTAAACGGAGGAGCACAGTTGCATATTCTACTGCATCGAATATAAACTGGCAGCTGTAAAGACATAGCTTGGTCAGTTCCCTGGCTTATGTGTCGGCAGCATAAAAGACTGCATGGAAAGAGATATTAAACTATTGACAGTTATACCACTTACTACTCCTTATGTTGCACTGGAGGTACAGAGCTTCCATCACTGCACTATAGATCATGTGACATGCCAAACACTATCAAACTATTTTCCAGAGCGAAACCAGATTTTTCTTGACCAAACTAGATATGTTTGGAACATTAACAAACTATAACCTAAACATGATTTTCAGAATCTAATACTATTGCATAGAACCGTGATTCCCAGCTCTAGTCCTTTGTGAACTCCAGCATATCAAGTTTCAAGGATATCACTAACGAAGCACAAGTACATTAATTACCCATGTGTGATTAACCCATTGAGTGCCAGAGGGGTAAGCAAAGCATTGCTTTGCAATGCATTGGGTACCCCTCTGGCACTCAAAGGGTTAAGACTAGTAAGCTTTAAAACCTGAAAAACAGGCACTGAACATCAAGCAATATGTGACTTTTTTTTTTTTTTTTTTGTATACTTTGATTTTTAGGAAGATTCATAGAAGCCATTCAAATTTCAATGACTGCATCAGATGCAGAACATTCAAAAAGATAGGAAGTATGGTGCCTGATAAAGAGCACACTGAAGATCATGTCCTAAAATGAATTGGAGTAACTCTGGAGCAAACCAACTGTACCACAAGGGCAAATAAAAATCCCCGTATATTTAGATTGTAGAGTGATCTCCAACATATTGTATCCGATGGTGGTGTGCTTGGACATACTGAAAGGCTGATGCTAATAAATCCTAAAATATTTAGGGCCTTATCCACAAAAGGTGCAATTCTGGAGCAAACCAACTGCACCAAAATGGAGAAATGAAAATTCCCAATATTATAAATGGGGATTTAAACCCTTTGAATGCTTGAAAAGACTCCAATGTTTTGCAAAGCAGAGCAATGCAAACCTATCTGGCATCTCAGGGGTTGAAAGACCCATTTAAATCAACAGGGACTTGCAGAGTTTTTGCTTGTTGCTCATGTTACAGTTGTCTGGCTCCAGAATTGCACCTTTAACCCCTTAACGACCGGGGAATCCGGACCTGGACGCGACTGAATGACAACGGAGCATTTTTTTTTATTGCTCCGTTGCATTCCGGACTCCCCGAACGGCTTCCAGCCGCGGGGGGAGCCCGGAATTCGATGACGGTCATAGTACGTCATCGGTCGTTCAGTCAAACCGACCCTTGATGTACTATGACCGTCAAGGGTCGTTAAGGGGTTAACCTTCTGAGTGCCAGAGGGGTACGCAACGCACAAAGAGTTAATCACTAATAAATGTGGTAGGTGGACACACACTCAGGAACGCACTGTAAGTATACACATAACGTCCATCCTGATTCCTTTACAGCCTCCTGCTGCGCTGAGGATAGAATGATGGAGAAGTGACAAAGGGAGGCATTGAGCCCTCCACCACCAAAATGCTGCATTTTTTTTTTTGTTTTGCAGTAAATTTGCACAGATCCTTGAGTGTGTTCTCCATGATTCTATTCCTTTAGTCACTAAGACAGGAGTGCCAACGATTTCTTCACAAAATTATACGTACCTTCCCAGAATAGTCATGGCTTCACCCTCATCACTGGAGTTCAGTAAACTTTCCATGTTGGCCTCAAGTACAGCCAGTGACAATTGCAGGATCAGCTTGATGCCTTCATAGAAGAAACAGTCCACCACCACCACAGCACTCTCAAATGGCATGACGCTCAGAAACAAGGTGAGGAACCAGGAAAGGGAAATGGTGGAGATCACTCCCAGCTCCTGCATCTTCTCAGACAGCAGGGGGAGGCACTCTCGTGTCAATTCTTCAAACACACCTTGATCCACCAGGGCTCCTGAACATACATGAGAAATTATTATTGTTTTACAGTTTGAACTGAAAGTAGCAAGCGACACTTGAACAAGCAACAATATTTATTTATAATTACGTACATCTCAAACACTCTTGCCCCATGACAAGGTAAGATTAAGGGCCAAATGTACAAACAGTAAAGTGGAGTAATACTGGGCAAAACCAGCTGTATACCATGGGGAACAAATAACATTTCCCACTGATTTAAACAGACTTTTAACCCCTTTAATGCAATGGAGACCTTTCTAATATTCAGTGGGTTCAAGAGAGGATTTTCATACTTACCGATAAATGATTTTCTCTTCGTTGAATGAAGGATGCAGGACCATAGAGCTCCTCCTTTCAGGAGGCAGGGTACGCTAAAGTAAAACCCCTCCCACTCCCTGCCCTCTATACCCCTTTGTCCACTAGCTAGGCTTCCGTTACATCTAGAAAAGCAAGAAAATGTATAGATACCAGGATAAAAAAAATACAAGAAACAGCAGGGCAACCTAACCTATAACAATAAGAAGAGTGGCTTTCTCAGGATGGGATGACTTGTTTCCTTAAATTGACTAAGAGAAAACAGTGGCCTCTGAACAACAATTGCATCTTGAGATGCAAAGAAAACATTAGCTTTGTAAACTTTGTAAACGTATGAAGAGATGACTAAGTCGCTACCTTGTAAAGTTGATCCATGGATGCTTAGTTCTTCAAAGCCTATGTAGTACTCAGGGAGCACGTTGAATGAGCAGTAGCCAGGAACAGAGCCGGATAAGACTTTAAAACATAAGCTTGTGTGATGGTGCATTTACGTTATGCTGCAAATGTGGCTTTTAGAAGCCAGTTTGCCATTCCTAGGGCATTCGGGTATGAAAAACAAGGTATTGGTTTGTCTGAAAGATTCTGTTCTGAAATAGTGTTGAAGAAATTTGACCACATCTAGGGCATGAAGCACTTCCTCCTTGTGATTGAGTGGATTATGACATAAGCAGAGGAGAACCAACTGCTGAGAGCTGTGTAAAGAAGAAACAACTTTACATTCAGGACCAATCTGTAATATAACCTTGTTTTGGTGGAAGACTATATAATCAGAAGAGCAGGAGAGCGCACGGATTTCTGATACTCTTCTCACTGAGCATGCAGTAATAGGAAACAGAAGACAGAGATTCAAAAGGAAGGGAGTGTAGTACTTCAAATACCAGGTTCAAGTCTTGGAGGGGAGTAGGAGCCCTATAAAAAGAAGCTATACTAATAACACCCTGAAGAAATGTTTGAATCTCAGGAATCCCAGCAAATTTTCTTTTGGAACAGAACAAATAAAGTAGAAACAAATGGGAGCAGACACAAAGCCCTTTTAAAAGGACAGCTTGTAAAAGTCCAAAATGTAGGAAACACTGAAGTGGAGAGGATCAAATCCAAGTTGATCACAGGAGGCAAAGTAAATGCTCCAGATCCGATGACAGATTGTAGCAGAGACAGACTGGGGGGCTCTCAGCATAGTCTGGACTACTGAGTCACTTAGTCCTTTGTGCTTTAAAATTTCAGACTCAAGTTCCATGACATTAAGGCAATATTGGTCCAACTGGGGTGATGAGAAAGAAGATCCAGCAGAGGAATGTGCCATGGATCTTCTATGAATATGTCGATCAGGCGATGAAACCAAGCTCTTCTTGGCCAGAATGAAGTGATGAGTAAAGTCTAAACTCTTTCTCAATTTTGGTGACAAAAAGATATTTGTAAAGACTGAAAAACCAGAGATGTTGCTGAAGAGTCATCATGGTGAGTTACAGTTGCTCCTGAAATGGAAGAGGCGAGGAAGCATTCAGTAATAGGTCGTCCAGGTAAGGACAACATTACTTTTGAAAAGACCCTAGGGGCTGTAGGTAGGCCAAAGGGAAGAGAAACAAACTGATAATGTTGATTTTAAAATACAAATCAGAGGAACTGGGTATGGTCTGGCCAGATGGGAATGAAAGTAATCATCTTTAAATTGGAACTTTCATCTTCATAATATTGGCCCCCAATACATCCTATATAATAAATTGCCAAGTTGTGTGTAACGCCCGACATGCGCAGTAGACACTGCTGCGCGTGCGGCAGTCATGCGCAGTAGAGACTGCCCGCGCCGCGGCTGATACAGAGCTGGGCACTCCGAAGGAGCGTCCAGCTCTGTATCAGCCGAGGCGCGGGCAGTCTCCACTGCGTGTGACTGCCCCGCGACCGGCTGCCAGAGGCTCTGTATCAGCCGAGGCGCGGGCAGTCTCCACTGCGTGTGACTGTCCTGGGACCGGCTGCCAGAGGCACTGTGGCCCGTGTAACGGGCTGTTCAACTAGTTACTAATATAGCGATAGGCAAAGGAATATTTGTATTATGCTGAATAAATCCGTGTTATTGAAGTAATCCAGCCTCTTCTGCAGGCATCCAGTGGACAACAGCTTAGCCATCTTAGAAGAAAGTTGCCTCTGAGTCTGAGTTGTCTGTCCCGTGCACTGCCAGGATTGGTGGTGACGGTCGTTGTTTACCTTAAGGTATCGGAAGCTGCTGCCTGCGCAGGCGCACATAGCTTCTCTTGTAAGCTCTGTACCCTGGATGAAGAAGCTGGATTACTTCAATAATGTGGATTTATTCAGCATAATACAAGTATTCCTTTGCCTATTGTTATATTAGTAATGTATTGGGGGGCAATATTATGAAGATGATGTTCTGCTTTAATGTTGAAGAAGCCATGAATTCTGCCAGTTTTATAGCAGTTTTTTGATTGACTCCATCTTGAACTTGGGTCATGAAGATACTTGCCCAGGGCTTTAGGTCCAGGACAGGATAAAAATCTCCATTATTTGGCAGAATGAAAAGACTGGAATAAAAACCTTTGAAACTTTGTTCTTGTGGTAAAGGAGCTACCATCCTACCTCTAAGGTAGTCTGCAGAGCTTGATCGAACTCCCCTGTTTGCCGTCTGTCCAGTGGTATTCTGGACATGATGAAGCAAGGAGGATGCATGAAGAGTAGTGAATGACATGTTGTATTCCCCTGGAGATGACTTGAAGTACCCAGTCGTTTGACATTCAGTTTCTCCACTGAAGGATGTGGAGTCAGAGTCTTCTCCCTCAATTGACGATCTTTGAGGGACTCCGAATCCCCACCTTCAGGCTGAGGCAGACTTACTTTCTGGGGGCTTGGAAGAAGATTTCTTTTGAGGAAAACAAAAGGATGAGCCAGAGGTGTCTGACAAGGAGAGCCTCTATAGTCTCCATTAGAGGAAAAGGTTGCCCCTCTTAAAATCAAACCTGCATTGAGGCAGTAGATTGTTAGCTAGGCCACAGGCAGCAAAAGCAATCGTATCCAGCTCATGCCAAAGAGAAGGGGACTTGCGAAGGGTAATACCACTAAATATCACATGGAAGCCCTATCTGCACTCCAGATCTTCAGCCAAAGGGTGCAACAAAACAAACAAGGCCACTGGGCACTTCTCCTCCATGTTTGCAATCTCAAGAGTGTGGTAGAAGACCTATTAGAGTAAGGACATCCACTTTGGAAGCATCCTCCCAAACCGCTATTAGTAGCTGATTCTGCCAGGCCTCCATTACTCTGCAAGCCCACACAGATGCAAAGGCTACTTGAATGACTGACCTATGAAAGGAGTCCAGTTTATTATCAGTGGAATCCATGAAAGCTGTGACACATAGTACTAGAAAGCCAATATATTTGGAGAGTCAAAGCACTGTCGAGTCCACTGATGGAGGGGCACAGTTCTACCCTATCTTGTGGGAAAGGATATACGTGTGTGAACTTTTTGGGGATTGACAAAGCCTAAGTAGGATAACATCATTCATCCTGCACAATTTGGTCTGGTTCTGCATATGTGGGGGGGAGGGGGAAGTACTATTGCTTGTGTTTAAAGAGAGATACAGATGGACCCTCTTCCATCCGAGACATGAACTTCTAGAAAAGCCAGTATCGACAGCTGCGCAGAGACAGAATCCTCATTGCTTGAAGACAGATCTGACATAGAGAAGGTAAGTTCAGAACATTCACTGTGTAGTTCACCTTCTTTATCAGAGTATCCCTCTGTAGAGGCCATGAAAGCATCATCCTTATGGGGCCCTTGGAAGGTTCATCAACCACTTGCTCAAAATTTTCTACTAGAGTGTGGATAATGGAGCTTGTGAGAGAAAGAAAAGAAAGAAAGAAAGAAAGAAAGAAAGAAAGAAAGAAAGAAAGAAAGAAAGTGTGTGACTGGTAGAGGTGCACAACAGATCTATCTGGCTCTTTGTTGAAGTACTTTGCTTTACGTAAAAAATGCCACATTCAGAGAAATGGTTTCATTATTTTCATCCTGCTTTTAAGTCCAACTGTACATTACAGTAGTTATAATACTTATGCCTATCCACAGTCAGAGAGTTGTGAAGCTTTTACGGTATGTGTGATCAGTGGCTTAAAACATTGGATATGAAGAACAATGAACTTACCCACTACCCGCGTGTTGTAGTAGTCTGGGAGCATTCGCTCACACAAAGACACCAGAAGCCAGAAAGCTTCCTCCTCATTACAGTAAAGTAACAGCACTGAGGTCACTATGTTCATGGCCTGCAGAAACCAAAAGGATGTGTCATTTTAAACAATGGCAAAATTAACCAGCTTCCATTTTAATTACATTGCTGTTTTAAACAATCCCTAGCTTCACCCCCCACCACACACCACATGACGTCCCATACAATTCCATCTATAGTTCCGTGGCACAGATGAAACCTTTTGCCTATAACATGCAAGCCATGAAAATGCTCATAAACCCTAGAATACAAAAAAGGTCACCAACACACTGCTTCACAATACCCTGGAGACCTCTCTAGCATGCAAGGGATTAAAGGGTCAGTAATGCCAGTATTTAACTTTATTTAATATTGTAGAGTTACAAAAATAAAGTATTTGGAGAAAGTGCCATCTCTCAAACCCTTACGGTTTGGGAGATATTAACATCTAAAGTTTCCCTTTCAGTGCTCTCAGCTGTAAAAGCTGACAGCAGGAGATTCGAGTCGGCATTCTTGAGAGGGCTCTTCAGCAGAGCTGAAATCGCGTTATTTAAAAAGAACTACTTCAATGGAACGGTCTACAAAGTGTGCTTGCAAACCAGGTACACTTTGTAGACTGTTCCAATGAAGTAATTCTTTTTAATAATGTGATTTTGGCTTTGCTGCAGAGCCGTCGGCTGTTCCCAGGACCAGGATCTCCTGCTGTCAGCAGAGCACTGACATCAGGAGAAGGGGAGGGAGGGGGAACTTCAGAGGAGGATATCTCTCAAACCGTAAGGGTTTGAGAGATGGCACTTTCTACAAATACTTTATTTTTGTAACCTCTACAATGTGTGTGTATATGTATGTGTGTGTGTGTGTGTATATATATATATATATATATATATATATATATATATATATATATATATATATATATATATATATATATATATATATAAAGAGAAAGCCTCATTACATAATTTAGGTCTCCACAGGAGACACATACACCCAGGGGTGGCAGTATGGAGGAGTTACTGCTCCCACTGGTGATTCAATGGGGGCGTGATTTTCACAGGACTATCCAGCCTGCCCACCACTATCCAACTGAGGAAAAAAACCAAATGGCTGCCACTTGCTCCTACACCACAGACACACACACATGCCCCACTTACACAGCACCAAACAAACACACACACCCCCACCACAGACACACACAGCAACACACACAAAGCTAGAAAGAAATATGGCTGATACACACACACATACAGTCACTCACTCTTACTCCCAGTGGCCTCAGCAGGACCTGTAGTACAGCCACTGAAGGGAAGCTGCAGCACCAGGGGAACAAAATGGCACTAAAAGGGTTAAGGTAAGCCCTCATTGATTAATTATTTCTTGACTGTCATCATTTGCCATGCAAGACACAGGACAAGCAGCTATCAGGTTAACACTTAACTCACTGACTGCCACAGGATTGTGTATCAAGTTTTACCCCTCAGGGAGTCTGTTCAAACCACTTACACTGTAAACTTGCATTTCCCTCCCACTTCTCCTCCTTCCCCAGCCTATTACGAACACTTTTTCACATTTATGTTAAGCTCCGCCCCTACTCGTGAGTAAGCCCTGCCCATTTTTAACCCCAATTGCCCCATTTGTCTCTCCACATCAGCACCACATAAGTCCCCTCCAGGGACTCCACAAGTCAAAGTTCCCAGGTATGAATACACTTCCCACTGCTATTTAACTCTGACATGCCTCTCTATACCTTAACACTGTGAGTGCCAGAGGGGTGCACAACGCATTGCAACACCCTCTGGCATTCAAAGAGTTAACATGCTGGTATAAAACTCCTTTTATTTTCTGCATTCCATTTGCACAACCCAAACACACACAGGCATAATACTGCTATTCTGGCCCAAAGTAAAGGAGAAATAAAATACAACATTGCATACCTCCCAAGTGTCCCTCTTTAGCATATATTAGTGCTTCATACCTCCCAAGTGTCCATATTTAGGATATATTAGTGCTTCGTACCTCCCAAGTGTCCCTCTTTAGGATATATTAGTGCTTCATACATCCCAAATATCCCTCTTTAGGAGATATTAGTGCTTCATATCTCCCAAGTGTCTCTCTTTAGGATATATCAGTGCTTCATACCTCCCAAATGTCCCTCTTTAGGAGATATTAGTGCTTCATATCTCCCAAGTGTCCCCTCTTTAGGAGATATTAGTGCTTCATATCTCCCAAGTGTCCCATCTTTAGGAGGGACACTCCCTTCTTGAAACTCTTTTCTATCCTTTTGTCCCTCTTTTCTGGAGCTCACAATAAGTACTGTGTATCACATTGCTTCACAGCAATAAAAGTCACATAAATGTATAGTTAATCTTTATATATGTGTTTCTAAATTAAATAAATAAAATACTTTAGTCTTACAGCAAAAGGTGTCAATAGGTTTAAACCCTTATACACTCTTAACTTGCAGGGAAGTAATGTACAAGGGAAGGAGGGAGGGATATAAGAGGGATATAAGACACCTATGCTACTCAAACTGTTAACCCTTGGAGTGCCAGAGGGTTTGCAATGCATTCATAAACCCTCTGCCACTCAAAGGGTTAAAGGGATAGTAACACTTCTATTAAACGTTACCTGCGAGTCTTCTTTATATATATATTTTTTTTTAACATGTAGCACTATATTTAACTGCTTACAGTTACAGTACTCCCGCCCCTTTCCCTGTGTCACTCAGCCTCTCAGTCTGGTCCGGATGGAGCGTGCCAAGGGACAATCTTCAGTAAACAAAAGGAAAATGCTGTACTCCTTTCCTCAAGGGGTTCATTATAGTTACTGAATCAAGATTGTCCCTCGCTGCATCCGTCTGGTCCCACAACTGGATTCCACATCTAATGGGTGGCGGCCAGAAGTGGTGGGAAGGGGATCCTTTTGGCTTCAATATAGTTTTAACTATCCCCTTAAAATATTAGATACTTTTTCCGGTGTGACCACATTGGGGTTTTTTGGACCTTTTTTTTTTCCCCATGGACACTACATGGCTAGGAAGATCCCTGTTCTTTTCTCAACTCACAGACGCCCAAGCATGCCCTCGTCACGGCCGATAACCCTGCCATCCCCTAGGCTCAGGCCTGTTTCCTCACAATCAACAGCGTCTTCTTCCTCCCGCACTGGATCCGGACATTGCAAGGCACATTGTGGGGAGAAGAGTGTCTCTGCTGTACCAGGGCCAGTAATGTGGGGAGCTGAATCTACATTATTTATGTCACTGGGACAATTTAACAGCACTCTATTTAACCCTTTGATTGCCAGAGAGGTAACTAATGCATTGCACCACAATGCACTGGCTGCCTTTCCAGCACTCAAAGGGTTAACTGACATGACACACCACTGTATACTGCATGGCACTCTATGGCTTAACATGATGGCATAAGTCTCTCTCTCACACAATCATTTATTTTCTGCTTTGCACTCCTACACGTCAAACACACAAAGGCATAATACTACAGTTCTGCCCGAAAGTAAAGTAAATAACAAATACCATTGATTTCATGGTTTCAGGACCACAGTGGGGATGGAAACACGTTGTGAAGCAATGTTCTCTGGTCCCTAGGGGGGCTACATTTTACATCTAACTCTCTGAATACTTCAGATTGTTACCTACACACCACTGTAAAGCTCCTACACCAATCCCAGGGTGGCCACAGCCCACACTTCTACACTCAGAACCTGCAGATTCGGAGAATCAGCAAGATCTGGAACCTCCACACACGGGGTGCCTATCATTGTGTCAATGTCCCCTCTGTTGCGTGTACGTCTGTTGCATGTATGTCCGTTGCGTGCGTCTGCTGTGTATGTAGCATGTGCGTGTCACGAGTCTGTAGCGCGCACGTGTCTGTAGTGCGTGTGCGCGTGTCTGTAGCGTTCATGTCTGTAGCGTGCGCAAGCATATGTCTGTAGCGTGCGCAAGCATATGTCTGTAGCGTGCGCAAGCATATGTCTGTAGCGTGCGCAAGCATATGTCTGTAGCGTGCGCAAGCATATGTCTGTAGCGTGCGCAAGCATATGTCTGTAGCGTGCGTGAGCATATGTCTGTAGCGTGCGTGAGCATATGTCTGTAGCGTGCGCGAGCATATGTCTGTAGCGTGCGCGAGCATATGTCTGTAGCGTGCGCGAGCATATGTCTGTAGCGTGCGCGAGCATATGTCTGTAGCGTGCGCGAGCATATGTCTGTAGCGTGCGCGAGCATATGTCTGTAGCGTGTGCGCATATGTCTGTTGCATGTGCGCATATGTCTGTTGCATGTGCGCATATGTCTGTTGCATGTGCGCATATGTCTGTTGCATGTGCGCGCACGCGCATATGTCTGTTGCATGTGCGTGAGCGCGCATATGTCTGTTGCATGTGCGTGAGCGCGCATATGTCTGTTGCATGTGCGTGAGCGCGCATATGTCTGTTGCATGTGCGTGAGCGCGCGCATGTCTGTTGCATGTGCACGCTCGCATGTCTGTTGCATGTGCACGCTCGCATGTCTGTTGCATGTGCACGCGCACATATGTCTGTTGCATGTGCGCGCGCGCATGTCTGTTGCGTGTGTGCATATCTGTTGCGTGTGTGCATATCTGTTGCATGTGTGTGTGCATATCTGATACTGCAAATCTGTTACCTGTGTGTGAGAATGTTGCGCGCATGTGTGTGTGTGTACATCCAGATTAAGGTAAACTGGGGATTATTATTAGGGGGTGATAGCATTCCTTTAACTTGACAAAATAAATACTCTCCATGATAAGTCATGATGTTCATCTAAAGAAACTTCAATTTGGACAACTACAGCAAAGAACATACTATACCTGGCAGTAACCGATGTTTGGGTTGCGGAAAGCATATGCTGTGAGCACCCGCCGCAGCGCTGCTATGCCAAGCTCGTTCTGGAAGGCAGGGTGTTCTGGCATGGAACGGTGGAGATCCCTTTCTATCTCATCTGTTGCCAGGTTGCATTTGCCCACAGACTTCTCCACCAGGTCAGCATAATAACCAGGATGTGTCACCATCTCATTTGATGCCCCTTAAGGAAGATTAGTTTGAGCTTGTTAAAATGTAGGCCTATACTGACATCAAGAATCAATAACCTTTACTTTCATACTAAGCTGAGAACCTAAAAGGGCTGTATTCAGGAATCTGATGAAAAACAGTTTTTTGTAAAAACCACAGGGGAAAATTAAACATTGCCCAAATTCCCATTGATTTAAAAGATGCTAGTCCATTTTCTGAGACCCCTTATGCTTTCAAAGGGTTAAAAACCTGTTTAAAATTGATTTTTATTGGTCCACTATGGTGCCATTGGGTTGCTCTAAAACTGCTCTTCTTTACATGCTAACTAGGCTCTAAGTTCCACAGCACAATTAAGTTTAATGTATTGGATGTTAAAGAAGTCTCCAGTTCATATAGTTGCACTGTGTTGGGAGAATTATCATCCATCCAAGACTGTACAATTATTATGCAAGTCATCAACAAATACAACTATATGGGAGGGACTTTCTAAGCAGGGAACAATTTTACGCTATTCACTTCTAAAGAGAGTTGAAAATTATCTTATATTATTCATTAAAAATAGCACGAAAATGTGTTTCTCCACATTGTTAAGTGGAGAAAATGGAAAAGGGGCCACTTGTCACTCTCCGTGCCAGCCCCCGGCCCTAGCAAAAACTAAGTTGATGCCTGAAAATCCCTATAAAATTATCTACCAGACAAAAAAGGGCCTCTAGAGAGGAAGTTGGGAGGGGGGAGGTATAATAGAGGATGGAAGGAGTAGAATATCCCAGGTGCCTGGTTGCTTAAACCAAAAATCTCTTGCACTATCTCTGCCAATGCAGACAGCCACAGAAGCTGCGAATGATGGCCCCACTATTATTATCATCACTGTCCTAACCTTATTCTCCCTAGAGGTCTCTCTGCCATTCAAGAGGTTAGCTGTAATATTACCATCTTCATTTAACCCTTTGAGTGTCAGAGGAGTATGCAGCGCATTGCAAAGCTCTGACACTCAGAAGGTTAAGGGGTGTTGACCTATGGATTACCAATTTTACAATGTTCAGTTTCCCTGCTGACTGCAAGCTTTGATTCATTCTGTATCTGTACAGTAACACCGTGTAAAACAAGGGAACTCTAACTTTTGTCAGTTCTTTTATTCAACATTTATAACATCAAATAATCAGGAAGTGAATTTACGGTTTTTACTTCCTGGAAGTTCTGACAGCATGACTCAGCAGTTTCTACCACAGTCTGTGGAGAAGTGTAAGTCACTGGCTTTCCTCTCCATTAGAATGTAACAGAATTACAAATTGGAATTTAATCACTAGAGGGGATTGCTAATGTAAACAAACATGGGTTTAAATTGTAATACCGTTTGAAATATGCATCTCACAGCAGTTGGGAGTACCCTTATTTTACTGAATAGGAAAAGTCCTGCAACATAGATTTTCATAAAAAAAGTTTACTGCTCCTTTAAAGGTATAAAAACAGAGTAAAAGGAGGGACTTGAATTGTTCAAGTAAAGTGAATTTTATTTGGTTAACATTTCAGTAGTAAAGGCTGTGGTGTGGAGAGAAAAGATAATACAATTTTTCTTTGCACTCCTAAAAACAAAAACATGCCTGGCTCCTAAATTTTGCCTATTGCCTAACTTGATGTTTTTCCACAAAAGAACAGGAACAGGAAATTTTAAAGCCGCTGTGTCTCAGACCCCAGTGAAAGTCATTATAGTAAATGCATGAGAGAGAAACTAAGTGAAATTTTCATTGCTTGACTTCTGTTCAGTGGGATAAAGGGTAACTTGCCTCATATTATAGGCAACTCTAGGCAAATAAAAGTGTCATAACAGGTAAAAGAGATGAGATGTGCCAAAATCTCTACTCATGAAGGCTTTTATTTTACTACTGATGATTAAGGGGTCAGCTAATTTTTAGTAAGGAAACATTCAAACAAACATATTGATGGGATTTACTATCAAGTAAAACAAGGTACGCTGACTGCTTGTAGATATATCACTCAAATGTGATAAAAAAAAAACTGTCACACCATGGATTTTACATTCAGCAATGTTTCACTGCTGACAACGAGCTTAAAGGGATAATACTTTGTTTTAACTTTATTTTATTTTGTAGGCATTAACAAAAAACATGAAGAATGATATAAGTCTTATCTCTCAAACCTTTATGGTTTGAGAGATATTCACAAGCAAAGTTTCCCCTCCCGCCCCTTTTACCTAGTGTAAGCCATCTCTTCTCAGATGTGGAATCCAGTCCATAGACCAGACAGATAACAGAAGGGGACAATCTTCTTCCTATGAAAACAATGAAATCCCTGCCCCCCTTGACAAGCTTTTCAGGTTTTTCCCTTATCTTAATTGAAGATTGTCCCTCTCTGCAGTCTACCTGGGCACCTACCTTCTGCTCTAGCTGAACAGTGTGACATCAGTAAAAGGGGCGGGAGGGGGACACTTTGTCATTGAATTACTCCTGAACTACAACTCTGACAGAATTGAAATAACACCCTCCAAAGTCCAAATACTATGATGATTAAGTAGAGCTGCTTTTATTATGAAACATTACTATCCCTTTAAACTTGAAAACCCGCAGTGTCAGAAGTGAAACATTGCTGTGTGTTACGTCCATGGTGTGGGTCTAATAAAAGCAACTGTAGTAAGGTACAGTCACAATTATATGAAAAAGAGGGCTTCAATTTAGTAAAAAATAAAAAGTAATAAATAAAATAAAATGGCAGTGACAATTTTACATACTATGCCCAAGAGAAAAAGGTACTATGATTGTATTCCATTTAAAATAAACCAAGAGAGCATGATTAGTCTTGACACTGTTTGTGCAATTCCCCAACCAGTTATGTGTAATTTATTGCTGGTGTGGTACAGATTTTTTTAGACCAACTTGTTGGGGATCAGGACCCAATAAATAAAAAATAGATAGATAATGCCACCAGATAAAACAGGTGGCTCTTTAAGATAGCCGGATAATCTCTCTGCAAATAAACAGTGGGTCTGGTATGCACTACACCACCCTACTGCTGTAGAATATTGATGGAGATATTGGACTCACCCGAGAACAGAAGCCAGAGCTCTCCCCGCAGGTTCTCTGGAATGCCCTTTAGCACTAGCTCTCGTGTCTTCGATGTACGATACATGCACATCCCACGTCCATACTCAAAGAAGTGAATGTTCCAAGACTCTTCTTTCATCTTCTCTTTGGCCTGAACAAGAATGCATAATAGTGACTATACATTTTGAGAGAGTGGATGCCTGGGTGCATGTATGAACAAATAGGATATTATGCAGAAAACAAAATAAAATAAAGATAAATTGAAGAGCAAATCAAATTCACCACAAGGGACAAATAAAAATTCCCACTGACTTAAATGAGCTTTAAAGGGAAAGTAATACCATAAAATCACACAGAATAGCTTATATTTACTTGTACACTACAGTATGGTAGGATTTAAAACATAAAAAAAATATATATATTGCACCACCTGCTGCATTATTAGCTAATTGTGCAGGCACCAATTTTCTTTGTGTGTGTAATTTCTAACAGAAAGAAAAAAAAAAAACAAAAACCATATACACAACCTCTAGGGCTCAAGCAACATTTTGTTTTATGTATTATTGTTTATCTTAAGCTTACATATTCTGCATGTGGATAATATGTAATGTATAGGCAATTTGACTTATTCCTTTTTTCATCTTCAACTATTTTTTTTTTTTTTTGCTTTATTTATTTGCCCCCAAATAATTCCTCATCTGACGACTGGCTGCCCAGTAGCACTAGTCACCAGAATTATTACCTCCTTAAGCGAATTATACCCTGCTCTGGGACTGACAGGCAGGGCGGAGCGCAGACATCTTTCCATAGTGACGTCTGCACACCTGAGCTGTCAGTCCCTTTTGGAGCAGAGCGGCTCCTAGAGCCGGCTGCGACTGACAGAACAGGCGTGCAGACGTCAGCTGTATGCTGACAGCAAGAATTTCCGGTCTGGGGACCGACAGGTGGCTATTCAGCAGAGCCGCAATAGTGTGATTTTAAAAGAAAAACTTCATTGGAATGGTCTACAAAGTGTGCTTGGTTTGCAAGCACACTTTAGACCGTTCCAAAGAAGTATTTATTTTTAAATTGCGCTATTGCGGCTCTGCTGAAAAGCCTCCTCGTGTCGGCCGATCAGAATCTCCTGCTGTTAGCTTTACAGCTGACACCAGGAGAGACAGAACTTTAGTGCGAATATCTCTCAAACACTAAAAGTTTGAGAGATAGGATTTGCTGCACATAAAACAAAACAAAAAAAATGTTTTTGTGGGACATTAATGTCCCTTTAAGAGTTAATGTACAAATCAGGAAAAAAAAGGCAGCCCCATTGGGACTTTCTAAAAAAGTAATTCACAATGCACTGTGGAGCAATGCTTTGCGTACTGCTCTGGCACTGTAAGGGTTACGAATATATCTTTACTGTCAACGTTTTGGCCCCAACCAAGACCTTTCTCAAGACATTAATACATTGTATAGAGATCATTTTTAAACCCTACTATTTCTCGTAACAGCCCACAGTTTCGTGATGTCACTAGCATGCAGTCGGAATTCCCACTGTACGAAAGTGAAGTCAGACATCCGTGTAAAGCTATACATGTATAAAATCAGTACAATTGGAAGACTATAGAAGACTGAAAAAAAATATAACAAAAAGAACAGGTCATAAGGAAATCTATCCTACTATATTACTTACTAGTATACAAGCCCGTGTACATGGGCTAAAGTGCACCCAGAGGCTTAGCCCCCAGAGGCCCCGGCTGCTGCCCTGGAGCTGGGAGCAGAGACAGGCGATGAGCTGCCAGAGCTCCCCGCTCCGGATCAGCGAGTTCGGCCAGTCTCTACTGAGCATGATTGCATTGTTCCACCAGCCTCTACTAAGCATGTGCAGTTACGCACACAGGGAGCTTCACAGGCTAGCGTTTTATATTATTTAAGATAAGATTATCCTACTATACACTGCTAGTGCTTTAAACCTGGGGGAAGAGAACACTGGTATGAAGCAACAAAGATCAAAAAAGTAAAGATGAACCTTTTTTTCTGACATATATATATCCTCCTATATAATAATTCGCTAGGATGTTTGTCACGATGCAGTCATGCGCAGTAGAGACTACCCGCATTTGGGCAGTCTCTACTGCACATGATCGCATAGCGTAAGTGAGGCGACGCTAGACTGCATCGCGTGAAGCAATGAGGTAGCGGCCTCTTAATCCTCTGAGTGCCAGAGGGGTACACAACACATTGCAAAGCAATGCGTTGCGTACCCCTTTGGCACTCAAAGGGTTAACATTACCTGGACCTTGGCCCGTGTACACGGGCTTTTAGACTAGTATATATACATATATACACACACACACACACACACAAGGGTACTCCTACTGCTAAGAGATATCTGATTCAAAAGTTATTACAGATTAAACCAAGTTTTTGGGGTAACTTCCATTGCTTAATATTTTATGGTGATGCTGCTGCTACACAACTCTGACAGCAATTGTCAGTGAAAAGAACCACCAATAGGCTGTAGTAGCAACAGAACCACTAACATCTCAGGCCATGGATTTACTGTAATGAAAAAATGCAAGTCTGAGCTGCAATAACTTCGACTAACACCTCTCTCAGCAGTGGAAGCACCTTTGTTTTACTCAGAAGGAAACATTTATAAAGAACATGTTTTAGCAGGAAGACTAACTCCTATGAGATATATATTATATATATCACAATACTGCATCTTTAATATCAAAGCACTTACCCATTTTGGACCCAAGTCTTCTGTAGGCTCTCTAGGGAATAGCTTCAGAAGGCCATGAGAAGCAGTAGGGGCATCTCCACTGCCAGGATTCTGAGGGATTGAGAAGGTGGTTTGGCCAACATCAGTTGGACTGCTGGGAGGGAGCTTTGCAACCTCCTAAAAAAATGCAAAAAAAGACAAAACATGCTGTTAAAGGAATAGACTTGCACTGGGAAAGGTGAATTATTCACAATACAATGAGAACACACCATAGGAGAGATGATGGTTCACCCATCACACAAGCATAGTGTAACGCCACTGGTAGTTAAAGGGATAGTAATGTCTTAATTATATAAAAAGTCATACTGTAGACCATAAAATAAGAAAACCATCTATGCAATCCCTATCTCTCAAACCTTTATGGTTTGAGAGATAGAGCGTTCTAAAGTTCCCCTCTCCCTGATGTCAGCTGTAAAGCTGAGAGAAGGAGATTTGACTCGGCCAACTCGAGGAGGCTCTTCAGCAGAGCCGCAATAGAGCAATTTAAAAAGAAATAGTTCTTTGGAATGGTCTAAAAAGTGTGCTTACAAACCAAGCACACTTTGAAGACCGTTCAAATGAAGTATTTCTTTTTAAATCGTGCTATTTTGGCTCTGTTGAAGAGCCACCTGTTGGTCCCTGGACCAGGAACTCCTGCTGTCAGCTTACAGTTGATGTCAGGAGAAGGAGAGGGAGAGGAGAACTTTAGAACACTCTATCGATGTATTTCTTATTTTATGGTCTACAATATTACTTTTTATATAATTAAGGCATTACTATCCCTTTAACCCATAAAGGACCCATGATGATCCTGGCACGTCATGGGTTGGCAAGCCATGAGGACCCATGACGTGCCAAGACCGTCATGGAATTCAGGGCTCCCCGCGTGGTTGCATGCTGTTCAGGGAGCTCTGAACTGGATGCACACACAAAAAAAATTGTGAGTGGTACTTAAATGCCGGACGAAGGGGTTATTTATTTATTTAGAAAATGTTTTACCAGGAAGAATACATTGAGATTTATCTCGTTTTCAAGTATGTCCTGGATATAAAGGCACACTACAGTAACACCTAACAATGAAATTGAGTTTTACAACTTTAAATGTAAAATTTCGCCAGCTAGCATCTGTAAAGATATCCCATCTCCAGCTAACGTCTGTAACTATATCACATCCCATAAGAAAAGGTGGTTTCAACTTCTGTTTTTGTTTTTTACAGTAAGCTCAGTTAAATTGTGGAAGTCCTTGTCCAAGTAGGAGTTAATGGCAGATACAATACATACATACACTTTAGAGAACACTAGGTGCATTTCTAGCAGAAGGGAACATACAAAGTTAGATTGTGTATTAGTAGGTAAACAGAGTTACAACCATTTTGGAATCGGGAAGGCTTATATAATTCTTGTTTTCTTGGTTATACTGTGGCAAAGGTTGAACTTCATGGATCTGTGTCTTTTTCAACCTAATTTACTATATAACATATCTCCAGCTAGCATCTGTGCGTACATCATATCAGCAGTTAGTAAATACTAGTTATTTTATGTAAGATCCCTAAACATGTAATCCTAAAATTACTTATTTTGAAGAATGCATAGACCATTCTAGACACAATTTGGTTAATTCTGCATACGCAGTTTTAAATGAGAGACTAGTGATGGCTGCTGGGGTGTTGCAGTAGTGGAGGTCTCAATGGCAGCCTATGGGGCTGCTAAACAGGCTGTTCACATTGCTAGCCGGCTACTTTATAGTGCATGTCTCCCACTGCTTTCGGCTTCTAGGAGGAGCTTATTGCTCAGCTTCATATAAAAGTGTGTCAAGCGGTGTTGCCTTATAGTATTGACTGCCTGAACAAGGCTTTAGTACATTAGCATTATGGTGTTTGCTCATTTCACATTCTTAATGAGGCTGGGGGAAAACATAAAAAAACAAAACAACCACGTAATAAGCACATCAAGCTCAACATTTGCTACATTTCCTTTGCTGATCTAGTGCAGAGGCCTCCAACAAGTGTCTCGCAATCTACTGACAGCCCTTTGGCTACCAGTGAGTAACTCTCTCCACCAATCAGGTCTCAAACTATATGGCAGCCAGAGACAGGTGTGTGGTTTAAATATATTCCCCGGTTGGCTGCAGCCCATCTGAGCACAGCTTTCATACATGGTACCCAGCAGTGGCCACACAGGGAGCTGACAGTAATGCAGATAGAGTGGTTCAGAGCATTTTCAGGATTTTACAGCTCCATATTGCTGTAATAGTTCTTGCATTAACACCCTGCTTACAGATTAATCTGCATGTTTTGTGAAATTATATTATATATATATATATATACACAAACACACACACACACACACACACACACACACACACACACTCTGGATATAAAAAGTCTACACACCCCTGTTAAAATGCCAGGTTCTTGTGATGTTAAAGAATGAGACAAAGATAAATCATATCAGAACTTTTTCCACCTTTAATGTGACCTATAACGTGAACAATTCAATTGCAAAACCAACTGAAATCGTTGAGGGGGAAAAATAAAAAACTCACAATAACCTGGTTGCATAGGTGTGCACACCCTCTTATAACTGGGGATGTGGCGGTGTTCAGAATTAAACAATCACATTAAATCACATGTTAAACAGAAGTCATTACACACCAGCCATCATTTAAAGGGACTCCGGTTAATCCCAAATAAAGTTCAGCCGTTCTAGTAGGATTTTCCTGACATTTGCTTAGTTGCATCTCAGATCAAAAGCCATGGTCTGCAGAGAGCATCCAAAGCATCAGAGGGATCTCACTGTTGAAAGATATCAGTCAGAAGGAATGTACAAAAGAATTTCCAAAGCATTAGATATACCATAGAACACAGTGAAGACAGTCATCATCAAGTGGAGAAAATATGGCACAACAGAGACATTACCAAGAACTGGACGTCTCTCCAAAATTGATGAGAAGACGAGAAGAAAACTGGTCAGGGAGGCTTCCAAGAGGCCTACTGCAACATTAAAAGAAGTGCAGGAATTTCTGGCAAGTACTGGCTGTGTGCTACGTGTGACAACAATCTCCCGTATTCTTCACATGAATGGGCTATGGGGTAGGGTGGCAAGATGGAAGCCTTTTCTTACAAAGAAAAACATCCAAGCCCAGCTGAAGTTTGCAGTAACAAACATCAAGTCTCCCAAAAGCACGTGGGAAAATTTGTTATGGTCTGATGAAACCAAGGTTGACCATTTTAGCCATAATTCCAAAAGGTATGTTTGGAGCAAAAACAACACTGCACATCACCCAAAGAACACCATACCCGCACTGAAGCATGGTGGTGGCAGCATCGTGCTTTGGGGCTGTTTTTCCTCAGCTGGAACCGGGGCCTTAGTCAGGGTGGAGGGAATTATGAACAGTTCCAAATACCAGCCAATTTTGGCACAAAACCTCAGGTGTCCGTTAGAAAGCTGAAGATGAAGAGGAAGTTCACCTTTCAGCACAACGACCCAAAGCACACATCCAAATCCACAAAAGCATGGCTTCACCAGAAGAAGATTAACGTTTTGGAATGGCCCAGACCTGAATCCAATTGAACATCTGTGAGGTCCTCTGAAGAGGGCTGTGCACAGGAGATGTCCTCGCAATCTGACAGATTTGGAGCACTGTTTCAAAGAAGAGTGGGCAAATACTGCCATGTCAAGATGTGCCATGCTAATAAACTCCTACCCGAAAACACTGATTGCTGAAATAAAATCAAAAGGTGCTTCAACAAAGTATTAGTTTAAGGGTGTGCACACCTATGCAACCAGGTTATTGTGAGTTTTTCTTTTTTTTTTTTTTTTATCCCCCCCCCCCCCCTCAACGATTTCAGTTGGTTTTGCAATTGAACTGTTCACGTTATAGGTCACATTAAAGGTGGAAAAAGTTTTGACATGATTTATCTTTGTCTCATTCTTTAACATCACAAGAACCTCGCATTTTAACAGGGGGTGTGTAGACTTTTTATATCCACTTTATGTATATATATATATATATATATATATTTACAGGTACAGAGGGTGCAGTTGTACCAGGGCCCTGCATCAGGGGGACCCACTGGTTCTAGTTATACCTCTGTGAAAATATTTTTGCATTAGTGGGCCCAATATATGCTTGCACTGGGGTCTCCCAACGGTTTTCTCTTCTACAGTGACTATTTATTCCTTCTGCTAATAATTATACATCTTGTAACAAAGTTAGCACCTTGAGCTGTTAAGAAGGTAGCTCATTTCCTCTGCAGCGCTTTGTTATTGGAAGATGTGGTAAGGAATGAAGAGCAATAACAGTTTTGGAGATGGTTTAATATATAGTTATAAATTCATTTATTTTCAATATATATTTTAGAATATTAGACATCTCTCGTTAAGTAAAAAGATCCTATTAAAGAAATGGTTGGAGAACCCTGATCTAGTGAAACTCTAACACTTAGAGTTTTCCTCAGATGAGGGAAAATGTTTTCTGACTCCAAAAGATCAATCAAGATTTCTATCTGGATCAGCATTATACTTATGACAATTAGTTTCAACACAAGTAGATATACATATACACTTTGTTTAGAATCAAATAGATACATAAAAAGCATTACTAAAGAGCAGAACTAATTTTTATGTCTTAATTCATTAACCCCTTGGAGGACCAGAGAGGTGTGCGCAATACATTTAGAAGCAATGCATTGTCACCTCTTTTAGTCCTTAAAGGGATAGTAATACTTAAAAATTACTAATCCCAATATTGTAGTACTAAAAAAAAGAAATTAATTGCCCCCAGTGACATCTCTCAAACCTTTATGGTTTGAGAGATATTCGCTGGCAAAGCTCCCCCCTCCCTCCCCTTTAACTGAAGTCAGCGTTCTAGCTGATTGCAGGGGAAGCCTGTCACACGACCATCTGGCAGCTCTGCAGCAGAGCGGAGATCGCGATAATAAAAAAAGAAATCAAGGTCTTCTACGTGTGCTTTCAAACCAAGCACATGTAGAAGACCTTTTAAGTGAATGATTTCCTTTTTATTATTGCGATCTCGGCTATGCTGCAGAGCTGCCAGATGATCGTAGGACAGGCTTCCCCTGCAGTCAGCTACAACACTGACTTCAGGGAAAGGGGAGGGAGGGGGGAACTTTACGAGTGAATATCTCTCAAACCATAAAGGTTTGAGAGAGGTCACTGGCGGCAATTAATTTCTTTTTTTGTGTCTCACAATCCGAATAACAAAAACAAACATTGTGCAGAGGCATTTCCAGAAGTATACATTTTGAAACTCAAGTGTTCACATTTTGTCAAAGTTTTTACAGAAGTGGATATCAGTGGCACTGCAACATGGTTGAGAATCACTGCCTTAAGGGGTTAATTATGCCGTTCTTCAGCAGTGGTTCTCAACCAGTGTGCCGTGGCATTTTGGTGTGTCAAGGACGCCCACTTAGGGTGCCCCTTCTTATTTATAATGACTTTTGACAAAAACAGGAATGCTGAGTTTCAGTTGTGAAATGTTTATGCACAACATATTTGTTTTTGTTATTCTGAATGAGAAACCGAACTATATATGTATTCGTATCATTCATTACTCCATGACAATTGATCTATAAGATGTAAGGGGTGCCCTGAAGATTCTAGGCTGATTGTTAGGGCTGTCTTGAGCAAGATAAGGTTGCGAACCACTATTCTACAGACAGGAGTTGTAAAGGGAGATCACAAAAAATTACCCGGATTTATGGTCTTCTAAATAGCCTCCCCTATGTTGCAGTGGGTTTGCCACAGAATCACTCCCCTCTTCTTTTGTGCATAAAGCCTGCAATGTTCTCTATGGGTCTCATGGGAAATTTATTTAAAACATTCTAAATCCTTAAGTTGACTTTTCACTTGTGTAATTTGCTTTCCAAGTGGCTCTCTAAGGAGAAACACTTGAGAAGATCCTACTAGCTTTGCTTCTTCTACTCTCTGTTCAGTCAGACTTGAGAGGAATGACATTAATTATGGTAATGATAATAATCTCTTGCTAATCTACTTGAAACTAAACTGAACTGAAGGGAAAAGGAGTTCTTCTAGGTCAGAATTGTCAGCGAGGTGAACACTAATCACAGGACTTTCAGCTGTGGATTAGAAGAAATACCATAAGGCAAATTCTAAGTGTTCACCCTTATTAGTGTTACTTGCATCCTAATGATCTGTAATTGCACCAATGGATCACAGATTCTTAACCCATACGGTGATCTTGCTTTGATGATCGAGCCCACTGTGAAAGGTACCATTCTGGACTATCGTGCCTTTCACATGTGTCTCTATTGCTCTGTGTGAACACACTGAAGTTCAGAATACTGCATATTTACTGTTTTATCTCATGGATCAATTAAAAATGCAGCAAGAATGGTACACATGGCCTTTGAGGCCACCCGTAGACCTTTCACACCAATGGATGGTCAACCTATGTGAGCTTGGACAATAATATTGGCTAGTTCTCATATGGGCCAGCAGTCAGACACTCCCCTTCTCCTGGATGGTTGATGGAATGCAGGAGAATGTGAGAAAGGAACACATGAGACAGTACTGTATTAGGGTGACCACATGTCCCGGAATGCCCGATACTGTCCCTTATTGGGGGTCCATGTCCCGAGTCACCCCCAGCCGGGAAAACAAAGAATACCGCAACTGAGCAACACGCACCAGTCCAGCCAATGAAATGTATTCGCTGTGATGGAGCAGGTATGCTGGTGCTGCAAGTGAGACCCACGGCTGAGGCTCCCTCCAGCGCTGACCATCTTTCTGAGGCTGACACAGAGTAAGAGCTCCCACTATGTCAGCCTCAGAAAGATGGTCAGCGCCGGCGCGAGACTCAGCCGCGGGACTACGGTGACCACATGTACCGGAATTGCAGAATGGAAATGTGGTCACCCTATACTGTATCGGGGGCTACTACAGCTTTGTCACTCATGGAAAGAGCCCCAAATGCAAGTACAGGCAATGCCTTTCATTCTCTAAAATATGTAGGAGTTATAAGATACATTTTTAAGGAGACATTATAGCCAATACATGAAAAAGGTCCATAGCCATTAAAATACCATATGCTTTTAATTGGCATTTTTTTTTTCTTTACATTGGTGCAAATGTGCCAATCAATCAGAATAAGCATAGAAAGTTTTTAAACAGGAATTCAAGTGACTACATATTGGCTACATTTGTTATCAAGTTATAAGCCCGATAAAACTAATTTGCTAATGGTTTCATTGCACTGATCACTTATTAGGAACCTGAATAAAAAATAGGGTCACATAGTCATACACAGCTTCCTACATTTGGATTGAATATAAAAAAATGTATTACTTATTTTAGTGTTTATGCAACCAAGGTACTTTTTACAAATGCTGCCTAGGAATAAACATTACCATTTATTTATATTGGGTTTTTAACTCTTCAAATGCTAGATGGTTTGAATGATTATCTACAAAAAAGCATGACTTTCTGTACTAACACTGATGGTACCAGCTTGTTACTGCAAATATTAACCATGTGAACTTCTGTACTTCACCTCTTTTATTTGATTCATTTGGTAGAAGAAGAAGAGGTACACTAACGATTTGAGGACCAGAGGGGTGCAAATGGCATAACTATATAACCCTTTACATGCCAAAGTGATATACAACCCTAAGAGTTGACAAAATCAGGGACATGGTTCTATACACTGGAGAAATAGGACCCTTGGGACCCACTTCTCCAGTTAATATATTACCAAAGTGGGGGACAAGGGAAGACAGAACCCGCTGACCAAGTCAGCAAAAACTACTTAAAACTTAATGGACCTGCTACCTACACAGCTTTTAATCTCATTAAATCCATTTAAACAGCCTACTACTTGTAGTTTTTCTGTTCCAAACATATTTTACAGATTTAAATTCAGTAGCCATGTTCTATGACTTGGTCAGATAAAACTGCATAAGTACCCACATATCCAGAAAATCCCCTCGCACCACCTTCTTAGGCTGCTTAAGAAGATGAAATGAATTGATTAAGGACTAATAGTCATGTGAATCCTTTGAAGATGCAAGAAGATCACACCAAGGGGAGGACTTGAAAAATTGATAAGATTTAAAAACCGTTTTGCCTAGTAATAAACAATTTTTTTTTCTAAGTATGCCTTATCAAGCAGTGACAGTATAGCCTTGTATTACTCCGCAGAAAAAAACATTTTTCATTAAAAAAAAAAAAAAAAAAAGGTTTACTGCTTCTTTAAGAAGAATATAGCATAAGACCAAAAAGTGCAACTACAAATGTAAAAAGAAAAATCATCTAGATCAAAATGATGTGTAAATATAAAACATGAAAAATTATGTGAAATGAGCATTAGCATAAATAATACAAAGTGGGAGGTATAATTAACCCCTTGAATGAAAAACATCTCCAAAACAATGTGATATAATTCAATGGAGATGTCTGTAGCACCAAAATGGTTTACCTGGGACCTCTCTGGATCTGCCCCAAAGACTCCTTGTCAGCATTAATTACTGGATCTCTGGGGACAGAGGCCGATTCTCCTTGGTAATCCTGCCCACCTCTTTTACCTGTTCCACCCACTCCCCACTAATTCCGCTTATTTCCTACCTAATGTCGAATTACATTTTACCCCTCTTAATTCTGCTCATCTCAATTGAACCCCACCCACATTATGAAGCAAATTATATAATTTGGACACACGTATCTTAAGCCCATCATCTTCCTCCGGGGTCTGAGGACAAGAAAGTTCACAGAGATGTTAACAAGGCAGGACCATAAGATAAACCACAGATAATCCAAAATGGGGTCTCTCAAAGGGTTATTTAACATATACAGTCTCTGCCCCGCTTAAAAACTGATTAAAGTACACACAGAACCGGAAGATCAGCTGTTATCTGGTTACTGGTATCTTTGGGTAGGTGATCTGCCCCTTTAATTTTAGGTAGGAACAATTCTAGAATTGTATGCCGGGGGTGGAGCCTACCTTCCCTTCTTGGCTGCAGCTAGCCAACCAGCTCCAGAAAAATTTGAGACACTAACTATTGACTAGATAGTGGAAGAAGGAGACTCCTGTGAGCATGACCCCGAAGGACCCCCTCGGTCTGCCACAGGAGAGCCAAGCATGGTCCCTTAACAGGGTGGGAGACCAGTAACCTGTATGGACTAAGAGAAAAGGATTTAACAGGTAAGACTAAAATCCTCTTTTCTCTGTCGTCCAATACAGGTTACTGGTAACTCTTGGATGTCCAACCATTGAGTTTCCCAGAGGCGGGAAGTAAGGCAAGGACCAGGCGCAAGGCCCACAGAGTCACCAGAGCAGATATGAACCATCAGAGATAGCCCAACAAAACAAATGAAGTGTCAACGGACACTGAAAAGGGGTAACAACACCCCAGGAACTGTTACACAGCACAATGAACTAGAGCCAACAGGGCTCAAAAGTGAAGGAAGCACCAAGAACAGAAGAAGATCCTAGACAGGCAAGACTGCCTCCAGGATCTTCCTCCAAAAGCTGGTGTCAGCCGATGCCAGCACATCAACACGGTAGTGTTTCAAAAAGGTGTGCACAGACGACCAAGTGGCAGCCTTGCACAAATGATAAGCAGAGGCCTGATTCTTGTAAGCCAAAGAAGTCCCAATACATCTTGTAGAATGAGCCTCTTCCTCAACTCATAAGCCTTACGAATAGTGAACTTGATCCAAGAAGCAATAGTCACTTTGGATGTAGGTCTTCCTGCCCTGGGACCCTCAGGAATGATGAGCAGCGCGTCAGATTGCCTGATAGACACAGTGCGATGTACATAAAACTTGAGACAAAAGCACCACATCCAACAAGTGGAGATCCCTCTCCTTGTCAGAGGTGGGGTCAGGGCAGAAAGAAGGCACCACAATCTCCTGATTGATGTGGAACTCCGAAACAACCTTCGGAAGAAACTCCTGAGAAGTGCGAAGCACCAACTTGCCCTTGTGAAACACCAAAAAGTGGTTTACAAGACAGAGCATGTAACGTCGCGACACGGCAAACGGAGACGATCAAAAGGAGAAAGGCCATTTTCCACATCAACAGGCGTAGAGGAATAGTAGCCAAGGATTCAAATGGAGGGCGCTGAAGAACGCCCAAAACCAAGTTAAGATCCCACTGAGGAGCGCGATTCTTGAAGGCAGGACAAGTATGAGCAACGCCCTGGAAGAAAACCTTGACATCAGGAAGGATGGAAATGCGCCTCTGAAAGAAAACAGAGAGAGCAGAAATCTGAACTTTAAGGGAACTCAAACTGAGGCCCTTATCCACAACGTCCTGCAAAAAGGTCAAGACCATAGGCAGATCAAATTCCTGAGACAGGTCCTTGTCAGCACACCAAGATAGAAAGGTCAACCAGAAGCGATGATAGATCTTGGAAGAAACAGGTTTGCAGGCACCGAGCATAATAGCCACCACCCCAGAAGAAAAACATTTCTTCTTCAGTATTGAGGATTCAATTTCCAAGCTGTCAAAGCTAGCCGATGAACATCCTACTTCCACAGGTAACCCTGTAGAAGAAGATCCAGATGGCAAGGGAGCAGGAATGGCTCCACCACTGGCAGATCCAGCAACTCCAGAAACCACGCTTGGCGAGGCCAGTACGGAGCAATCAGAATGACTGTACAGCGTTACAGTTGCAATTCCCGTAACAACCTGTGCAACATTGGGAGGAGAAGAAAGATATAGGCCAGAGGAAACAACCAAGGAATGGACATTGCATCCACCGCCAGAGCTAGAGGGTCCCTCCACCGAGAGAAGAACCTTCCTGTTGTGTCTTGTCGTCATCAGGTCGATGTAAGGAAGACCCCACTTCTGAACAATGAGGATGAACACCTCTGGTGCAGTTCCTACTCTCTGCTGTCCACTGTGTGTTGACTGAGGAAGTCCGCCATGACGTTGTCTATGCCAGGAATGTGCACTGCGGAGATGGCAGGAATGTGTTTTTCTGCCCAGGACAAAATAGCCTTGACCTCTAATGAAGTGGCGAGACTTCTTGTTCCGCCCTGCTTGTAGATGTAAGCCACTGCTGTGGCACTCTCGGACTGTACTCAGACTGGACAGTCTTCCAGCTGAGATGTCCAATGACATCAGAACACATTGATGGGAAGGAGAGATTCCTCCAGAGACCACCGACCCTGAGCACTCAGGCGACCCAAGACCGCTCCCCAGCCGGAGAGGCTGGCATCCGTCGTCACCATGGTCCAGAAGGATAGCAGGAAGGACTTGCCCTTCAGCAGATTGGAGAGGTCGAGCCACCACGACAAACTCAGTTCCGCATGAAGAGGAAGGGATACTGACATCTTCAGAAGGTCTGGCTGATCCTTGCACACCCGGATCACAAACCTCTGGAGTTCCCTGGTGTGTGCCATGGCACAAGGGACCGCTTCTATGGTGGAGATGAATTTGCCCACTAGAGAAGACAGCTTCTTGGCTGGAACTGGATCATGAGCCAGGACCGCAGAAACCCTGTGGGCGATCTAGTGAGCTACATCTTCCGTGAGAAACACCATGCTCTTCTGAGTGTCAAAGAAAAGGCCCAGGAAGACCAGACGCTGGGATGGGACAAGATCTGACTTGTCACCCGTGATGGGTGAGAGTGTGAATGCATAGCTGAACCTGCTGATGAAGAAATTCCGCAGAGGGGGCTTTCAGAAGCAGGTCGCCTAGGTATGGAGTAACTCTGATGCCGTCCTGGTGGAGGACGGATACCAAGGCTCCCAGGACACGGTTGAAAACTTGAGGGGCTGTAGTCAGACCAAATGGAAGAGCTGAAAACTGAAAGTGCCCTCGGTCGCAGGCAAATCTGAGATACTGCCGGCTCTCTGGATGAATGGCAATGTGTAAATACGCATTCTAAAGATCCAGAGAAGCAAGGAATTCCCCCATGGACATAGCAGCAATCACAGTCCATAGAGACTCCTGGTGATAAGGAGTCCGGATCACATAGGAATTGAGATCCTTCAAATCCAAAATAGGGCGACAACCACTGTCCCTTTTGGAGACCACAAAGAGGTTTGAGAAAAAACTCATATCTGCCCTGAACTGGAACCAGCTCTAGAACTTCCTTGGCCAGAAGAGCCTGAACATCGCTGTCAAACAGACGGTGTTTCTCTGCAGCCTGAGGCGTATGAGAAGGAAGGAAGTGAAAAGGAGGAAGAGAGACGAAAGGGATCCTGTACCCTTCTGTCACCACATGTAAAACCCATGGGTCCGTTACTGAATCCTCCCAAATGCTGTGATAGTGACGCAGATGATCACACACAGCAGAGTGTGGACCCGGGTTCGGTGAGTCATGCCGAAGAAGGCTTGGAAGCCTTGGGCTTGGAGGAGAACTTGGGCATCCATTGCTGTTTGGGCTTGGAGGAGGTACGCGGAGCTGAGGGAACCATCTGGTTCGCTGGACGTATCTCATTCTGAAAGGAACGAAAATACCGGTTCCGTTTAAGCGGTGTTTTCTTCCTAGGAATTAAGGGTAGAAGTGTAACGCTTTCCCCCTGTAGCCTCACTGATCAGATCCTTAAGATCTGGCCCAAACAAAGAAGTGCCTTGAAAAAGGCAAGGAGAGCAATGCTTTCTTAGAAGCAGTATCAGCAGACCAGATCTTGAGCCAAAGAGCCCGTCTGGCAACCACAGACATGGTGGAAACCCTAGCCACCAAACGGATGGCATCAAATAAGGCAGCAGAAACATAGTGCTGTGCCTCAGAGATGTTGGCAAGGAGGAGCAACTTATCTGAAGTAGGAGCACCTTGACAGACAGCAAGAGTGAGCTGTTCAGTCCAGACCGCAATGGCCTGGTTCACCCATGCTGCTGCAAATGCTGGACAGTTTCTTGTCAGTCCAGTCCTTTAAAGCAGACGCATCAGACACTGGAAATGCAGTAGACTTGGATAGCCTAGAGATCGGAGCATCCACTTTTGGAGGATGAACCCACTGAGCAAGCGCAGCCTCAGAAAAGGAATAAAGCTTGGCAAATTTCTCGGACACAGAAGGTTTCCTGTTTGGAGACTTCCACTCTTCGGACACAAGGCGGTCAAGAGTGGGGTTAGGTGGAAAGAAAGTAAAGGGCCTTTTAGGCTCCTGAAATACATCAGAAGGGTCAGAAGGAACCTCCTGCACTAAGGGAACATTTAAGGTATTTAAAACAGCCCTGATCAGGCCCTCAGCCGAGGGCTCAGGATCAGCCTCAAAAGGGTCCCCAAAAAACTGAGAGGAGCCCACAGCAGAACATTCCTCAACATCTGAATCCACCAGCAGTTCCTCCTCAGAGGAATCTGACACGTCAGGTACACCCTGAGGCTTTGGCAGGGAAAACTTGACAAAGGAGGGGGTCTGCTAAGAATGAAAGCCCCTGTAACTGGGATGGAAAGAGTTGCAATGTGGACCTAAGGTCTCTAGTAGCAGCCTTGAACTCTTGCACCCAAACTGGCTCTAATGCATGGCTGGAGGTCCCTGGGAGACCCTAAGGGACATCAGAACATGCTGGGCATAAAGGACCTGAGAATTCTCTAGGTAACCCTGAATAACAGGAAGAGCAATGCGCAACAGGGGATACAGAGACCCCAGCACCCTTAGTCTTAGGTCTGGCCCCAAGCTCCAACGGTATAGACATTCTCACAGTGTCAAATAACCTTACAGTATAAGAAATCACCCAATTATAGTGTGTAGGATTAAGGTTTCACCCCAGAAATCACTAAAATAGACTTATCTGGCAGGCAAAGGGTTAATCAGAAGAGGAGAGAAGGAGAGTCCAAGCCCTGAGTAGGATACTCATTCTGGAAATAGCACAAAATGGCTGCCGCGGCGGGAGCCAATCAGAAACGAGCACGCAAAGCAAGCGCTCATGGGAAATGTAGTTTTCCCAGCAAAGTACCACGAACAGGGCCTGAAGCCCCATGAGCCCCCCCAACACATTAGAAACATGAACCGGATGATAGAGCAAGGGCAGACAAGTAAAATGAGCCATCTCTGAAGTCGCTAGGTTAAATGGTTGCAGAGATGTGTCCCAAACTGTGCAGTCCCATAGGAGTGAATGGAGCAATGTCGCCTATGTGGGAACTCAAATTTTACAAAATTGAAAGTGTAAAACTAAAAGACATGAAACATCACTAGAACGTGTTAGGATACCCAAAAAACACTGAACCAGTAGGAAAAGTGTTAGAAAACCCCCCAAATGAATGCAAAACCAGCAGCTAAAGGGTTAAATACCATATAAACCTGCTCCAAACATCCAACAGACACACAGATAGACCCAGCGAGTGCAGGAGTGTGCAATAGGAACTCCAAATGAAAAACCCCTGTGTGGAGGGGCACTGTGGGACATGTGGAGCTGCAGTACTCAAAGGGTTGCTCACCTTTCCTGAAGAATTTGTCTTCAGATTATCATGTTTAAAGAAGAAGCCACGGTGGGCAACTACTGAAGAAAGAACTTGTAGCCAAGATTTCCCCCCAGGGCTTAAGGTCCACAAAAAGCACCTGGTCACTGAGCTAGTCACATCTAAGGGCATTATCAGTTATGGTAATCCACCTAATGGTAGTATTCCATTTGTAACAGAAAAATAAAAAACTTCTAAAGCTATAGCAGAACTGTTCTTTTGCCTGTGTTCTCTTCACCAAGGAACAAATCTTTCTGGATCTGGTTGGCTAGCTGCAGCCAAGGAGGGAAGGAAGACTCCACCCCCTGCATACGATTCTAGAATTGTTCCTGCCTACAATTAAAGGGGCGGATCGTCTACCCAGAGTTACCAGTAACCTGCATTGGACTACAGAGAAACTCCACTTAATTTAAATGCGGTTTTTAGCCCATTTAAAGCTACAGAGGTCTCCAATGCATTATAGGGGAGACTTTAATTCACTGGGTATTTTGGGAACTTTTATTTGTCCTCTGTGGTGCAGCTAGTTTGACCCAGATCTACTAATCTTTAGCTATCTGGACACATCCCACAGTGATCATAATTTGAATTTAAAATGCTGAGAATCTATATATATAAAAGAAGACTTTGTGCCTGCCAAAACACACCCAGGGGTGGTATTAAGGAGGAGTTACTGTTCCCATTGGGTGATTCAATCATGCAGGGAGTTGGCCCGTCCCCACTATGCAGCCCGCCCACCACTATCAAAGTCAGAAAAAAACAATATGGCCGCCACTTGCTCCTACACCACAGACAAACACACATGCCCCACTCACACAGCACCACACAAACACACACACATGCCCCACTCACACAGCACCACACACACACACACACATGCCCCACTCACACAGCACCAAGCAGACATGCCCCCACTCACACACACACCACCACATACACCACATACACACATAAAGCCAGAAATACATATGGCTGACACACACAGTCACTCACCCTGACTCCCAGAGGCCTCAGCAGGACCTGTAGTGCAGCACCAGAGGAACAAAATTGCACTCAAAGGTTAAGGTAGGTCCTCATTGCTCAATTATTTCTTCACTGTCATCATTTGCCATGCAAGACACAGGACAGACAGCCATCAGATTCACACTTAACCCACTGACTGCCACAGGGTTGTGTATCAAGTTTTACCCCTCAGGGAGTGTGTTCAAACTCCTCACACTGTAAACTTGCATTTCTCTCCCACTTCTCCTCCTTCCCCAGCCTATTACTAACACTTTTCCATATTTATGTTAAGCCCCGCCCCCTACTCGCGATTAAGCCCCGCCCCCTTTTAACCCAGATTGCCCCATTTCTCTCTCCACATCAGCACCACATGAGGGACTCCACAAGTAAAAATTCCCAGGTATAACACATACATGCCTCACTCACACAGCACCAAACACCCATATACACACACACAAAGCCAGAAAGAAAGATGGCTGACACACAGTCACTCACCTTGACTCCCAGTGGCCTCAGCAGGACCTGTAGTAAAGCCACTGAATGGTGCTGCATCAGCAGGGGAACAAAATGGCACTCAAAGGGTTAAGGTAGGCCCTCATTGCTGAATTACTTCTTCACTGTCACCATTTGCCATGCAAGACACAGGACAGACAGCCATCAGATTCACACTTAACCCACTGACTGCCACAGGGTTCTGTATCAAGTTTTACCCCTCATGGAGTGTGTTCAAACCCCTCACACTGTAAACTTGCATTCCCCTCCCACTTCTCCTCCTTCCCCAGCCTATAACTAACACTTTTTCACATTTATGTTAAGCCCCGCCCCCTACTCACGATTAAGCCCCACCCACTTTTAACCCAGATTGCCCCATTTGTCTCTCCACATCAGCACTATATCAGTCCCCTCTAGGGACTTCACAAGTCAGTGTTCCCAGGTATGAACACACTTCCCACTGCTATTTAACTCTGACATGCCTCTCTATACCTTAACCCTTTGAGTGCCAGAGGGGTACACAACTCATGAGCACATGTGTTTCTGCTCATATATGTTGCGTGTCTGTGTGTGTACATCTCTGTTACATATGTGTGTCCATATGTGCATCTCCAGGGTGTCTGTGTGTGTGTGCGTGTCTTTTGCATGTTTCTGCCGCTCACTGTGTGTATGTGCATACCTCCCAACATTTCACAGGGCCAAAGAGGGACACGTTACTTTTAGGTAATATTATTGGGGGTGTGGCTGGTGGGCGGGGCATTAGTAAGAATTTTTAGGTTATTTCATGACCTATTACTGGCTATTTATGTAACTGAATAAATGATTTAGTTCAAGACCAAAGTATTTTATTTGCACAGACTAATGTATACACACATATACTGAAGTTTATTGCTTTATTGCTGTAGAGCAAAGTAATACACACCACACAGTCAGGGCTGGTGCAAGGATTTTTGCCACCCTAGGCAAAACCTAATTTTGCCGCCCATTTCGCTCCGCCCCTTGTGTCCCACCCCTTTATACCCTGCCTACTTATACCCAACCTCTTTTCATGATTGTCCTCTCTCTGCCCCCTGAGCCACTCTGCCCCTGTTCTGGAGATGCCTGTAAGAGATGCCCCCCACCAGCTCCAACTTGCTCCTTATCAGCTTCACTTTGGCCCACCAGCTCCACTTTGCCCCTATCAACTCCAACTTGCCCCCATCAGCTCCAACGTGCCCCCACCAGCTCCATTTTGCCCCCTCAGCTTCACTTTACCCCCTCAGCTCCAACTTACCCCCATCAGCTCCACTTTGCCCCCCATCCTCTCCAACTTACCCCCATCAGCTCCACTTTGCCCCCCATCCGCTCCAACTTGCCCCCATCCGCTCCAACTTGCCCCCACCAGCTCCACTATGCCCTCTCAGCTCCAACTTTCCACTATCAGCTCCACTATGCCCCCAGCAGCTCCAACTTGCCCCCATCCGCTCCAACTTGCCCCCCCATCCGCTCCAACTTGCCCCACCAGCTCCACTTTGCCCCCCCCACAGTTCCACTTGCCCCCCCTCAGCTCCACTTTGACCCTCATCAGCTCCAACTTGCCCCCATCATCTCCAACTTGCCACCACCAGCTCCACTATGCACCCTCAGCTCCAGCTTTCCCCTAACAGCTCCAACTTGCCCCCATCATCTCCACTTTGCCCCACATCTGCTCCAACATGCCCCCTCAGCTCCACTATGCCCCCTCAGCTCCAACTTGCCCCCCATCACATACCTGTATCTCCCACGCAGTCTTCTCTTCAGTAATGCAGAGCGCGGCTGGAGATCATGACTCCCAGTGCGCTCTGCATTACTAAAGATCCGACCAGATGAGGGAGCGCTGTAGCAACACAGACCTGACTGTGTTGTGGTTCCTGGCGTGGTGTGTGGGCGCAGCTCTTCTCCGCTGCATGCCCGCGTCCCCAGTACGTGTGCGCCCTAGGCCGGCGCCTACCTCGTCTATAGGTGGAGCCGGCCCTGCACACAGTCTGACCTCCTAAAAAGAGGGACAACAGGGTGGGAAAGAGGGACAGAGGGATTTGGCCCTCAAAGAGGGACTGTCCCTCCTAAAGAGGGACACTTGGGATGTATGGTATGTGTCTGCCTGTATGCTGCATATGTCTGTGTTTATCAGTGTGTCTGCATTTCAAACACGTGCGCTCAATGGTCATAACATGACGGGCAACGCCGTCCCATGTTGCTAGTAATTCCTAAAAATTGAAATAAGTATTGAAAATAATAAATTATATTGGCTTGTGATTTTATTTTAATAAAGGGATACACAAAGTGGCTGTCCCGTCTCACCTCAGGTCCACTGTTCCCCAGGCTTCCTTTCTGCTGCTCCCCACTGTAGTCCCCACCCGCTCCTTGCAATGATGTCTTCTGCAGGAAGTCTGAGATGCGCTGCACTAGGAAGTTCCTGTCCTTCAGATTGGCAAAGAGGAAGGTCATTTTGCCCTTGGTGCTGATGGACAGAGGACTGGGAAGTACACTGGAGCTGTCAGCTTTCTCCACAATAGTAACCTGAGAAGAGGAAAAATTACTACTTCAAGTAGAAATGACACCTCTAATAATAACCCCCCCCCCACACACACACACCCTCGATTCCCTTACTAGAGCCAGAAAATCCCAATGACCTTGTGCTTTTACTCAAGAGATAAGATCATCTTCACCCAGTCATTGGTGTCAAGTCCATGGATGCAGACAGTCAGTTGCTGGCTGTTATTTTTTCAAATGGAAGAGGGCAGAGTACATGTGCCTGCTTAACCCTTTATACACCATAGGGGTCCACAATGCACTGTGAAGCAATATGCCACCCCATTCCTTAATGGATTAAGATTACAATGTACAACGAGCAGACTGTGAGGTGGTCCTGGTCCACAGACATAACATTCAGGACTGTTTAAAGAGATTATTTATTGAATCGAAAGCAAGGCAAAAATTCATAGTGACCATTAGGATTTTCTGCCCACAGTAAAGTAAGTGGGGGTTATTATTAGGTGTTAGTTATCCTGGAAATATGGATCTTTATACTTGCCATTAAGTCCTTAATCCAGAGACAAACAGATGAAGGTTCCTCCACCAGGAGGCAGGGCACTGGACAGTTAACTATACAAAAAAAGAAGTAACTTCTCCCTCTTCTCTTCTATACTTTACCTCCCGCACAGAGACAATGGAGATGTCCCACAGAGTACCCAAAATACAGGGCAGGAGAGGGAAAAAAAAAAAAAAAAAAAACAAAAAAAAAAAAAAAAAAACTATGTTAAAGCAGAACTATCACCTAGATTCAAACTTTTCTAGTGAGTTTTAATAGTTAACCGAAGATTAGAGCTGGGTGTATTTAAAAAGAAATTGAGTACAAGTGCAGATATTAGCCATCAAAATCATCCATTTCCGCGTTCTGCTAGACTAAACGTCCCACTTCATTTCCCAACTGTCCCAGGGAGCACGTTCACGCTCCCCTTCGAAGCTGGGTTTCTGTGCTGTAGCGTTATAGCAAACTCCGTGGTTACATGAATTAATCATCCGGGTAACGCAGCATCTTATCAACCTCTCAGTAGGAACCCTAGGAAAGTAAAAGACTGAGCGCTCTGGAGGCCCTTCTGCCAAACAATGAATGTTGCGGACCTCCAACCTCAATGCTTTATTATGTATAACTAGTTTTAAAGCCCATGTACACAGGCCACAGTGCCGCCCAACAACCTTGGCTGGTGCCAGCGCTGCAGTCATGTGCAGTACTGACAGCCCGAACGCGCTGCTGCTGATACGTAGCAAGGCGCTCCGACTTCAGACCGTAGTCCTCCCTGCGCACCTTCTTGGGACCAAGCAGTCCCAGGAAGGTGCGCAGAGAGGACTATGGTCTGAATTCATATTGCCCCGCTCCGTATCAGCAGCGGTGCATTCGGACAGTCTGTACTGTGCACGACTGCAGAGCGGGCAGTCTCTACTGCGCATGATGGCTTCTGACAAACATCCTAGCGAATTATAATATAGGATGGTGTAACAAACATCCAGTACAAGTCCAAATAATGTGTGATGGTATAGAAAACACTCACTATCCACATATACCAGTACATAAATATGTAGTGCTATATCACAAATATAGGGTAGAATGGTATAGGAAAACATCCATCACATATGTATATAAGGCCACAGCATGTATATAGAGTACCATGGTATGGGGAGGGGATAAAGAGTTTAAAAAAAAAAAAAAAAAAAAGCTAAAATCACATTTAGCTCTTAAACCCATGGATGCTAGAGTGAGAGAAATCGTGATCTACATAGCAGTTTACAATAATGCTGTTAACCCCAGGAAGTTCCAAGGGAAAACACTACAGAAAAAGCCCATGGAACCTACAGTTGTTAGGGAAAACCAGCAGCATGGTGGATCACCCACCACAGGTACGCTCTGGTTTCAAGAATGTGAGTAGAAAAATGAAAGTCCCAAAATGGAGGTAATAGTCTTTTTCCCATCAGTCCCACACAGGAGAGGTCCTTATCAAACAGGAGAAACAGCCTGTCTCTCCCAGTCATGGTTACCAACTGCAGACATCTAGCTGTGAGTGGTTAAGTGTGACTGAGCTGCCTGCTCCATAACAGAGACAAATGTGATGGAGCTCTGCTCTCTTCTGATTCCACTGCGGAAAGTAGAGAGCAGACAGATTTGTAAAACACACAGTGCCAAACTTACCCCAAAATAATGAGGCAAAATAAAAGCAATTTGTGAATATTGTTATCCCCTTGGGTACAGTACTAACTGCAACCTTGGACCACTCATATGCTTCAACCCCAGTCCATGCAGTTCGCAGCTGTAAGCCAGACAGGGTTGAACAAGGAATCAGCACCCAAAAAGATCCCCAAAAATAATCAGGGAGAGCAACTCCCAGTGACCTCCATTTCAATATGGAGTGGACCTCCGTAAAACATGATGGAGAGTTCCCCAAGTGCAATCTTCATACAGTTGCACTGTGGGGAACAAAATAATTTAAAAAGTGAACATTAAATAATGGTTTGTTTCTAACAAGAAACCAGCCCTGTACCTCCTAGATCACTCAAACAATTGGCCAGGAGGTGGGCTGGGGGAGGTAAAGTAGGACTGTGGCGAAAGAGGAGTTACTTCTTTTCTGTATAGTTAACTATTGAATGTTCTGCCTCCTGGTGGAGGAACCTTCACTCCACTGTTCCGGTGTACCCCCCATTGGACACACGAGAAACATTGAATAAACTTGGATTATTTCTATGAAATAACACTTTTTATAAAGAAATATAAAAACATTTATCCTACTAATCGTTTCATGCTGTAGAAAGTGTAAAGTTGTGGAACGGAATTAAATGATAATATCTATACAATATGTATCCCATTTTATAACCACATGCTGTCACACTCAAAAATCAGTGTAATGATTTTCAGCCTGGCAATAGAACTCAAAGTATTTTTTTGTAATAAAGAACTCACACTAGTGATGCTTTCAGTTAACAATTGAAAGTTATCACCTTTACGTCGCTCCTGCTATCCCTTTAATACAAAGGTACTTGTAATTTCCTTGTACTCTACTGGCCAATATAGTAGCACTTTTTTTCCTCAACCTGAGAATGAGATCACCAACTCACTACCGGACTTTATAAATAAACATTTGGAGGATGTTTGCACATGGCCAGATTTACCATCAGGCACAGTTTGCCAGCTCTCATGAAGAAGGGAAAGAGAGAGAAGAGCACACTAGTCTGTAATGATTAGGAAAGTATAGGGCATCAAACAGCTCAGGCTTTATGCTTAAACAGGGATTTAATGATCAGGACTCAAAATTTCCACTAGCCAATGGCGAGTAGAAATTCAGCCCTGGTGGGTATGTTATGGCTTGCAGTGGCTAGTAACTTTTCAGGCCTGGCTAGTAGCAAAGGACCAACAGCACATAACTACAAAACGTTTTAAACGTTTAAAAAAAAAAAAAAAAAAAAAAAAGAGACCCCTAATGGAGGTGCTTTACATATTTCATGCCACATACAAGTGGCACTTGTCTTTGGCATGAAAACTGTAAGGCACCAACTCTGGAGGCAAACATTTTGAGGTTTTTACACATAGTTTTGTGCTATTGGGTCTCTCAAAAATCACCTTTTAGGCCTGAAGACCAGCCTGTTTGGGACATTATACTTATCTAACCATTATAGAGGAGTGTTCTTTCCTTTTTCCTTTCCTTTCCTTTCTTCATAGATTTGGTATGCAAATGGCCTACTTTAGGAGTGTGTTGTGTAAGCTTGTCTTAGCTGTCCTTGTTATCATGACAAGTTGCCAACTGTCTACCTTGCCTAATTGTGAGGGACGCCTGAGCTGTCTTGGCCTCTCTTGCAGTGCCGAGCTGTGGGTGTGGCCAGCACAATCTTATACTCCTGTGCCAGACATTCACTCTTGTCAAGTGCAGCCATTTCAGACTAATATTGTAAAATATAAAACGAATTAACTACACAAACCAAGGGGCAGGGCATTGTTTCTTGTGAAGCAGAAGAGAAAACACCAATGCACAACTGTAAGCGGTTTTTCAAGTGTTTTAACTACTACCACCATGCTGATTGGGGGACAGAACCCAATGATCCCAATGTCCCTGTATCAGACACCCTCTCGTGGACAACTGATTTACCAGTTTCCATAACCATCACTGGACAGGTTAATTAAACTCTTGGATGCTAGCGAAGTCTCCAATATATTGATTCACATTACACTACAGACCTCTCTAGAACCAAGCATTTAAGAGCTTTTTTGCTTGTACTTTAAAGAGTGATGGCCTTATTCACAATGTAAAAGTGGAGCAATTATGGAGCAAACCAACATCATAGCAAATAAATAAATAATTCCATTCATTTAAATGGGACTTAACTCCTCAGATGCTGAAGATCTCTCTCGAATTCGAGGTATTAAAAGTCCCATTTAGATTAATGCTATCGGGGGACTTTGTTCTCCCCTAAAGTGCAGTTAGTTTGCCCCATTATTACTGCACTATATTGTGTATAAAAACCATCTGATATTTGCCATGCCAAAGAATCAGTTGATGGGTAAGTGGTCATGTGGAGTGGGGAATATGGACCTTGGGTCTGGCAAGGGAACCTAGGGGCAATGAAATCCAGCCTTAACAGGGTAGGTTCTCACACCTACCTCTCGAAGGGGTATGATCAGAAGACACACTTCTTCCTCTTTGCTAGAGAAGCAGATGTAGTTATTGGAGACATACATCTGACCAGGGATGTGCATTTTGGCAAAAGGAGTCCAAAGAGTGCAGTCTGTGTGTCCATCTAGTCGCTCGTCCCTGGGCAGCCGGAAAGTTGCTCGGTACCTTTCATTCTTTGCTCGTGCATCAAGGTCTCTGACAAAAGATGTAAAAAAGGGGGACAAGATCAGATGTTTCAAGAAGGATGAAGGACATCCAATGAACCATCCCTTCAACCATGGGTGTAAACTAGGTAGTAGCTGAAGAGGTTGAAGCTCCTAGTCCTCTCTTTCAAATCTTATTGCCAGCCTACGGTATGTGGAGCTCTGATCTCACTAACAATAATGGCGTGATACTATGCCTGTCTTACTAACTGTAATTGTATAATATTGTGCTGAGCTCACTAAAAGCAAGCGTGTAATGTGCTGGTCTCAATAAGAGTAATCATGTAATACTCTGCTGAGCTTACTAATATTAATTGTATAAATGTACTGCTCAACACACTAAAAATGCATAAGGTGGCCCTGTTCCACTATTCTTTTAGGATCCTTGCATTGAACATATATTCATTTTCAATTAAAGAGACAGTTACCTATTTTTACATGTGTATGCCCCTGATATTGAGCTCCCAGGATCTCTATTTCCAGAGAGCTTTCTATCAGGAACTGTGGAAGCAGGGTGAGTGAAACAATGTAATACCATCTCTGCGGAATGGAGTGCTCTGCATACTGCAGCCATAGGCTTTTCTACATTGTACCTCCTGTCAGTGATATAAAAGTGCAAAAAACAGGCGTGAAGATGAAAAATACATATAAAGTATTGGTAATTTGACTTAACTTTCTGCAAGTGAGAGGAGACAGAGAGTGGTAGTCAATGGAGAATATTTGGATGAAAGAAGTGTTACTAATGGGGTACCTCAGGGATCTGTACTGGGGCCCATTCTTTTTAATATTTTTTTATTAGAAATATTGCAAAAGGTCTTCAAGGTAAGGTATGCCTTTTTGCAGATGATACAAAGATCTGCGACAGGGCAGACACTCCTGGTGGAATAAGCCACATGCTTTAGGTACATTAGAAGAATGGACAAGCGCGTGGCAGCTGCAGTTTAATGTCAATAAATGTAAAATAAAGCTCTTGGGATGTAAAAATCCAAAGAAAAATATACTATTAAGGGTACTGTGCCGTCAGAGACAACAGAGGAAAGGGATTTGGGAGTAATTATTTCTAATGACTTAAAGGTAGACAGGCAGGCAATGTAATAAAGTGGTGGAGAATACAAGCAGGGTCTGGGTTGTATAGCTAGAGGCATTAATAGCAGAAAAGGGTAAGTGGTCATGCCACTCTACAGATCTCTAGTTAGACATCACATAGAGTATTGTGTACAGTACTGGAGACACTGTCTCCAGAAGGATATAGATACTCTAGAGGAAATTCAGAGAAGGACTTCTAAAATGGTGACTGGTTTACAGGAAAATAAATATCAGGACAGACTAAAGGATCTGAACATGTATAGCTTGGAGGATAGAAGAGAGAGAGTATATGAGAGAAACATTCAAATACATGAAGGGATTCAATAAAGTGCTGGAGGGAAGTACATTTCAAAGGAGTAAAAATGTTAGGACCATAGTCTAAAACTAGAGGGATACAGGTTTAGGAGTAATGTAAGAAAATGTTACTTCACTGAGAGGGTAGTAGATAAGTGGAATAGCCTACCAGCAGACGTGGTAGAAGTTAAAACAGTGACAGAATTTAAGAATGCATGGGATAGGCATAAGACAAGACCAAGGACCAAAAATGGTTTGCGGTTTTTACAGTAGGAAAATGGGCAGACTAGATGGGCAGAATGGTTCTCATCTGCCGTCAAGTTCTATGTTTCTATTTTTAAGTGCAGAATATATAAAGTCAAAGTGGTTTTCTGTCGCTTTAAGTTACAATACACCATACCCTTATCATAGATGTAGGCAAGCTTTGACACTCCCTCTGTTGGGGAGGGTGCTACAACCTCCATCATCCCCAACCAGCCACTGGCTGATTGGGAATGACATAAGGTGTAGTGTCAAAACGCTGTAGCCAAAAAGTGTGCGTACTCCTGCTCTAGCCTGTCGCATCCTGTGAAATAAACACACAGTGGGGCATATCTATGAAGACAAAATTGCAGCAATTCTGGAGCAAACCAACTGCAACAGAGTGGACAATTAAAAATGATCATTGATTTAAATGGGGTTTTTAACCCATTAAATAATAAGGAGGTCTCAACATATTGGAAATAATCCTATCTAGCATTCAAGGGGTAACTCTTTCACCCATTATTTTAAATTATGGTATATTTACGTCACTCTGTTTAGCCCCTCTCTATGTACCTATCCCCTCTCCCCTGCCTGTAAATTCCCCTCACATTATCCCCGTTGGTTTGTCTCCCACCTCATCCTATCACTGTTGTTTTCTTACCTCCCAGTCTGTCCATCCCCATTTCTCACAATCTGCTTCCCCACTTGTCCTTCCGAGCTCCCCCATTGCCTGTCTCCTCTGTCTATCCCCACTCCACCCCCTCTCTTTGCTGCCCATCTCCACCCCCCCTCCACATATCCCCATCTCCTCTATTGCATACTCAAAGTGAAGATGGCACTTAGAACTCACTGAAGAGGTTACCTTTTAAACCAAGGAACAAGGGCAAACATTGTAGAGGCCATTAATATACTAGTAAGAGAAGTGTAAAGGCTATTATTAAGAGTTCTTTGATTACTTTAAAATGTACCTTTCAATTCAAAATATTATTTAACTTTAAAGGGAATTACAATCTGCCTATATTATAGTAGCCATTGATTTGTGGCACAGTCTGACACTTTATGCTAATTTGTTTCCTCACTGGGCCAACAGTACTATGCCCAGTGCCATGAATTTATCTAGACAGCACTCACACACTCGGTACATTTGTAATAGCATAGCAAGCAGTAAGTTTAGTCTAGATCAGAACTAATTAGCAAACTCTGTTAAGAATTAACAAAGGTTAATGTCTCAAAAATTATTTATCTTTCAGAAAAAAATGGCCAGTGCAACATATAGGCAGATTTTAATTCTCTGTACAACTAAACTTGTCCTATGGCGACAAGACCACTTTATGGGCCGTATGTTCAAAATAAAAGTGATGGAGTTCTGGCACAAATCAAATTCACTACAGGGGAGAATTAAAAAGCCCCATTGATTTAAATAGTTATTTTATTCCCTTGAATGCTAGAGAGGTCCTCATCGTTCAAGGAATTAAAATACCCATTTAAATCAATGGGGATTTTTGGAATGTTTAGTTCTTCCCTATAGTGCCTATGGTTTACCCCAGATCTCCTCCAAATTTCATTTGAACTTACGTCCCTAAGTGTTTTTATGGCCTCATACGACTGCCGATAGAACCCTTCTTTATTAGAAAATCCTAAAAAGGGGCTCAAACCTTTTCAGGGCAGATATATTTTTCAGGGGACGTGTAGGTTTGGGAAGGCTTTTATCTTCAAGGAAGCCCTCGTTGTCCAGGAGCTGCCTCATTGCGATGTTTGCCAGCTGTTCCATCAGCTTGAAGGTCTCGCTGATATTGAGGAACATCGAGAAGAAGTACTCGCTGTCACGGGTGTTGACCTTGATGCACTCAGGGAAAAGCAGAGTGGCATTTTTCTCAAGCTGAGTCACGTCCAGCCACTGGATAATTAAGGTTACTGGCAGATGAACAAAAAATTTCAGGCACAATACAAAAAAAAAAGGAAACAAACAAAAGGAGAACAAGCCATTCTGCTAACAAACAACTTAGTAACATATTGCATGATTAGTTTTGAGGCCTTTGGAGTAAAAGGAAAAGGAGCGCTGCCAGTCTACTCTGCAATGTAAAGTCTTTCTTTACAGTCACAAGATTTACCCAACTGCTTACTGAAATTCTGAAAAAGTTGTCTGTTCAAATTAAGTTGTAACCTTGGCACGATAATATCCATGGGGCCATAATCAGTCTCTTAATTTATTTCTTAATCATGTTAAATGAGGATTTCCTGTCATCCACAAAGTAGTAAACCTTATAACGTGATTTTGAAAGAGCTTCAAAATCACCCACATTTGTGTTAGCCTGTATTTAACACATTACTTTATGAGATATTTAGCTTCATCTTTTTAACAAAATGTATGTAAATTATACAGAACTGGGTGGCATGCCTGACAGATATTTATATGCTAACCCACCAATCTGCCACTTCCTTTCAGTCAGTACTTGGTCAGTTGCCTGGCTTGCAAGCACACTTTGTAGACCATTCCGATAAAGTAATTATAGTTATATATCTTGATGACAGCACTCCTGAAGAGCCGCCGTCTGGTCCCGGATGCAGGATTTCATGACGTCCGCTGTACAGCGGACACATTAGAAGGGGGAGGGTGCGGAGGTCTTTATTTTCTTAAGGATTAAGTGCATTAAATGTTTTTTTATTGCAGCTACCATTTAGAAGATACTTTTTTGGGACATTACAATCCATTTAAGTACAAGTTTTTTAACATATTACGCTATGTGTACTTACTCACAGATTTGTAGTTCAAAAGCAATTGAAGTGGAAAGGATCCCCCTCCTACCGCTTCTGGCTGCATCACTGATCCTCTGTCTGGTCTGGATGGAGAGTGGCGAGGGACAAACTTCAGTCAGCAAAGGGAAATCCTGTCCTCCTTCATCAAGAGCGGCAGGGTTTTCCTTTTACTTACCGACTTAAGTTTGTCCCTCGCTACATCTGTCCGGATCCGGGATCAGATTGCAGCTCTAAGGGGAGGCGGCCTGAAGGGGCAGGAGGGGGATCCTTTCCTCTTGCTTTTGAACTACAGATCTGTGAGTAAGTACACATAGCATAATATGTTAAAAAAAACATGTACTTAATACTCGGAGCTAAAGTTTAAATTATATATTATTGTTTGGTTTTTTTTTTTAAAGGGATAGTAATGTTTCATAATAAAAGCAGCTCTAATTAATCATCATAGTATTTGGACCTTGGAGAGTGTTATTTTAATTCTGTCAGAGTTGTAGTTCAAGAGTAATTCAATGACAAAGTATCCCCCTCCCGCCCCTTTTACTGATGAAACACTGTTCAGCCACATCAGAAGGGAGGTGCCCAGGTAGACGGGAGGGGGATACTTTGTCATTGAATTACTCTTGTACTACAACTCTGACTGTCACGGATTTGAAGACTCTCAGACTTAAGGTTTGGTAAAATAACTTAACTTTATTAAAAGTTAAAGGCATAACAATACAATAGTAATATAACATATAATAGGTTCTACCGGCCTTGCCTAAATACCGGGCAAGGCAACCCAAGTGACAGTTTTAATGACAGGCTCTACCGGCCTTGCCTATACCGGGTAAGGCAACCGTGAAATGACATATACCGGTTCTACCGGCCTTGCCAATACCAGGCAAGGCAGCCCCCACGGAATGCTGAATGTAGGCTCTACCAGCCCTGCCAATACCGGGTAAGGCAACCTTAAAGATGGTGAATTACAAGGTTCTACCGGCCTTACCAATACCGGGCAGGGCAGCCCAAAGGAGTACTGGAGTAGGCTCTACCGGCCCTGCCAATACCGGGTGAGGCAACCTACAGGATGGTATCGTCAAGGTTCTACCGGTCTCACCAATACCGGGCAGGGCAGCCTGAGCGAGTAGACCAGCTGTCAGGTGACTAAGACAGCATAGAGCATAAGTATAGAGGTCTTACTCAGCAGGAGTCTATTGCCAGGGATACTCAGACAACTGCAAGGAAGTGGACAGCGACTGACCACAGTACTGGATGTTCAGGAGCAAACCAACGTCCGCACGTTGGGACTAATGGTAATAGCGCCACCAGGTTTAATGGAGCAAACCAGCGACCGCACGCTGGAACCAACAATGTATATCGCAACCAGGTTTAGTGGAGTAAACCAGCGTCCGCACGCTGGGACCAACAATGTATATCACAACCAGGTTTAGTGGAACAAACCAGCGTCCGCACGCTGGAGCCAATAATGTATCTCGCAACCAGTTTAGTGGAGTAAACCAGCGTCCGCACGCTGGGACCAACAATGTATATAGCAACCAGGTTTAGTGGAGTAAACCAGCGTCCGCACGCTGGGACCAACAATGTATATCGCAACCAGGTTTAGTGGAGCAAACCAGCGTCCGCACGCTGGGACCAACAATGTATATCGCAACCAGGTTTAGTGGAGTAAACCAACAAAGTATGATTAGCAGCGAGAAGAACAATGTCGCCAGAGCGACGGCTGGAGCAGGAGATTCAGGAACTCAGTAAGATTAACCCGCGAGGTGCTGGAACACAGGAACACTGGAACTCAGTAAGATTAACCCGCGAGGTGCTGGAACACAGGAACACTGGAACTCTGGAACACAGGAACACTAGCATACAGGAACACTGGAACACAGGATCAGCAAGTACAGCAGGAACAGGCCCAGAAGCCTGACAAGCAGGTCAGGCAGAGTGGAGTCAGAAACACCATGAAAGGGCAACCTGGAAGTGCTCAGCCTGGGTTTAAAAAGGCTGTGTGAGGAGGGCTAATCACAGACAGCCAATCATGATACTCAGCAAGTGACTGACACTGAACAGCACCAATCACGGGCACCGTGATACTGACAGAATTGAAATAACACTCTCCAAAGTCCAAATACCATGATGATTAATTAGAACTGCTTTTATTATGAAACATTGCTATCCCTTTAAAGGCAAGCGCCTGAATGTAGTACATAGCTACACTTCTATTTCTCTTAGTCTGCATGAGATATTCTTTTTACCTAAAATTAACATGTTCAGACCCTTTACTTCCCATTTAAATCTCGTCTTAACAAAATCAAACACTGGTGATGCTGCCCTCCACAATATTTCAGAGAGCTTAACCTTTCGGGACAAGACAGACATTGAACTCATTGCTTCACAATGCTCTGCACACCTCTCTAGCCTTTAAAGGGTTAAACCAAGAACATAAAAAGGTCATAAGAAGAATGTACAGGAAGCAATTATTTTATACTACTGGATGTCCTTATGTGTACTACATACCCCTCTGGTACTGAAAGTGTTAAGGAATAATCAGACATCTAGTTGTTTATAGAACATACTAGTTTTAAAGCCCGTGTACATGGGCCAACACTTCCGGCACTGCAGTCATGTGCAGTACTGATTGCCAACGCCACAGAGGATACAGAGCGGGGAGCTCAGAATTCAGACCGTAGTTCTCTGTGCGCACCTTCCCCAGTCTGAATTCGGATCGCCCTGCTCTTTATCAGCCGCGGCGCGGGTAGTCTGTACTGTGCACGACGGCTTCTGACAAACATCCTTAGCGAATTATTATATAGGAAGTACTGCACTGAGCCAGTTCTGATAAAAAGGACTTTGCCTCTAATTTAAAGAGAAAGTAAAGCTCCTAATAACAACCTTAGCTTGCCTTACTATGCTCAGAAAATCCTAATGACCCATATGAGTTTTGTCATTGTGCCTTTGGTTCAAGAGGTAACATCTTCAATCAGTCCTGAATGTCTTGTCCATTTCTGTTGGCATCACAAGTGCTGGAAGGTTTTTCAAACTGAAGTAGGCAGAATACATGACACCATTTAACCCTATAGGGATCAGAGGAGTATGCAACACATTGTAAAGCAAGTTACTGCACACCCCACTGGTCCTTAAAGGGATAGTACTACTTTGTTTTATCTTTATTTTATTTTGTAGGCATTAAAAAAACATGAAGAATGATATGTCTTAGCTCTCAAACCTTTATGGTTTAAGAGATATTCACAAGCAAAGTATCCCTCCCTGTTCAGCCAGATCAGAAGGAAGGTGCCCAGGTAGACTGCAGAGAGGGACAATCTTCAATTAAGATAAGGGAAAAAGCTGAAAAACTTGTCAAGGGGGGGGGAAGGGCTTTCATTCTTTTCATACAAAGAAGATTGTCCCCTGCTGTTATCTGTCTGGTCTTACAACTAGATTCACATCTGAGAAGAGATGGCTTACACTAGGAAAAAGGGGTGGGAGGGGAAACTTTGCTTGTGAATATCTCTTAAAGGTTTGAGAGACAAGACTTATATCATTCTTCATGTTTTTTTAATGCCTACAAAATAAAATAAAGTTAAAACGAAGTATTACTATCCCTTTAAAGAGCTAACATTACTATGTACAGAAGGAAAAGTCTGTGTCCTGTGGTCCTGCTAGCAACTGTCATGGCCACCTCCTGGCCATGACACCCAGGACTCACTGACAAAGTTATCTCTTGAATCAAGGAGCAAGAAAAAATTCAGGAAGGGTAACTAGGATTTTCTGGCCATTCCAAGTGGGGGTTTATCCCTTTAACTACCAGAAAAGACCATCACTAGCAGTGAAAAGATTAGTAAATCTGCACAACCACCACATGACATGCAGTCTGAGAGCTCACCTTCTTTTCCCAGTAAGAAGGAATAGAAACAGAGATGATTGACAGTCAGATAGAGCCAGCCTTGCCTGGGCACTCGTCCTTTCCAGTAGCTACATGAATAATAGTTGACCAACTTCTCAACCTCGGGCATACCAAACTGCTTTCTCATCTTCATCTCAGCTTCTTTGAACTTGCCCGGGTCTTCCTCATCTTTGGGTTGTAAACTCTTGTTCTCCTCTGCAATGATGCCCTTAGAGGGATATAAAGAGAGACTGGGGTTATATTTACAAAGAAGCATTTCCGGAGCAAAACAAATGCAATACAGGCAGTAAGTACAAAATTCCCATTGCATGATACTGAGTAATTGCCTTATTAATTGATCTATAGACTGATAAATTAACCCCTTAAGGACCAAGGAGGGTTAAAGAAGCAGTAGAGTTTTAACATGATTAAATATAAATATCTAAACATTGTTGGGATTTGCCTTCTGAGTGAAACAAGGGTAGAGTCATTGTTGAAAGATATTTCATTCAAAAGTTATTATGAGGAGGAAGATCTGTTGCTATCAAAGTCTAAGGAAGTTGAGCTGAAATACATTTTGAATGAAGCTTCTCCCTAAAGTGGAACTAGCAATGCTTTACTCAACATAAAAGTCCCAACAGGGGATAGGAACACTTAAAATTGGAAAATATATATTCCCTTGTACTAAGATATTTTTGTAATGTTATTGAAGCTCAGACTTGCATTTTTGGGTGCAGAACCTCCATGGCCTGAGATTTTACAGGAGAGCTGTTGCTACATCATTCAATGGAGGTTTATGGTCAACTGACTAGAGTCGTCCATAGACTGCTGTAGCAACACTTCCACCATAACATTTCAGGCCATGGAAGAACTGCACCCAAAAATGAGCCTAGATAACCTCTATATAAAACGTCTCTCACCAACGGGACAGCCAATGGTATACTCAGCAGGATGAACCCTACGATATATATTTTTTCCAATATTAATGTTACTATCCATTAAAGAAGGCAAAAGGTCTGGTTTCCACTGGGAAACATTTATACATTTGTATTTTTTTTATTATTTCTTTTACACAGTAAAGCATCTTGACTATTTCCTCCTGGTTGTTTCCCTGCACCTCACTGCTTCCACTCATATACGGCCATATGCAGAAAGTTAGAAGAGCAATTCAGCAACAAAGTAGACAAAAAACACATTTCCATTGTCTTAAACTGGACCTATCACCTTGAATGTTCTTAACGTATTTGAAAACTTTATTAAAAACTGCCTATATGTTATGCTAACCAAAATTCCAGCAGATGTATAGTTATAGATATTCACACTTCTGGTAAAAGTGAAAGTGAGAATTTCCTGGTATGGCACATAGCTTCTTTAGAATATGAGAAAAAAAAAAAAATCACTGAAAAGGCTTAATTAGCATACGAGACATCAGTGGCACCAAACAGGTACTTTAATAAGCATACAATGGCATATTGTAACAAGTATGAATAGCTCCTTAACTGTATATTTGCTGGTCTTTTGGCTAACATGACATATAGGCAGCATTCAAATATGCAAACTTGATTTAAGGGGGAAGTTCCACTTTAAAATGGGACATTCACACTCTTGAATACTAGGAAGGTTTCCAACGCATTGCTTTGCAATGTACTGGAGATTACCCTAGCATTCAAGGGAATAAGCCCTATTTAAATCAATTAAACTTTCCATTCAACCCTTATAGTGCTGTTGGTTTGTTCCAGAATTGTTCCACATTTTCTTTCAGCATTTGGCTCTTACTTGGTCTTAAACACTTGGCTAAAATACGTCGCTGGTGCTTTAAGAGAAATGCTCTTGAGGCATATCTAGCATCTAAGGGGTTAAAATCTCTTACATGAACTAAAGTACTACAGGTTTTTTCAAACTATGTTCCGAGTTTCCCCAGGGTTCCCTGAAAAACAAGGGTTTGAGGGAGTAAGTGTATGTAATGGCTGACAAGCCACAGTTGGGGCGTGTGGTTCTGTGACTACCAGCGGACAAGTAGGAGAAAGTAACATTCTTATATTGTGCAATTTTGTTTTAGTTACATTCATCTAGTAATAACTGCTATAACCTAATTCCCAATAGAAAAAAAACCATATAAATTATCAGATACAATTACCTGATGATTGAAAAGTGCGCAATTTTAGGCTGATCGCTAAATCCTAAAGTGGAAATAACAAGTAGGTGATGTTGAAAGAGATTTTAAAATCACATATGTTAGCATGAGCTTTGTTACAGCGGAACTATCATGCTAATAACATTGCTCCCAAATATATGTCTAAACTAGCGATATGCAAAGCCTTCTTGTCCTTAAGCTCAATAAGTCCGCGTTATTGCTGAAAATCCACTTAGATTGCAGGCATCGGGCTGCACAGAGCTTACAAGTTCTGTGTGCCTGTGTGGTCAGGAGCTTCCGTTACACTAAGTTACCAACTGACGTCACCACCAATGCTGACAGTGAACGGGACAGACAGCACAGACTCAGAGGTACATTTCCTCCAAGATGTCTGCTCTGTCTGCCCTCTGGTTCCTGTAGAAGAAGTGTTTTTCAGCAATAACACTGACTTATTGAGCTTAAGAACAAGAAGGCTTTGCATATTGCTAGGTTAGAAATATATTGGGGGCAATGTTATTAGCATGATAGTTCCACTTTAATGCTTTCTATTATATTTAATTTAAACAGTAATAACATTCCCCACTGCTCCCCATTCCCAAATGTCAGTCACTGCTGGCCAGCACATTTATCTTGCATAAAATAACTAAATTAATAAAAGCTAAATACCTAAAACTATTGTTTGAATAAAACAAAAACCTCTTTCAAAATCATCTATTTGTTACAAGCTGGCAATCCACTTTGTTATTTGTTCCGAGTAACATTCAGATACATTTGTTGTTTATTCTTAAATTAACCCTCTATGTGCCAGTGAAGTATCCAACGAATCGAGTTGCATTGTGTTGGGTACCTCAAAGAGTTAAAGGGTTTGATTGTTAGTTACACTGAGATTTTATGTGAAGCTAAAAGGTTTCCGCACAGCAAGGAGGTTGAGAACAAGTGTAAACAAAATTAAACGCCATCTGTTTTTGCTTCTTTGGAAAGTGACAAGATTTTCTTTTTTGTACAACAGGGACCGGTAACCTGCAGCCCTCCTGTTGTGATTATACTACACGTCCCATCACCCTAATCTGGCTGGGGGTGATAGGAGTTGCAGGCTGAAGGTTTCCCATTCCTGCTGTTCGCATACTACGACATATTCCTGTAAAAGAAGATAAAGGGGACATTGTGCAACTTCCTGTTTAGTAAACTGATAAATCACAGATAGTAATAAAGGGAACTAACAATGTTAAACAGAAGAGGTCATTAATAAACACCTGTGCCTTTAAATCTTGCAATGCATTGAGTAAAACAATAGTGTTCTATTTTAACCCTTTGTATGCTAAAAACATCTCAATATATTGCTTTGTAAAGCATTGTAGATCCCTTGAGCACCCAATGTGTTAAAGTGATAGTAATACTTCGTTTTAACTTTATTTTATTTTGTAGGCATTAAAAAAACATGAAGAATGATATAAGTCTTATCACTCAAACCTTTATGGTTTATGAGATATTCACAAGCAAAGTTTCCCCCTCCCACCCCTTTTACCTAGTGTAAGCAATCTCTTCTCAGATGTGGAATGCAGTCCATAGACCAGACAGATAACAGAAAGGGACACTCTTATTCCTATGAGAACAATGAAAGCCCTGCCCCCCTTGATAAGCTTTTCTGGGTTTTCCCTTATCTTAATTGAAGATTGTCCATCTCTGCAGTCTACCTGGGCAACTCCCTTCTGCTCTAGCTGAACAGTGTTACATCAGTAAAAGGGGCAGGAGGGGGATACTTTGTCATTGAATTACTCTGGAACTACAACTCTGATAGAATTGAAATAACACTCTCCAAAGTCCAAATACTATGATGATTAATTAGAGCTGTTTTTTATTATGAAACATTACTATCCCTTTAAATATACTAGCTTTTTCTGCTTCCTTGTAGGGCCTTATGTTAGGTCATGTGACATTGGTTTTCTACTGGCAGAGCATTGATAATGTTTTATATAAGAAAGAAAAAATATTGTATGGATTTTTTTTAGTAAAAAATACATCCACTGCTGGAAGTTGATTTATTCAAAAACTACTGTAAAAGACCGTGTACACGGGCCAAGGTACAGGTATTGTTAACCCTTTCGTACCCCAATGGCACTCAAAGGGTTAAGTGGCCGCTCCTTCACTGCTCCAAGCGATGCAGTCTTGTGTTGCCTCACTCACGCAATGCAATCATGCGCAGTAGAGGCTGCCCGAACGCATGACTGCATTGTGACAAACATCCTAGCAAATTATTTTATAAGACGATGTATTACAGTTCATAATGTCACAATTCAAACTGGTGGTCAGAGATGCTCATCTAGGTAGGAATAGTATCCTACACAGGTTGCACTCTCTCTCCTCGCTCATAAGTGCCATACACAAATATCCTGAAGCATGTCATACTGGCACTGTTGCCAATAGCAGTTGGAACTATATTCACTTTTGAATGAAGCAGTTTCCAGCAACACCAATACCCTTATTTTATTCAGCAGAGAAGCCCTGTCTTTGAATATTTCCAAATATGCAAAAGTGAATTCAAAGTGACTGCCCATATTAACCCTTTGAGTGCCAGAGGGATAAATAACAGTGAAATCACTGTGTTGCACACTACTCTGGCACACAATTGGTTAAAGGGATAGTAATGTTTCATAATAAAAGCAGCTCTAATTAATCATCATAGTACTTGGGCATTGGAGAGTGTTATTTCAGTTCTGTCAGAGTTGTAGTTTAGGAGTAATTCAATGACAAAGTATCCCCCTCCCGCCCCTTTTACTGATGTAACACTGCTCAGCCAGATCAGAAGGGAGGTGCCCAGATAGACTTCAGAGAGAGACAATCTTCAATTAAGATAAGGGAAAAACCAGAAAAACTTGTCAAGGGGGGCAGGGCGTTCATTGTTCTCATAGGAAGAAGATTGTCCCCTTCTATTATCTGTCTGGTCTATGGACTGCATTCCATATCTGAGAAGAGATGGCTTACACTAGGTAAAAGGGGCAGAAGGGGAAACTTTACTTGTGAATATCTCTCAAACCATAAAGGTTTGAGAGATGAGACATATCATTCTTCATGTTTTTTTTAATGCCTACAAAATAAAATAAAGATAAAACGAAGTATTACTATCCCTTTAGGGCTGTATTTAGAGGTGTTAAAAAAAGGCAATTATAATTTCCCTTTCAACATGTCCTGTGTTTATAACGGGTTTCATCTGAGAGTAAAATATGCTGACTTCTCACACTGACACACATTCTTATAAAGATTATTTAGAGCAGGTATTTCACTCATGCAGCGCCCTAGTTACTAAGATGCACCCCAAACAGGATTTATCTTATTTAAGTATACTGTGTCCCAGCTAGTCCAAATTCCACTGCACATCAGCTTGGTTTGCGGTTACCTTCTAGAACAGAGCTCCAGAACATATAGTTCTACAGCTGTGCCTGGTTGTAGATGATGGGAGTTGTTGTCTCCAACAGCTTGAGAGCCACAGATTTCATACCCCCTTATCTAGAGAAACTGGGCTCATTATCAAGACTGTCACCAGGATCTCGACCATCAGGTTGTTCTTTCCTGGGTACTCAGGTTCAGCATGTATTGGATTGGATTGATACACTGTTGGAAGAGGTTGGGCATGACCTGGCTGTCATGGTACATAATGGCACCAAAGGCAAAGTTATTGGGAGATGGAGGTCCATTAATAATGATTTTAGGGTTTAGGATCTCTCAGAAAATACCACTTTAAATACTACCTGTGCCATAGAGTCGCCCTGCAATACTTATGAAGGTGGTGACTAGATTAATAATCATTATTTTACCTTTAAAAAAGTGCCCACGAATAAAGTTATGCTTTAGTTTCCAAGACTGATGGCCAGGTTACTGCAGCCTGTGCGCCTGGGCCGTCAGTCTCTACGGAGCCGTCCGGGCCAGTGCTATGCCTGTGAAGAGGACTGACTGCACAGGTGCCCATTCAAGATGTCCGCAGTGATGCCTGGCTTCCGGTCTCATAAGCTTAAGCCTAACTTTATTTGTGGGCACTTTTTAAAGGTAAAATAACAATTAGTAAGCTAGTCGCCACCTGCATAAGTATTGCAGGGCGACTTTAGTGGAGGTGGTAGTTCCACTTTAAATACGTAATTTAAAGGGATAGTAATACTTAAAATGTAAAAAAAAAATATATTGTAGGGTTTATCCCCCTGAGTAAAACAAGAGTACTCCCACTGCTGAAAGGTGTTTTATTCAAGAATTATTACAGCTCAAAGTTTATTTTTTTAGGTGCAATATCACAGTGGCCTGAAATTGTACAGTGGCGCTGTTGCTACACCATCCTATGGAGATTTATGGTCCCGGGCCCGGAGCTGTCCATAGGATGGTGTAGCAACAGTGCCACTGTACAATTTCAGGCCACTGTGATATTGCACCTAAAAATAAAAAAATAAATCAACTTTGAGCTGTAATAACTCTTGAATAAAACATCTTTCAGCAGTGGGAGTAGCCTTGTTTTACTCATGGGGATAAACCCTACAACATATTTTTTTTATACATTTTAAGTATTACTATCCCTTTAAGATTTGGTGTAAGCAGGGGGGATTTAGGTGTCTAAACACTGGGCTCTCTTTCCCTTTGGGGGCTATATTTATAGTAGAAGTACATTACACCTTAGTAGAAAAGGAGGACTGTGCAAGGGGTTAGACCGGGGCAGATGATACAACACAGGATGGGGTAGTCTGTGTAAAAGAAATGCGATTAGAGAAGGGGCACGAGAGTAAAGATAGGAATGGGCTAATTCATATAATAGGGAGGTGAATTTGTTACAGTCTGATAAACAAATAAATATTTCAAAAGAACACACATTTTCAGAATAGAGGCAACAGAAAATGTATGCTTCCAAATGCTTAACTAGCTGGTAAAATGGAGAACTGTAACCGAGTGCAATGAATGAGCAGTATGATCTTCTAGGGATTACTGAAACCTGGCTGGAGGATACACATGACTAGACAGTCAATCTAAGGAGCTTAGTTCAGCAATATCAAGACCATTATACTTCATATGTATTCATTCACTCATCACACAACATGCCCTCTGACTAGAGGAAAGAGATGTAGTACAATTATTTAGAATGGGGCAAGATCTAAACTGGATCTAGGAGTATGACTTCTGTAATGGGTAAGTTTTTTTTTTTTTTAAAAGGGTCACTAACCTAGATTATTATTGTTAGTAAAACTCAGCATGGTTTTACCAAGAAAAAAAAAATCAAGTCAGACTAATTTATTTGCATTCTACAACAGGGTAAGAAGTAACTTTGACAAGGGTGGTTACTATTATGTAGTATACTTGGATATTGTTAAAGCCTGTGGCTCACAACTGGTTACTCCATAAATGAAAAAGTTCAGCTTGGGAGGTGTTATCTGTGCATGCGTAAAGAACTGGATAAATGACACAAACGCAGAGAGTTTGTGTAAACAGAACTTTTGGAAGTTGGTCTAACGTTGTCTATGAAGTCCTACAAGGTTAATTCCTAGGCCCAATGAGTTTGCTTTTTTTTTTTTTTTTTTTTTTTTTTTTACATGATCATGAAGTGGGTTTTGAAAGTAGTGTCTAAATCTTTGCTGAAGACACTAAACTCTGTAAGAAAATACAAACAGAGTTGGAGATTTTTTTCTCTCTAGAAAGATTTGGATAAGCTGAGGGAACTGGAGGAAACGTGGCAGAAGTTTAATATAGATATATAAATCTGCAAAAGTATTTATGACCTCATTAGTAACCCCGTTAATAAATAGCATTAGACAGGAAATGACAAAGTAAATCCCTATCAGTATATTCCTTCTCAGCAGTACCAGTCTGTCTTACATGGATTTTGCCTTTGACGAAGGTGGTGATGTCTTCCTCATTGTCAAAGATAGACAGAGTTTGAAGCAGATTATTCTCCAACCACTCCCAGTGCTCTGTGATCTCTTTCCGTGAGGATCCTAAAGGAGAGGGAGTGCACAATACAGATAGATAAGAATGCTTCAATAAACAGTCTACAGTACTTAACATGCAAGTTTTTACTAGCTAAATGGCAAATAACACCTCCTAATAACCCCCCCGTTAGCTTACTATAGGCAGGAAACTATAATGGCCTCACTCAATTATTTTTACAGCCCTGTAAGTCATGCCCATGGAGGCAGACAAGACAACTGCTAGCAGGACCGCAGTTCCTGAAACTCTGCTCACTACACATGTAATCTTAACCCTTTAAGAATTGGAAGGGTGTGCAATGCATTGCTTCGCAAGGTGTTGCTCACCTCTATGGTCCTTAAAGAGTGTACATTTCCTGTTTCAGTTTCAAACAACTGCCTGTAACACATGTCCAACTCTACGGACATGCCATCCAGGACTGAGTGAAGATGTTGTCTTTTGAACAAAGGCACAAGATAAAAAAATTGATACAGGCCATTATTATTTTCAGGAGACAGTAAGGTAGGTGATGGGGGAATTATTATAAGGTGTTACTTCCCATTTAATATGTGCTACAACCACCTCTAGGAGTAGTAGAATTATAAACAACCTTAATTGCATAGGTACAAAAAAGCTTCTTGAACTACCTCCTGCAAAAGCCAAAGATGCCAGTGGCAGCCTTATTTCTACTGGCCGTGCAGGTGGGTGTGGCTACACAGCAGCTAACCTGAATCATCTGCTTGCTTTCCAGTGCTCACAGATGCAGCTTTATTCATATAGGGCATGTATATTGCCTGGCTGCTTAAAACAATTGCAGTGGCATACAGTACTCTGCAAAAGTCTTAGGCAGGTGTGAAACAATGCTGTAAAGTAAGAATGCTTTCAACAATAGACATGTTAATAGTTTATTTTTAGCAATTAATAAAATGCACACAGAGAACAGAAGAAAAATCTAAATCAAATCAATATTTGGTTTGACCAGCCTTTGCCGTCAAAACAGCATCAATTCTTCTAGGTCCACTTGCACACAGTTTAAGGAACTCGGAAGGTAGGTTGTTCCAAACATCTTGGAGAACTAACCACAGTTCTTCTGTGGATTTAGGCAGCCTTGATTGCATCTCTCTCTTCATGTAATGCCAGACAGACTTAATGATGTTGAGATCAGGGCTCTGTGGGGGCCATACCAACACTTTCAGGACTACTTGTTCTTCTTTACACAGAAGATAGTTGTTTTTGGCTGTATGTTAGGGGTCATTGTCATGCTGTAGAATAAATTTGGGGCCAATCAGATGCCTCCTTGATGGTACTGCCTGTACTTTTCAGCATTGAGGAGACCATAAATTCTGACCAAATCCCCAACTCCATTTGCAGAAATCCAGCTCCAAACATGCAAGGAACCTCCACCATGCTTCAATGTTGCCTGCAGACACTCAATCTTGTACCACTCTCCAGCCCTTCGGTGAACAAACTGCCTTCTGCTATGGCCAAATTTTTCAAACCCCCTGTCTGCCTTGAAATTTCTGCCTGGGAGAGACCTTGCTGATGAAGTGTAACTACCTTGTGTCTTGTTGCTGTGCTTAGTCTTGCCATGGTGTATGAGTTTTGACATTAAATAGTCTTCAGCAACCTCACCTTGTTAGCGGAGTTTGGCTGTTCCTCACCCATTTTTATTCTTCCTACACAGCTGTGTCTGTTTCAGTTAATGATTGTGTTTCTTTAGCACCTGTTTGGTATAACTGTTTAAAGCACTCTCAGGACCTCAACATCAAAGATCTTCCTCAGGATAGGTATGTATAAATGATCCAAACATTTTAAATTTGAACAGTGATTCTTTAACATCATATTGAAGTCTACAACACTAGCACTGAGGCAATTTTTATATATAAAATTACATAATGTAAGATCAAATATATTAGCTATGTACTGACCATGGCCTAAGTTAATCTCTGTCACAGTGTTATCATGTGTAGTAGATTAAGAGAAGGCTGTATACAAAGGAGCTGATGGGTGCAGAAGACATGGAAGTGTGTGACGTCACTATGTAGCTGGGCAGCCAATTCAGGAGACAGAAAACTGGTCCCAGCAGCTGTTTCATTTAAGCCTGCTGAGAAACTGAATACAGAAACTTGAAAGTGTCAGAATTGTTTCAGAGGCTGTAAATGAAGATTAAGTCTTTACAGCTGCTGCCTGTGGGAGCTGCATTTCTGCAAGTTAGGTCTGTAAACATTGATTTAAATGGCATTTTAACCCCTTGAATACTAGGGAGCTCTATAAGACATTGAGAGTTTTTCTTAAAGCGGGCCTATCACTTTAAATAAAAACATAATTGAATCATTATTTTTGATAAGGTGCACAATTTTCTTTATTTTTATTTATTTAAAGTGTTAGTAATGTCCAAAAAATAGTTTTTTGCATTTAGAAGAGCTTAAAAAGCTGATCTAAATGCAAAAAAAACGTTTCTCTCAAACCGCTATGGTTTAAGAGATACGGGTGTTTAAAGTTCGCTGTTTCCTACTGACAGCTACTCAAGCTCGAAACGGAGGTGCTTGAGAAGTGCCGAGATCTCGTTACTTACACGGAATCCTTTAATTGGAATGGTCTAAAATGTGTGCCTGGTGTTCTGCTCCTCGTGGGGTATGCACTAAGGTGTGATAAAGAGGAGATAATGTCTCCGGATAGATCATTTTTCCAATTCCTATGATATTCTATGAACCCTATGCACTAAGAGTTCTCATGTGAGAGATCTTAGTGTATAAGCTTCATTGAAAAAACAGAGGAACTGAAGAAGTGATATCACTGGAGAAGTTAACTTAAGTTTATCACCTAAGTGCATAACCTCTCTGGACCTGAAGGACCCAGAGAGGACCAAAACATTGATCTGACAATTGTTTTCACCATGAAATATTTTTTTTAACTTTATGTAAAGTCGTGAGTGCAGTTATTAGAAGATTATATATTACTAGCAGGTGTGTGGCATGGCTTTCGCCGTGTGGCAAACCTTGACTTATTAATTTTTTTAACCCTTTGAGTGCCAAAGGGGCACGTTGGATACCTCTGTGGCACTGAAAGAGTTAAATTGTATTAAAAAAAAAATAAATAAATAAAAATCAAACCTCGTGGTGGGGAATCAGGACCCTTCCCGATAACACCGCCCCCCCAACCCCCAGCTACTGATCTCCCAGCCGAGGAAACCCTCTAATGTCAATGAGGGAAAGACTCCCCCATTGACGTGCAAGGGTTTCCCAATCCCCCGCACTTCTACCCATTGTCTTGCTCCCCAGGATCGCCACTATTGATGCCCCACTACAAGGTCTGACTTTTTAAGGTCCCTGCCTATTTTTTTGTTTTAAGGGAGTGGCAGTTGGTTGAAGAAGCAGGTCGTGTAAACCAATCAGCATTTTCCAGCCATTCTCCCTGACAGCAAAACAGATTAACTTTTTTTTTTTTTTTTAATCTATATATATATATATATATATATATATATATATATATATATATATATATATATATATACTCATATATACTCTTCTCCAAGTGTACAGCATTAAGGGACTGGCACTTTACACATGGGGGAAAACTGGAAAAAAAATAACAATAGCCCTATAAATCAAATACTTTAGTGGTTAAATAAAAAAAGCTGTTGTCTAGTAGCTGGATAGATATACTGTGAGCACATCTCAAAAGTCACACCTCACTAAACGCCTGACAGTTTGAGGAAGCACTATTGAAACTCTGTGGTTGGCAGGAAAAAAACCACAAGCAAATACTGCAAATGAATTGAAACTTGATCGAAAAAAAGAAGGGTATATTATCACATGATAATATTTTATATGGAATGCAATATACATTCTAAATTAAAGAAACAACATTAAAATCAGGGCCAGATTTCCCACTAGGCGCAGTATTCAGCTTAGGGGTGCCAAACTGTGTGCGATACTTCAGCTATGCATTAAAAACAAAATAACCTTTTGGACTCCAGTTGATAATAATCTGGTTACAAAAAATAATTTACCCAATAAAAAAAATAAATAATAATAATAAATATATAATCAGGAAAAAGATAAAAGATTTAACTGCTAGGGTGATCATCTGTCCTGGATTACCAAAGACAAGTCCATATTTTAACTGTGCTTCCTATTTGCCGGGAAGCCCCATTCACGGACAATCACAGTCTTGGCATTAAAGGGATAGTAATGTTTCAAAACAGCTCCAATTAATATTCAATGTATTTGGGCCATGAAGAGTGTTATTTCAATATTGCCAGAGTTGTAGTTCAAGAGTAACTGAATGATAAAGTATCCCTTTCCCGCCCTTTTTACTGATGTAAAATTGCTCACCTCAGAACAGAAAGGTGGTGTCCAGGTGGATTGCAGAGAGGGACAATCTTCAATTAGCATAAGGGAAAACCTGTCAAGGGGGTCGGGCTTTTTATTGTTCTCACAGTAAGAAGATTGTCCTTTGCTGTGAGCTGTTTGGTCTGTGGAACAGATTCCAAATCTGAGGGGAGGTGGCTTACACTAGGTAAAAGGGGCGAGAGGGGGATATTTTATCATTCAATTACTCTTGAACTACAACTCTGATAGTACTGAAATAACACTCTCCATGGCCCAAATACTAAGAAGATTAATTGGAGAGGCTTTTATTTTGAAACATTACTATCCCTTTAAAACTAGGGAGCACAGAGGACTAAACACCAAAGATAACTCTCCGTTTATTGCAGTGACTGAGCGTGACACTTGCGCTGGGATACAAGAAAATGGCCTACTTTCAGATTTTTATAATTTTTTTTTTTTAAAGACTAGAGGGAGAACTGATCCCTGCTTCCTTTTTCTTTTAATTAAGGCTATGCTCAGTTTTGTGGCTTGACGACCATTTTCTTGTAGCATAGGACAATCATCATTTTCTGCCACAGCGGCCAGTGGGCAGTTGTCCCACCAGTGTTTCTAACTCTGTGGTGCTCCAGAGAAAGTTCATGTTGTGCATTAATGTGATGTCACTTGACCCCAACCACGCAACCACACTAGAGCTAAAGAGAAATACTGGCCTGCTCTCGCCTTGGCAGTGTCACGGAACTGCAGAAAGCAAATGTGGTTCGCCTATTAGTGCTCCATTAACAATCAATACTTCTCCTGTCACTCCAGCATCTCCAGTTTACTATCTTAGTTCTTTGACTCCGCTCTCTCCTTTACTTTCCAAATCTAGTCTAATACACATTTATGTCACCTTTTCCTAGGCAACATCTCTAGGACAAAACCTTTTCACACACAGAATGTCACTACATTTTTGGTTGTCTTAGCTCTACTATTACAATGCCCTTCTATTCTGCCTTACTAATACAAGTTTCAGCGGCTCATACTTCTATGAAAAACACAAACTTTTACATGCAAATGTCTTAGACAAGTCACATAAACAGGGCTCAAAAGTAAGGTGGGTGCAGTGAAGAAGCCTCCCTATGTGCTCCTAGATAACTATTCTAAATCATGGGAACTCACGCACCACCTAAGAAATCAGATGAAACACATTCATAAAAACAACAACTCTTTAATCGTAATTGTAAAAAGTACCTTGAAGGTCTTCTGGCCATAACAAAAGCAAGGAGCGACTCAGCGGTAAATAATTGTTGATTTTATGAATGGGCTTCATCAGATTACTTTGGTGGTGGTGCGTGAGTTCCCATGATTTAGAATGATTTCTATTCTGTCTGCCCCACTTAAGCCCTCCTCATCGCTGTTGGCAGGATCCTTCATCTTACTCATCACTGCCTCGTTGTGCCAAGAACACACTGAGGCTGATGTATTAAGAAGAACTGGAGCAGATCCTAATTGCTACATCCACTATTAGTGCCAGAAGGGTTTCTGTTGCATTGTGAAGCAATGTACTAGACAAAGGTAAAAGCAGACTGCTGGCCCTAACATAGACTGCAAATTCTATAACCATTGTGAATTTCTATTTGTGTGTCATAGACCTACCTGCAGTCTTGTTGAGGTGGCAGCAAAGATTGCTTCTGCTGAGGCCAGCACACAAGTCTGGGACTGCAGTGACTCTTGAAGTTTTTAAGCAGGAGCACCTTAGCAGCGAGTGGCTTACAAATGGGCAGTACTACAGTACTAAACAGCTCCACTCCAAGCACTTCTTTAGACTCATCTTCACCATTTCCCCCTGTACTACCATCAGGAGAGAGCCCTTCACCCATGCAACACTGCAAGCTAGCCAATGAGAGATGTAGTACTTCTCTCTCATAGGCTGGCTGGTGTTGATGTGTAAGCTTAAAGAACACCCACAAACTGGCTAGGCCTTGAATTGTTTGAACAGAAGATGTACCACATCGGTGGTCGCACTGCTGCCATTGCTGTACATAGCCAAAAATTACACACTGATTTTTTTTTTTTTAATAATTCAATGAATGTGTAATTATCCCATAGGATTAGTGCACTTAACAAGTGACTAGCGTAAAAAAAAGTAAAGAAATCCAAGGTAAACCAGGAGACATGGTTATCTTAGTTGAAGACCTCTCCAAGAAGCTAAATTATATGCCTAGTAGTTCACAATTATGTATTTGGTAATTGACCCCTAGTATGTCTAGTGTCCAAATGATAAAACTGTACTCCTTTTACACACCATTGAACTAACAGAACACGGACATTTACTGGAATGCTTTTGAATAAGAAAATGGCGAGTCTCTGAACTTAATGGGTATGGACCCTTGTCTTAATTTGTTTCAACGAATTAACCCTTTAAGGATGGGTGGCGGGTTGCAACATTTTGCAAAGCAATATGTTGCACACACTTCTGATCCTTAAGGGGTTAAGTTACTCATAGTGCAGCTTGCCCTTACCACACGCCACTGTCCAGTATATCTGAGATTCTTGTGTCTGATGCAGTATGCGATATGGGGCCACACGTGCGCTGGAGTCCAACACAACATCCAGAGTCCCCACCAACAAACCTATGGAAGACAGCAGAAGAGAGATAAGAACTTCAACACCGACATAACTCCACTAGCAGTCAGTGAGTGATTGGCATGTGATTTAGTCACAATGGCCCTTTAACCAGAGGTGATGAACTTGGTTACTATGTCATTATCATGTGACCGCATTCTATAGCTATGAGCCACTGTGTGTAATAGTTACTAAAACAAAAGAAATATTTTAAAATGTTAACTTTGTATGATTTTTATTTTTTTGTACTATTTTTACCGTTTCAGAGCCTGACACATCACCAGTCGTTAAGAATATTGTTTACCCTTACATCTGTCTACCACGTTTCCGTCCCATAAGGACCGCGTTGATGCACACCGACACGCCGGTACACGTGACCTGTTGCGTGTATCGGCGCGTCACTTTTGGGCCTGATAGAGATTGCTCCGATCTTGGAGCGGTCAATTTCAGGCCCTATTTTTACTTACAGAGCACTGTAAGTAAAAAGTACGTGACGTACTATGACCGTCATCGGTCCTTAAGTATTTCACGGACCGTGGCGGTCATAGTACGTCACATGGCGTTAAGGGGTTAAAGGGTTAATAATGTAAAAAAAACAAACAAAAAAAAAAACACTTTTTTTGCATTTAGAAGAGCTTAAAAAGTTGAGCTAAATGCAAAAAATGTATCTCTCAAACCGCTATGATTTGAGAGATATAGGCATTTAATGTTCGATGTCTCCTGCTGACACCTGTAAAGCTGTCAGCAGGAGATCTGTGTTGGTCGACAAGGATTGCGGCTCTGCTGCAGAGCCTCTGTGTCGACTGACATGGATCTCCTGCGGACAGCTTTACAGTTGTCAGCAGGAGACATCGAACTTTAAATGCCTGTATCCCTCAAACCACAGCGGTTTAAGAGAGACCTTTTTTTTGCATTTAGCTCACACGGTGCAAAAGGGACTGACAGCGCAGGCGCACGGACGTCACTGTGAAGAGACGTCCGTGCTTCCTGCTCCTGTCACCATCGGCAAAAAGCCGATATCTGAAGAACCGGGTAATATTGCTGGCGACTAGCGCTACTAAGCAGCTAGTCGCCAGGTGTGCAATAAGTTAACCTTAAGTTATTGCGGGGTGAAAGTTCCCCTTTAATAGTCAGCCTGTGTAAAACATACATACAATATGTCAGAATGCTTAGGAAAAATGTTGGAACTGAGATTTTTCATTAAAGGGATAGTAATACTTAAAATGTAAAAAAAATATGTTGTAGGGTTTATTCCCCTGAGTAAAACAAGAGTACTCCCACTGCTGAAAGGTGTTTCATTCAAAAGTTATTAATTTTCAAAGTTGAATTTTTTAGGTGCAATATCACAGTGGCCTGAAATTGTACAGTGGCGCTGTTGCTACACGATCCTATGGACAGCTCTGGTCAGTTGACCATAAATCTCCATAGGATGGTGTAGCAACAGCGCCACTGTACAATTTCAGGCCACTGTGATATTGCACCTAAAAAATTCAACTTTGAAAATTAATAACTTTTGAATGAAACACCTTTCAGCAGTGGGAGTACTCTTGTTTTACTCAGGGGGATAAACTCTACAACATATTTTTTTTTTACATTTTAAGTATTACTATCCCTTTAAAGCTGAACTATCACCATCATAATATTGTCCCATAATCCATTACTAATATTGCGATAAGCAAAGGCTTACTTCTATTTATGCTGAATATGACTGCGTTATTAAAGTAAAGCAGCTCCTTCTGCAGCCACCGGCAGACTACAGTGCAGACATCTTAGAGGAAAGTTACCTCTGAGTCTGCGCTGTCTGTCCCGTGCACTGTCAGGATTGGTGGTGACATCCGATGGTTACCTTAAGTTAACGGAAGTCACTGCAAGTGCACAGAGCTTCTCTTGTAAGCTCTGTGCCCTGGACACCTGTAGAAGAAGATGATTTTCTTTAACAACGCAATGTTATTCAGCATAAATAGAAGTAAGCCTTTGCTTATCGCTATATTAGTAATGGATTATGGGGCATAGTTCCGCTTTAATCTAAGTATGCATGTATAAAACTCATACAGACATCTTTAAACATCATTTAACACAGATAGTAAACAAGAACACATTACTGCTTTTGCTTTAGATAATTATTTATATGTTTTGTCCATTACACAGTAACATAGTTGATGAGGGCCATATCACCCCTACTGATCCAGGAGGAACATAAAGAAAAGAAAAAGGGTAATATATCCCATTGAAGCCATTTCCAGTTAAGCCCCAAGTGGTTTAAAAAAATCCCTTCCTAACTCAAGAAGGCAGTGAGTTATTTCCCGGGATCAACATCCTATCTGCTTGTGTCATAGGGTACTGTTAAAAAAAAGGAGCAGGACGCAAGGTAACGCATCTTGCTGCAACTTTTGGTTCAACGGTGCATTAAGGCATTTTCATGTGATTTGTATCGATTTCAGTGGTATTGCACCAAATACTGCATGGTATTACAATTACCAGTCAACTCAGAAGAGTGTTATAGGTGAAAAAGCAGAGATTGATGCGACTCAATACTCGCTGAGAAACGCATGCGATTCAATACTCGCTGAGAAACGCATGCGATTCAATACTCGCTGAGAAACGCATGCGATTCAATACTCGCTGAGAAACGCATGCGATTCAATACTCGCTGAGAAACGCATGCGATTCAATACTCGCTGAGAAACGCATGCGATTCAATACTCGCTGAGAAACGCATGCGATTCAATACTCGCTGAGAAACGCATGCGATTCTTATGCAATTTCAGTATATAAAACAAATTATCAGTGTTAACTAGGCTTATAAGTGAAGGACAGGTAAAATATAATTCTACAGGACTGAACAGGAATTAGTGCTACCCTGCATTATGTGGTTTTCATAAGCATCCTACATTTAAAGAGCTATCTTGTGACCTTACTTTTAACCCCTTAAAGAAATCTCCAAAGAATTGCTCTGCAAACAGATGAAAACATAAAAGACAATGCCAATTAATGGAACATTTGGGAATATTTATTTGTTCCCTATAATGGTGTTGGTTCCTCCTGAATTACACTGCTTTTCATAGAACACATGCCCCAGTGAGGCTCATGTACTTAGAAAAGTGCTGGGATTCTGGGGCAAAGCAACTGCACCATAAATTCCACTCTACAAAGCAACCGTACCACAAATTTAATTATTATTAAATGTAAAATGGGCTTTTAATCGCCTGAATGCTAGGGATAAGTCTCTAGCATTCAAATGGTTAAGGGTCCCATTTAAAGCAGTTATTAGTTTCCTTTACTCTGTATAGTGCAAATGGTTTCCTCCAGAATTACACCTCTTTCTTAGGACACAATGTGCCACAAAATAACAATAACACTGCCACCCCATTAGCCCAATTGTGGGTGGGGGGAAGGTACAGATGAGGCTGCCCCTACATTCCTAGTACCATACTCTGCCTCCGACCCTCCCCCTCCATTAAGTGCAACTCCCGTTGGCCCCCATCCGTCACCTGTCAGGCCACCGCCTTTGCCGTGGCCCCTCCGCCGCTGCAGAATAAAGAACGGGTTGGCTCGCTCCGTCACCCATAGCGCATTGGCCAGAAGCACCTCCTCTGGGTTCAGCCACATCCTGACCGGGCAGGCCGGGCCCGGGGGGGAGCAACCGGGGAGGCTGAATCAGGACAGGAGTGCGGGTGACGTCGTGTGAGAGACACTCGATAACGGGTCTTGCTGCAGCCCCTAACTGTACAGTCCAGAACCCAGGCCGAGGAGGCCGCTGATAACCGGGAAACTCCTCAGTGGGAGAAGCAGCTCCCCCTGCTGGCACGATTGGAGTACAACAGCTGGCAGCTTCTGTTATTGTTATTGTTGCATTAACTCTTTATGGAGAGACCATAGAGAAGGGGCTAATGTCAGCAAGAGACAGGATCACAATCACTCTCGGAGTGATAAAGCGGATGCAGCCCGTTTTCTTGGCAATATACATTATTATCATTAGTTGCCCGCATTACTGATAACCATTTGTATTAATCCTCTTATTGCCTGGAAGGCTATTGCAGTGCGTTGACTACAATCCCAGCAATCATAGCATACCTCGCAAGTGTCCCTCTTTATGAAGGACAGTCCCTCTTTTAGACCCAAATCCCTCGGTCCCTTTTTCCCACCCTGATGTCCCTCTTATTAGGGGATCAGATTGTGTGGTGTGTATCACATTGCTCCACAGCAATAAAACTCACATTATTGTTTGTTTAAATCTCAGTATAGGTGTGTATAAATTAGTCTGTGTAAATAAAATTATTTGGTCTTGTTATAAGTCAATTATTAGGTTACACAAGAAGGTCTCAATAGGTCATGAAATAGCCTAAAAATTCTCGGTAATGCCCAGCCCATCAGCCAAGCCCCCAGCAATACCCCCTAAAACACCAGTGTCCCTCTATGGCAATTTGAAATGTTAGGAGGTATGTCATGGGGTTAGTTATTTGAATACTAGATACTTCTAAGCCTGAACAGCACTAGAAATAACAAGTAATAAAGGATATTTAGAACATTTACAATGCACAATTCACCCTTTGATTTCCAGAGAGGCAATGCAATGTATTGTATACCTGTCTGGAACCTAATTGGATAGTTTGTAGAACACCACTTCCATAAATTAACTTTGTTAATTCACTTTTTTATTATAGACATACAGGACAGCAGTGTAGTAAATAAACATACCTGCCAACTCTAAGGGTTTGGCCATGAGACTCAGGGTTTTGATCCAAATTTCAGGGGAAAGTCAAAATTCTCAGGGTGAGAGAGTCCAGTGTTACCTACTGTATGTTCTGCACCAAATACCTGCTTCTTATAGGGTTTGTAATGTCACAGTATATAAATAAAGATCAGACTATTCCTTAAACTGTTAAATAATGCTCCATACCTTTGGCAATGCTTGTATCGGTATAGTTTTATTGTAATTATATTTTAAAGTTTCCCCCTTCTGCCCCTTTTCTGGATGTCACTATTCAGATCAGAAAGCCGGTCTGGATGGATCACAATGAAGGACATTATTGTGTGAGCATAAGGAAAACCCTGTTCACCTTAGTCAAGGGGGGCAGGGTTTTCCTTATACAGGCACAGACAATATCATCCCTCATTGCTATCCGTCCGGTCAAGCGAACGGATTTCAGATCTGAGGAAAGAAGATTTACATCTTGAAAAGGGGAGGTAGGGGACACTATATAATCACAAAAAAACTATACCAATATAAACATTGCCAATGGTACAGAGCATTATTAAAAAGTATAAGGAATATCTTAATTTATAGTTTGACATTACTATCTCTTTAAGGTTCTAATTTGGTTCCATTAGTACCAGAAACGCTGTGGGAGATATCCTGTTTGTCTTGAGTGTATGCCATCACTAGGTTTTAGCCTGTAAATGGTTCCCTCAGGACTTACAGGAAAATCTCTTGGTTAGAACAGGGTGAGATGTATTGCCTAGAATCTACATTACAGAGAACGTTAAGGGTTAATATTTAAAAGTCAGGGTGTGCTCATTTTGAAAGTTACCAACTATGGTAGTAAAGCAGTTGAATTATTCATAGCTCCAAACCAGATCTGATTATCATTCAGGTCAGCGACCCCATACCTTTTATTGGTGACAGGTTAACTTTTATAATTGACAGTACTTTTCTAGCACTTTTTACACCATGATTAAGGTGGCCTGATACCTTTCTTTTTAGAATATCACCCCAGCTCAAAACTATATAGAGAAAAAGTGGAAAAAAGATGAGGGGAGAGGCATCATAAAATCATGTGACACTTAGAGAAATACAGTGGGGTATATATATTAAAATTAAGCTGGCCATGCAAACAAATTATAGAGCTACCACCATTCTAAAAACAGTGAATTTCAATGCTGACATGGTTATCTTCTTGAACGTAGAAATGTACCAGGGCTATAATCATGACAAACAAAGCTTCACTATAGATTATATTCAAGTGCCACTGGACAGTGTTACAGGAGCCTATGTATAGTTATATTCAGCGGATCATGCAAACAATTTATGGAGCCACCACTGTTCTTCAAAAAGTATACTTCAATGCAGACCGGGCGGTATTTTCAAAAGTGAATAGATATTAATGGCAATAATTATGACAAATAAAGCTGTTCAAAATTTTTATTCGAATGCCGTTATTCTCCACATACCATAGAGGACACATTGAACTTAAAATGAGCACATTTCCATATGCTTCGGGCTATGTGTGGTGTTATACAGTCGCACTTTAAACAACAAATGCTACCTTTGTGTCTTAGTTTATTTTACTCTACTGAGGTCTATTTATAACTGTTTGCAAAGCTGGAATACCTCCCCCCAAGAAAAAAAGGACTTGTGAATATACACTGAGTGGAGATGGTCTCTAAATACTACCTATCCCACTAACTGTTAATAAAGAAACTGTTTACCTCCTTTTTAGCTCCTTTGTAGTGTCAGTGTGTATTACTGTTTTGCTGTCAGTGGATATATTATGATATTGATTACTAGTTCAACAGCCTGTTACACGGGCCACAGTGCCACTGCCACCCGGTCGCGGGGCAGTCATGCTCAGTAGAGACTGCCCACTCCGTGGCTGATACAGAGCTGGACGCTCCTTCGGAGCGCCCAGGTCTGTATCAGCCGCGGCACGGGCAGTCTCTACTGCGCATGACTGCAGCACGCGCAGCAGTGTCTACTGCGCATGTCGTGGCGTTACACATGATTTAGCAAATTATTATATAGGATGATATCTGAGGTAACTATTAATGATCATCTATAATTTAATGTATCTTCTGTTTAGGTTGACCAGACCTCACCTTTAACCAGGGACACATAGGAAATAGGCATATTTCAGGAGTGTACGAAAGTCAAAGCAGCCCTGCAGTATGCATTTTTCATATGTGTCCCCGGTTGAAGGTGAGGTCTGGTCACCCTACTTCTGTTACAGTTATGGGCAACATGAGGCTCTCCAGCTGCTGTTACACTACAGTTCTCATCATTCCCCACCAGCCTTTGCATACCTCCCAACATTTCAAATGGCCGAAGAGGAACACTTGTGTTTTAGGTGGTTTTTCTGGGGGCGTGGCTGGTGGGCGGGGCATTACGGATAATTTTTAGGTTACTTTGTGACCTATTGACACCTCTTTGTGTAACTGAATAAAGGATTTAGAGCAAGACTAAAGTATTTTACTTACACATTAATCTACAAACACATATACTGAAGATTATCTAAACATTAATGTGAGTTTTATTGCTGTGGAGCAATGTGATACTCTTATATACACACCACACAGTCTGATCTCCTAAAAAGAGGGACATCTGAGTAGAAAAGCGGGACAGGGGGATTTTGGCCTCAAAGAGGGACTGTCCCTCCTAAAGAGGGACACTTGGGAGGTATGCCTTCGTCCATCTCTGTGGCTTTGCTTGTCATAATTATAGACCCAATACATTGCTACTTACAACATTACAAATTAAAAAAAAAACTCTCTATTTAATGCTGCTTCCTGCCATACTTGTATTTTAACTTGTATGAGGAGTATTGTAAAATGCTGTAGTAAGTGTGAGACAGAGAAGACATTTCCAAACCTCTCACACATACTTTTTAGCTCCTTTGTAATGCCAGTATGTATTACTGTTTAGCTGTCAGTGGATACATTGCGGGAGATGCACTAAAGAGTGATAAAGAGGTGATGAAGGGGAGTTGACTTCTCTAGGGATATCACTTCTCCAGTTCCTGTGTTATTCTATGGAGCCTATTCACTAAGATCTCTCCATCTTTGGATATCTTAGTGCATAGGCTCTATAGAATAACATAGGAACTGGAGAAGTGATATAATTGGAGAAGTTATCTCTGTTTTATCACCTCTTTATCATTCTTGAGTGCATAAACCTTCTTGTGATATAGTAGTAGGAGATCAATATTAACGACTGGCTCATTTTAAATACAAGTTATGCTCTATGGCAGTGCTGGGCAATGTAAAGGTCCTCCACCTGCTGCCAATCTGCAACTCCCTGGCAGAGAATGATGGGAGTTGCAGTCTGGCAACAGCTGGGGGGGGGGGGTCATGTTCCCCGTCCCTGCTCTATGGTATCTGGGTAATAATGGCTTTTGAATAAAAAAAGCATGGCTTTGTTTGTCATATTTATAGCCCCAGTACATCTTTAAAGGGATAGTAATGTTTCATAATAAAAGCAGCTCTAATTAATCATCATAGTATTTGGACTTTGGAGAGTGTTATTTCAATTCTGTCAGAGTTGTAGTTCAAGAGTAATTCAATGACAAAGTCTCCCCCTCCCGCCCCTTTTACTGATGTAACACTGCTCAGCCAGATCAGAAGGGAGGTGCCCAGGGAGATTGCAGAGAAGGACAATCTTCAATTAAGGTAAGGAAAAAACCTGAAAAACTTATCAAGGGGGGAGAGCTTTCATTGTTCTCATAGGAAGAAGATTGTTCCCTTCTGTTATCTGTCTGGTCTATGGACTGCATTCCACATCTGAGAAGAGATTGCTTACACTAGGTAAAAGGGGAGGGAGGGGAAACTTTGCTTGTGAATATCTCTCAAACCATAAAGGTTTGAGAGGTAAGACTTATATCGTTCTTCATGTTTTTTAATGCCTACAAAATAAAATAAAGATAAAACAAAGTATTACTGTCCCTTTAATTTCAAGATTACAAGGGGAAAAATTAGTCTATGTAGTGTTGCTTCCTGCTTTACTTTTATGTTAACTTGTACTAGGAGTCTTGTAAGACACTGGAATATGAGTGAGGACAGACATTTCCAAGCTCCTCACAGGCTCTGAAGCACATTTTCTGTCTTACGGGACAACACCATAATTCTGAGTGGCAACCATTTCTGGGTCGATTGTTTCTCTGAGTGTTTTTTGTCACTAAGTGGAGGTGGTGTTAATATACTCCACAAGATCGATCAACAGATGTGAGATTATTATCCATCTGCATCTCTTGCTCATCACCCTTCTGTATCTATCTACATCTGCATCTTTTGAGACACAAGAAGGTTATGTATGTGTTAACCTACTTATACATTATGCAAAGAGTTTACAAACACACCCACGAAAGCCATTTCCAATTAAGCCCAAAGTGGGTAAAAAAGTTCCCGACTCTGAATGGCAGTCAGATATTTCCCTGGATCAACATCCTATCTGCTTTGAAGACAGCTGTTATAATTCTCAATACTGTTGTGTGCTAGATAGGTATCCATTACTTTTTTGAAAGTAGTTACAGTATCTGCAAACACAGCATCCCCAGGCAAAGAATTCAATAACTTTATTGCCCTTACTGTAAAAATAAATCCCTGCCTTTGTTTTAGTCAAAAGTGCCTTTCCGTTAGTCTTAATGGATGACCGCTTGTTCTTTGCTCAGCTCTTTTAGTAAATAGTTCCTTGGAGTGTTCTCTGTTTTGACATTGAATATATTTGTAAATTGTAATTATATCGCCCCTTAGATGTTTCTTCTCTAATGTAAACAAACCCCGTTTGGCTAGTCTCTCTTTATAACTCAGATCTTCCAGTTCCTTTATCAGTTTTATTGCACGTTTCTGCACTTTTTCCAGTTCAAAAATTTATTTTTTAAGAACTGATGCCAAAAACTACTCAGTAGTCTAGATGAGGCCTTACCAAGGATTTATATAAAGGTAAAACTATATTTGCATTCCATGTATCTATGCCTCTTTTTATGCAGGATAGTACCCTATTTGCTCTGCACACTGCTGTGAAGTGGATCGTCTATCAGTACTCCTAAATCTTTCTCTAGTGAGGATTCCTCAAGTAGTTTCCCATTTAGTGTATATTTAGCATGTTTGTTTCTACAGCCCAAATGCATAACCTTATATTTATCTACATTAAATGTCATCTTCCACTTTTCTGCCAATTCACTCAGTTTATCTAAATCCTTCAGCAGAGAAAAAAACATCCTGTTCTGGATGTGTTTCCTTACACAGTTATTTGTCATCAGCAAACATTGAGACATTACTTTTAATTCCTACTTCTAGATCATTAATAAACAATTAAAAAGCATTGGGCCCAGGACTGAACCCGGTGGCACCCCACTTACAACTTTAGATCAGCTTGGAAAGGTTCAATATACAGCAACTCTCTGCCATCTATTGTTCAACCAGTTCTCTATCCATGCACAGCTATCACCTCCCAAACCGAGGCCTTTTAATTTATGCAGTAACCTGTTGTAAGGCTTTTGAAAAATCGAAATATACTACATCAAGAGCAATTCCATTGTTTAATTAACCATTTACCCTTTCTTAAAATGCAAGTAAATTAGTCTGACATGATCTAAAACCATACTGGATACTATGGCCTGGAACTATCTGCCTGAAATAACCAGATCTGCTCCCAGTCTAAAATCCTTAAAAGTAAATGCTTCTCTATATCTAAAAACAGAGTGTAACTGTTTATAATTCTAAAATGTCCATATGAATATTTGTATGTATATTTAATAACATGTAATATATAGTGTTTCTCAATTTGTATAAATAAGCAACCCTCTACTGTAAACTGTTCAGGACATACTTGAAAACGAGAGAAATCTCAATGTATTCTTCCTGGTAAAACATTTTCTAAATAAATAAATACTACTAATAATATTGCTGGTCTTCACAAAGTTCTTAATGTTTTCAGTTAGTAACCCTTCTAATATCTTACCCACTATGGAAGTCAAGCTCACAGGTCTATAATTTCCTGGTTTGGATCTTGCACCCTTTTTGAACAATGGTACTATAAAAGCTTTCCTCCAATCACATGGGCACTATGCCTGGTAAAACTGAATCAATAAATATTTAGTATAATGATCTTGCTATTACTAAACTAAGTTCCTTAAGTACCCTTGGGTGTATATCATCAGGTCCAGGAGCTTTATTTACCATAACCTTTTCTAGTCTCATTTGGACTATGTACTCAGTAAGCCATGTACATGATGGAGGACATTCTGCGGTTTTCTCTGTTTGCCCATAACCTCTCATTGTTGCTTCCTTTGTATATAAAGAAGAAAATAATGTGTTTGAGGTGTCAGCCATAGCCTTATACTTACTAATCAATTTACCTCTCTCAATACCAGTATCAGTACTCAGGACCAGTAACAACTTTAATGTTTTTGTTATTTATATACTTGCAATACTTCTTTCATTTTCAGTTTAGCTAGCCTAATTGCTTGTTTGTAGATTTTATTACATTCTTTATATTTTTAATATAGTTTAGACCTCTTTTTTATCCTCAGCATCTAATGGTAAATACATTGAAATGTTTTATTGTTCTGTAATGAAAGAGTTTAAGTAACTGTGTAAGCCCCTTAATATATAGAATGTATAAATAAGTAAAGAAGTGTATCTAACGTAGAGAATAATGTTTTAACATATGATGATATCTTGTTTTATGCAAGGATGATAAAGGAGGAGAAGTTGTGGTATAGTATATGAGTATGTACATGAAGGAAGCATCCAAACTGATTGATAATGACACCAATTATGACAGGTTGAATACCTATATAAATGGTTGGCTGAAATTACTAGAGGTAGAGAGTAGGTATGGAAGCAATGTGTCAGATTAACAAGTAGCAGCTAGGCTGCCTGCTTCAGTCCCGGGCTAGGACCACCTATGACAGCTGATGAGCCTGAAATATAGCAGCTGGACCTGTGAAGGATAGCTGACTATCAGTTCTGGATGCAGTCTGCCAGAAATATAGAGTCTGATCCACAAGTGACAGCCTAACCTCATTACTCTTTGTTATTGGCTGTATATGTTCAAGCACTCTTCCTTTCCTTTACCCATTGCTAATTCCTTTTCTGTCTCCCCAAATTTCTATGGGGACATATTATTGTATCTACCATTAGTTATGTGTGGTTTGTCAAGATCACAAAAATCCTCTCTTACAAACTGTGGGTAAGACTTCCCCTACAATATGTTGTACAGTTTTGGATAAGGTGACCAGATTTTTAAAATTAAATCCGGGGACATTTTTTTTTCTCCACACCCTATCTACCTCCACACACTGCCCACACTCAGGCTGCCTTCACACCCTGTCCACACACTGCCCACACTGGCTACCTCCATACCCTGTCCACACTCAGACTACCTCCACACCCTGTCCACACACCGTGTCCACCTTCACACTCTGTCCACTCTCACCACACCCTGCCCACAATGTCCACCACTGCCCACCCTTTCCTCCTCCACACACTGCACACCCTGTCCTCCTCCCCATTCTGTCCACCTCCACACTGCCCATCACCACAAACTGTCCAGCCCATCCTCCTCCACACACTGTTCACCTTATCCTCCTCCACACACTGCCCACCTCAGCACTGTCCATCCCTACATTACCCACACTGTCCAACTTCACATTGTATACCTCCACACTGCCCTTCTCCTCAAACTGCCCACGCTGTTCCTCCTCCACACACTGCCCACCTCAGCACTGTCCATCCCTACATTACTCACACTGTCCAACTTCACATTGTACACCTCCACACTGCCCTTCTCCTCAAACTGCCCACCCTTTTCCTCCTACACACACTGCCCACCCTGTCCTCCTCCACACACTTCCCTTCCCACTTCCACACTGCCCACCTCAGCACTGCCCATCCCTACATTACCCACACTGTCCAACTTCACATTGTACACCTCCACACTGCCCTTCTCTTCAAACTGCCTCCACACTATCCACCCTGTCCTCCTCCACACATTGCCCATTTCCACACTGCCCACATTGTCCTCCCCCACACTGTCCACCTCCACACTGCCAACCCTGTCCAAATTCACATTGTCTACCACCACACTGCCCACCCTGTCCTCTTCCACACATTTGTAGAAAGAAAGGTGAGAGATGCTCAACGAGGTTGATGAGCTAGCAAATATATGCAAGAAGCTCACTGGGACTGTGTCCTCACACCCAGAATGCAATATCTTTTAGCTCACTAGTGCCATACACAGAGAAGAAACCTTCTAAAGCATATCATACTGGTCCTACCAAATGACAGTCCAGCCACAAATTTCCAGACAATTCCTCTCTGAACAAGGAAAACTCACAGTGCCTAGAAGGATCAGCTGCACCTCAACAACGAGGCTCAATAAGGCTGAAATGTACATCTGGGGATAGCTGTTTCCCTTGTTCAGAGAGGAATTGTCTGGCATTTCATGGCTGGCCTGTCATTTGGTAGAACCAGAATGATATGCTTCAGAGGATTATCTCTCTGTGTATGGCACATGTGAGCAAAAGAGACTGCACCCTGGGTGCAAGGACACAGTTCCAGTGAGCTTCTTGCATGTGTTTGCTAGCTCATGAGCCTAGTTGAGCATCTCTCACCTTTCTTTCTATATATGCAAATTGCTCTTGGGATTAGTCACCTTAAGAGTAATGGGAGGAATCCAGATGTGGACCCCTTGCTCACAGTGCCTAGAGAGAAAAGCTATTACTCACCAACAAAGCACAATAAGGCTGAAACGTACGTCTGGGGTTAGTTGTTTCCTTTGTTCAGAGAGGCATTGACTGGCATTTTGTGGCTGGGCTGTTATTTGACAGGACCAGTATGATATGCTTCAGAGGATTTTCTTTCTGTCTATGGCACTGGTAAGCTAAAAGAGATTGCACCCTGGATGTGAGGATACAGTCCCAGTGAGCTTCTTGCATGTATTTGCTAGCTCACGAGCCTAGTTGAGCATCTCTGACCTTTCTTTCTACATATGCAAATTTCTCTTTGGATTAGTCACCCTAAGAGTAATGGGGGGAATCCAGATGTGGACCCCTTGCTCACAGTGCATAGAGGGATCAACTGCACCTCACCGACGAGAACCCAATAATGCAGAAATGTATGTCTGGGGTTAGATGTTTCTCTTGTTCAGAGAGGAATTGACTGGCATTTTGTGGTTGGGCTGTCGTTTGACAGGACCAGTATGATATGCTTCAGAGGATTTTTTCTCTGTGTATGGCACTGGTGAGCTAAAAGAGATTGCACCCTGGGTTCGAGGACACAGTCCCAGTGAGCTTCTTGCATGTATTTGCTAGCTCATGAGCCTAGTTGAGCATCTCTGACCTTTCTTTCTACATATGCAAATTGCTCTTGGGATTAGTTACCCTAACAGTAATGGAGGGAATTCAGATGTGGACACCTTGCTCGCAGTGCCTAGAGGGATCAGCTGCACCTCACCAACGAGGCCCAATAAGGCCGAAACGTACGTTTGGGGTTGGCTGTTTCCCTTGTTCAGAGAGGAATTGTTTGGCATTTTGTGGCTGGACTGTCATTTGACAGGACCAGTATGATATGCTTCAGAGGATTTTCTCTCTGTTTATGGCACTGGTGAGCTAAAAGAGATTGCACCCTGGGTGCAAGGACAAAGTCCCAGTGAGCTTCTTGCATGTATGTACTAGCTCATGAGCCTAGCTGAGCATCTCTGATCTTTCGTTCTACATATACAATTTGCTCTTGGGATTAGTCACCCTAAGAGTAATGGGGGGAATCCAGATGTGGATCCCTTGCTCACAGTGCCTAGAGGGAGCAGCTGCACCTCCCCGATGAGGCCCAATAAGGCTGAAGCATATGTCTGGGGTTAGCGGGTTCCCTTGTTTAGGGAGGAATTGACTGGTATTTTGTGGCTGGGTTGTCATTTGGCAGGACCAGTATGATATGCTTCAGAGGATTTTCTCTCTGTGTATGGCACTGGTGATCTAAAAGAAATTGCACCCTGGGTGCGAGGACACAGTCCCAGTGAGCTTCTTGCATGTATTTACTAGCTCATGAGACTAGCTGAGCATCTCTGGCCTTTCTTTCTACAAATACAAATTGCTCTTGGCATTAGACACCCTAAGAGTAGTGGGGGGGGGGATCCAGATGTGGGCCCCTTGCTCACAGTGCCTAGAGGGATCAGCTGCACCTCACCGATGAGGCCCAATAAGGCCGAAACGTATGTCTGGGGTTGGTTGTTTCCTTTGTTCAGAGAGGAATTGACGGGCATTTTGTGGCTGGGCTGTCATTTGACAGGACCAGTATGATATGCTTCAGAGGATTTTCTGTCTGTGTATGGCACTGGAGAGCTAAAAGAGATTGCACTCTGGATGTGAGGATACAGTCCCAGTGAGCTTCTTGCATGTATTTGCTAGCTCATGAGCCTAGTTGAGCATCTCTGACCTTTCTTTCTACATATGCAAATTGCTCTTCGGATTAGTCACCCTAAGAGTAATGGGGGGAATCCAGATGTGGACCCCTTGCTCACGGGGCCTAGAGGGATCAACTACACCTCACCGACGAGAACCCAATAATGCAGAAATGTATGCCCGGGGTTAGATGTTTCCCTTGTTCAGAGAGGACTTGACTGGCATTTTGTGGTTGGGCTGTCATTTGACAGGACCAGTATGATATGCTTCTGAGGATTTTTTCTCTGCGTATGGCACTGGTGAGCTAAAAGAGATTGCACCCTGGGTGCGAGGACACAGTCCCAGTGAGCTTCTTGCATGTATTTGCTAGCTCATGAGCCTAGTTGAGCATCTCTGAACTTTCTTTCTACTCCTCCACACATTGCTCACTTTCACACTGTCCAACTTTGCATTGTCCACCTCCACACATTGCCCATTTCCACACTGCCCACATTGTCCACCCCCACATTGCCCACCCTGTCCAATTTCACTTTGTCCACCACCACACTGCCCACCCTGTCCACCTCCACACATTTCCCATTTCTACACTGCCCTCATTGTACACATCCACACTGCCCAACTTCACATTATCCACCTCCACACTACCCACCCTGTCCTCCTCCACATTGCCGACTTCCACACTGCCCATTGTCTACCTCCACATTGCCAACAGATTCTCTCCGGAGACAGTGAGCTTAATCCGGGGACGTCTGGTCATCCTAGATTTGCATGCCTGTTTCAAAAGCATCTATATTTTTGTCGGCATGCCAGCCGGACACTAATATTCCACACTGCTCTGCATTACCAACTGTCACTTCCTGTTGACCAGTACTAGCTGAGTTGCCTAAATTGTCATATACATATAGCTAAACAGGACTGGATTTACATGCTCCCGTAAGCAAGGCCTTCTAGATACCCTTAGCTCTGCCCATGGCCGCACCGACTCCTCACATGACCTAACCCCCTGTAAGAAGCCCTCTGTAAGAACGAAAAAAAAACTTTAAACCTTTTGTTGCTAGAGAGATCATGAACGCATTGCTGAGCAATGCGTTGGAAATCTCTCTAGCAAACAAGGGGTTAAATAATTCCCAGGGACACTGAGATTGCAGTGGCCACACCCTCAACAGAGAATGTGTTAGTGGCCAGCATAGCTCCAGGCAATTGTATAATCTGCCTCTTGGGAAATCCGATCCTGTAGCTAGATATCTAATAAACTGTTGTTTGAAATAAAAAATATCTAACATAAATATATGGGATTCTGAACACACTTGATGGGAAAACCAACTGCCACATAGGCAACAAATACAATTAATTTAAATGGGGCTTTTGACTCCATGTCCCCAACGCACTGCAAAACAAAGCACTGGAGAACTCTCTAGCATTCAAGGGGTTAAAAACCCAGTTTAAACCAAAGTAAATTTTTGAAATGTTTTATTCCCCATGGTGCAATTGGTTTGCACTAGAATTGCACTACCTTTCTTTAGTACATCCCTAATGCCGCACAGAGATGAAGGATGTTGCAGCTTTCCTCCGACGCTGTAATAATTGAGCTACAAATTAATAACATGTATTCAATGGAATCACACTGAAATCCCACGGCTTAGCAGGTAGCTGTTTATATTGAGAAGCTGTAATGCTGGCAAACCTTGCTTATCATTACAATGCATCAACATGTTCAATGTATGTGGAAATTCAACAGATTTAAGAAACTGTATATAAGGGCTGTTCCTACTTACTTCCTTATGTCCTGGGATGAAAAGTTCCCTTGAGTGACCTTTTATCTTCTTTAATTATACTTGTACAATGGTACAAAGAAGTTGTCACATGTGTGAAAGATCCATAAAAGGAAAAAGTTACATTTCACAAGTATACTCAAAGTCAGTATTAAGATCACTCAAGGGAACTTTTCTGAGCAAATAACTAGGGCACTACACTTATGTCAAGTTTCCTTCTGGATGCTAACCTTAATTTAAAGGGATAGTAACACTCAATATATAAAACATACATACTGTAGGGTTAATCCTCCTGAGTAAAACAAGAGTATTCCCACTGCTTATTCAAATGTTATTACAGCTCAAATGTTACAGTGGTACTGTTGTTACGCCAGCCTATGAACAGCTTTGGTCCATTGACCATAACCCCCCATAGGATGGTGTAGCAACAACGCCACTGTAAAATTTCAGGCCATTGAGATACTGCACCTAAACAAATTCAAGTATGAGCAGAAATAACTTTTGAATAAAACATCTCTCAGCAGTGGGAATACACTTGTTCTACTCAGGAGGATTAACCCTACAGTATATATGTTTTCAATATTAAGTGTTACAATCCATTTAATAGGTCACATTTTAAATGTATTGAATCATCCCATATTTTGCTTACATAGCTTAATAGAGATAAACCTAAGGCATTAAGGGCTTAACATACAAAACCACTCCTCAAACTGAGAAAGGGTGAGCCTAAAACGCGTTGCTGGTTGAATATTTTAGTAGATGTATTAATATTTTCACTGGATTTGCAATGGAGATGTTTTGACCACATGTTGGAAAGTTGAGTTTTATTCTTTCCTCCTCCTTTGGATTCCCTTTGAACATACAGCTCTACATTTGGTAATAGTGATCCTTTTGGACATTTAAGAGGGACTTTATACATATGTGTTTTGTGTGCTTTTTTCATATTAGGGATATAATATGTTTGTTATGTTGGTATTTCAGTGTTGGGAGGGGATAGTTATACACAGCTATATTCTATACTTAATAAATTATTGCAGTATACTAGTTGAACAGTCCGTTACACGGGCCAAAGTGGCACTGCCACCCGGTCGCGGGACAGTCAAGCGCCCAGCTCTGTATCAGCCGCAGCGCAGGCAGTCTCTACTGCGCTTGACTGCAGCACGTGCAGCAGTGTCTACTGTGCACGATTATATAGGATAAAGCAAAAGGAGAGCAAAACAAAAGGAAGCCCGATCTAAGTGCAGTAAAAATATTGTTACTGCACTTAGATCAGGCTTCCCGTTTTTTGCTCTCCTTTTTTTTCCATATACTACAATTTTCTACTCCACACAAGAAAGCACAGTTTGTATTTTGGATGGAGTATCGGGGAGTAGGTCTATGTGTTTGAAACTGACATTTTATTGAATGGACTGAAAGTTATTTATAGTGCGAAACCTGAGAACTACATCAAATATATTTGTTATGTTTAATACATAATTATTCATATTTTTCTATAATAACTGATACAGAGTTAAATTGTTTTATTGGACAACTTCATTCTTGCCTACCCACGCTGTTGTGACGTCCTCCATGGGATACTTGCAATGTGATGATTTCATCATGTTCACCAAGCCCTGAAGGAGATCTGAAGATGATAGAAGCTGGTTTGGCATGTGGGGAACCCGGTGGCTTCTTTGAAATGTAAGCTTTCAACAAAATACTCAACAGAACATTTATTTGCATTGGATTGTCCTGTTTATCCCAATATCCTTTGTATCCAGTCATTTCTAAATAATATTTTTCTATCCCTCTCTTATTCTTCCATCAACAAATGCTATATATGTTATGAATAGACTTTCAGTGGCCCAGTTTCTGGGGCTAACATACAGAATCTATTTATCTCAGAGATGGATTAAGACTCCAGAGGGCCCTATTCAAGGTACCAATTTGGCCCCACATCTCTTGATCAAGTAATTCTGACACAGAGTGCTGCTAGAAGGTACTGGCACTGGGGCTCTAATTTAAGTGGGAATAACTGGATGATGCTGGTGTCTTTCAACTAAAAAGGCACCTGACAAGATATTAGCAGCACCACCAGCAGGGCCTCTGTCTGTGACCCATCACTTGCAGCTAGGGCCCTTCATATTTTAATGGGCCCAAGGCAGTAGCCTAGGTTGCCATAATGGATGATCCGGCAATTTTATCCAAACTAGTGGTTCTCATTAAAAATGGTGACACCACAAGCTTTTGCCCAATACATTCCAAAGTGACACAGCACCCTTGTTGAACAACACTGATTTATTAACATATCAGATAGTATCAGCCATTTTATTTTAGTATTCTGGAACATTTTCCCTAAATGTTTCATTTCAGTACTTTTTCTACTGTTCAAATGCAAAGTACAGCAATTCTGGAGTAACCCAACTCCACCACAGGAGACAAATATAAATCCCCATTGATTGAAATAGCCCCTTAGTAGAACTTTCACACTCAAGACACTTTTCCTCATTGGATGTATCTATTAAATTGCCTATAGGTTCTTAAGTTATGTTTTTCCAAATATCAATGCTGTATTAGATATTGGCTTTCAAATATTACCCAGTGATGTCACAACTTCCCGTTGCTGCAGTACAAGCTGTACCACACAGTTTTGCAGGACATGCCCCTTTCAGAAAATCTCCTCCCACCTGCTTCCCCAGCTCTCCCTAGAATTACGGGGTATTACGACTGTATAGAGGAGCAATGGATTAACCCTTCTGGAGCGCAGTGGGTTAACACTCCAAAACATGTGGAGGACAGAGTACAGGCAAAGAACAAGGCAGAGGATATACAGCAAAGGGAATATGGGTTGGAGAAAAAGTGGATTACATGTATAACATCCAAAGTTTACTTGTCTCAGAATTGCTACCATGTTTTTGTACATATGTCCCTTGTCGTTTGTGTGTTGTAAAATACACAAGCAGAGAAGGATCTCCTGTCAGTTTGGTGAGAATGGAGGCCCCTTCCTAGATTCTGAGGTTCTTTTGCTTTTGGGGAGTCTTTATAGACTGCAGTAACTAGTAGTGTCTAAACTGGTATCCTGTAAAAATAATTTGAAATTGGTATCATGACTGGTTCGGTATTGTGTGCTCCCAGGGTTGAGGTTGGGGATAATGACCCTAGTGTGCACCAAGCTATCTCCTTCTGTATGTGTCAGTGGGATGAGATTGCTGCACCGGTAGCTTGGGTGGCTGTACATAGTAAGTTATGGCTGGGCAATGGATTGATTCTGTATCCAATTATCCGCCTATTACTTTACACCTCTATATACTGATCCTTATCAAGGGTAAACAGTGGGTTGCCAGTTTGCTCAGAGAGGCAAAGCTTCAACACTGTGAGGACATTGTGAGGTGTGCGGCCCTGATACTGGACACATAGGACAGACAAAGAAAGGATAATTGGCTGAGAGAGTACTGCCAGTCATCCAGATGTTAGCAAGATGGTTTTGTTCTTATAGTTGATTTAAAGGGATAGTAATACTTGAAAATAAGTTTATTGTATATTGCAGCCCTTAAAAAAACTTGAAAATGATATGTCTTATCTCCCAAACCTTTATGGTTTCGGAGATACTCAGAAGTAAAGTTTCCCCTGGAGTGATGTTATTGCTCCACCCTTCAGATTTGGAATCCGGTCCTGGGACCAGCTGTGCCTCTCCAAAAGTGCTGAGATCACCATCTTTAAAAAGAATTTCTTAATTGGAATGGTCTACAAAGTGTGCTTTCAAGCCAGGCACACTTTGTAGATAGTTCCAATTAAGTAGTTCTTTTCAAAGATCGTGATCTCGGCACTGCTATAGAGCTGCCTGTTGCTCTGTGGACTGAATTCCAAATCTGTCCACTAGATGGCAGACTTGGCTGAAACAGCCAGGAAAAGAGCATCCTATATAATAATCCGCTAAAACGTGTGTAACGCCACGACATGTGTAGTAGACACTGCTGCGCGTGCTGCAGTCATGCGCAGTAGAGACTGCCTGCGCCGTGGCTGATAGAGAGTATCAGCTGTGGCGCGGGCAGTGTCTGCTGCGTGTGACTGCACTGCGACCGGGAGGCAGTTGCACTGTGGCCCGTGTAACGGGCTGTTCAACTAGTTTTACTATATTTTACATGTGTGTATCTCCCAAACCATAAAGGTTTGGGAGATAAGACTTATATCATTTTTCATGTTTTTTTAAGGGCTACAATATAAAATACAATTATTTTCAAGTATTACTATCCCTTTAAAGGCACTTTGTCACTTACACTAGAAGTTGCTTGCTCAGCTTATTTGTCTGTGCTATTCTCACCACTGAAAACCAGTTAAAATTGTAATTATACAAACCCCTTAAGGACCATTGGCATGCCAGGACTGTCACGGAGGTCCGGCACTTTAGGACCAGTGACGGTCCTGGCACGTCATGGAGTTCAGGGCTCCTGGCACGGCTGCACGCTGCTCCGGAAGCCCTGAACTGGAAGTTTAAAAAAAAAAAACCCTGTGGTCCTCAAGTGCCAGCTGCGCATGCATGCGCCGGTCTTTAAGGGGTTAAGGTATAACATACATTCATAAGGCTAAAGAGATGCATTTCTGGAGCAAACCAGCTTCATCTCAGGGTAAATTTGAAATAAAAATTCAGCAAATTCTCATTGATTTAAATAGAGCTTTTAACCCCTTAAATGTTAAATGGACTCGACTGCGTAGGAGACCTCTCTAGCGTTCAAGGGATTAAAATCTGCATTTAAATTAATGGGGATTTAAATCTTCCTCCTCTGGTGCAATCGGTTAGTTTAAAATGGCTCAGTTGGTTAATGCACCAGCTGTAGAATCTGTTCCAGCCGCAAGGTCACAGGTTCTAGTCCCGGGAAGGTCAGCTCAGCCTTTCACCCCTCTGAGGTAGATAAATGAGTCCAGGACATACGTGAAAACAAGACACAATCTCAATGTATTCTTCCTGGTAAAATACTTTCACAAAAAAAGAAAAGAATAAGGCATCCATGGTGCAGCTCTGCCTTAAACCAACTACACTGTAAGGGAAGAATAAACATCGTTAAAGTACTCATTGATTTAAATGATAATTTTAACCCATTGAATGCTAGATAGGTCTCCAATGCATTGTAATGTGTTGGAGACCTCTCTAGAATTTAAGGGAGTTAACCCCTTGAATGTCTGAGGGGTACGCGATACATTGCAAAGCAATGCTATGCATACCCCAGTGACACTCAAAGGGTTAAAAGCCCCATTTAAGTTAATGCTATTTTTTATTTGTCTCCTAAAGTGCAGTTGGTTTTCTTTAGGACTGTGCTTTATGATTCAGTACATAAGGTCCATAGCATCTGCTTCTGGGATTTACAAGTGTACAGCATGGGCTTGGCCACTGACAGCAAAATGTTAAACCCTTTGAATGCCAGAGGGGTGCCCATTGCATTGCTTTGCGATTCGTTGGACACTCCTTTGGCAGTCAAAGGGTTGAGAGGACTTGGATCTTTTCCCGCTCTAGTTATAAGTGTCTACTCATAGAAAATATGAAATGCTTGTCTGATTGTATCAAATGCAGAAAGCCAACTAATTAACTTTCTTACACTGGATCATTAGCCTGGAGTGTTTGAACACCTCCAGAGACCCATATGCTTTTGGATACCAAGAAAATGGATAACAAGGACAGATACATAATTTGATGCCTGATTTTATAATATGGAAATGATTTAAAGGAACGCTAAAACCTTTTCATAATAAACTCAATTTACCAGAATCTGGGCAGAAAATGTGTAATGGCCACTTACAATCAAATCTATGTGTATTGGTTCACTAAAAAAATAATCTTTAATTATTAATGGGCAGCACATCCATATGGGTGGGCATAAATCTTTTGGCCAAACTACAGGACTCCAAACTCTTCCCTGTGTAATGGTACATCCCAGAGCCGGATTTTCCATCAGACAAAGTAGGTAACTGCTTTGAGCTGTAAATACTGAGGGGTGTTTCAGCTGTACTGGCCACACCCAGAATCTCAGTGTCCTTGAACCAATTGAAATACCCCTTTACTGGCTATTATTGAACCACTTGGATGCTAGAGACATCTCCAACACACTGCAAAGCAATACAATGGACATCTCGCTTGTGAGGTTAAAAGCTTTTTTTGGCTTGGATGTTATAGATGAAGAGTATTTTGTATGTTATGGGACTGTGGGCGGGGTCTTGTGATAAATTGAGTGTGACCATGGGTACGGCAGGCGACACTCTGCTTTTTGTTTTCCATTTCTGCTAGCAGACAAAAGGCGCCATTTCTACATTTCTTGACTGCTTAACCCATACTCTCCCAAATCGTATGAAGTGATTCCACACTGCAGAACATCTGGAAATGTGATGAAAGATTCTCAAAGTTCTTTTGATGAAAGAAGTTATGGTCTAGCACATCAAGCACTATAGAGGAAGGTATCCTTTTGAAAAGTCGGATCTTTATTTAACTACTACTTATGCGGGCGATATTCTGGTATCTCGAAACTTAAGCCAGTAACATCAGAATGTTGCTGTTTTCATCCAGGCAACATTTTTAATGTGCCATTTTGTTGGTCGTCCATTAGTGGGTGAGATTTCAAAGGGATACCGGTTGCCTAGCAGCAGTAGATTGTTTACAAAATCCCGCTGATGGCACAAACGTAACCCTTAGAGTGCCAGGCCTGTACGCAGGACAGCTGGACTCACTGTGGTAAGCCAGTAATGGGTATAGTGTTGTACCCTATATCCTGCAAAGTTATTTTATTTTTTTAATCAGACCTTGTTGGGGGGGCATCAGGAGAAGTCATGATGGTGGCGGTGCCCCAACAAGGTCTGAAAGAAAACAAACAAATTGAGAGTGCGTGCCACAGGGGTATCCAAAGTACTGCTTTGCAATGTTTTGGAAACACCTCTGGCACACACATACTACCTGCTTCTCCAGCTTGGTTCCACTGCCCACTGATCGGCATAGATCCCCATATACACTGTCTGACACTACAGACTGATTACACTGCCTAATAGTAATCTCAGATCCCCACATACACTTGCTGACCCCAGTCTGGTTCCATTGCCTACTGGTAGTCACATAATCTGGCTGACCCACTGCCTGGTTCCATTGCTCACTGGTAGTCACAGATCCTGTGGGAAAAGCAAGTCTTATGACTTGACTGGTGTGTCAAATTTTTGTCTAACATTGTATCCACCACCCAATATATATATATATATATATATATATATATATATATATATATATATATATATATATATATATGTATGTGTGTATGTATCTCCAGATTAACCCTTTTTAACCCTCAATGCAAGATAGTTAACCTAAAATAATTATAGTGCAACTACATGTATTAGTGAGCAAGATGTGAGGCTACTTAGCCATCTGAGAATGTTGCTTCTCTCTCTGACGCTTAACCCTTCCAGAAGTGAATCCAATGCTTTGCAATGTATTGGACTCCTCTCTGGCACTCAAAGGGTTAAAGGATAGGCAGGTCTGAGTAGAAGAGTTTTGGTGTAGGTCAAAAGGAGATACATGTCCTTTTTTGAGCCCCAAATCCCTCTGTCCCTCCCTGGTGTCCCTCTGTTTAGGAGATCAGACTGTGTGAGTTGTATAAAAGTGTATCACATTGCTCCACAGTAATAAAACTCAGTATATGTGATTTTATTTTAATCTGTGTAAAAAAAATCCTTTGGGCTTGTTCTAAATCATTTATTCAGTTCCACAAGGATTTGTCATGTAATAACTAGTGATGAGCGAGCACCCCAATGCTCGGATGTTCGGGTGCTCTGACCGAGCACCCCCTGAGGCTCGAGTGCTCGGCCGAGCACCCGAGCCCCATTGAAGTCAATGGGAGGACTCGAGCATTACACCAGGCACCCCCTGCTCTGATGAGGGGAGGGTGCCTGGTCCATAGGAAAAGGGCAGAAAAAGATGGAAACACTACAGAAATGGTTCAGGGACAGCATAGGGAGGATGTCTGGATGCACCTTGGACTCCAACATCGCTGCTGGGAACGATCTTTCGCCCGTAGTACGCCATTTTTACAGACTGACCATAAAACACACAAAAAGGAAAATAAAAACGACTTTAGGCGAAAAATTGTTACCAAACAATATTTGCTGTATATTTACTTGTATATCATCTGCAAATTATCCCAAAAATTTCCTTGATTTTCAGAACTGAGGCCATGATTAAGAGGGAAACGTGCGCAGAGGCAAATTCTCCCAAAAATTTCCTTGATTTTCAGAACTGAGGCCATGATTAAGAGGGAAACGTGCGCAGAGGCAAATTCTCCCAAAAATTTCCTTGATTTTCAGAACTGAGGCCATGATTAAGAGGGAAACGTGCGCAGAGGCAAATTCTCCCAAAAATTTCCTTGATTTTCAGAACTGAGGCCATGATTAAGATGGAAACGTGCGCTGAGCTGACCATCTAAAACATTATGGGTGAGGGTCTGCTGCAGAGCTGACCATCCTAAACATTATATGCGAAGGCCCGCTAGTGAGCTGACGCTATAAAACATTATATGAGAGGGCCCGCTAGAGAGCTGACCCAATAAAACATTATATGAGAAGGCCCGCTGGTGAGCTGACCTATATAAAAATTGGCAAACAGGGCCCGCTGGTGAGCTGGCCCTATATAAAAATTATATCACAGGGCCCGCTGGTGAGCTGGCCCTATATAAAAATTATATCCCAGGGCACGCTGGTGAGCTGGCCCTATATAAAAATTATAGCACAGGGCATATGGAAGAGGAGGAGGAGGATGAGAAGATTAAGAGTCAACCATATACCCGTTTTTTGGGTGGAAGGGGTGAATGGGAATACAGAGTATTCCCATCATTGTAAATAACATATATAAAGTGAGTTTATGTTCCCCCGGGGCTTTCCTCCAGTGGAGTGGAGAAGTCAGGGGAAATCCAGGCCTTGTTCATTTTTATAAGTGTCAACCTATCAGCATTGTCGGTGGAAAGGCGGATACGCTTATCTGTTATGATGCCACCAGCAGCACTAAATACCCGCTCAGACAGAACGCTGGCGGCAGGGCAGGCCAGCACCTCCAAGGCGTAGAGTGCCAGTTCATACCACGTGTCCAGCTTGGACACCCAGTAGTTGTAAGGCACAGAGGGATCATTGAGGACGCTGACACGGTCTGCTACGTACTCCTTCACCATCTTCCAAAACTTTTCCCTCCTTGTGACACTAGGCTGCGCATCAGGGTGAGGGTGCTGGCGGGGTGTCATGAAGGTGTCCCACGCCTTGGAGAGTGTTGCCCTGCCTTTCTCGGAACTGCTGTGTGCTCCCCTTTTCTCCCCTTCTCTGTTGGCCAAGGTAGCACGTACTCTGCCGCCAGCGTTGTCAGATGGAAAATTTTGGAGCAATTTTTCAACAAGAACCTTCTGGTATTGCACCATTTTGCTTGTCCTCTCCACCGGAGGAATGAGAGATGAGAAATTCTCTTTGTAGCGGGGGTCCAGAAGGGTGAACACCCAGTAATCCGTGTTGTCTAAAATGCGTACAACGCGTGGGTCACGGGAAAGGCAGCCTAACATAAAGTCAGCCATGTGTGCCAGAGTACCAACAGTCAAGATTTCGCTGTCCTCACCAGGAGGCTGACTCTCAATATCCTCATCCTCTTCCTCCTCTTCTGCCCACCCACGCTGAAGAGATGGAACTAAAGTTCCATGGCTACCCTCTGTAGCGGAGGCAACCGTGTCTTCCTCCTCCTCCTCCTCCTCCGCCTCCTCCAATTGTCGCTGAGAAGACGAAGTGAGGGTGCTCTGGCTATCACCTTGTGTAAGCTCTTCCTCCCCCATTTCCACCTCTTCCACATGCAAAGCGTCGGTTTTAATTGTGAGCAGCGAGCGTTTCAGTAGACACAGAAGTGGGATGGTTACACTGATAATAGCGTTATCGCCGCTCACCATCTGTGTCGATTCCTCAAAGTTGCGTAAAACCTCGCAGAGGTCTGACATCCATTCCCACTCCTCACTTCTGATTACAGGAAGTTGAACGGAGAGGCGACGACCGTGTAACAGCTGGTACTCCACTACTGCCCTCTGCTGCTCACAAAGCCGGGCCAACATGTGGAAGGTGGAGTTCCAGCGCGTGCTCACGTCACACAGCAGCCGGTGAGCTGGCAATTGTAAGCGCTGCTGCAGCTTCAACAGGCCGGCTGAAGCTGTTGATGACTTACGGAAATGTGCACACACGCGGCGCACCTTGGTCAAGAGATCATGCACATTGGGGTAGGTTTTTAGAAATCGCTGCACCACTAAATTAAATACATGCGCTAGGCATGGTACGTGTGTGAGCTTGCCGAGCTCCAAAGCCGCCACCAAGTTACGCCCATTATCACACACAACCATGCCTGCTTGCAGGTTGAGTGGCGAGAGCCACTGCTCGGTCTGGTGACTAATCCCCTGCAACAGCTCTGAGGCCGTGTGCTGTTTGTCCCCAAGGCAGATCAGCTTCAGCACGGCCTGTTGACGCTTCCCCACTGCAGTGCTACACTGCTTCCAGCTACTGGCTGATGGGGGAGTGGCGGTGTGTGTAGAGAATTCGGAGGTGGAAACGGAGGAGGAGGAGCCAATAACGTAGGTGCTGGTGGAAACCCTGATGGAGGTAGGGCCCGCAATCCTCGGCGTGGGTAGCACCCGTGCCATCCCAGGGTCCGAGTCGCTCCCAGCCTCCACGACATTCACCCAGTGTGCCGTCAGGGAAATGTAGCGTCCCTGGCCACAAGCACTTGTCCATGTGTCAGTCGTTAAGTGGACCTTCCCAGTAACTGCGTTGGTCAGGGCACGGGTGATGTTACGGGACACATGGTGGTGTAATGCGGGGATGGCACACCGGGAAAAGTAGTGGCGGCTGGGGACCGCGTACCGAGGGACAGCTGCTGCCATCAGGCTGCGGAAGGACTCAGTGTCCACAAGCCTAAATGGCAGCATTTCGATGGCCAGTAATTTTGAAAGGTGTGAGGTTAGTGCTATGGCCTGTGGGTGGGTGGCTGGGTACTTTCTCTTGCGCTCAAATGCCTGGGGTAACGACATTTGGACGCTGTGCTGGGACAGGGAAGTGGATGTGGTCGCTGATGGTGCTTCAGATGCTACAGGTGCAGGGCGGGAGGTATGCGGGCCTGCGCCTTCGACAGGCGATTGGCCGGCACCGAAAACAGGGGAAGAGGAGGCAGTGGTGTGGCCTGCAGACACAGGTGGGCGATCCAGGCGTTCCTCCCACTTACTACGGTGCTTGGATGCCATGTGTCGGATCATGCTGGTGGTGGTGAGGTTTCTAGTGTTCATGCCTCGGCTCATTCTGGTGTGGCACAGGTTGCAAACTACAATTCTTTTGTCGTCCGCACTTTCCTTAAAAAAACGCCATACCGCGGAACACCTACCCTTTGGCAAGGTAGATTTACGCAAGGGGGTGCTCCGTGGAACATTTGCGGGCCGGTTTGGTGCGGTCCGCCTTCTTTCTGTAGCCACACCACTGCCTCTTCCAGCCTGTTGCGGTGCTGCAGATGGCTCACCCTCAGGACTGCTGTCATCGCTCGGCTCTACACCTTCCCAGGTGGGGTCAGTCACCTCATCGTCCACCAAGTCCTCCTCCACTTCCTCACTCTGATCATCCTCCTCAAGTCTTGATCCCACCACATACTCAGTCATTGACAACTGTATAACATTCTCCTCAACAAGGTCTTGAGACGGAAATAGTGGTTGATTTAATGGCAACTGTGTCTCATCATCATCATCATCATCATCCACTACTTCCTTTGACCTTAAATGCCGTTCACATCTGTCATCTTCTTGTGATTGGGTAGCCTCTAGAGGTTGTGAATCAGGGCACAAGATGTCATGTTCCTCTGCAAGCGTGCTTGGAGAGAGGGTCAAATGAAGGATTGGTGATGAGACGAGCTCATCACTATATCCCAGTGTGGGATCACTTCTTTGACCAGACCGTCTATGGTGGGAGGAAGGATGATCAGAGTGAGGATTATGTTGACCAGAGTCTTGGCTACTGAGAGTGGACTTGGTGGAAGACAGGGTGGTGCTTAACCGACTGGAAGCAGTATCAGCTGTCATCCAACCGACCACCTGTTCGCACTGGTCGGACCTCGAGAGTGATGTCCTGCGACGCCCTGTGAAATCAGACATGAAGCTAGGTATGGTGGATGTCTTTCTTTCTTGTGCTCTGGCACCAGGCACAGTTTCTCCGCGTCCTGACCCGCGCCCTGAACTTTCAGGATCACGTCCACTTCCCCGTCCCTTTTTACCCGCCTTCTTCATCTTACACAGAATATGTGACTTTAATATTTGAGTTTGAAAACTTAACAGTATTTCTTATTATTCTGCAACTCTGCAGAGTACACAGAAAAGGCTGCTAAACTGCGGTGAAACACACTGAATGGAATATGTGACTTTGATATTTTAGTTTGAAGACTTAACAGTATTTCTTCCTATTCTGCAACTCTGCACAGTACACAGAATAGGCTGTTAAACGGCGTTGAAACACACTGAATGGAATATGTGACTTTAATATTTGAGTTTGAAAACTTAACAGTATTTCTTATAATTCTGCAACTGTACAGAGTACACAGAATAGGCTGTTAAACGGCGTTGAAACACACTGAATGGAATATGTGACTTTAATATTTGAGTTTGAAAACTTAACAGTATTTCTTATTATTCTGCAACTGTACAGAGTACACAGAATAGGCTGTTAAACGGCGGTGAAACACACTGAATGGAATATGTGACTTTAATATTTGAGTTTGAAAACTTAACAGTATTTCTTATAATTCTGCAACTGTACAGAGTACACAGAATAGGCTGTTAAACGGCGTTGAAACACACTGAATGGAATATGTGACTTTAATATTTGAGTTTGAAAACTTAACAGTATTTCTTATAATTCTGCAACTGTACAGAGTACACAGAATAGGCTGTTAAACGGCGTTGAAACACACTGAATGGAATATGTGACTTTAATATTTGAGTTTGAAGACTTAACAGTATTTCTTATTATTCTGCAACTGTACAGAGTACACAGAATAGGCTGTTAAACGGCGTTGAAACACACTGAATGGAATATGTGACTTTAATATTTGAGTTTGAAAACTTAACAGTATTTCTTATTATTCTGCAACTGTACAGAGTACACAGAATAGGCTGTTAAACGGCGGTGAAACACACTGAATGGAATATGTGACTTTAATATTTGAGTTTGAAAACTTAACAGTATTTCTTATTATTCTGCAACTCTGCAGAGTACACAGAAAAGGCTGCTAAACTGCGGTGAAACACACTGAATGGAATATGTGACTTTGATATTTTAGTTTGAAGACTTAACAGTATTTCTTCCTATTCTGCAACTCTGCACAGTACACAGAATGTGCTGCTACACTGCGGCGAAGCACACTGAATGGAATATGTGACTTTGATATTTTAGTTTGAAGACTTAACAGTATTTCTTCCTATTCTGCAACTCTGCACAGTACACAGAATGTGCTGCTACACTGCGGCGAAGCACACTGAATGGAATATGTGACTTTGATATTTTAGTTTGAAGACTTAACAGTATTTCTTCCTATTCTGCAACTCTGCACAGTACACAGAATGTGCTGCTACACTGCGGCGAAGCACACTGAATGGAATATGTGACTTTGATATTTTAGTTTGAAGACTTAACAGTATTTCTTCCTATTCTGCAACTCTGCACAGTACACAGAATGTGCTGCTAAACTGCGGCGAAGCACACTGAATGGAATATGTGACTTTGAAATTTTAGTTTGAAGACTTAACAGTATTTCTTCCTATTCTGCAACTCTGCACAGTACACAGAATGTGCTGCTAAACTGCGGCGAAGCACACTGAATGGAATATGTGACTTTGATATTTTAGTTTGAAGACTTAACAGTATTTCTTCCTATTCTGCAACTCTGCACAGTACACAGAATGTGCTGCTACACTGCGGCGAAGCACACTGAATGGAATATGTGACTTTGATATTTTAGTTTGAAGACTTAACAGTATTTCTTCCTATTCTGCAACTCTGCACAGTACACAGAATAGGCTGCTAAACTGCGGCGAAGCACACTGAATGGAATATGTGACTTTGATATTTTAGTTTGAAGACTTAACAGAATGTGCTCTAATCTGCAACTTTGCACACTAAACAGAATGTGCTCTAATCTGCAACTTTGCACACTAAACAGAATGTGCTCTAATCTGCAACTTTGCACACTAAACAGAATGTGCTCTAATCTGCAACTGTGCACACTAAACAGAATGTGCTCTAATCTGCAACTTTGCACACTAAACAGAATATATATATATATTTTTTTTTTTTTTTTTTTTTTTTTTCCCCCACACCAAATAACCTGCTGCCCCCACACACAGTAGTCCTAAAAAGGACTTTTGGTTCTTTTTTTTTCACAATTTTTGTTTTTTTCCTCCCTACACTGCCTTTCCCTTCCTATCCTCAGCTCTCCCTGGCTCAGACTGAGCCGAACTCGATGGTCAGGTGCTATACAGCACCTGACCACGGGTTCTGGCCAGCCAATCAGTGTAATGCCAGCAGCCAACATGGCTGCTGGCATTACACTGATGTCAGAGCCTCCCTGCACGTTTATTGGCTGCGCAGCAGCCGCAAAACGTGCGGGGAGGAGACCCGAACATGGCGGGCGAGCACATGCGGTACTCGTACGAGTACCGCCATGTGCCGAGCAGAGCGATGCTCGAGCCGATCCGAGCATCGGCCGAGCATGCTCGCTCAACACTAGTAATAACCTAAAAATTCTGGGCAAAGCCCTGCCCACCAGCCACGCCCCCAACAACATTGCCTAAACACAAGTGTCCCTCTTTGGGCATTTGAAATGTTGAGAGGTATGTTATTACCTAAACAGAGAGTAAATGATTATAACAAAAGAACAGTATTTCCAACAAAGGACAATACTCTCACTCCACAGATATACCAACATGTACAGTTACATATGTCTCAAATACACTACTTATCAGAGTTTACTATCAGGATCTACCTTTACGGACCCACTCACAGACAGAATATACAAAATTAATCACAGGCTTACGTGCACCAGCACATTTGTTATTTATGTGACCATCTGCCCATGCCCTACATTATATGTGGGACTCACCCCCTGTGGATACAGGGAAAGGATGGCCAACCACAGTGCAACTATACAGGGCTGGTGCAAGGATTTTTGCCACCCTACCAAAACCTAATTTTGCCGCCCCTTGGCTCCACCCCTTGTGTCCTACCCCTTCATGCCCAGCCCTGTATGTGTTTAAGTGTCAGTGTGTTTGTGTGTTCCGTATATGTGTATAAGTGTCAGTTTTTGTGTCTGTTCTCTATATGTGTATGTGTGTGTCAGTATGTGTTCCCTGTATGTATATGTGTGTGTTCCCTATATGTATATAAGTGTGTCAATGTGTGTGTCTCTGTAAGGATATCAGTGTGTAAGTATGTGTGTGTGCTTCTCTATATGCGTATCAGTGTGACATAGTGTATGTTCTCTATATGTGACTCTCCCCCCTTTGACTCTCTCCCCCTCTTGACTGTTGATCCTCCTTTGACTCTCTCTCTCACCCATCTGACTCTTGATCCCCCTCTTGACTCTCTCTCTCCCCTGTCTGACTGTTGATCCCCCTTTTGACTGTTGATCCCCCTTTGACTCTCTCCCCCTCTTGACTGTTGATCCCCCCTTTGACTCTCTCTCTCACCCATCTGACTCTTGATCCCCCTCTTGACTCTCTCTCTCTCCCCCGTCTGACTGTTGATCCCCCTTTTGACTGTTGATCCCCCTTTGACTCTTGATCCCCTCTTGACTGTTATTCCCCCCTTTGACACTTTCTTCCCCCGTTTGACTCTTTATCCCCTCTTGACCCCCCTTCCACTTACTCTTCCCCGTGCACGTCTCTCTCTCCCATTGAGTACATTTCGGTGTTCTCCCTTGGCTGGCTATTTTTTTTTAATATAGCACAGCGATGCCCGTTTCTCTCTCCCCCTCCTCTCCTTCAATCCTGGACCAGGATTGAAGGAGCGGAGGGGGAGAGAGACATGAGTATCGCAGTGCTACATTAAAAAAAAAATAGCCAGCCAAGGGAGGGCACCGAAACATACTTTTTTTCACTTGGGCAGTAAGTGGTGAGCGGGGGGTGGCTGGGTGGGCCCCCAGAGAATGTGCGCCCTATAGGTGGCGCCAGCTATATGTAAAGCCTTGGCAGAAAGAATAACTGATAAGCCTGTTGCCAGACTAAAGGATTAATATTGATTAAAATTTGGATGTGCACAAATCCTTTGTGTAATTGCTTATATATATATATATATATATATATATATATATATATATATATATACACACCTTTTAATGCTTTGCTTTCAGTGAATTGGAGACCACGTCAGTAGTCAAGTAAACACAATTTTAATCAAAGAAAAGTTTTATTTGTTCCTTAGAGTGGTTGGTTTACACCAGAGAACAAATCCTAGTTGCCACTGATTTATATGTTGCTTTTTAACCCATTGAGTACTAGAAATGTCTCCAATGCATTGTTATCTCTGTAGGATTCAAATGGTTACACATATAAAGTCTGTGTCAGACAGTTATGAGAACAGCATTATACACAAAAACATCTGATTCTCCATGGTGCACACATAACTCACATGGCTCTCCCACACCATACTGAGCTATAAATCACACAATACAGCATACCTACCAACATTTCAAATGGCCAAAGAGGCACACTTTTGCTTTAGGGAGTGTTACTGGGGGTGTGGCTGGTGGGAGGGACATTGCCAAGCCTAAGAGCCATGATCCCGTACCATCACAGTGAAGCCCATGCTTCATCCAGCAAGCACCCCATCATACTGTGACACCATAACCACCAGACCAGCAACGTAGAAGCCACACATGTTCCCGAAACCCACCACCGCTTTGGCCCCCGTACTCATGTACCCTTAGCACACACACTGAGGCATGTACCCAGCATATGTCCAGCACAGGGGCAGGTGGGTGGGAAGCTCCTCTCTGTACAGTTGTCATTGCACAATGGCTGCGGGACACAACACCCCCGCGCCCGTCACTTCCTGGTGCCTCCCCCAAATCTCCACTCAAAAACTGAACCACTTTCTATGCTACTGCTTCCTTCCTAACAAGCCCCATCAAGCCCCCTCCTCCTGAGTTGCACTCTGCTCCAGGGGTCCCACTTTAGCTAGTTAACACATATGTGTTATTCTACCCACCTTCCTTTTGAGTAATATTCCAACATTGGTGATGGTAGTGATGAATTACCATGATTAAGGATTTATTGTATGGGGAGCTCCTCCTTTTTCCTTGTGTTCTTATTAGTAATGCTATGTCTCTTCTTACTACTGATAGCCCCTAATGGTAAAGGCTTTGTAACATTCATACAGGAATAAACATGGAGAAACATAATGGACTAAAACGTGATAAAGAAGTGATAAAGTGGAGGTGACTTCTCCAGTGATATCACTTCTCCAAGTCCTATGTTATTCTATAGAGCTATGCACTAAGATTTCTGCAGCACTGGAGCTTTTTGTGCTCTATAGAATAACATATAAACTGCAGTAGTGATACCACTGGAGACGTCACTTCCATTTTATCACATCTTTATCTCGCCTTAGTGCATTAACCCCAAGATATGCAATTCAATTCAAGGAGCAGTTCTGGAGAAACAAACTGCACTGCAGGGGAAACTTCCCGTAGCATTACAGGTCTTCAAAGACCCATTTAAAACAATGAGAATCTTGGGAATTATTATTTGTTTGCTCTAGAATTGCACCTCTTTGGATTATTGGACTGCACCTCAAATGTCTTCAATTAAAGGGATAGTAATGGCTGATTTTAAGATCATTTAATATTGTAGATATTGAAAAAAAGAAAGCAATTGATGTAATTCCGATTTCTCAGACCCTTATAGTTTGCGAGATATACACTGCTAACGTTCCCCCCTCCCGCCCCTTTCTCAGACATCATCGCTTACAGCAGGAGATTCTGATCCCAGGAAAGGCCGGTGGCTCTTCAGCAGAGTCAGCCAGTCCCGGGACCAGAATCTCCTGCTGTCAGCTAGAGTGCTGATGTCTGTGAAAGGGGCGGGAGGGGGGAACGTTAGCAGCTTATATCTCGCAAACTATAAGGGTCTGAGAAATCGGACTTACATCAGTTGCTTTCTTTTTATTAATAGCTACAATATTAAAACGATCTTAAAATCGACCATTACTACCCCTTTTACACTTAATAATAATTAATTGTTTTGCAATGTGTTGCTCATCTTTCACCCAGAAAGTTAAATGTATTTGATATGCCAAAGCATCCTTTCATCTGTTGACACTAAGGTCTAGATTCCATTGCTGCTGATACAGATATCAAGGGTTTAACCCTTTGCATTCCAGAGGGGTACACAACGCATTGCAAATCTCTGGAACTCAAAGGGTTAATCTACAAATTTCTTCATAGACTTCAGTGGGATTCTATTAAATAAAACCAGCAAAACACTTATCATCTGCAATGTCATCTAGGCCTAAATTTGTGTTCATCTGAGACACTAGTGGAAATCATAGAATCGTTTTCTAATGTGCAAAAAGTTTAGCAAACTGGTAATGGGGAGATATGCAAAATAATTAACATACCTTATGCCTAGTTCCAATGGGGAAATTTGTTGCACTGATAGCTGTAGTGGTCTTCCCTAGAAAACAATGATCTCTTTGCAGTAAATTCCTCCATGTGAATTATTCCTAAAAAATGTGCAAAAAATGCCAATTTGCCCTTAAGAAATTATCCCACTATATATGCATGGCATGTATTCCATTTCTTTGCTACCTAGCACTAAATATGAAGTAATAGAACTAAATGTATTCAGTTTTAATCCACCAGAGGGTGCTACAATCCTCAGATCCCTAAAGCAGACATAGATTATAATCAGGTATGCATGAGCATGCAGCTGCAGACAATGCTCCTGGAAGTCAGTTTATCTGTGTGTCACCTAGCACTGCATATATTAATATGTTAATCTCATCAATGTGAGACACACAAATGGCAAAACATTCTTCTTTTACTGTGTTTATGGTGGCATGTGATTTTAGGACTCTTCTGTGATTATTGATCAGTGTTGCGTGTATTGATTAGTATTTATTTATAAAGTGACAACCTCAACATATTCTACAGTACAGTGGAGTGGAGCTTTTAATGATTCAAAAAAGGAAAACAATACAGAAGTAGATGAGTACTCTGCTAGACAGAGCTTTGATCTTCTAGACCGAGAGGTGGGGGGACTCAAGTCCACAGACCCTCCCACAGTGCTACAGATTTTCTGGGTCTTCTCAAATGAACACAGGTGAATCAGTTAGTGATTCAGTCATTCTGAAGGATCTGCCTGTTCAATTGTTTTTAATTGAGAAGATCCTGAAAATATGCACTGTTGGGCGGGTTTGAGTGTCCCTGGTCTAGATCGGCAGAAAGCAACCTTTGGCTTGCTAGCCAATGGAGATTATAATTCCTATCATCCCCAACCAGCAAATAGCAGGAATTGTAGTCTCCAGTATTGGGTTAGGGATTATGGGAACTGTAGTCTCCAACAAACAGAGAGACGAGACAAAGGTCACCTACTTGTTCTCCAGACTGACCACTGCATGTCAGCTTGCCTCCCTTTTCATCACCTTATTGCAAGAGTAAATTCTAATCCATTAAAACCATAGCAGCAGTTGGAAACAGATGCCAGTGTTTTTAATGTGTCAATCAGATCGCTGTTCTTGTCTTTTGATGCCTTGTAGAGCTGTTGTGTACTGCTGGCCACATATCCTGAGTTGTTCCAAATTAAAACATGCCTACAAGTGCTTGTGTGGACCGTGAAACAATTAGGTGTGTATCTGTTTTCCCTTTTATTTCCAGAGAGGTTATTACATTCAACCCCTTGGAACCTAGAGTTGTTTCAAATGCATTACTTACTAATGCAATGGAGATCTGTAGCATCAAAGGACTCAATGTATATGAAATAAATTCCTTGACTCCATTGCAGGTGATTTATCATGTTTTATCCACAGAAGCAAGATAAAAATAGTGATAACATTGATCACCTGCTATGCAATCTTCTTCAAATGTAGTATTTTGAATGAACTTAACCCCTTAACGACCCTTGACGGTCATAGTACGTCATGGGTGGATCTGACTTAACGATCCATGACGAACTATGACCGTCATGGAATTCCGGGCTCGCCCCGCGGCTGCACGCCGTTCGGGGAGTCCGGAAGCAGAAGAGACAAAAAAAGAATGCTCCGTGGTCCTTAACTGACTGCGCCACGCCGATCGGCCGGTCGTTAAGGGGTTAATGCGCCCCTTCTTGCTGTTGTTATTTTCTGTTGGTTAGGGGTCCTGAATGAGGCCCTTCTACTTCTGTTGGAGAGCTGCATTCTGGTCCATTGGGATTAACTGAGTGGGGGCAGTTTGAGACCCTCACCCGTTCTGTTGACCACTGATAGTGGTTATTAAGATTTTAACTACGGTGGTAAATCGGTGATGGTGATATTTTATCTGACTATATTACACTAGGAGCGCCCCTCTTGTTTTTTCTTTTTCTTTATAATCCATACTCGGGTGCACTGGGCCACTTGCAGCGGAATCTCCACCAGCTGTCATCCCATCCATCTAGTTATAAAATATGCATACTGCAGGGCCACATAGCAACCAATACAGCTCCAGGGCATAGGTAATAACTGGAGAGTTTAACACTGTCCACCTACGCTCTAGGACCTTAATGATTTCTTTGTGTTATAGCTGTATATATTCTTAACACGTAACTGGTAACTAACAACTCCTAATAATAAGCCCCACCTATCTTAATCTGTATAGCAAATCCTACTGGCCACAGTGACACAATTATGCCTGGATTGATTCCCCAGAAGGAATAATTAATTAGCACTGGTCATTATGTCCAGGAGGTGGACCCAGGGCCGGATTTGCCATTAGGCAAAGTAGGCACCTGCCTACAGGCGCACGCCACCGAGGGGCGCCTGCCATTGGGATTTTTTTTTTTTAATTAAAAAAAAAAAAAAAAAATAGCCACCTCGCTGGCGCTGCCCGCCCCCCGCTCCCTATTTCCTACCTCCCCGGCGGCAGGACATGTCTGTGCCTCCTTGGCACAGTCCTGTAGGTGGTGAGCTCCCTCGCCGCATCTTTAGGAAAGCATAGTGCTGGGAGATGACATCATCTCCCAGCGCTCTGCATTCCTGAATAAGAGACGCGCGGGAGCTCAATCAGCTACAGGACTGTGCCAAGGAGGCACAGACATGTCCTGGCGCCGGGGAGGTAGGAAACGGAGCTAATGGAGCAGAGGTCAATATGGAGCTGATGGGGTTGGGGCAAGTTGGAGCTGATGGGGTTTGGGCAATTTGAGGGGATATGGAGATGATGGGGCAAAGTGAGGGGCAATATGGAGCTGATGGGGTTGGGGCAATTTGAGGGGATATGGAGATGATGGGGCAAAGTGAGGGGCAATATGGAGATGATGGGGGGCAAGTTGGAGCTGATGGGGTTGGGGCAATTTGAGGGGATATGAAGATGATGGGGCAAAGTGAGGGGCAATATGGAGATGATGGGGGGCAAGTTGGAGCTGATGGGGTTGGGGCAATTTGAGGGGATATGGAGATGATGGGGCAAAGTGAGGGGCAATATGGAGATGATGGGGGGCAAGTTGGAGCTGATGGGGTTGGGGCAATTTGAGGGGATATGGAGATGATGGGGCAAAGTGAGGGGCAATATGGAGATGATGGGGGGCAAGTTGGAGCTCATGGGGTTGGGGCAATTTGAGGGGATATGGAGATGATGGGGCAAAGTGAGGGGCAATATGGAGATGATGGGGGGCAAGTTGGAGCTGATGGGGGGCAATATGGAGCTGATGAGCATTGTGGAGGTGTCCAGTGGAGTTGGCAAATGGGGGGGGGGCGCTTCACAGTTCTGTGCCTACAGGCTCCTGAGATGTAAATCCGGCCCTGGGTGGACCTGACACTTTGAGGCAGGCTTCCTTCTTCCTTATGAGTTCAGTTGGATGAGTTTAAGGTCCTTGAGCCTTGCGACAACATTCATATCCATCTCTGTGGATGTGATATCAAGTACTAATTAAGGATTCATAGTGACCATTAGGATTTTCTGCCCAGATTAAGGTAAATAGTGTTTATTAATCTGTAGTGTTAGTGTTCTCTTAAAGGGATAAGGTGGAAACACTGTGCTCTGTAATTCAGTGATACCTGCATGATTGTCCCCACTTTCTCTGCTTTAGTTGAAGCTCTCTTTCTTCCATCTCTTGAGATTTCATGTAGTTGTGTAGGTTTTGGATTAAAAGGTCTCTTCAGAGACTGTTGTATTGACCTTCAGTATACTTGTACAATGTGATCAGATCCAGTGATTTCTGGATGCACCTATGGATTCAGAGCACTAAGGCATCTTCCACCCTCTTTAATTAACATGCCCACAAGAACAATCTTGCTCTTCCACACCTGCAACAAGGACCAGTGAAGGTCCTCATAAGAGCCAAAATGATGTCCAGGACTCCTCAGTGCTGTGCTCCTTTGAACTGTGATGAAACTGTTCTCCTGTCTCCTGATGTACCACCACCACCACTACATTCTTTATACAGAGTAAATCAGAAAGCAAACACATGTAAAATAATTACATCCAAAATGCTTTCCTGTTTGGACCATTCCAACAGCCAAAAGTTTATGGATAAACTGATAGTTGAAATAGTTATACGTGATGAAGGATTTATCCAGAATCTGTTGATTCTGAAAATAGTGCAGAACTCACCATAAAAAGTATTTAGACTTATGGAGGACCAAAATGTAGGTCAAGATTCTACTGCAACTGGAAAGGGTAGCTATTTTTATCTTCACCAGATGTTTTCAGTTGGTCAATTCTGCAATCATATTCTGACTGACAGTCAGATTTGGATTGCTGAACTGTATGTTTTTTTTGTTTTTTGTTTTAATCAAATGCTTTACTGTAATCCTTTGGAGCCCTGAAAAACTCTCCAAAATTACTCAGAGAGTCTAAGATGTCCAAAGAAAGTGCCTGGATATAGTCTGTTTTCCTTGGATTAGATAAGGCAGGGGAAACTTTGCCTGGTCTCCAATTTGCCTGAGCACCCTCTCCACATCTCTGCCACCCATGGTTTAACCCCTCCATTACAGGTTTGCAAAGATCTTGCTGCACTGGCATCTGAGGGTTTAAGAAAAAATATGCCCAAATCTTCCTGCTACCTCCAACTACTTCATACACAGAAATCTCCATTTTTAATGAATTTGTATGGGGTATATCTACACCCCATATTAGTTTATTTTAGTTTTACTTTAAAAAGTAGGGTGAATTTGCCCCTCTTTTAGTCTGAGTCATTAATCCTTTGAGTGCCAGAGGGATACTCAACGCATTGCAGAGCAATGCGTTGCGTACCCCTCTGGCACTCAAAGGGTTAAAGCAGTGTATGAAAATGCCCATGTTTTAATGAAAAAAGCTAATTTGGGGTCTCAGGAACTCATGTATATTTTACCACTTTCCATCATGATCTAATTTATTTAAGGCCATTTGGGCTTTATATTTAGCAAATTATTTGTTTTTACCAAGTTTAACCCTTCTATTGCCGAGCTAACCGGAATGCATTAATTGCAATTAGTTCCCAGCCAATCCAGCAATCACAGAGTTATGGGGACAGTGGGAGGTGGGTAGTGTATATTTATTTTTGGAACAGTTAACTCCTCCAGTTCCAGACAATTTACAAGACATAGTACAGCAAGGTGTTTCAAGCTGCCTGGCATTGGAGGGATTAAAGGGGACTTGGGTGAGGAAAAGCTGTTGTGTGCAAATGGGGATGCTATGGAGGCTGTGACATTTTACAGTCTGAACAAGGCAGCCTGTCTGGCCACATAGAGAATTTCAGTGTTACAATGTGACAGTGGCTGTTTGCAGTGCCACTTTTGGCTGTTTTAGTATGCAATAAACAGGAGGCTCTAAGCCAAGGGTAGCCATCCCTGGTCTTCAAGAGCTACCAGCAGCGCATGTTTCAGGATAACCCAGCTGGAACACTAACTAGTGGCTCAGTCACTTTAATTGGCATACCTGTGCCCCATGTGGGTTACCAAGAAAGCATGCACTGTTGTTAGCTCTTGAAGAGCTGGCTACCCCTGCCCTAAGTGCTAGTAGCCACACTTTTATATGTACTGTATACAGAACAGGGGTTCTCAACCCATACCCTCAGTGGCCACTAACAGGCCAGGACTTAGGAATTTCCCAGCTAGAACACAGGTGTGTTGATCAGAGGCTCAGTCATATTGATTAACTCACCTGTGCTCTTAAAAGGAAATTCTCAAATCCTGGCCTGTTAGTAGCCACTGAGGGCACGGGTTGAGAACCACTGATACAGAAGGAACTGCAGCTACTAAATTCTTGCCACCACAGAACAATTTACTCTTTGAATGCTAGAGATCTTTCCCACATATTGTGAACTAGGGTGACCAGACCTCACCTTTAACCGGGAACACATTGAAAATAGGCTTATTTCAGGATTGCACTGAAATCACAGAAAACCTGCAGTATGCATTTTTCATGTGTCCCATGTTAAAGGCAAGGGCTGGTAATTGTGAAGCAATGTGTTGGAGATGTCTCTAGCAATCAAGATGCTAAAATTCATTTTCATATAAATATTTCTGCCTGAGACATTATTTCAGGTCACACAGTGACTTTTGGTAGTTGTGGCTGTGCATCCCACCCTATCATGTCTTCACTTACCTCTGAACAGCACAGTTATCATTTCTGACCCTAGACTCCAGCAATGTAGGATTGTACATTTTTAGTTTTACAGTGTTTGTTGCATCTGGAACAAAATGCCATTGCCATTCCTTTCACTTGCCAATGTTTGGGTACACATTTTTATTTAAGGAAATTCATCATTTGTTATGTTATTTTATTGCCTCAAAATGCCTGTGCAATGATTGATGCTGTATACGTGCATAATATCTGCTTTCTGCCTTGCTTTCTTAGGAGTTGACATATATGGTGGCACTAAGGATATCTAGTTGTGTGTGTGCTATTTTTCTTCCAGCTGGTTATAAGAAAAACCATGATGTACTGGCTGATTTCTGTTTTATTAAAGGTATGTATATATATGTGTATATATATATATATATATATATATATATATATATACACCAAAATGGATGCACTTATGCTTAAAGAGACAGTGCCTGGGTGCAATTTCCAACACTAAATTTAGGTAAAGTTAGTGAGTCATAAGGGGGTGACTTATGTGTCATTGTAATGAGTTTGTGTTTGTACTTATGCCTCCAGTGTGGCATTCATTCATATAGTTGAAATGCATGTGGTAATTGCACATAGTATGGTGTAAGGTGGATTGTGCTGGCTCCCGGGGTGTGAGTGTGAGTGAGTGTGAGTGAGTGGCATTCATTCATGTAGTTGAAATGCATGTGGTCATTGCACATACTATGGTGGAAGGTGGATCGTGCTGGCTCCCAGGTTGTGAGTGAGTGTGAGTGAGACTATGGTGGAAGGCGGATCGTGCTGGCTCCCGGGATGTGAGTGTGAGTGAGTGTGAGTGATTTTGTGTGAGTGATTACATGTAGTGATTGCGTGTGAGTGATTGCGTGTGTGTGATTGAGTGTGTGAGAGTGAGAGTGAGTGAGAATGTGAGTGTGTGTGAGAGTGAGTGTGAGAGTGAGAGTGTGAGATTGTGTGTGAGTGATTGCGTGTGTAATTGTGATTGAGTGTGTGAGTGAGAGTGTGAGTGTGTGTGATTGAGTGAGAGTGTGTGTGAGTGTGATTGAGTGTGATTGAGTGAGTGTGATTGAGTGTGTGTGAGTGTGTATGTGTGAGTGTGTGTGTATGTGTGTGTGAGTGAGAGTGTGAGTGAGAGATTGTAAGTGTGTGAGTGAGAGAGTGTGAGAGAGTGTGAGTGTTTGAGAGCGTGAGTGAGAAAGTGAGTGAGAGAGCGTGTGTGTGTGTTTGAGTGTGTGTGTTTGAGAGAGTGAGTGAGAGAGTGTGAGTGATTGTGTGAGTGAGTGTGAGTGTGTGTGATTGAGTGTATGTGTGAATGTGTGTGTGTGTCTGATGTGTTTGTGTCTGTGGTGTAGGAGCGAGTGGAAGCCATTTTGTTTTTTCAGTCACTTGGATAGTGGTGGGCGGGCTGGATAGTGGGGTCAGGCCAACTCCGTGCATGATTTAAATCACTACCCCACTGAATCACCCAATGGGAGCAGTAACTCCTCCTTACTTAAGCTGAGGTAACATAGCAATATAACACATGGTGGCTCTTCAGTTGAGGCAATGTAGCAATATGCTGAGGAAACAAATAGAAAGTGGTGTTTGAGGCTTGCCCTCTGTAACATACAGCAACGCCTCTCTCTCCCCCTTTAAGGAGAAAGGGTGGGAAGCAGGAAGTGGAGGAGTGACAGTTGAAAACAGACAGTTAGTGAGGTTGACTGAAGAGATGAAAAGAGTTAAATAAAAGAGTTGCTATTAAGTTTATCCATGAGTTTCTATTTTATGGAAGCATTACACCCTCGTACTGGAACAGAGTGTATGGAGGGTTACAGTTATCTGTAGGAGGTGAAACAGTGTGTTTGTGGGGTCATGATCCTGAGTGAGAGTGTGTGTGGACTGGTATCTGATATCCCCTACTTCATGAGCGAGTGGAAGCTATATTTTTTTTTGTTAGTTGGATAGTGGTGGGTGGGCTGAAGGGGGCGAGCCAACTCCCTGTATGATAAACATGCCCCCATTGAATCACCTAATTGGAGTAATAACGTCACCATTGAATCACCCAGTGGGAGACATAAATTATGTAATGAGGCATTCTGTGCAATGTGTGTGTGTTTTCTGAGGAGACATAAATTATGTTCCGTGTGTGAGGTGTTCTCTTTTATATCTATATATATAAAAGAATAAGCCTCATTGCATAATTTATGGTACCCCACACACAGAACATAATTTATGTCTCCTCAGAAAAGAAACTTGCATTGAACAGAATGTCTCATTACATCATTTATGTCTCATTAGGAGACACAACTCCCATTGGGTGATTCAATGGGGACATTACTGCTCCTATTGGGTGAATCAATGGGGGCGTGTTTACCATACAGGGAGTTGGCCCACCCCCTCCAGCCCTCCCACCACTATCCAACTGACAAAAAAAATATAACTGCCACTCGCTCCTGAGGTAGGGGGATATCAATAACTTCTCCTGGTTCACACACACTCTCACTCAGGATCATGACCCCACAAACACACTGATTCACCTCCCATACATAACTGTAACCCTCCATACACTCTGTTTCAGTATGAGGGTGTAATGTTTCCATAAAGTACAAACACTCAGGGATAAACTTAATAGCAACTCTTTTATTTATCGCTTTTCATCTTTTCAGTCACCTCACTAACTGTTTTCAACTGTCACTCCTCCACTTCCTGATTCCCTCCCTTTCTCCTTAAAGGGAGAGAGATGCTTTGCTGTATGTTACAGAGGGCAAGCCTCAAACACCACTTTATATTTGATCCCTCAGCATATTGCTACGCTGCCTCAACTGAAGAGCCACCCAGGGCCGGCCCAACACATTGTGCTGCCTGGGTCCAAGGATGAAATGCTGCCCCCCCAAACTACACCCACCAAACCACGCCCATATGGCTGCTCTAAGCAAATTTAACCCTTTGAATGCAGGGGTATGCAGTGCATTGCAATGTGCTGCATACCTCCTCTGGCACACTAAGGGTTAAGCCTCAGGTCTTTCAAAGCCAACCATCTCCCCTGATTACATTCCCTGTGCAGTTAGTATAATGTGAAGACAAATGGAAGAACTGCACATTTTAGATGATATTTTAAAACTGTCCATTTGTTTTTTTTGCAATTGCAGCAGTGTTAGATAGCAATCTTTCACATAGGACACCACTTTAACCCTTTCATAACCAGGGATGTCTGCTTCTGTACTCAAAGGGTTAGAATTTTCTGCTCCTGTACTCAAAGGGTTATAAAATCTAACCGTACAGGAGCAGACATCCCTGGTTATGAAATTGTTAAAGTGGTGTCCTGTGTGAAAGATTGCTATCTAACTCTGCTGCAGATGTAAAAAAATGGACAGTTATAAAATACAATCTGTCTGTCTCCCCCCCATGTCTCTCCCTCCATGCCACCCGTCTCTCTCTCTCCCTCCATGCCACCCATGTCTGTCTGTCTCTCTCTCTCTCCCTCCATGCCACCCATGTCTCTCTCTCCCTCCCTCCTTCCCACCCATGTCTGTCTCTCTCTTTACCATGTCATACATGTGTCCCTCCTCTCCCCATGTGTCTCTTTGCCATGTATCTTCTCCTCTTTTGTCTTTCTCTCCTCCATGTCTGTCTGTCTTTCTCCTCTTCCAACCTCTGTCTGTCTCTCTTCTCCCTCCATATGCCACAACCAGTTTGCCCATTAAATATGCCACTGCCAGATGCCCATTAAAACATGCCCCAGCACCCATATTGCTGACCCAGGACTTACCTCAGCACCCCAGATCATGCCCCATTGCCTACTCAGGACTTATCCCAGAACCTCAGGACATGCCCCACTGCCCATCCAGTACTTACCCCAGCACCCCAGGACATGCCCCACTGCCCACCCAGGACTTACCCCAGCACATGCCCCATTGCCCACCCAGGACTTACCCAGCACATGCCCCATTGCCCACCCAGAATGTACCCCAACACCCCAGGACATGCCCACCCAGGACTTACCCCAGCACCCTAGGACATGCCCCATTGCCGATCCCGGACTTGCCCCAGCACCCCAGAACATGCCCCATTGCCCACCCAGGAATTACCCCAGGACATGCCCCATTGCCCACACAGGACTTACCCCAGCACCCCAGGACATGCCCCATTGCCCACCCAGGATGTACCCCAGCACCCCAGGACATGGCCACCCAGTACTTACCCCAGCACCCCAGGACATGCCCCATTGCCCACACAGGACTTACCCCAGCACCCCAGGACATGCCCCATTGCCCACCCAGGACGTACCCCAGCACCCCAGGACATGGCCACCCAGTACTTACCCCAGCACCCCAGGACATGCCCCATTGCCCACCCAGGACTTACCCCCGCCAGCACCCACAGTTGTCCAGCTCCCTGGTGTCTAATGGCAGGCAGCTTGATCCTCCACTTCAGGGACTGTGGACTCCATGACTCTCGCTACATACTGGGACAGCTGGTTAACCCTTTCTGTGCCAGAGGATTAAGCAACACAATGAGCAATGCCTTGCCTACCCCTCTGGCACTTACAGGACCGTAATAATATCTGTGTGTGTGTACGCATGTATGTGTGTGTGTGTATGTATGATCAATGTCTGTATATGTCACTGTATCTGTGTGTGTCTATGTATGTGTGCAATATGATTCTTTCTGCTTAACACAGTACACAAAAAAAATCATCAGTCAATACAGCTAAATGAAAAAATTCTTACAAAATACCTTCAACATGCCACCTACAACATTCCAAACAAAAAATGCTACATAACACATAGCCTACTACAATGACGGGCAACGCCGTCACATATTGCTAGTATGTATATATATATATATATATATATATATATATATATATATATACACAGTACTGTGCAAAAGTCTTAGGCAGCTGTGAAATAATGCTGTAAAGTAAGAATTCTTTCAAAACTAGACATATTGATAGTTTATTTATTTTTATCAATTAACAAAATGATAGTAAGTGAACAGAAGACAAATCTAAATCAAATCGATATTTGGTGTGACCACCCTTTGCCTTCAAAACAGCATCAATTCTTCTAGGTACACTTGCACAAAGACAGGGTTTTTGTAAGCATATTGTCAGGTGTATGATTAGACAATTATACCAAACAGTTGCTAATGATTATCAGTTTAATATGTGGGTTGAAACACAATCATTAACTGAACTAGAAACAGCTGTGTAGTAGGAATAAAACTGGGTGAGGAACCGCCAAACTCAGCTAACAAGGTGAGGTTGCTGAAGACAATTTAATGTCAAAACCTGGTACACCCATCTACTGTCCTGAAAAGTCTGGTCAAAAGTGGGCTTCATGGAAAACTTGTGGCCAAAAAAGCCATACCTCCAATATCGAAACTAGACCAAACTATTCATCTATGCATGAAAACACATGAACTGTGGTGCAGAAAAATGGCAGCAGGTGCTCTGGACTGATGAGTTACAATTTGAAATATTTGGCTGTAGCGGAAGGCAGTTTGTTCACAGAAGGGATGGAGAGCGGTAAAGAATGAGTGTCTGCAGGCAACAGTGAAGCATGGTGGAGGTTCCTTGCAAGTTTGGGGCTGCATTTCTACAAATTGAGTTGGAGATTGGTCAGAACTAATGGTCTTCTCATTGCTGAGAAGCAAAGGCAGATATTTATCCATCATGCAATACCATCAGGGAGGCATCTGTTAGGCCCCAGATTTATTCTGCATCATGACAACGATCCAAAACATACAGTTAAAGTCATTAAGAACTATCTTCAGCGTAAAGAAGAACATGGAGTCCTGGAAGTGATGGTATGGCCCCCACAGAGTCCTGATCTCAACATCATTGAGTCTGTTTGGGATTACATGAAGAGAGAGAAGCAACTGAGGCTGCCTTAATCCAGAGAAGAACTGTGGTTAGGTCTCCAAGATGTTTGGAACAACCTACCTGCCAAATTCCTTAAAGGGATAGTAATACTTGAAAATAAGTTTATTTTATATTGTAGCCCTTAAAAAAACATGAAAAATTATATAAGTCTTATCTCCCAAACCTTTATGGTTTGGGAGATATTCAGAAGTAACGTTTCCCCTGGAGTGACGTCATTGCTCCACCCTTCAGATTTGGAATCCGGTCCCAGGACCGGTTGTGCCTATCCAGAAGTGCTGAGATCACCATCTTTAAAAAGAATTTCTTAATTGGAATGGTCTACAAAGTGTGCTTTCAAGCCAGGCACACTTTGTAGATAGTTCCAGTTAAGTAGTTCTTTTCAAAGATCGTGATCTCGGCACTGCTAAAGAGCTGCCGGTTGCTCTGTGGACCGAATTCCAAATCTGTCCACTAGATGGCAGACTTGGCTGAAACAGCAAGGAAAAGAGAATTTTACTATATTTTACAAGTGAATATCTTCCAAACCATAAAGGTTTGGGAGATAAGACTTATATCATTTTTCATGTTTTTTTAAGGGCTACAATATAAAATACAATTATTTTCAAGTATTACTATCCCTTTAACAAACTGTGTGCAAGTGTACCTATAAGAATTGATGCTATTTTGAAGGCAAAGGGTGGTCACACCAAATATTGATTTGATTTAGATTTTTCTTCTGTTCATTCACTTTCATTATGTTAATTGATAAAAATAAACTATTGACATGTCTATTTTTTAAAGCATTCTTACTTTACAGCATTTTTTCACGCCTGCCTAAGACTTTTGCACAGTAATATCCTATATAATAATTCGCTAAATCCTGTGTAACGCTGTGACATGCAAAGTAGACACTGCTCTGAAGGAGCGTCCAGGTCTGTATCAGCCGTGGCGTGGGCAGTCTCTACTGCGCGTGACTGCCCCGCGACCGGGTGGCTGTGACACTGTGGCCCGTGTAACGGGCTGTTCAACTAGTATATGTATATATATATATATATATATATATATATATATATATATATATACTTAATGTAGGATAAGTCCAACGGTGTAAATGCAAAATGAATGAGTATTGTAACGTGATAATTCCCTTTTTACTGGACTAACATTCAATTGTCAGGACAAGCTTTCAAGAGTAACAACCTCCCTTTATCAAGTTAAAAGCAAAATATTGCTTTTGGACTTGATAAAGGGAGGTTGCTGCTCTCATAATTTCGGCATTGAAAACTGGATTTTATTCCAATAGAAAAGGTATTATCACATATTGCAATACACAATACATATTATATATATATAAATATGTGTGTATATATATATATATATATATATATATATATATATATATATATATATATGTGTGTGTGTGTGTGTGTACACAGCCTGAGCTGCAGTGAAGAGACAGCACACATGGATCTTGATAGAAGAAATGTAATCAAAAATGTATTCCATAATCCAAACATTTTCGGGTCCTCAACTGGGACCTTCATCAGGGTGACAAGCACACATGTAACACCAAACCTTATATACTCACTATCATAATCCAGACCACCTCTATCCTCCATGATGGACACCGGTCCGGCCCCCACGTGCAATGCCAGCAGCGGAGAACAGGTCATGATGTCACAACTTGGAGACAGGCCAATGGGCATCACTGAAGTATCTCCTCAAACGACAGGTCTATACTGTAAACCCTGCGAGTGCAGGGGGATACAAATACAAGATAAAGAAAATCCCAAATAATAATAAATAATAAACAAAAAGACAAATAAATGTAAAAGAAAAATAGACAAAAGAAACCACAAACACATTCAATGGACAAAGTAAGGGCATAAGGAGGTCCAATTGCGAGCATCAAGGGATGCGGGCTGGTCTCCGCCGCATCACAACGCCTCTAACAGTAGCCACAACATGATGTCTAGAGGAATATATACTTATAGCACTCAGCTTACAGGTCAATTCTAGCTTCTCTTAGAGCTAGTGAAGTGAGCTCTGGAGCAAAAACTGATTATTCCTGTTGTGTGTCACACCCACCAGAATATCCATTAGTAATGAAGCTGTCAGTGGCAGCTTCAGCTCTTACAGAAGGCAGGAAAAGAAGCTGGGGGATCTGTACAATTAGTGCTAGAAGTTTAAATTGCTAAAAATACAAGCAGACTGAGTATAACCATTAACAGGCTAAAGACTAAGCTTTAAAACATTTTTTTCATCTTTAGCTGCCACTTAAATCAAAAGCAGTGTGTGGGTCCAAGGGCAAATCTGTCTATACCAGGTCCCGCTGAGCTGTAGGAGAAGCAATGTCCATAGAAATCATTCACACAGTAATGTCACCCAATGTAACAACAATAAGCAGGCCAGATAATAAATGGCCTGTGGTCCTCAAATGGTGAACAACATGGGGCAACCCTATTTAGGGATGGATACCTAGGAACCTGGGCCAAAGATACCATTTTCACCATTTCAGGATAAGAGGGGTGTGCACTGCATTAGGAAGCAGTCTTTGCACAACCACCTGATCCTCAATGGGTTGAACAACATGGAGCAATTTTGACAATTAATATGATGCTTTTCTTACCACCAGTCTGCTAGCTCTGGGTATGTGCTGTGTCAAAACCTTGTGCTATTCTAGTGACTACCATGGACTACCTCCCAGAAGATCAAGTTCACAACTGCTGGTACTTCCACCAGTGGCATGCCTAGACTTCTCCCCCAGGGACACCTTGTTTACTGTTCACGTTGATGGTGTGTCTGATGTTACTGATAATGCACACTTCCTCCTGGATATCAAACCAAACCTGGTACAATGCTGTGGATCAGCATTTTGTTCCATCCTGGCTAAAATTGGGTTCCTGCAGCTCCCTCCTCTGTGGTTGCAGCCTTACATGCCCAGCTATCCCTCCACCCCTCAGGCCAAATGTCTCTACTGTCCCTGTGGTCAGGAAAGTGCCTAACACTAGAGGCCCACCTGACATTCCTCCAAGCCTTCCTACACTCACTGACTCGCTCCCCCTTGCCTTTCTCACTCTTTTGCTGCTTGCCCAGGGACCCTACTATCCTATTTGTTATCTTGTCTCTCATCTCCCACTGCCCTCTGCTCCCACCCCCTCTCATCTCCCCTTTCCAACACCAGCAAACATGCTCTAACTCACATTTGCTCATTCTCACTTATGTTCACACACTCACTCCCATGCACTACCCAATGATAGGCGCTCCAAAGAAAACATGAAAAAGGAAAGCACTCCAAAAGGCGCTCCAAAGAAAACATGAACCCATAAAATAAATCAAATATAAAAGAAAATCAAACAGGTGTGACTGTGAAAACATAACAGAAAGTCAAAAACAGAAAATACAGCAACTGAAGAAGCTGAAAAAAAATTAAATAAAATGGGAAGGATTTGGGGGAAGAAAGTACAATGTGTGGGGGAGGAGGTAATATGTATGTATATGTAATGTTATACATACATATTACATAAATATATTAATGTAGTATTGTATATACAGATGCATATGTATGTATATTTGTAAAAATGCTAATTTTGGCATGTCACTCAACAAGTCTCACCTCACCTAGCATAATCACGATCCTCCAACACCTGAACACTGTGCCCAAACGTGAAAAAGCCTAGAACACAGCTGAAAAAATGTAATTGAGAAACTCCTTATATAGAATCCCCCCATTGATCCTTCCATTGTGATAATCAAATCTGTTATTGATTTTCAAGTTTTATCACTGGAAGGCAAGTTTTCAGCCATCTTCTTAGTGGTTAAGATAGGTATTTAGAAGTGTTGAGAAATCATGTGAGATATCAGTCAGGATTCACTATTGTGAGAAAACTGGCATCAGCTGGACTCAAAATCAAAAAACAAGTGAGAATGTGAGGGTGGTCAGTACAAACAAGGCATCCCTCCAAGTTTGGAGCTCTAGGCAGTTGCTTACTTGGCCTATTGAGAAATCTGGCCCTGAGAGCAACAACGGCCCTGTAACCCTTACTGGTTAACATGAAATCAGGCCACACGTTTCACACTGTGTGTTGAGAAAAAGAGATAGTTACCTTCACTTACATGGCTTGGGTTAGAATAAAAAGGTCTCACAGACCACACCATTATTACAGAAAAACTATATGTATAGGGATAAGAGGCTCTTAATTTATTTACCTACCACCCTAAGACAAGTTTACATTGTTTTACAGATAATTAAAATCAGCCTATATGTTGTATTTGTCAGTTTTCTCAAAAATGAACAGTAATAAAGAAATTAACCATTATATACTTTGATGAAGCAGTATGGCACTTTATGGTAATTCCCTGCACAATATACATATTAGTTCTGTTTGAGGACAAACCGAATGCTCACTGTCATTTTAGGACTGACTCCAATGTATGGGCTCTGCCTAGATTAATTTATAGTACAGCATGTGGTATTCATGGCCCAGCACCATACCTGGGAATGTGAGTCAATGATGTAATTCGTGTCATAAAGCGGGTGGGGCTTAAATTGGTGGGTGGAGTTTACCACTATTGTGTAAGGAAGTGGGCGGAACAGGGTGGGAAAGAGAAGTGGGGGAAAAGTGGGTGGAACAGGGTGGGAAGGAGGAGAAGTGGTCAGAGTTTCACAGGAAACTTACCACTGTCAGGCAATCAGCCTCTATTCCCAGACACCAAGTAATTAACACTAAAAACCAGAGCAGATCTGGAGAGTTCCCAGGTATGCCTGGCACATAAACTAATTAGCATAAAGCTTCACAACATGCCACCAACAAAGAAAGGTTAATTTCTCAAAAACTATATATATTATACATTTCTAACCCAACACATAGGCAGTTTTTAATTATTTTTAAAATTAAACTTATTTTTAGGTGACAGGCCAACTTTAACAAAAGGGCTTTCCTAGGTATGTATCTCTCATACAGCATTTTTATTATATCTGTATACTTTCTATGTATCAGAACAGTGCTGTAGTCTATAAAGTAGGATTGGTCAACCCTGGTCCCCAAGAGCTACCAACAGTGAATGTTTTCAGGACATCCCATCTGGAGCACCGGTGGACCAATTAGTGGCTCGGTTACTTTAATTGGTCCACCTGTGCTCATTCTGTGATATCCTGAAAACATTCAATGTTGGTAGCTCTTGAGGATCAGGGTTGGCTACAATTCAATTTCACAATATGTTCCTCTTCTTGCATTTTTATTGGATTGTGAGATGAAGTACTCTTACCTTAGGAACTGCTACTTGTAACCCTTTAAGTAAAAGAGGGGTGTGCAAAGTACAGCAAAACAATGTCTTACATACCCCTCTGGTATTAAAAATTAAAAGCCACTTATGGTATGGTATATTTCCCCTTTTCCCCCAGAAGGATGTGCAATGCTTCTAATACAATTATTTCTGGCCATTGAGCTTGTAACAGCTTGGATGCTAGATACATCTCCATTGCAGTGTGTCCAAGAGGTTAATAGTTTCCTAGATGATGTTACACGCAGTGTTCTTAACAGTGTTCTAACCACCCATTCTTCTGTCCACATTACTAGACTGATCCTTTAATTTTTGCACTCTACCATGTCAGAAAAGGTTTGCCACTAAAGGGGTTAAATGCCTTCAAACATATTTATGTAAATTCATGCAATTTGCTTTTCACAACAAGACTCCTCAGACGTGTCTATGCCTGGTGTTTTTTCTTCCGCTGTTTCAGTTATACAGTTTTTTCCTTTGTTCAGTTCTTAGCAGCAAATCATTACTGAGCACTGTGTGGACCAGGTATGAATTCTAATATCCTGGAGACTGCACACAGAACAGGTTGAGGGTTATGCATAGCCAAGTATGTTGTTTTAGGAATAATCAAGGTTAGCATATGGAATCAATAAACTAACTCTCTCTTTCCCTCTCTCTTTATCTATCTATATACCAATCTATATATATATTTCAGTTACATAGTAAGTTGGGTTGAAAAAAGACGGTTTACAATGGAATGGTCGCACTTTAGTTGGCGAGATCAGAATGTCGCCTGTGCCATGCAGACAACATCAGAATGTCTCCTACATGAAAAGGGTGACATTCTGATGTTTCACAAGAAAATAGTGTGCACAAGAATGTCCCATCTTCCTCCCCACTCCAGATTCGAGGAATTAACAGTAAATCAGATTATATCTTAAATACCTAAGTTATTTTGAGGTGACAGGGTCACTTTGCAGCTTTGCAGGTTCTTTGCTGTACTCCTCGGTCCTGCTCAGTGCATCACCCGCTAAACCTAATCAAGCCACTCTGACTACTCCCGCACTCTGAACTGAGCTGTAGAACTTTGGAGATGTAAATTTGTACCTGCTCAGTTCAGAGTGCGGGGCACAGGTGATGCATTGAGCAGGACCAGTGAGTACAGCAGTAATCAGGGTTTTCTTTTCAGCATGGAGAATCGTTAGATAGAAATTGTGGGTGGAAGCAGAGAGAAGGTGGCTAGAAGCACCCAGCTATGAACACTTTGTGTCTCTCCAACTGAAATGTCACCCTCTATTTGGTGACCCTTAACCCCTTAAGGACCTGGAAAATCCAAAGTAGTTTTCGCTTAAGGAGCGGAGCAATTCTGACCTTTTTGACTATGTCTTTGTTCAACAGTGTTTTCCCTCTATGTCTTTTATTCCATCCCCATAAATTATATACTGTTTTTTTAAGCACAAATAGGGCTTTCTTTTGATACCCCACATATATGGATAGCCCACCGTTTACTTTATGAAAATGTAAAAAAAATGTAAAAAAAAGTAAAAAAAAACCCACACCATTTTTGTTTTTTCTCTTCGGATCAATTGGGCACAAAGTGTTAAATTTTTATGGAGACTGCATGAAAAGTATGACCGGTCAGTCATATCTACAAAATGCGCAGTTTAAAGTGTCCATTGTTCCCCCTGGGTGAAAATCCCCATGTCCCTTTTTCCCACTTTTTTTATCCTCTCTGCTTCTCTCTCCCTTACTTTGATAGTAAGGGAGACAGAGGCAGAGAAGAGACATAGAGGCAGTATGCTTTACGTACTGCCTCTATCACTCAGAATGCCGGTACATGTGATCGTTGCTGTGGCGATCACATGACCTGGCATAAGCAAGAAGGGCTGAGACTGAAAGCCTGGGTCTCAGAGCGTTCAGTCTCAGCCTGGAATTAATGATAGCAGTGTGCATGGAGGCACACTGCTATCATTTAAGCCATGACGGTCCAGGACCATCATGGGTCCTTAAGGGGTTAAATAAAAAAAGAATATGGCCCTTACACTTATCGCTTTCTGATCATGTGGTCCATGGCTGAAAAAACTTGTATGATCCTGCTCTAAAAGGACAAGTTTCAAATATAAATTAAGATATTACCTCATAGAGAAGGAGCAATTCAGATGTCTTGGACTATTACTCCTCTGTGTTCACTGGAACCTGTGGGGGTCACTGATGAAGTACAATGAGCTGCACAGAACAAATGTTAGTAAGGGGAACAAGAATGAAGTATCTATAACTCTGTAGCCCATATGTTCAAAAGAAAACGGGAGTAGGTGGACAGATAAACATTTTCACAGTTCCCATTGATATACATGGAGTTCTTAACTTCTTGAATGCTGGAGAGGTCTCCAACACATTGCAAAAGATCCATTTTATTGGTGGCAATGTTGGTAATGTAAATTTTTCCCCTGTAGTGCAGTTAGTTTCCTGTCACTTCCTGTCAGAACAATCAGTAAATTCACATAACATATAGGTTTTCATAAAAAAATGTACTGCTCCTTTAACTACAACTTTGTTTTTGAACATACTGCCCACATGTGTGGTTCTGTGACTACCAGTGGATGTGTGGAAGCCTGAAAGGGAGAGTAACCCCTTGTTTCACTTTCCATATTCTGCATGTACATAATATAGAAAATCAAATTGCCAACACTTTTATTATTTTTTAACTTCACCTATTTATTTACACTTTTATGAACAGACCTAAAGCTCCCTATTTCTTTTTCCAGAGAGTATCCTGGTTAGTTGCCAATCAAAGCAAGATAATGATACAAAGTAACACTGGCCTTGTAGCACTGAGTGTGCTGTATGCTATGTCTTACATTGTATCTTTTTTTTATATCACTATTCTTCTTTAATAGTCCATGACAGAAAGCTCTCTGCTTAACAAGCCAAGATGCTCACTGTCAGGGACCTAAAACTATTGGTAAAATTGAAAATAAAATAAATAAAAAGTATAGGAAATTTGACTTTATAAAGTATGCAGTTGCAGAATATGTAATGTCAAAATACAGGTTTACCATTCTTTGAAACATTTCCCTTGATGTAATTTTGTTTTCTGTTAGGTTTCTCTTGTAAAAAGTAATATAAACATATTATTAGATGCAAATACCTGGTAACTGATGCCTGATACATAGCTGAACGCCAGACTAGGACATTCTCTTCTGGAAGGGAGTCATGGTCTTCCCTGTGGGGCATGAGGCTTTGTTTCAGCACCAAACATCACTATTGCTAATTAACAATATAAGATCTATGTTACCAAAATGAGATTTCAATAAGAAGTTTGGGAAAAGCTGGTTCAATAAACAGTTGTGAACAGCACAGTATACTCATGATACAGATATGTTTTGGCGGGAAGTCTTTATATAATGGTTTGTAGAATTGTCTGAAGCAAAAAATGATGTACAATTTATTAAAATATATTTAAAATAACTAAAATCCAAATTACATTTATTAAAAAAAAGAAGAGGGACATCAAACCTTGGTGAAAACCAAAAGGGGGATGTCGTCAGAAAATTTGGGAATCACTGTGGTACATTTTAGGCAAATAATTTTGTCTTAAGTTAATTTTACTTAATAGCATTAAAATACCTTTGATACTTATTGTTAACTTCTTGGGTGCTAGATAGGCTTCTGTTCGCCGAAACCCAACAGTTTGAAAGGTTTGACTTTTAGCTTTCCACAGGGATTTCACAGGAATTTAAAGGATTCCACAACAGTGAAATGTTTGATAACCACTGTCCTATACACACCCTTTTGCTTTTCTGCATATAAGACATTATATTAACTCCTTGGATGCATGTCAGCAATGTATTGTGAAGCATTAGGCAACAGTTAGATTGAAAGAACTTCAAATAGGGGAGTAACTAGAACCTACTGAGTCCTAGGGCAAAATCTAAGACTTCTCCCATGCCCTGGAACAAGTTTAAAGTGTGGGTGCTGACACAGATTTAATTTAATCTACAGGAGCAAATGTGAATCATTCACCTACAAAGACCCAAGATGCAGTTCACCATGGTAGGATCTCAGAAGTTTTTCACATGATGACAAAAGACTGAGAAGAAAAGAAATTCATCTGCACTGCCAGGGAGTTGCTGTGTCATGTTTCATGACCCACATGCTAATGGCTAATTATTTTGTTGTCCAAAGGGAATCCAACAAGTGCCGAACACCTGAAGTAAAGGAAGAGGTTCAATGACTGTTATTTTACTGGCTGACAGTTGCTGTACGCAATTATGTCAAGTACCCTCAACCAAGCTAGGAAACGGATCTAATTGTAAGGGTTTGCAGGATAGAGCAGAACTCAAGAGGATACCAGGCCTGAACATAGTTGCACCACCTGTAATTATTCCCCTCACTTTAACTATATTTAGTTGTATGTGCATGTAACGGACTTCCGCCCCAGGGGGCTGATACCCTAGGGCCCCTTATCCCTGGTTACATCTACCTCCTTTACAAGGGGATCCTGAGCCTCCTTTTTGTGGGAGTTTGGATACATAGTTTTGGCAGTGCCTCCACCTGACTGGGCATCCAGGGCATGGACAGGTTTCCCAGGCAGGAACATTTATTACAGCACACAGCAAGAACAGTCAAAACAATATAAACACGTAATAAAAGAATAGAGTAAGGCAGGTAGTACAGTGACTGACTAACACACCTAAATCTATCTAACCAGGCCCTGCAGACCCACCCTCCAGCTTCACCCTAATGGCTGAAGGGTACCAGTTGGTGCACAGAAGTGTTGGGGCCCTTTAAGGAAATCCACAAGTTTTAAGCAGCTAATATCCACAGGAAGTGTCTGTGATACATTTTATTAGTGTCAGTGATGAATAGACTGCCCTGTCAGTGGGACAGGAGGAGTAGATACTTCTTAACACTCAGATTCACAGAGTAGAAGAAAAGCTCCAGGGGCTGTCATTTGCTGTGTCTGCATCATGCTCCACAGCTCTTTCATTGGATCAGCACAGAAGCGCATCCTGGATCAGTAGATTTAGGCCTCACACACCTTCACTGCCACAACAAATCCTTCTCCCTCTGTCTCTCACACTGTTCTGGAAAGTTGTAGCCCAGGGCTCTTCCTGTTGGCTGGATTAATCACATGACCAACATCCTTTGCAGTCAAGTTCTCCGTAGACTGTGATAGAAATTGCAGAGTCATTTCCTGTCATTAGTTTCAGGAAGTCAAAGTTCAACAGTCCCAGTCATGCAAATAGGAAAAATGTGAGGGGCTACCTGCAGTTTTTCTGTAGGCTATAGGAGCCACTCTTCCTTGCACATCCTGATGTATTTTACACAAGACCAGCTTCCAGACTGAGCACTGAAGAGTGTAAAAGAAAATGGCTTCCCCAGTCTGCTGAAAAATAGCATATAATAGGGGTGTCACAAGTTTTTTCAGAAACTTATAAGTGTGAGGGCCGCATTATTTTTATTGATGACGATGGTAATTATATCCTGTCAATTATTCAAAAATGGATTTCATTATTTATTAAGCAAATCAGTGACAATACTGATATTTACTAGACATCTATTCTTGAACTGTGCATTACTAGCAGACAGAAGATCCATTAGTGCTCATTTAATTAAAAAAAAAATATGCCTCCAAAGATGCGGCCATTAACCCTTTGAGCTCCAGAGGGGTAGTCTGTGGGGTAGTCTGACATGGGCGTGGCATGGCATGGCGTAGCATGGGGTGGCTCTGTGCAGCTCAATATGCCTTCCACCGCCAGCGGTGTTTTTAATAAAGGAAAGAAGATAAGAAGACAGAAGAGAAGAAGGAAGAGAAGATTCATGAAGAAGCTGGACAGTGGATGGCAGGTAAGTGCTACATTTCTGACTAGTTTCAGCTTACTTTTGTTGTCTGACACTGTCAAACAACAAGAGTTTGCTTTTTTTTCCTTTGATGTTCCCACAATTTGTGCTATTTAGCGCGTGTTGTGGGAACAAAAAACAACAACGCTCTTTTTGCTATGTACCTCACGTGCAATAGAATAGCTGAGGTGCATGGCTGAGTTTTTTAGGCATAGTGTTTTTACTAATACTACCAGTTTTACCAGTGGTAATAGTATCGAGCCCAGTGTTTTTACTATTACCACCAGTTTTACCGGTGGTAATAGTAGCGAGCCCCAGGATGGTTGCACTGGTGAATTTGTACATTCTTTCCACTTTCATCTTAAAATGAAATTGGTTATGTACATTTAAAGGAGCAGTAAACTTTTTTTTTATGAAAACACATATTTTACACAGCATTTCCTGCTGAATAAAACAAGGTCACTCCCATCGCTGTCAGATGTTTTATTCAAAATGTATAGCAGTTTAAATAATCAGGAAGTGAATTTACTGTGTTTACTTCCTGATAGTTCTAACTGACAGGAAGTGACAGGCCGTTTCTATCACATTCTATGGAGAACTATATGTCTCTGACTTTTCTGACTTTCCTCTCCATTAGAATTTAACAGGAAATCTAATTAGAATTTGACCACTAGAGGGCACTGCTAATGTAAAAAAACATGGGTTTAAACTGTAATAACTCTGGAAATATAAACCTCTCGGCAGTGGGAGTACCCTTATTTTACTCAATAGGAAAATCCCTAAATATATGTTTTTTCATAAAAAAGTTTACTGCTTCTTTAAAGTGCCAATGCCTCCTAGGACAAAATTGAGATACAGTAACTTTCTCAGAGAAGAATATGTTTTTATTTTTGTTCTTGCATATCTTATTCAAATACAATTATTGTGTGGTGATGTTAGTCACTAAAATCAAATCCATCCCTCTCATCTCATGCTGAAATGCCCTACTAACTATATTTTTTCAAACATTATTTTCCATTAAGAAAGTGAGTTGCAATGGATATCTTGAAGAGCAATGTACTTTGGATGTGTGATGGGTGGCATCCATCATTTAGGGGTGGTTTGCAGTAGTGTCCACTGATGTTTTTGGTTAGTGTATATGTTACTTTTATTCTGCAACTGTATAATATGTCAAATTGCCTATATGTTTGATTTATTTATTTTTTTCATCAGCACCTATGCTTTTAACACTTTTGTTTTGCTGACAGTGAACTCCCTGAATCTGATTACTTAGATTTCTGTCAGGGACTATGAATGCACGTATAGTGATACAATCTAAAAAACAGGTTGTGATACTATATAGAAAAGACTGTCTTTAGCCTATTAAATACAGCATACATAGCACTCAATGCTGCAAGGATAGTACTATATTTTAATACTGTTTCTACTTTCACAAGGGCTGACCAGAAACAGAGATCCAGGGAGTTCATTGTCAGGGACCTAATCAAATTATAGGCCAATGAATTTTAGTCCTCGAGATATATCAACAGGTCAAAGTAATGCATTCTCCTCTGGTCCTCAAGTGATTAAAAGTGACTGAGCCACAGATTAATTCATATGCGCTCAAGCATCCTGAAGCAATCAATCTGAGGGGCATTTGATGACTTTAGTTAATAACCCATGATCTAGACCAGAGTTCTTAAGTACCCCTAACAGTGCAGATTTTCTGGATTTCTTGTTTGAGCACAGGTATCGTAAATTAATGTAGCTGAAGAAAATTGGTGAATCTCTAGTCTTGCGTAAAATCTCACGTATAATACTCACAATTTTATAACTTTATACCTTATGTGAAGTGTGGGGGGGTGTATTATACACAATAAAATTAGATATGTAATATATATCCATGTCTGCTTCCCTTCCCTCACCCACCTCAATATGCTGCCACAATCCCCTCCCTCTACTCACTCCCTCCGAAGGAATCTGGGATGTCTGCGCAGCGGGTGGCATACTTGCATTTGCAGCCCTCTTCCTGTATCCCCCTGTGAGGACCTGTGTTAATTCAAGATAATGGTAGTGCCCTTTGCGGACCTGAAGGCCCACTCAGGGCACTACTGTAGTTTCAGTGAGCTGAGGTCTATGTCAGTGAGCTGAGGTCTATGCATCAGATCTACTAATGTTTTGGATGGTTAGAGGGTGGGAAAACAAGGGTGCGTATTATACACAGGCACTTTTGTTTTCCCTTTAAATCTTTGGTTAAATTTACACCTGCGTATTATACACAGGTGCATGTTATACCTGAGATTTTACAGTATTGGATATAACACTGTACCAAAGGTTTCCAGTGAAAAAACACACCCTTTCCTCTCCAAAAGAAAATATCCTCAATACTCTATCCAAGTGGAAAGGAGAGACCGCGCTATCAAGCTAATGATAACCATACAGGTGTGTATAACACCTGTAGCAAGAAGGGCTGATGTCTCTCCCCCTTCACCATTATTATTTTTACACGTATCTAGGTGAGATATATTATGGTGCTTAGATATATTTTTTTTCTAATTAATGAAACGGAGTGATGCATTAATGACACACCCGTTCTCAGTTAGGGCAATTTTAAAAAACCTGGGAGACAGGCAGTGAGATGTGATAAAGAGGCGACAAAGTGAAGAAGACTTCTCCAGTGTTCTAAACTCTCCGAGTCCTATGTTATTCTGTGGATCCAACTTGAGGGATCTTAGTGCACAGGATCCTTAAAATAACATAGGAACGGGACAGTTTATCACACTATAGAAGTCATCTATACTTTGTCACCTTTTTATCAAACCTTGGTGCATCCTCACTGCATTTTTAGCATTACTTGAGGACAGGAGTTGACAAACTCTGTTCTCGACAATTTAGGGCACAAATTAATGAAGTTTACATGTGTAGCAAATGTCATTAGCATGCTTCGGAGTCCGCAGACAGAAGAGACCCACTGTGACTTTCTGCTTGTGGAAGACTGTGATGCAGGATACATTCATGAATATTACATGAGCTCTACCCAGAAGTGCAAGTGCACAAAAAATAGCTTTGTAACACTGTTTTCATAAATAAAAAATAAGATTACAGCTGATTCTTGATCTCAGTTTCACTGACATGAACAAGTGAGATTTTATTTAATCCTTTGGATGCTAAAAAGGTCTCCATTGCATTTTGAACCACTGGAGACTTCTCAAGCATTCAAGGAGCTAAAGAGATAGTAATACTTAATTTTATGTTTTTTTTAATATTGTAGGCATAAAAAAATATGAAAAACGATGTAAGGCTTATCTCTCAAACCTTAATGGTGTGAGAAATATGCCTCGCTACAGTTACCTCTTCTTGGCTGTTTGAACAAAGTCATCGTTCTAGCTGACAGCTGCAGAATCCGGCCTAAACATTAATACTTCACTGGAACGGTCTACAAAGTGTTCCTGGTTTGCAAGCACATTTGTAGACCGTTCCAATGAAGTATTTATGTTTAGATTGCGCGTTTTCAGCTCTGCTGAAGAGCCTCCATCTTCAATATTAAATAAATGTAAAATTAAGTATCACTATCCCTTTAATATATAAACATGATTAGATTGATTTTAACCCCCCTCACAATGTGTTGGAAATATGTTTAGTATTCAAGATGTTAATGAGGAGGAGGAGGAATCTCTTTTTTTTTTGCATTTTTAACCGTTTAATGTCTAGAGTTGTGTGAAGCAATGTGTTGGATTCCACCCCCACATGGATTAAGATTCCATTTTACCCTTTCAATGCCAGAGAGTTAACCAGCACATCGCTTCACAATGCGTGGTTACCCCTTTAGCACTGAAAACATTAAAGCCCTTTTTTTATTGTTTCCAAAAACCCACAAGTCAATAAAAATAACAGTCTAGAAAATGGGTTTTAAATGTGTTTATTTTCAGGGTTTGGAACTGTAATTCTTACAATTTTCCCTATATAAACAGGAGGCTGCGTTTTGCTTTGTTTAACCCTTTAACCCTTTGAGTGCCAGACGGATACGCAACGCATTGCAAAGCAATGCGTTGCGTACCCCTCTGGCACTCAAAGGGTTAACATCCAGAGAGGTGTACAATGCATTGCGGTCCGTGAAGGATTAAAGCAGCAGTCCCGCTGACAGTATCATCTTATAAAATAAGCATGTTTTATACTAACTTCACATTACCAACCTGATTACACACTCCAATAATGTTTCACATCACAAAAATGATGTAAATAATACAATAAGTTGTGGCATTTACCTCAATATGACAGATATACTGTGAATAAATCTTACATAGAACATCCCAGCTTTTTTAGATGGCTCTGAAACAGATGAGGTATTTTGTTTCACAGGTCTCCTCCAATTTTCCATTGGGCTAATAATGTTGAGCCCAATTTGCCTATGTTGATACTACTGGGTTCTAAAAGTGAATGTCAGCTAGTTTGTTGCTTCAGTTATTGGAAGACACAAAGAGCTTGTTCAGCCAAGGACAAAAAATACTATCCCTTGTAGCAGCCTGTCACACATAGGAGAGAAAGAAGGACAGAGAGAGAGAGAGAGAGAGAGAAAGAGCAAATAAAGTAAGGTGGTCTAGAAAACGATAAAGACTGTATAATTAACTAAATGAGAGGGGCAAAAACTGAAAGGCAGAGAAAATGTAATACAGATAGATAGATAGATAGATATAGATCACATTGCATCTGTATATATTGACTTAATACACACAGTGGAAGTGAGGGGCTTGATATACAAACCACTAAGAAATATTTGGACCCAGTTAACCCTTTGGCTGCCAGAGAGGTCTACAGCAGTGATTCTCAGAATTAGTCCTTGGAGCAGTTCAACAGTTCCGGTTTTGATGATAACCAGGCTTGATCACAGGTGGGTAATCCATGGCTCAGTCATTGTAATTAAGCTAGCTGTGCGTAATTAGGGAGATACTTGTTGGTGTGCCCCATGGACTGGAACTGAGAACCACTGGTCTACATTACAGTAAAGAAGCAATGCCTTTGAGACCTGTTCAGCCAAGTAGTTAATCTACCAATCTCTAGCATTCTGTACTCAGATTCCTGAATGGACCTTATTTAGGGTTTTTTAAACTGTGCAATTTTTTTTTATTTTAAAGCAAATGGTAAAATGTCAGAGTATTAGTGTTAAATAGTTTAATTATTTTGCTTTTATTGCAACGAAGGAATACTTTTAAAGAAGGACTGCTGCTTAGCTGTCAGATGATTGCTGATCTAGCTGGGTCTGTAAGAGCCCATCCTTACAATTGATAAAAAGGTCCCCTCCCTCCTCTCTCCAGCATCACACACTTTATCAGTTTAGACAAGCATCTCCCAACTGAAAAACCCAGCCCTGTAATTATTTAAGTCAGTATCTTTTTCCCAGTGGTAAACAATTTCACTGTTACAGTGAACTGCGAAAATATCCCCTTTTCAGGAACCACCATGGAAGCTGGCAATTATAACAGCTTCACTGGTTACAGTAGCATTGAGTAAAGCTGGTCCTTGTCTATTAAACACATGTAGATGCAAGTTACTGCATGGCAGCCGTACACAGATGATTCTAGCAGTCAAGCATATGGTGTATCATAATGGTATCTCCTTGACAGGGCTGGATTACATCTCAGGCTATCCTAAGCAAGGCATCTTAGGCTCCCTTAGTCACTCACATGGACACACACCCAATCCTTCCAATACTGGATCCCCAGCCCCAATCACTATTTTCTGGCACAGAACATACCCTTAGCCCCATAACATATGAACACAAATTTAATTGGATTTAACCCTTTGGATGCTACTGAGGTCTCCAATGCTTTGCTTCACGTTGTCCTGGAGACCTCTTTTACATTTTAGAGGTTAAATAAGCTGGACAGTTAAGAGGTATGTAAACTGGAAAATAAACTGCCCAAATTAGTGAATAAACTGGACATTGCAGGAATATATAAACCAATACAAAGTGGGTGTCTGGTAGAAAAGCTCCGACTCTGCACTGACCACCCCCCACAACTCAGAATTATGAGTGTGGAAAGCACAGGTAGGCATCCACAGGTGGTAGCCTACTCTGCCTAATGGGAAAACCAGCTCTGCTCTTGTGGGAATTAAAATGAAACATGAAAATGAACACTCCCAAGCAATAACAGAAAACCCTGTCTGTTATGCATGTGGTTTATCTGTGTTTTCTTCCCATATTTTCAGACTTTTAGGAATATCAATGAAAGTCTCACAAAGAGAGTGGTTGAGTTGGTTAGTGCTTAATGGTACAGTGAGCCTTACAAAGAGCTTATTGCACATAACATTGTATTCTCTTATTGATTGCAAAGAAGTGGTAGATGCTGGATTAAAATCATAACACAAATGATTGATGACATTTTCATAATGATTGGACAAATAAAGTGGTTAATTGTGCAGTTGCAAAGTCAAATTGCAAAATGTGGGATGATGTGGGGACATTTTGGCCTTGTTTGGTAGCCAATGACTGATTTACAGTGCAATGAACTGTAGACATCCACATGTAGAGGAAATTCAGAAGAACGTTTAACAAGCTGTCCTGCAGATGCATCAATATTGAAGATGAGACACATTTGCAACCTTGAGTCTTCTTTTATTTTGCTATGGATTATTTTCCACAGCCATAGAGGCAAATGTATATATATATGTACTCCATTTATATCACACAGCTACTATGGCCAATGGATGGAAAAGGCTACCAGATCACACTGATGATTATAGAAGAAACCACTGGTGAATTAGAAGTTCTCATTCCCCATTTCACAGTCAGCTGTAATCCACAGAAGACTGTGATTAAACATTAAAATGCATAATTCTAGAAAGTCCTGGGAATACATCTATAACATGAATAATATCATATCCCACCATTATTTTGAGTTCTGAATTTAAACAATCAAGGTTTCCTCTTCCAAGGTTTCCCGTTCTGCTGTGAGAAAAACAAAATTACTCCAGCTTCACACAGGTGTTTTGTCTGATTTGAAATGTACCAAGTGTCAACAAACAAAGTAAAAGTGGAACATAACTGAATAAATTGTCCGCCTTGTGCTTCTTCATGCACCAATTTCCTATAAGACTGTTGTGCTCTCAGTCCTATTTACTACTGCCCATATCATTGGCAGGATAGGATAGGGAACTGTGCTTTGTTGAGCTCTTCACTGGAGACATAGAACAAACAACAGGGCAGAACAAGTTGTTAATGAAGGGATGGTTGGTTGGGAAGAAAGGAATACAGTAACAGTACTGGGGCAGTGAAAAAGAGTATGAAGAAGACACCTCAAGTTTTGTTCTCATCATAAATGTCAAGAGAAGGTTCAATGGTTGACAGCTCGGTCTCATAGCCCAGGCTCCGTGGAGATAAAGAATTGCGGTGAAAGAAAAGACTACCTGGAAAAGTAAAACAAAAAGTATATATTAATCTGTTGGATTTAACATTCTCTCATCACACGCACATATATTCATATATTATATATTCATATAATAAATCCAGAAGAGAATCAGCAAGTGGTTGAGTTTAAAGAATGACTAACACGTTCTAATAATAACCCCCACAAATTTCACTATGGCTAAAAATCCTAATGGTCCCTATGAATTTTGTCTTTTTTATGCATTTGTCCTACAGATGACCTCTGAAATCAGTCCTGAATGTCATTCCCATTGGTGGCAGACAGTACAGTTGCTGGACTACATACGTACAAATTAGGGATGCACCGATACCAATTTTTTAAGATCGAGTACGAGTACCGATACTTTTTTCAAGTACTCACTGATACCAATTACCGATACCCCAACCCTGGCAACTCCAGCCCCAATACCAGCAGCCACAAGAAGTGTAACCCCATAAACACCAGCCCCAACCCCAGAAACCCAAGTAACCACACCCCCAACCCCAGCACCCCCAACAACCCACAACCCCAACCGCAACATCCCTAGCTACTTAAATTCCCACAATAATGCTTAATACACGAGTCATAGTTGGCCCTTTAAATTTTCGCGATCTAGCAACCACGCGGCAGAATATGTGCAGTAGATCAAACGGGGGCCTATACTAACCCTCTGCAAACCATGAAAAACCTTCATTTCATTGCCCTAGGAACCCCCGAAAACCCCAACAACCCTCACAACCACAATCCTAGCAACCACAACCACATGCCCGAACCCCAGCAACTTTAACAAGCCCAGCAAGTATCGGACTCTAGTATCGGTCCCATTTGCGCTCGTACAAGTACTCTTGCAAAGCGGGTATCGGTACCGATACCGATACCAGTATCAGTATCAGTGCATCTCTAGTACAAATACAAATCTGGAGCAATTCTAGAGAGAACCAACTTCAACTTGGCATTAATTTAACCCTTCTGTACCCCTCTGGCACTCAAAGGGTTAAACAGCGCTTTTAACCACTTGAATCCAGGAGAGGTCCCTGATGCAATGCAAAGCATTACACTGGAGACACTGGTAGCACTCAAGGGATTATACATCACATTTCTTACTGTATTTGTTTCATATGGTTCAGTTATTTTGCCTAAGAATTGCTCCACTATTTTTTTCTCTTTATACCTATGGCCCAGTGTGCTACATTCAGCTTGTACTTGTAAAACTGCTTTTCCCATTACATTACAGCTTACCTTATTTAAAGGGACAGTAATGTCCCCAAAAAAGGTTTTCCAGTTCTGTAGATTTTAAAATATTATTCAGTATACTTCAAACCCTATCTCTCAAACCGCTATGCCATAGGGATTCAAGATCTCCCCTTCCTCTGCAGCACAGCCGAAATCACGTTACTTAAAAATAATTAATTCATTGGAAAGGTCTACAAAGTGAGCTTGCAAACCAGGCACACTTTTTAGACCTTTCCAATGAATGAATTCTTTAGCATTAACGCAATTTCAGCTGTGCTGCAGAGCCTCGAGTTGTACGACTCTATTCTCCTGCTGTCAGATTTACAGCACACATCAGGAGAAGGGGGGAACTTTCAATAGCGGTTTGAAAGATAGGGTTTAGAGCATATTTATTAATATTTTAAACTCTACAAAATGGGAAAATTTTGGGACATTACTGTCCCTTTAAAGGGATAGTAATACTTAATTATTACTATCCCCCATCTTATAGCCCTTCAAAAACTAAGTAAAATGAGCCCAGTGGCATCGCTCAATCCTTTATTGTTTGAGAGATGTCAGCTCTCAAATTTCCTTTCCCCTGATGTCAGGGTTCTAGCTGAGAGCAGGGGAATCCTCTCCTGGGATCAGCCGGAGGCTTTGCAGTAGTGTCAAGATCGCGGTAATAAAAAGAAATTCTTCACTAAAAAGGTCTTCTACGTGTGCTTGGTTTGCAAGCACACATAGAAGACCTTTTAAGTTAAGGATTTATTTTGTATTACCGCGATCTCGGCTCTGCTGCAGAGCCTCCGCCGGTCCCGGGACCGGATTCCCCTGCTGTCAGCTAGAATGCTAACGTCAGGGGAGAGGGAACTTTGAAAGCGGATATCTCTCAAACCATAAAGGTTTGAGAGACGCCGCTGGGCTCATTTTACTCAGTTTTTGAAGGGCTACAAGATGAGGGAGGCATTTTTAAGTATTACTATCCCTTTAACCCCTTTAATGCTAGAGATTCTTTCAATATGTAGTTTCTAGTATACATGTCATTGTCCATTGGGATCATTAATATTTTCAGAGTGTGTCGGTTGTGATTGGAAATATGTCGTTTGTCCTGACTGAAATTGTCGTACGGAACGACAAAAAAAATGTCTTAACTAAAGACAAAAATGTCTTAAAAAATGTCTTAACAACAAAAATGTCTTTAAAAATGTCTTAACTAACGACAAAAATGTCTTAAGTAATGACAAAAATTCTCACATTCAGAAGACATTCCCTCCACTTTTTTCTTAACGTACAAATTTTGAAAGACATTTTTTTGTCGTTAGTTACGACAAATTTTCTTTTCCTCTATACGACATTGGAGAATAGTTTAGCCACGCCCTTTAAACCATCAATTCTGGAGTTGTGTCGTACACAACGGACATTACTAGTTTTTTGTTGTATACTCGATAGAAAATATGGCGTTCATGCACACAATTACTTATTTTTGTCTTTCATGTAACATTTTTTTGTCGTTATCTCTTTGAAGATACGGCCCAAAGGGTTACAGTTTACCAAGTGATTTCTGATCAGAGCTCTATGCTATGATATTAAATCAACTGAATTAAAATTTCCAGCTGCTATGCAAACTTATTTAAATGTCTTATAATCAGTTTTATTTTGCACAAGTCTTAGATTTTTTGATCCCAGAAAATTGACTCAAGACTAGAATGTTATTATTATTCTTTATTTATATAGCATCAACTTAATCCGCAGTGCTGTACAATAGGGAATAGACATACAGGTATATTACAGAGTAAAAAACAGAAGGATCAGAGGGCTTACAGTCTAGAGGAAGGTAGGTATGACACAGAAGGTGTAAGTGCTATGGGGTATAAGTGTCTCCTGCTACATAAGCTGCTGGTCAGTGGGTGGGAGAGTGAAGTGCTGTTGTGTGCAGTGGTCCAGGGAAGCGGTGGTTCTTGGTGATAATGTTTATGGAGACAGTTGATAGGCTTCCCTGAAGAGGTGAGTTTTCAGGGAGCGTCTGAAGGCTGGGGGAGAGTCGGATGGGGCGGGGGAGGGAATTCCAGAGCTCGAGTGCAGAACGGGAGAAGTCCTGTAGGGGGTGTGGGAGGATGTAATAAGAGCTGTGGAGAGGAGAAGGTCATGTGCAGAGTGAAGACAGCGAGTGGGAGTGTATTTGGAAATGAGAGATGAGATATAGGGGGGTGAGGTGTTAGTAAGGGCTGTATAGGTGAGCACCAGAAATTTGAATTTAATTCTATGTGCTAGTGGAGCCAGTATAAGGATTGGCAGAGGGGGCTGGTATTAGAGAAGCGGTGGGTGTGGTAGATTAGTCGTGCAGCATTACGGACTGTAGTGGGGTTAGTCGGGTGAGAGGAAGGCCAGTTAGTAGTGATGAGTGTTTGGATTATAGTTTTAGTAGTGTATTGGGTGAGGAAGGGTCGGGATTCTAGAGATGTTGCGGAGGTGGAGGCGGCATGATTTGGAGAGTTTGTGGATGTGGGGGATAAAGGATAGGGCGGAGTCAAATGTGACCCCCAAGTAGCATGCTGTAGGGGTTGGTGTGATGGTGGTGTTGTTGACAGTGAGGGTAATGTCTGGGGTAGGGCTTGTAGGAGAGGGAGAGAAGAGAATTATTTTGGTTTTGCTAAGGTTAAGTTTGAGTTGACGGGACGACATCCAGGAAGACACAGCAGACAGACAGTCAGATACCTGGGACAGGAGGGAAGGGGAGAAGTCTGGGGAGGAAAGATAGATTTGAGTGTCATCAGCATAGAGATGATGGTGAAACCCAAAGGAGTTTATTAGTTTGCCATGGGTTTGCAGTGTAAATTGAGAAGAGCAAGGGGCCCAGGACTGAATCCTGAGGCACTCCGACAGACAGTGGGAGGGGTGGGGAGGTGGAGCCAGAGTAGGAAACACTGAAGGAGCGGTTGCAGAGATAGGATGAAGATCAAGAGAGGGCTGTGTCACAGAGGCCTAGAGAGTGGAGGGCTTGGAGGAGGAGTGGGTGATCTACTGTGTCAAATGCAGCTGACAGGTCCAGGAGAATGAGTAGGGAGTAGTGGCCTTTTGACTTTGCGGAGAGCAAGTCATTGGCCACTTTAGTGAGGGCAGTCTCAGTGGAGTGATGAGGATGGAATCCAGATTGCAAGGGATCTAGAAGCATTTCAGGTTGGAGGAAAGATTACAAATTAGAGAGGATAAGTATGACTGTTTGGCCAGGGAGAGGGCAGAGCTATAGGAGCGGAGAATTAATTTGTAGTATATGAAGTCAGCTGTGGAGCGAGATTTCCTCCAGTTGATTATGTAATAGCCTATTGCAGATGTTTTCAAAGTTAACCTTTTCAGGAGCAGACGGTTGTGCAATTAATTGCTTTGCAATGCATTGCGTACACCCACTCTGGTCCTTAAACCTTTCAAGGCTGGAGGTTTGGGGAATTTTTTGTACCCTGTTGATCAGACACATTTTTGCGATTTTGCTACCCATCTTTTTAGGTATAATTCCTGAAAGTAACTTTCTTTTTCTATATGAAACAGTCAATTAATTCAGATTTTTCATGGTGCCTCATGTGATATAGATTTTTTCTACTTTATGCAATAAAAAATGCACATTCCATTACTTACATCAGGGGTGTCCAAGTTCAGTACTCAAGGGCCACTAATAGGCCAGGATTTAACCCTTTCAGTGCTTTGCAATGCGTTGCATACCCCTCTGGCACTGAAAGCGTTAAGGGTTTCCCTGATTAAACCACAGGTGAGTTAATCAGTGACTCATTCATTTTGATTAACTCACCTGTGCTTAATCAGTGAAATCCTTACATCCTGGCCTGTTGGTGGTCCTTGAGGACTGAACTTGAACAGCCCTGTTTTACATGATTTACAGCTTGTCAAACAGAAAGTGTAGGAAACAGAGAATTTTATTTTCCTATATCTCTCAAACAATAATGGCTTGAGAGATATGAATAAGTGCAAGTACTCTCTTTTAATTGTATCTACCATATAGTTAATACTTTTTTTCTGACATTACTATCCCTTTAAATCAACAATCATCCTATTGTTTAAAGTGGACCTTTCACCTTAAGACAAGTTTAGGTAATTTTACAGCTAACTAAAATCTGCCTATATGCTGTACTAGCAATTTAAAATAAATCCTTTTTGAGAAATTAAAGCGATAGTAATGTTTCAAAATAAAAGCAGCTCCAATTAATCTTCATAGTGTTTGGACTTTGGAGAGTGTTACTTCAATACTGTCAGAGTTGTAGTTCAAGAGTAATTGAATGATAAAGTATCCCCTCCCGCCACTTTTACTGATGTAACACTGCTCACCTCAGAACAGAAAGGTGGTGTCCAGATGGCTTGCAGAGAGGGACAATCTTCAATTAGCGTAAGGGAAAAGCCTGTCAAGGAGGGCAGGGTTTTCATTGTTCTCACAGTAAGAAGATTGTCCCTTGTTGTGAGCTGTCTGGTCTGTGGACGAGATTCCACATCTGAGGGGAGGGGCTTACACTAGGTAAAAGGGGCGGGAGGGGGATAATTTATCATTCAATTACAACTCTGACAATATTGAAATAACACTCTCCACGGCCCAAATACTATGAAGATTAATTGGAGCTGCTGTTTTTGTGAAACATTACTATCCCTTTAACCTTAAAAGTTTGATGGTACAGTGTTGCACTATATACTAGTTCTATACTAGGACAAACTTATCTCTTGCTGTGCTGTTAGAAATGATCCATGTGTTTGCAGAGTCATTCATAGTATTGTGTGCAGTAATAATGGCCAAGCACAGAAACTGATTACAATACACTATACAACCAACACATAAAGGTTTATTTCTCAAAAACTATCCATATTACAATCAAATGGCTGGGAAAACATATCTGAGGTTTTGAATTCTCTTTAGAATTAACCAAACTAGTCTTAGGATGGCAGGCTTGTATTAAAGGAGCAGCAAATCTTATAATGGAAAAAATAACTTTTTCTTTTGCTGAGTAAGACAAGGATATGCCCACTGCTATGAAACGCTTAATTTCTAAGTTATTACAGTTCAGTTGGATGTCTTTTTTATATTAGCAGTGCCTCTTGATATTCAGACAGTTATTATATTGCATTTTATAAGAAATGTGAGTCACTGACAACAGAATGTCATAATGACAGCTCCATTACTCCCTTACAGTCCAAACTTCTATAAAATTTGAATAAAGCAGATAACAGCAGTGTGAGTACCCTTGTTTTACTTAGCAGGAAATGTCCTATAACATATTTTTTCATTTAAACAAGTGTACACTTCCTTTAAAGCTCCCCACATTAATTACAATCCAGTTGTGTTTGCACCATCCATAAGTCAAAGCACACACTTATTTTTTCTGCTGTCTCAACACCACAAAACTAGCATGTGTAGACAAGACTTCCTCTGTCCCCATTAATCCTTCACCTACACAAGTCTATTACAAGCTACAAAACAAAACCGATCCAGTTCTAAACTATTTTACAAATTCATATCAGCCAGATGGTACTATGATGTTCATTAATGCATTATTTTTATATCACTACCATATGAAAATACAAATAACTAGCAAGTCCAGGGGGGAGTTTATCACTTCTCCACTTCCTATGTTATTCTATAGAGCCTATTCACTAAGATCTCCAATTTTGAAGAAATATTAGAGCATAGGCTCCATAGAATAACATAGGAACTGGAGAAGTGATAAACTGGAGAAGCAGAGGCATAACTAGAAGTCACCGGGCCGTTGTGCAAAAATTACCATGGCACCCCCCCAACTGCAATGCCCCCATTAGGTATCTCTACATTGCCCCTAACTCTTCACATTGCCCCCAATGTCCACCTCTCCACATTGCCCCCAACTCTTCACATTGTCCCAATGTCCACCTCTCCACATTGACCCCAACTCTTCACATTGCCCCAACTCTTCACATTGCCCCCAATGTCCACCTCTCCACATTGCCCCCAACTCTTCACATTGCCCCCAATGTCCACCTCTCCACATTGCCCCCAACTCTTCACATTAGCCCAATGTCCACCTCTCCACATTGCCCCCAACTCTTCACATTGCCCCCAATGTCCACCTCTCCACATTGACCCCAACTCTTCACATTGCCCCAACTCTTCACATTGCCCCCAATGTCCACCTCTCCACATTGCCCCCAACTCTTCACATTGCCCCCAATGTCCACCTCTCCACATTGCCCCCAACTCTTCACATTAGCCCAATGTCCACCTCTCCACATTGCCCCCAACTTTTTACATTGCCCCCAATGTCCACCTCTCCACATTGCTCCCAACTCTCCATACTGCCTCCAGTCTCCATCTCTCCACATTGCCCCCAACTCTTCACATTAGCCCAATGTCCACCTCTCCACATTGCCCCCAACTCTCCACATTGCCCCCAATGTCCACCTCTCCACATTGCCCCCAACTCTCCACATTGCCCCCAACTCTTCACATTGCCCCCAATGTCCACCTCTCCACATTGCCCCCAACTCTTCACATTACCCCAATGTCCACCTCTCCACATTGCCCCCAACTCTTCATATCGCCCCCAACTCTTCACATTGCCCCAATGTCCACCTCTCCACATTGCCCCCAACTCTCCTTATTGCCCCCAATCTCCACCTCTCCACATTGCTCCCAACTCTCCATATTGCCCCCAATCTCCACCTCTCCACATTGCCCCCAACTCTCCACATTGCTCCCAATCTCTACCTCCACACTGCCCTCATTGACCCCCAGTGTCCATCTCCTACCTTCCTGATGGTCCAGTGACATGGCAGGAGAGGTCTGTGCCTCCCTCTGCACAGACCTCTATTAAGAGCTGGAGCTCCCACGAAGTCCTCTCTTCAGTAATGCACAGCGCTGGGAGATGATGTCATCTCCCAGCGTCTGCAATACTAGAGAGCCGAAGAGGGAGCTCAGCTGGTTTGTGGAGCCGTGCGGGAGGGTCGCAGGGGCAGCCAGTCACAGGTGCGACCCCTATTGTTACACCACTGTGGAGAAGTCATCTCTGCTTTATCACCTCTTTTCTCAGTGCTTAGTGAATATAAGCCCAGATGTCTTTAGCTTTTAACAATTTGCTATTCAACATCTATAATTCACTACTGTACAGTAAGGCCAAAAGAAAAATATTAGCAATTATGGGGGCAAACACAGAGGAAAACATACAAATTCCACAAATTCCCATTGACCTAAATGAGGCTTTTAACTCTTGGATGCAAGAGAGGACTCTAAAGCATTATACAGCAATTTGTTCAAGCCCTCACTAGCATTGAAGGGGTTAATGTCCCCATTTACGTAAATGTGAATGTTTACCAAGACTAAATAGATTGATTGCGAAGCGAATCAACTGCGTCACACAGGGTTAATATTTTTCAAAACCCACGTTATTTTGGGTAGAGATTTAACTTCTGCTATACGAGAGAGATTTCCAATGTGCCATAGGTGTACACACCATATTCCAGTAATGCTTTGTACACGTCACTGGCACTCAAAGGGTTAAAAGCAGGACCAAAATCAATGGTACCACAAAAAGACAGTGTCAGGCACAATACAAAAATATATAGGTAAAAGATATACCTGAATGCTGTATGAAGGACACAATTTATGCAAGTCATCTTATTCCTATCATTTTCCTTTGACCAAAGTTTCTTGGCCAATATTGATAATGGTCAGACATTAACTACTCTTCACAACATAAACACAGATGTTGAGCCATGACTATCTATATTTCTGGTATGTTCATCGCTTCCGGTGCTTGAGGCAAACTAGAATGTACGAGAGCCCAGGTCTGATCAGGTCTCTCTGACTATGTCCCTAAACCCACAGAAATCAGAGGCTGTCAGCACAGAATATTTGTAATATAGATCTAGTAAAATAGAGCAAACAGCAAATGACCAGAGGCAAGAAAAAACATGTCAAGCGGTAATGAGTGAACCTTTAATTCCACTGAGAGGGCTCTGGTTACAAAGTACAAGGTTAGAGGAGATTGGCTTACTATTCCATCAGCGTTTATTTGATATAGATCTTAATGTAGCTCTCTAGCCTGCCATTCCCCCAACTTTCAGGCTGGACATGATCTTGTTACATCATTAAGCTCCCATTACAAAACTGGATGATAGGAACAATAGCTAAATAATGATGAGCAGTTATCTGCATTACTAGATATTGTTGTATGTGTACAGTGTTATTATCAAAATATCTAGGAATCTGAGCTGGCTGGCTAAAGACCGATATTTTTCTATTAACTCACTGGAGGCTGGATTCAAATGCAGGAGATAAATGTTACCTCCTGTTTTATCAAAAAATAGTTGAAGAGCCCGTGTACACAGGCCACAGTGCCACCCAGCAACAGCCACGGTGCAGTCATGCACAGTAGAGACTTCCCGCGCCACAGCTGATACAGAGCTGGGTGCTCCGAATTCAGACCATAGTCCTTTGGGTGTGCAGAGAGGAATCAGCCATGGCATGGGCAGTCTGTAGTGCGCATGACTGCAGAGCGCGCAGACGTTTCTACTGCGCATAACGGCTTCTGACAAACACACAGCAAATTATTATATAGGATGTTCCTATTGAAGTCTATGGGGATACCTGGAGATAAAAGCAGAGATAAAATTAGCATCTGCATTTGAATGCAGCCCTGGAAGGTAGCGCAGTCTCCAATGTATTGCACAGGAACTTTTTATTCCTGTCGTAGTAAAGCTGGTTTGAATTGCTCTTCTTTTGTGCAGAAGGCCCATTGTCTTTTTAGCGGCTCGAAATGAGAGCCAAAGTGTCTCAGAATCCAGAGAAAAAATTTTTGTAAATACCACAAGAGAGGAAATGAAAGGAAATTGTGGTTAAAGGATTAGTAATGTCTTGTATTAATAAAAAGAAATATTGTAGCTATTCAAAAAAATAAATCAATTGATGCCAGTCCGACCTCTCAAACCTTTATGGTTTGAGAGATATATGGTGATAAAGTTCTCCCTCCCTCCCCTTTCCTGACGTCAGCCTATAGATGACAGAAGAAGATCCTGGTCCGGGGACTGGCCGGCGGCTCTTCAGCAGAGCCAAAATACCGTAATCTAAAAAGAAATACTTCATTGGAAGTGTCTACAAAGTGTACCTGGTTTGCAAGCACACTTTGAAGACTGTTCCAGTGAAGTATTTTTTTTATATTGCGGTATTTCGACTCTGCTGAACAGCCACCTCGATGCAAATCTCCTTCTGTCAGGTTTACAACTGATAGCAATGAAAGGGGAGGGAGGAGGGAACTTTATCACCGTATAGCTCTCAAATCATAAAGGTCTGAGACATTGGACTGGAATCAATTTATTTATTTTTTGAATATCTACAATATTACTTTTTATTAATACAAGATATTACTAACCCTTTAAGGGGCATCTACCACTGACATAACAATAGGGGTCGCACTTGCCACCGGGCCCGTCACTCCAGCCGCCCCCTGCCACCCCCTCGCCCGGCGCCTCTAACAGCTGATCTCCCTCTGGCACTCTAGTAATGCAGAGCGCTGAGAGATGACATAATCTCTCAGCTCTCTGCATTACTGAGAACCGTGTGGGAGCTCCAGCTCTATAGAAGTCTGTGCCAAAGGAGGCACAGACCTCTCATGCCACACCGCTAGACCACCAGGGAGGTAGGAGATGGACACGGGGGGGGGGGTCAGTAGGGGAAAGGTGGAGATTGGGGGGCATGTGCAGATGTGGTGGCAATGTGGAGATTAGGGGGCAATGCAGAGGCAGTGTGGTGATTGGGGGGCAATGTGGAGATGTGGTGGCAATGTGGAGATTGGGGGTCAATGTGGTGGCAGTGTGGAGATTGGGGGGCAAGGTGGAGATGGGGGGCAATGTGGAGATTGGGGGGCAATGTGGAGACTGGGGGAAATTTGGGGGGCAATGTGGGTGGGGGGGCATGGCACCAGGGCCCGGTGGCTTCTAGTTACGCCTCTGGCATCTACTCATTTACTGAGCTATATTAATATAGTATAGCAATTCAGGGGCAACCAACTGCAAAGGGAACAAATAAAAATTCCCCAAATTTGATTGATTTAAATGGAGATGTTAACACCTTTAATGTTAGACAGGTATCAATGTGTAGAAGATATTTCTAGCATTCACTGGGTTAAAAGATCCATTTAAGTAAATTGTCATTTTAATTTGTCCTCTATGGTGCACAAGGGGAGGATTGGCAACTTTTGGCCAGGGGGCCAAGCACAATGGCCCATGTCTACTGGGCTTCCGTAAACAGTACTGATAGAATCACTGTGACCTAAAAAAGTGAAAAATGTTGAATATGGAACTACACTGGTGATACTAGGGCTCTTACAACTGAAATGGTGCTATACTAATGATACTACAGAGCTTGCAATTGAAATTGAGCTGCAGTAGTGATACCACAGAGCTTACTATAGAAACTGAGCTACACCAGTGATATCACAGAGAATACAGTTGAAATGGGGCTACACTAGTGATACAAGACAAATTACAATTGAAATCATGCTACACTAGTGATACCACAGAGCTTTCAATTGAAATTGACTTACTGACAAACAGAACGTACAATGGAAATGGAGCTACACTAGTGATATTACAGTGCTTACAATTTTAATGGATCTAAAATAGGAATACCACAGAGCCTATAATTGAAATGTTGCTACACTAGTGATAACACAACTTACAATTGAAATCGAGCTGCACTAGTGATATCACAGCACTTACAAATGAAACTGAGCCACACCAGATAAACCACATAGCTTACAATTGAAATGGAGCTACAATACTAGAGTAGCATAATTTCAATTGTAAGCTCTGTGGTATCACTTGTAAAGCTAAAATTCAATTATAAGATCTGCTATATAATTATCCCACTCACCCACCCCCTCTCCTTTCTTTTCCCTCTACCTACAATGGGTAGCACATTTGAATTTGCGGCCCACTTCTTTACTTGTTTTTCCCAGGTACTGCCGGGTCCTGTTTTCCAAACACATTAACTGACGTTGTACAAGTGGATGTCCGGTTCTATAACTGGAAGGCAGGATCTGGCAGGATGGGAAGCATGATTAAGTTCTAGACAGGCCCTGTGCAGGCACCTCTCCCTTTGGTTTGAAGCATCAAACAGGAGATGGAGTTAGGCAGTGGCCGCTGGCCCAGAATTATGACCATTAATTTCCTCCTGCCCTTGATAGTGCAGCTGGTTTACCACAGAATAGATCCACTTCTATTTAGTGCATATGGTACTTGGTATGAAAAAACAACGTTATAAAGTTAAAAAAACAAACACTAATGCACTTTCACTGGAATAAACATGATTTAAATATCTTGACATTATTATAATTATTTATATATTACATCAACTTGATTTTTATCAAAGCTTTGTCAATATAATAACAAACAATAGTGGGGAATGCGGACAGCTTGACAATTATAAGTCAAATCACATTATCTATAAAAAGAAAAAAAAATACTCCGTATATGTTCTTATCTACATGTTTACTGACACGTTCGTATTCTCATACCATGTTACTCTTGGCTTCCACAGTAGCCTAAATTCCAAATCTATTTTAAAAGCAGAAACTCAAGGCCTTACTCTGTAATGATTAATGATTTGATTCAGAGGAAAGGTCAAAAAGATGAAACACCAACAGAAGAGGAAACAAAGAAATCTTAGAAGAGATCTTGGCGGTGAGTGTTAAAGACTCAGAGAAATATATAGGTAAGCCATTCACAAGAGTTGTTTTTGCGTGCCAAAGATAAAAGTCCACTGAAAAATGGAAGCGATAAATGAGAGTTTCTTTGATCAAAGGTGACAAGCCATGGAAGGATGACTAATTGAAAGAATGATCCTTACAGAAGTTGGAAAGATACTTCACTAGATGAGGAACAAGGATCAGTTGTGTGTACAGAAGAAGAATGATGTCCTTGAAATGCCTGCTATGATTACATAAAGTTATTTGATGGTTTTTCTACAAGGATTTTATTTTTGTTATCCTGTCCATACATTCTTTAGCAAGAAAGATCAGAATCTGTACTACCCCTTTGGACAAGCTGCTAACATTTTTCTGGTCTTACGAGTTCAAAATCTTGACTTTCTGAATAGTGCAAATGTCAAGAATGCAATATGTTTAAAACCTATGTCAGTCATAAGCAGCATATAACATAGCTAATCTATATTGTTTAAAATGATAAGCAATTTATTATTATAATGTCTACAAAATGTAAATAATCATGTATATGATTACATGTATTTCATATAGAGTATTTTATAACACATTCATACATTAAATATATTTTTTAAAAAAAGTATGTGTAATATGTGCAGTGCTAAAAACATATATGGATTTGCACTATATGCCTATATGGAAGTGAAAGGTTTTTGGATATACGGGGTCATTTACTTATATGGGAACACAATTAATCTGCACTAATGCTGAATATATATATATATATATATATATTAGGAACAGTGAACATGGAAGTACAATATGTATGACAAGCTTAGCATAACAAACATAAAGTATGACATATATATCCCCTCAGTATGCTGATACCCAGTGTGTTCACAAATCATTGTCATTCATTGGGCCCCAAATGGTACCAGAACATAACATATTTCCAATTACATTTTCATAGAGCTAAACAAAATATGCACTAAATATAATTTGAAGGCATAATTATTGTTAGGAGTTTTTACTTCTCCTTCAATCAATTTCATGCTAGTTAAATTTTTACCTGATGTGACTTGTATAAAGTAACAGCTTCTTCTACCCCATGTAATACATTATGTAATTTGCACCCTCTATGTCCATGTGCATATAAATAGTTTTTTCCCTTTTAAAACACTTTTCTATTAATTTGCACAAATGCTATATATATATATATATATATATATATATATATATATATATGTGAATATAGAAGTATAATGATTATGACAAGCTTAGCCTTACAAACAAATATAAATTATGAAATATATATATATATATATATATCCCCTGAGTAAGCGAATACCCAATATGTATGGGTGCACAAATCATTGTCCTTCCTTGGGGCCCTAAATTGGTACCAGCACATCGTTTGAAGATATAATTACCTTTTAACAGCAAAATAACCACTAAAAGTATATATTTCCTGAAAATAGATAACCCACTCTATCAAATGATGGGTCACTTGCCTTTCTACCTCTAGCCTAGTGTGTACATTTTTTTCTAGAAGATGGCACTGAAGGAAAAAATAGCCATTTTTTACATTTCCATCTCTTCATAGGTAAAGAAATACTTGAAAACTATGGAATTTCCTATTGTATTTACTAGCTAGTGCTCTTCTGAGAGAAACGGTACCAAATTATTATGGGTGGTCCTGTAGCTTCCAGGGGGACATGGCTGGTTAAGAAGACAGTGTCTGTGTGTGTGGTTATACAGCTACCAGTGGAACAAGGCTGCTGTATCAGAGAGTATATGTGTGGTTCTATGGCTACCAGTGGGACAATTGAACAATGCTGGGTTGTCAGACTATGCATGCATAGTTCTACCAATGGAGAGTGGAGCAAGACTGGCATGTCAGAGAGTTCCTCTACCCAGCATTCTCCAAATTTCCTGGTTGAGTAGGAAGACCTAAAAGGCCCACTAACGTCATATGCTCCTTTACTAACCAGGGTATAGTGATTGCAGTGTTTCACCATTGCTGAAGTGTGGGCAGATACAATGTGTTTTTGAAGTGTGAGCACGGGGATCAATGGAGAAGATGTATAGAAACCATTTTTAATGCATGTTTAGGAATTTTAGCTAAAATTTGCAACAACATGTCATATTATATACCTGTTGTTAAGACTAACACTGCTTTTATTTTTTGTGCCTTTAGCGAATTTCTTTATACGTATGTTACAACACAACTCTTATTTGGACAAAACCAATTCTGTTCCATTTTTCAAAAAAGTTTATTGACTTTATACATATCGTTATGTTGCTTTGTAACAATTTTATAGGCACTTTCGTTATTACTCCAGTTTTATCCATCTATCTCAATGGGCCTTATGTTCAAAAGAATTGGAGAAGAAACCAACTGCACTATAGGTAGAAATAAAAATGACCAATGATTTAAATAGGGCTTTTAATCCCTTGAATGCTAGAGGTCTCCAACTCATTCCAAATCAATGTGTTGGGACCGCTCTAGCATTCGATGCATTTTAAACCTAATTTACATTAATATGCATTTTGGAAAATTGTATTTGTCGCCTATGCCACAGCTGGATATCCTAGAATTACTGCATTTTTCTTCTAAACATTAGACTAGGGCTGTATGTTAAAAAAAATGGAGGAGTTCTGGGTCAAACCTTTTGCTATATAGGGGAGAAATAAAAGTTAATTTATTTGGGTGTTTTAACCACTTGAATGCTAGAGAGGTCTCCAACAGCAAAGCGTTGGAGACCTATCTAGCATTCGAGGGGTTGAAACCCCCATTATAAGCAAAGGGAATTTTTACTTCTCCCCTATAGTGCAAATGGTTTGCCCCAGGAACTCTTCCACTTTTCATTAGAATATACAACCCTTTAGTAGTGTTTTGATTTGTTTCAGGATGATTGTGTCTGATCTAGAAGATGGCAATGATATACACAGGGTTTTCAACTGGGAGGAAGATATTGCATGTGTTGTTAGAAAAGGTAGAAGCTCCTCCCAAAACGAGATGTATTTTTCAATAGGCTGGCATTTATAGCATTTTTTTGCTCTTTTTTATGGGAAATGTAAACTAAGGGGGGAGACTAAGGTCCTTATCTATGCAAGAAAAGAACAGTAATTCTGGGGCAAATCTCTGCACATCGGATCAATGGTATTGCCCTGACAGGACCTTGAGTGGTGGAGTACAACAGAGTTCCATGCGCATGTACAATCTCCAGTGACCAGAGGAGTTCAAGTTTTTTCAGTCATGGACAACACAATCAGAGATTCCTGTGTGTAAGTGCCACAGTCACTTTTTATAGATACAAATGGTAAATTATAGCCTGTTAGCAATTATACAAAAGCAGATAAGAAGACCAATCATGTATTCACAAATTAGTACACAGCTATAGACATAGTTCTAGACACTGATCAGTTTTGATCAAGTCGATAAGAATATTGGTATACAGCAGACAGAAATATTCTCAAAAACAGTCAGTTTCACACTGTTAGTAATTAGCCATTAGTTCCTATGTACAAGCGAATTTGGTAAGAAATTTAGTTAAAAATGTCAGGCAGGCCACACTTTGGGCTCAGGTGGGTCACATTTGGCTCATGGGATGTATGTTGGAGGTCCGCTCCTTAGACCCTGAATGTTGGACTTTCAAGCCAGATATAGTTTCTATTGGGGCAGCACTGTGCAGGATAAGAGAATGAACTGCAAAACTTCAGTCTTGCAGTTCAATCTCTTCTGGCTAGACCAACAAAGCCCAAGAGTCTCTTTTCAGACCTCTAGTCTGTTGTCCTCATTGGTCATTCAGAGCTCACAACGCAGTCTTGGCTTCATCCTCAGGTCTGTACACTGGGGAGCAGACATAGGTCTAACCTGATGATAGATGTAATTTAAGCAAATAAGTAGCATACATTTTAGCCTATGCTGAAATGTATGCTACTAGGCTATTGTGCCCTCACACAGGCAATTACATCCTCGTCTGTGTGCACCAAAGTCCATCAAGCTGAAAGTTTACTGAGTTCATGCAGGAATGCAGTAAAGTTACAGCAGGGCAGATCTATATGTTGGCTTTTGGGGCTCTCTTTGGGGATCATTCACACCAGCCAAACTGGGGGTTACGACACTCATAGCAAACTCCACTGACCAGAATACTCACATTGTGTCAACAAATAATATTTTTCTGACACTCAAGTGGAAGGAAGTGGGAAGGCAGTCAGCCACACACCCCTGCAATGGGATCACCTGGGGCAGGCAGATAAAAAGGGAGTGACAGAACACAGGCAATAGGAATGTAATGGGAGGGGGATATTCTATTTAATGTCACCTGTGTAAAAAGTGCCCTTACAGTGATGTGTTACGGTAATTCAGACTGTTGTTATGGCTGACTGTGTATACATTTCTTTTTGTATTCTTCTTTCATTATGTACTGTATTCCATTTCAAAGGGTTTATTAAAGTACTGATCCAAAGATATTCTTACATTTTATATTTTTGATCACAGATTGTAGGGTTTATCCCCCTGAGTATAACAAAGACACTCCCACTGCTGAAAGGTGCTTTCTTCAAAAGTTATTACAGCTGAAACTTGAATTTCTTTCTTAGGTGCAGTATCACAGTGGCCTGAAATTGTTCAGTGGCACTGTTGCAGCATAACCCAATTGAGAGTTCTGGTCAGGCCACTGTGATACTGTGCCTAAAAAAAATCCAAGTTTGGGCCGTAATATCTTTAGAATAAAACACCTTTCAGCAGTGGGATTACCCTTGTTTTACTCAGGGAGATAAAATGTAAGAAAATATATATTGTAGGCTTTAAGTATTACTATCCTTTTAACTTTTAATCAAAAAAAATCCATGACCCCTGTTTCAATTCTTAGTTGTACTTTCTTCAAGGATAAACAAATACATTACAGATTACACACTAAAACACCATTACATATCCAGGGGTAATGTTTTTGTACTATCCCTGAAGAAAGTACAATGACTGAAGTGCCAGATCATGAATTTTATTTCATATTAAAAGTTAAGTTTTAACTGGATGAGTCTGACTATTGGATTTGTTCTTAAACCACATGACCTTCCATACTAAGTTCAGTGCACTCGTGTGGATGTATGTGTACAGTCTACTACCTGCTTGTTTGGACACTATTCATGTCAACTGGAGAGGGCGAGGGGTTATTAGGAGGTGCTAGTGTTCCTTTACACAGATTATAAGCCACTTATTCCTATAGATACAGTTTCCCTTTAAAGCAGAGTTGGGCAAATCTTTTTGTCAGAGGGCCTCATCTAGATGTAGAATTTACACAGAGGGATAGATCTGTCAAATACACACATTAAACTCAGACACATACTTTTTTATTTATACACACATATACCGTACTCTCCCACAGACACCCAATTTTTTATGTACACATCCTCTTGACTAAAGACAAATCTTTACTTTAGACCTGATGTTGGCAGGTTTCCCAGCATCCCGATCCGGCTTCACTGTTTAAGAATGCCCCACTGTAACCTGAAGGTGGTTGGCATGATGTGAGGATGTCATTGTGTCATACTGATGTCTTGACTGGGAAATGGAGACCAGTGATGCTGGATCAGGTCTAAAGAATAATGTCTTATATAAAAAAGACCGGCAGGCCGGATCTAGCTGGTCTGCACATCATAATTTGGCCACCTCTGCTCTACACCTTTAGATGTAGACTAAAGTTAATGTTGCTAGTACACAGACATCGTTATTTTAATTGACCCATCAAATTGCAGGCCCAGAGTCATGATATGGATATAAAAGTTATGCTGTATCTCAGTTTATATAAAAAAAGGAACTGTGTCAGCTTAGCATTGCTCTCACTTGCGTACAGTTTGAAAATTGCTTATAAGAGCAGTGGGAAACTTACAAATGCAGCACTGTAATAGCAAGTATAAAAGTTGCTTATAAAAATCAATGCACTTTAGCTTTTTGCCAATTCAGTCCACGAGGTCTGTTGAGATGGTAATTCTACCACTATGGAATTTCCTTACTCTGAGATAATCTAAGTCTGAAGATCACAAACTATTTAGAGGTAGAGTCTAACACCTATGGTTAGATTTGTCAAGTGTTGAGAAAACGCTATAGTCAGAATCCAATCCCTACGTTATCTTTGGAATGTGAATTATCATGCAGATACGTTTTAAGTGGCAAGACGCGATTTATCACTAGAAATAGTAGGCAACTGCTTTAAGAAGCATTACACTGGTTTAATGAAAATATATATTTTATAGGTCTTTTCTAATGTGGTCACTAGTTAGTGTTGTTTTCATTATGTTCTATGGACAAAAATTGGATGCATTCTAAAAACTCAGTAGTACTGTAACAAATATTTTTCATAATCTAAATTAACTGTTCCTTTAAGGGCACCTAAATGTGGAAGGAGTCTCAGTAGTGCTGGACATGCCCGACACTGATGCAGTTCCAATGATCCTGCACCATACACCAAGTCTAGGTTTAAATGGGCTGGATTATTTACTTGTTTATACAGCTTGTAGCTATGCCCAGTCTATAAACTAGTTTAGTCAGTTTATTTACCCCTGTCTTAGCAAGCTGCATTTTCTGTACCAGGAAACAATGGATTGGAGTGAGGAAATGGTCACATGAGGTGTCTTTCTTCAGGGAGCTGGAAATGTAAATATTTCTCTGCTCAAACAAATTAATTGATTCATTAGTTGCTTATAAATCACAGTGCACAATTAACACCAACTCTGCTAGTGCATTTAACTCAGGATATGCAACTTTTGTCTCTCAAGCAGTTGGGGAACTACAACTCCCATCAACCCAACAAATTGATGACTGATTGGGGATAATGGGAGCTGTAGTCTACAGCTGCAGAGCCAGTGGTTGCCTATCCCTTCTTTAACACCGTGTTTGCTAGAAACATCTTCAACACATTGCTTTACAAAGCGTTTGAGATGTCACTAAAATCCCAAGGTTAAAGGGATAGTAATGTTTGTTAGAGTAAATGTAACAGATTGCGCTATGTTTACCTACTTACTTTTGTGTAGTTCAAAAGATATTAGCTGGACAGGCTGACAGGCAAGACTGAGTGCAGACATCTTTCAATAGTGACGTCTGCATGCCTGCGCTGTCAGTCCCATCCGACTCTAGGAGGCGTTGCTAGGAACTTTTCGGGTCTGACAACGCAGGCGGGCAGACGTCACTATTGAAAGATGTCTGCGCTCCGTCTTGCCCGTTGGCACAGGAAGAATGGAGAATTCTATTGAATAAGGAAATAATTCTGGCGACTAGCGCTACTGAGCAGCTAGTCGCCAGATGGGGAATTATTAGACATCAAGTTGTTTAGAGGTGGTAGTTCCACTTTAAATCTAAGCCAATGGCTGTCTGAGGTTGATTAATCCTTTGAGTACCAAAGGGTACATATGCATACCCGTCTGGCACTCAAAGAGTTACATTTGTATTCAAACAACAGCAACAATAAGAGAGCCACTGTTTCCCAGATCTGCTTTATAGAATAATATAGGTATTGGAGTGTTGCCCTCTGACTCTTACCTCAGTGATTGATAAATTAAGAATTATACACCAATCATTGTCACTGAATCCAACATCTACCATAAGATCTTATAAATGTGCAGTACACACTTTCATTAAAGATACTGATTGTCACAAAAATAAGGCTGAATTTCCAGCCATATGCACAGAAAAAAAGGTCTCCTCCTAGTCTGCTTAATTCAAAGACCTGTGGCGATTATTAACTTGAAATAATCCAGCCGAAGAATTATATTTCATTACATTCCTTTAATTATCAATGTACATGTCTAATGAAGCTTTGGCACTAGTGTAAAAGCATGAAAAAATAAAATTTCATCACAAAAAAACACCATCTGCAGATTGTTAAATGATGAATGGAAAATCGTTTTCTGTTGTCGTCTTCTGTTCCAGAACGTCAGGACCATTCTACTCTGGAAAGTGAACAGAGAAAAGAAGTGTAAGAACGAAATAAAAATAGATGTGTCATATTGCAGGCTTACACAATACACTGCACTGAGACTGATTACAGAATGCTCAAACACACCATCCCTATTGTTGAGGAGGGCAAGTGTCCATCCAAATCCCCTCATCTACAGGTAGACATTAGTCTGAAAAAGATGGTGGGATTTGTACTGCAACAATAGGTGAAGGGTCACTGTATACAAAACGTGCCCTACTGCGTGGGTCAGCAGCTTAAGTGATCATTAAATACTCAACACAGATATACAAAAATAAACTGCAGTAACTTTGAAGAAAACCAGTTGTACCAATGGGGACAGATGGCAATTCAACATTGTGTTAAATGGATCTTTCAAATTGCTGAATGTTAGGAAGGTCTCCAATTCATTGTAAAACAAAGTGTTGGATCCCTCTCTAGCATACAAGGGGTTTAAAGCCCCATTTAAATCAATGGGTGTTTGGGGAATGTTTATCTGTTGCATACGGTGCAGGAGGATTGAGACAGCATGTGGGTCTGGCCACTGCAGGTGATGTGCTTCTTACAATTAGGTGCCTTTAGGCCACTGCCTACTCTGCCCAATGGCAAATCCAACTTGGATTATGCTGCAAGGGGTTCTGCTATTCACTATGTTAGTCAAAGTTATATATGATTATACATGAGAGGGGTTAGCTGACGCATGAGAAGGGGGAGGGAGAGGGGAACTTTATTTTCGTATATCTCTCAACCCATAACGGTTTGAGAAATACGAATAAGTGCAAGTACTCTCTTTTAATTGTACCTACCATATAGTTAATACTTTTTTCCTGGCATTACTATCCCTTTAAGTGTTACTAATCTTTAACCCTTTGAGATCCAGAGGGGTACGCAATGCATTGCTTTGTAATCCATTCCGTACCCCTCTGGCACTCAAAGGGATAAAAAAAATGAAAGAACTAAACTGTAATGGTTTAATCAATATGATGCTATTAGAGTATTATTTATGTTACAAATCTAACATCTGATTATAATCAAATAAATAAATGGGGCCTTTTGTAATAAGCAAAAAATTGGTGCTTTTTCAGTATACCAAATGTGCCATGTGGGGGGAAAGACAAATTTCCAAAATTAATCCACTGAAGGTTAGAAACCATGGGAAAATCCTCTAGCTATCAAGGGCACTCAAAGGGTTAAAAGCAGCACCGTTTTAATGTCCGAAACCCCTCTATGTCTCAGGGGGTTAAGCAACACTTTAATGTCTTATACCATAAAGACAACATTACTGAAAACATTTTTCTTATCTGTATGGACAGCTCATTTCATTACTGTGTATGCACTCCCAATGAGAACTCAATGAATGATGCATATCGATCCTCAAATATAATAGGTATAATGGACTTGCTTTACTTTATCACAAGCACAAATGGCTTGCAGTGATCATCCTATATAATAATTCGCTAGAATGTTTGTCAGAAGCCGTCATGCACAGTACAGACTGCCCAAACGCATGGAATGCTGGGAGCACGAAATGCTGGGAGCACAGAATGCTGGGAGTTCTATGCTGGGAGCATTCTGTGCTTTTGGGCAGTCTCTACAGTGCATGACTGCATAGGTGGCAGGACGCAGAGCAGGACCAACCTCTTAACCCTTTGAGTGCCAGAGGGGTACGCAACACATTGCAAAGCAATGCACTGCATACTCCTCTGGCTCTCAAAGGGTTAACATCACCCGGACCTTGGCCCATGTACACTGGTTTTTACACTAGTAAGTCATAATTGACAGATACTTTGGAAGATCAACCTACTCCACTGTCACTAAGTAGTGTACTAGATGGAGAATGTATAGCAGGTCAAATGCATGTGTATTTTATTCTACATGAGAATCTTTTACCAAATTGAAACAGCTGGACAAGCTATAATAATAAAGTGAACCTATCACTCTAAGACAAGTTTAGCTTGTTTTACAGATAATTAAAATAGGTCTATATAGATTGTAAAATAAATTGTTTATGAGAAATTAAACTTTATGTTTTGATGACACAATGTGCATACCTGGGAACCTTTGGTTATGGACTGCAGGAGAGGGGAGTCCTGTGGTGCCACCAAGGGAGATAAAAGATGCAGATCGTGCCAAAAGGGGTGAGGCTTAATCAAGAGTGGGGGGCTGGACTTCCAAAACTTGAAACAAATGGTAGTAAAAGGCTGGGGAAGAAGGAGAAGCCAGCGGGGAGTGGGAGGAACACACTGTGAACGCAAGATGTGGGAAGGAGGAGAACCTGGCGGGGAGTGGGAGGAACACACTGTGAACACAAGATGTGGGGAGTTTCATTACAATCACTTTAGCTAAAAGCTTGGCCATGTGTCTCTGACTACAACTTACATGCTCTGGTAGCCCAGGGGTTAATACTGAACCCAGCTGGCTGATCACGTGCTATCAAAAATGGAGTAGGGAGAAGCAGGCACCACTTCCAGAGCTGATCTACAATTGGCGATTGTGGGCATACCCGGGAACTCTCTGGATCTGCCCCAGAGACTCTGGCTTTTAGAGTTAACTACCGGGTCTTTGAGGACAGAGGCTGATTCTCTGGTGGTGGTGAATTTCTTCTGAAACTCTGCCCACTTCTCCTCCTTCTCATCCTGTTGCTTCCACTTCCCGCCACTTATCTTCCTTCCCTCCCTGTTCTGCCCACTTCCCACCCACTTTATGCCTCAAGGATGATAAAATCCGGCCACCCAAATTAAGCCCCACCCCTTTATGATTCAAACACAGCACCACATGACCCCTCTCCAGGGCTCAAGAGGATCAAGTTCCCAGTTATGTCTGTGGGACCTCAGAGTGATGTTTTGAACCTGTATAGAGCCAGTGCACTTGTACAGAGCTGTAATCCAGAGGGATTTTGGCTGTGTGTAAACTCAGTGGCTCTATGTGGGTTTGAGACACCAGTCTCGGAGTCCAAAGAGCCAGTCGCTGGTCTGTACAGTAACTGGTGCCTGCTTCTTCCTACAACTCATTTGACAGACTGGGATCGGTCATGCAACTAGATAACATCCCCATAATATCGGAGTTACCTAGGATTATCCATCATCTGAATAACCCAAGCAGAAAGTGTCATCAGACGCTGAACTTACACAGCACACAAGAATAAGGGCCAACAGGGCTCAGAACCTACTGAACAACAGTATGGCAGAACAAAGTGTGCAGATCTCTGGACAGACAGAACCACCTTTAAGGCCTTCCGGCCAAAGCTGAGCTCAGCTGAGGCAAGAACAATGACACAGTAGTGTTTGGCAAAAGGATGCAAGGAGGACCAAGTCACAGCCCTGCACAACTGCTCAGCCGAGGTCTGCTTCTTGTAGGCCCAAGAGGCCCCCCACAGACCTAGTGGAATGCACTGTGATCTTGAAGGGAACAGGTTTGTACTGGACCTTATAGCCTGACGTATGTAGCCTTAATCTAAGAGGCAATAGTGACGTTGAAAGCAGCCTGACCTACTGTAGGACCCTCAGGAATGACAAACAGAGAGTCAGCCTTGCAAAAGGACTCAGTACAGTGCACATAAAATGTAAGCAATGCACTACGTCCAACAAATGGTGATCCTTCTCCCTGTCAGACTTAAAGTCAGGAAAAAAGGAAGGCACAACAATATCCTGATTGATGTGGAACTCAGAGACCACCTTGGGAAGAAACTCCAGAGAGGTCTGAAGGTCTGCCTTATCCTTATGAAATTCCAGGAAAGGAGGTTTACAAGACAAAGCTTTCAACTCAGCGATTATACGCCCCGAGACCACTGCCAAGAGAAAAGCCTTCTTAAGCGTCAGTTGACGTAGAGAGATGGAAGCAAGATGCTTGAAAGGAGGCCTCTGTAAATCACCCAAAACCAGGTTAAGATCTCATGGAGAAGTGGGTGCCTTAAAGGGAGGGAAGGCATGAGCTACCCCCTAAAGTAAAACCTTGACATCTGGAATAGTGGCAATACATCTCCAGAAAAACAAAGTGCAGAGATCTGAACCTTAAAGTGGATCTTGAATTGAAAGACTGACCAGGCCCACAAACCACTCTCTCTTGAGCCAGTAAGGGGCAAACAGAATGACGGTAGGTCCATCTATCCTGATATTCTGGAGCACTCTGGGTATGAGGGGAAATGGAGGAAACATATAAGTGAGTGGAAGTTTGACATCACATCAGTGGCAAAGGCCAGAGGATCTCCCCTCCGGGAGCAAAAGGTCAGAACCTTCCTGTTGTGCCTGGTGGTGATGAGCTCTATTGCTGACACACCCCACTGTTGCATAGTCTCCTGGATCTATGTCTTGGCAACTGAGTTAGTCCGCCAGAATGTTTCTACTTCTGGAACGTGAACGGCTGCTGCAGTATAATCTGTCAAAAATAAAAAAATAACCCACAGTCCCAAAATCCCCAGGAACATCTGAGGGGGACCTAAAAGCACAAGTGGAAGGGAAATGAAAAAAAACCCTCAAAGTCTCATAAATACAAACAAAATGGCAGTGAAAGGGTTAACCCAGTAGCAAAATGCAGCCCCTGTAGAGATAACACACAGTAATAAACATACCCAAGGTGTGTGCAAGAGCCTGCCAAGGCTCAGAACACCTCTGTATGGAGAGGCAACATGACTGGGACATAAGTGGACCAAGGCACTCAAAGGATCTTTACCGGTCTTCTGTCTTCAAGTTACTATTGTAGAAAGAAGAAAAGAGAGCCCCAAGAGACTCCGTTGGGGGGTGGGGGGAAACTTGACAGCAAGATTTTCTCCACAGGTCTTGAAAGGTCCACAAAGCATCTGTACACTGGTCAATCCGCTCCAGGGAAGCTCAGTAATGGTAACTGCCTAATGGGGATTATACAGCTCCATATATAAGAAGGAAAACAATAAAAGACACTGTTTTTTGCCCTGCCAGCTTCAAGCAGGACATATGAATTCTGGGAGCTAGTAAGTGGGGGAGAGTTGAGATGAGTTGGAGGAGGGAGTCTCCACCCATAAGGCTATGTTTTGAGATGTGCCCTGTCCTCCTGGAGGAGGGACTCAACCCCCATGGTACCTGTGTTCCATATTGTATGTAATAGAAAGTGCATTTTTTTTTCTTGTCTGTAGAACTTTTTTAATGGACATTTTCAATGGTAGCGTTCTTTGGGGAAACATCTGTACTGGTTTCTAAATTTGTACTGCAGCGATATCTTAAAATATTTCTACTTTAATGGCCTAATCACTGTTACAAAAGCACAATAGGAAGTTGTCAGTGCCTGCTGTGATATCACTGGATTGTGTATGCAAACTTCTCAGGCACAACCCTTCCCCTCTGTGTATAGGTCAGGGGTCTCCAACAAGAAGCTTGTGAGTAGCTCTTTCCACTCCAATCAGGTATCAACGTATCTCGTCGACCAGAGACAGGTTCAGTGGTAGAATTCTGATTCAGCCACTCTGGGCTTAGCTTTCATCCGTAGTATCCAGCAGTGGTCAGAGAGCCTCACAGAATTTTCAGTTTTCCTAACCCACTGCCATAGCAGCTGCTTATCTATTATTCCATAAACATTGTCAAGATGATTTATACAGTAAGTGTTGTGGAAAATATGTGATGTAATTGATTAAAGCCATAGCGTGACTCCATTTTCACTCACCCATTGTAATAAAAGTTGCCATCCTTCTGTTATATTAATTAAATGTTTTAATAACCCCCTCAAATAACATTAAACATGCATAGTAGTATGAGAGAGTGTTGTTAAGGATGGGAAGGCACTATCAATCTGAAAATCTATGGCTCAGTGGAAACCCACAGGTTTTGTCTTCTATAGTGAATATGGATTTCTTCTGCTAATAATTATGTCTTGTAACAAAATGTTATCACCTTGAACTGATAAGAAGCAGATACGTTTTGTTATTAAAAAGTGTGGGAAGGAATGAAGTGTTGATAAGAGCAGCATTGGAGATGGTTTAATATGTACAGTTCTAAATTAATGAATTTTCAGTGTAGTTTTTAGAGTAGTACATGGTTCATTGATTAAAAGTAGCTCCCATCAAAGAAAAGGTTGGAGACCCCAGGTATAGCTTATAACAGGATTAGATGGGAGGAGGAGGAGGGCAGGCAAGTTGAGAGGTGTGTTAAAACTTACTGTCACTCCTACACTGCTTCTGTACAGCATGACAGCTCAGTGTACAAGACAATATTAACCCACTGCATGCCAGAGGCTGGACACCCATCTGGTACTCAAGATGACTAAAGAAACAATAAATTGCCTAAAGCAATTATTGGAATAAATCCAGAAGGCCAATTTTTAAAGGTAGAGCTATTGCTCGATACTGTATACGATTCCATGTAGTAATGCTGTTTTAAGTCATCAAAACTACTAGATTACCTTACAGTTTTTGCTTAGATGCAAATCTTATCTAAAAGGATATTGATCAATAATAAAACAAAAATGTAGCCATAAAGTCTTCTAGATAAAGGACTTCAGAGCCAGGGATCATTCTAAAATCATGGCAAGTGTACTGTGTTCTATCGTCTGTGCACTGTCATCTAAACCAGGGGGTTCCCTGATCAACCATATGCTTGCAATTCACATGCTTCTTTTTGTAATTTAACCCTTTGAGTGCTAGATGGGTGTACAAAGGGTTAAAAAAGAACAGTATCTGTAAAATAAAACTTACATGTAACAGTGAGGATGATGTACGTAGTAAAATGGAGTACTTATACGACAAACTAGTCAACATCAAGTGTCAAACGAATTGCATCTCTCTCTCTGGTGCTCAGAGTGTTAAATGGGGCTTTTAACCCCTTTGAGTTCTATAGAAGTATGCAACGCATTGCAAAACCATGTGTTGCCTACCCCTCTGGCACTCAAAGGGTTAACTGCATGAATGTTAACACAATGCAAAGCCAGATGCCGGTGATTGCACTACCATTCATGAGATTAAAGGGATAGTAATGTTTCACAAAAACAGCAGCTCCAATTCATCTTCATAGTATTTGGGCCATGGAGAGCGTTATTTGATTACTGTCAGTGTTGTACTTCAAGGGTAATTGAATGATAAAGTTTCCCTCTCCTGTCCCTTTTACCTAGTGTAAGCCGCCTCCCTTCAGATGTGGAATCTGGTCTCTTGGCCAGACAGTTCACAGCAAGGGACACTTTTCTTACTGTGAGCATAAGGAAAACCCTACCCCTCTTGACAGGTTTTCTCTTATGATCACTGAAGATTGTCCCTCTCTGTGATCCATCCGGAACAGTCTTGCTGCTCTGAAGTGAGCAGTGTTACATCAGATAAAGGGGCGGGAGGGGGATACTTTATCATTCAATTACTCTTGACATACAGCTTTGATGGTACTGAAATAACTCTATCCATGGCCCAAATACTATGAAGATTAATTGGAGCTGCTAATTTTGTGAAACATTACTATCCCTTTAAAAGTACCTTGTAAAACGATTGAAATTTAATTGTCCCCAATGGTGCGGCTGGCATGCCTCAAAATTAATCCAGTCTTTGTTACTACATCTGCCGCAGTTGGTTGTGATATTTACAGCATATGTCTAATACCTATACTGTGCTAGAATTTAAATGACCTTTAACAACCTTAAAAAAAGAAGCTGATAGACAAATATTTAGTGTCTGTATAAAACTATTTATTTTATACCAGATCCATAAAATAAAGATCTAAATATTTAAAAATATTAATCTGTTTTCTGCATTTGTAGACTATCCTATTCAAACAGTATTTGATTAATTTTGTTTTTGCTATTGTTAATGAGAGATAACAGCTAAGGCAGTTCATTTACTGCCATTACAACCAACTGTTTTTATATTAACCCCTTAACGACCAGCCAATCAGTGCGGCGCGGTCAGTTAAGAACCACGGAGGATTTTTTTTGCTCCATCCGCTTCCGGACTCCCTGAATGGCGTGCAGCCGCGCAGGGAGCCTGGAATTCGATGACAGTAATTGTACGTCATGGGTCGTTCAGTCAGATCAACCCTTGACGTACTATGACTGTCAAGGGTCGTTAAGGGATTAACAAAGGCTGAGACTTTATATCAGGCCATTTGCAGATAACAAAACAACAACACTTCTCAGACACCTATCAAGATTGCTTCATTATAGGGAGTCAGGTAGCCATAGGGTTGCCACCTTCTCTTCAAAAAAAATACCGGCCATGACCTTCCCTCCATAGACTTAACGTTGGACAGAAGCCAATTTTTTACCGGCCTGCTGGTAAAATACAGGCTGGGTGGCAACCCTAGGTAGCCATGGAAAAGGCTAAGCCTAGATTTTAGGCCTCAAAAAATAAATAGAGAAGTTTTACAGACACAAGCATGAAGTACAGGGTATTTACATGTGTACAACCTCAGTTCATTTTTATGTGTCAGTGGTCCTTTAAAAGAACCGTAAACCGTAGTATTTTTTTCTAACTAAAAGGTTTGGTCATATATTCCTGACTACCACTAAAATGCTTATGTAGTGAAAGGGTTAATACGCGAGTGACCAGCTGCTCTAATTCTCGCTTAATTGGAGTCTGGCTCTGATAGGGTGTCTGATGGACAAAATTCTTAATTTCTCAGACCCCATATTACTAATACGATTGCACAGAGGTGAGATTTTGGTGTTACAAAATCACATTAGTAATATGGGGTTGAGAAGGAATTGTGTCATTCTCAGACCCCCATAATAGTCATTTACTGTAGTGCAGCAGCCATTCACCCAACTCTTCAATAAATGTCGTTGGATTGAGGGGAGTAAGTAGGTGAGTATTAACCTCATAGCTACTGGAATAGTTTAGTGGCAGCCAGGGACATGTGGTTAAATCGTTTTTTTTTTTTTTTTTTTTTTAAAGTGATAGCTACTGTGATTACAAGTGCAGAATACATAAAGTCAAATTGCCCATAGTTTTTATTTTGTTTACTTCTTGTATTTATTTACAGGGCCGGACTTCCCAACTAGGAAACTGCCTTTACCTCCAAATTTTGAGTAGAGCCTCAGCTGTGCTGACCACACCCATACTCTCTAATTTGGGTGTGTCCAGAGCAATTTCAGTGTCCCTACACCAGTTTTATACTCCATTGGGTGCTAGAGAGATCTCTGACTCATTGTGGAGCAATGCATTGAATGTCTCCCTAGCACCCAAGGGGTTAAAGCTTTTTCTTCAGTTCGTGTTTGTTATAGGCTAAGGGTATTTTCTGTGCTAAGAAACAGTGGATGAGACAAAGGGCAGGGTCATGTGATGAGACTAAGGGCAGCCATGGATGAAACTAAGGGCACCTAGAGTGCCTTGCCTATGGGAGCCTGAGCTGTAAATCCAGCCCTGGTTATTTATATTACTTTGAATGTCCCTGTCAGTGACATCAATGGCTTTTCTCTTCAGTGAAAACAGGGATCATGGCACAAAGTACCTGCAGCAGAAAAGACTGTGAGAGAGAGAGCCTAGGAATCCCTCTCTCCCACCAATCCTTCCCCAGCGTATACTCTATATACTGTGTATTTTGTCCAATGGGGTACAATTTCTGATATCTTCCCAGACCTCATTTTCTCTACTCCCTGCGAAAGGCTCAGCTCACAATTCACTGAGCAGTTAAGCTGCTTGTATATTTGTGAACATGTCTATTTTCCTAAAACTTTGTTCTCGCATATTAGTGAAAGGGGTGCCAAGGAACAAAACACCATTCACAAATACACTTACATGCAGCTTAGAGGCTCACTGCGTTGCAAACCAACCCACATGTATGAAGGGGCCACAAGAGACTTCACTGGTCTAAGTAATAACAAGGAAATCCCACAGATGTCTTAAATCAATGGTTCCCAAACTATTTGGCTTGACAATCCCCTCTTTTTGTTTTTCACCAAACCCTGTTAATGCCTCCTTTTTATCAAAATAAACATATTGTTTTGTACACATATGTTTACTATGTACTTGCATTTTATTTTGTAATAAATATTTTTAAAAAAGCAATTTGTTATACATCCTACAAGCCAATATATATAGGCTCCCTGCCAAATGTAGAGAGATTAGAGGAAAGAAGGTTTAGACTTCAGCAGAGGAAGAGGTTTTTTTACAGTGAGGTCTGTTAAATTGTGGAATTCATTGCCCAGGGAGGTGGTTATGGCAGATACAATGGATACATTTAAGAGAAGATTAGATACATTTCTTTCAAAAGGGAACATACAGAGTTATACTGTATATTAGTAGGCAGATCAGGAAGGTCTGATAAAGACTAATTTAATTGGTAGCAGGAAAGCTATAAAATTCTCAGTTACTGGGTATGAGGAGAAGGTTGAACTTGATGGACTTGTGTCTTTATTCAACCTAATTTACTATGTTACTACATATATTATTAATATGAACATGGAAGACTGTGGTGTTCAAAATTGTCCTTTGAACCATTCTTACCTAAACTCATGACCATAATTAGTTTCTGATAATATGGATGCTCCTATATAGCAAAGCACCATGGAAGTCTGTTGCTGAGACAAAGCCTTGTGATGCTCTATGCCCACTGTAGGGAGGCATATCCCTCATTTCAGGAATCACCATCTTAAATGATATTGGGAGGACCTACTTTTGTCAATACACATAACATACAGAGTACTGAATGTTCTGTATGCTATGTAGATTGCACGGGGGAATGATTGGCGAGAGAGGGGGGTAGAGAGAGATGTCTAAGTTCCCTTCCACCAATCGCTTCTGCTGCAATGAAAGTGAAACATTTGTTAAAAGACGACTCAATGGCATCACTGATAGGAAAGAAGGGTTAAAAATAAAAACGTATGAACAAGTTGACTTTATTCAATATGCAGCTTTATGATCATGTAAAGATAAATGACATAGCATATTCTGTGTTTTACATAGTAGAGTACAGTCTCCCGACCAGGAAGTGGAATAAGAAATGTATACACATATGCACTTTCTCATGAACGTAAACACATATACATCACAATACTTGAATTTTATATTTAGTTTTCCTTTAACCCTTTCAGTGCCAGCAGGGTATCTAACGCATTGCAAAGCAATACTTTGGATACCCCCTCTGGCATGCAAAGGGTTAACCACTTGATTGCTAGAGAGGTCTCAAATGTGTTTCTGTACAATGTGTTGGAGACCTCTAACATTCAAGGGATTAAACTCCTTTGAGTAAGAAAGGTTGATTTATATCATGTGCTGTAAAACAAGTGTCTGTGCAATAAACTGTATTTAGAAAACAGAAAGCCATTGTTACTTACTCTGTGGCATACAAGCTAGCAGTGGCTTTGATGATCATGTAGCAGAGTGTAAGGGCACTGAGAAGGCCGAAGCTGGCAATAATAAACCATTCTTCTGTTGACAAAGGAAATGGGAGGGAGTCACTCTTGACATCAATTTCTGTAGCAAGGCCAACATTCCTCTACAATGCCGAGAGGCGGAAGGAAACAAGAAAGAGGGTGGCTGTGTGGGCCACGCCACAAGACTGACCCGACTGGCCAGGATGTAAATAGGAGATTAGTAGCGTTACTTGTCGGAGAAAGAGAACAGGAGAATTAAAGAGAGATTATTATGTGCTTTAAAGGACAGCAGAAAAATTCAGGAATGATGGACGTGAAATGAAGAGTTAGCAAAGAAGAAACGCGAACAGGTTATCCAATAAACAAAGGACAGTTTACAGATGGGGCAGTTTTAAAAAGAAAAGTATGATGAATAAATTCACTTCTTACAATATTTCATCTTATATATGGAATGAGATATTACTGGAAAACTTATTCCTATGGGCAAACACTGGGATGCAGTTGTTAGGTTTGAGAGGCATAAGTAAGAATATGTCAGGTTGTGCAACAAGGGGGTAGGGAGATACACTAAGTGTGATAAAGAGGAGATAAAGCAGAGATGACTTCTCCAGGAATATCACTTCTCCAATTCCTATGTTATTCTATGGAACCAATGCACTCAGATTTCTCCAACTTTGGAGATCTTAGCGCATAGGGTCTATAGAATAACATATGAACTGGAGTAGTGATATTACTGGAGAACTCATCACTGCTTTGTCACCTCTTTATCATGCCTTAGTGCATAACCCCAAAGGTGTCTTGATGGCCTGAGATAATTTATTGAAAACAGTGCAAATAAATTAATGAAAACATTTTATTCAAAACATTAAACTTATATGGTTAAACGTTGAACTGTCACCTAAGCCAATTTTAGTTAATTAAAATAAATATATGGTCTAAATGTAGTACTAGTTGTTTTTCTAAATCATGTTTTGAAAAATGAAGGTTTATTTATTGGTGTCATAGTGCAGGCATATTATGCTAATGCCCAGCATAGTATGCTAATTGGTTTCTGAGTCAGGTTAAGCAGGCATATTATGCTAATGCCCAGCATAGTATGCTAATTGGTTTCTGAGTCCGGTTAAAATGACCTGTCACTAGGGCTGATGTACCAAGAATTGGAGCAATTCTGGAAAATGCCATCTGCACCGTAGGGAACAAATACAGATTCCCCAACTTCCCACTGATTTCAGTAGGGCTTTTAACCTTTTGAAAGCTAGACAGGTCTTTGCAATGCATTGGAGAGGTCTCTTGTATTCAAATGGGGTGATTCACTAAGTGGTGATAACGATGTGATAGAGTGGAGATGAGCTCTCCAGTTTATCACTTCTCCAATTCCTATGTTATTCTATGGAGCCTATGTACTAAGATTTCTTCAACTCTGGTGACCTTAGGGCTGGTTTTAAATGCATGTGATATTTTTATCTCTGCTTATATCTCCAGGTATCTCCACAGACTTCAATAGGACATTTTTATTAAATGGGAGGTAACATTTATCTCCTGCATTTGAATCCAGCCCTTAGTGCATAGGCCCCATAGAATAACATAGGAAGTGGAGAAGTGATATCACTGGAGAAGTCATCTCCACTTTATCATCTCTTTTTCACCACTTAGTGAATCTCTCCCAACATCTCCAGTTTATCACTTCTCCAGTTCCTATGTTATTCTATGGAGCCTATGCACTAAGATTTCTTCAACTTTGGAGATCTTAGTGCATAGGCTCCATAGACTAACATAGGAACCGGAGAAGTGATATCACTGGAGAAGTCATCTCCACTTTATCAATTCTTTATCACTGCTTAGTGAATCCCCCCCCCCATTAGGTAAAAGTGCCATTTAAATCAATATGCATTTTTTCCAAGTTTTGCAGACTATAAGAAGAAAAAGAAACAATTTAAAGGTAACAGGAAGTAATTCATTGGTTTGTAGTATACAGTTCAGAGGTATATTCATACCTGGGAACATCAGTCCTCAAGGAACCGTTAATATGCAGCAAAGAACAAATCTCCCTGCTTGAACACAGGTAAGACAAGCAGGACTTCTTCCTCTGCCTTTCTAGATAAATGGCACTAATTTAGAGACTAAACAAGAAGTTAATTGGGGCAGATCATATGGTAAGAAACACATAACTGCCTGACCTTGAGAATTTGGGTCAAAACCCTGAAAGTTCCCAGGTATGAGTATATTATGAGACATTTCTCATGGAGAAATGAGATTCTTATCCTCAGGGATAATACAGTAAACTTGACAGTTCCACTGTCAGTAGTTTAAGGTTCCTAATGCACTGCGACACTGCACTGAAGATCTTTCTACCACACAACAGGTTAAAGGGGCATTCAAGGGATACACAATGCAGCCCTTTGAGTGCCAGTGAAGTATTCAACATCTCTGCAATGCTGGGAACTTGCCAGGATTCACCTGGAGACTCCAGATTTTGACTTGTGTCTCTGCATCTCCGGATGAAGCCTGAAGTTTTCCGTATTCCGGAGATCATATGCTGCGCCTGCGCAGCTTTTTAATAAGAAGAGAATAAAAATGAATGACTCCGAGCAGGCTAAGACTGGCCAATGAAACACCAGCTGCTAGCACCCATGGTGTTTCGTTGGACATGTGACTGGTCACATAAGTACTGCTCAGAGGAGGAAGAACGTCAGCGTTATGATGTTGTTAGATCACTGTGTCACATTGAAGAGGAGCAGTGGAGGCTGAACAGAAGGTAGAGTGTGCACCACAAGTGTTGACTAATACTGCATCTTAATTTTGATTGGCTTGGTATCTGATTAATATTTCTGTTAGAGATGATCTCTCTTCACATCTTTCTGCCTAACTTCCATACTGTATGCAACTTGGGCTTTGCTTACACAATAACTAACACAGATGTGCAGACACCACTAGCAAACCAGTTATCATCCAAAAAATCCTTGGTCAATGTGCATGTCATGTTGTCAGCTACTGGCACTCATTAGCGTGCACACAGGCATGGCTCAGTTGAGTGGAGTCCAGCAGTAATCAGTCACATTGCAATGTTGGATGCTATTGGCACTGGTAAGATTTCCAACATGCATTAACCCTTTGTGTGCCAAAAGGGTGCCTTTTCTCAGCAAACTATGGTCTGCCACTGGAAATCAGGCATCTAGAATGTGTTGCTCTGTATACTTCTGTTCTGCAGACACAGCATTTTTTTTTATTATAATTTAGGTGGGGTGGGGAGGATGCACTGCACTATGTAAAATCTCAGGGTTAACTCATTCTGAAAGTTCCCAGTTACGCCTCTCTGGTACTCAAAGAGTTAATACCTAAAATACTTGTTGGGACTATTATCACTTTCGAAACCATATTTATTATTTTTAATTCATTTCTCCCCGTAACAGGGTTAACAATATTGTTTTGCAATATGCTGGAGACCTCTCTAGCGTCCATGATGTTAAAATTCCCATTTAAACCAATGGGGATTTTTAGTTCTCCCCTGTAGTGCAAATGTTTGCTCTAGAACACCTCCATTCTTCTTCTGAACTTAAGGAACTTTAAATCTTTTTTTGCTAGAGGTTGTAGCCTGCAGTCTAGAACTTTTGAGGTACCCTGACATTTTAGAGGTCATTTGTCAAGAATATATTGAAGAGACAGATTAATAAAAAATATAGATATTCTCAGTTCTCACTACTAGAATGCCAGAAATAAAAATATTGCACATAACAATATTCGTAAATATAGATCATATTTTACTAAAATTCTTCATGGAAAAAAGTAGCAACCCATGTCGTGGTACCCATGACACAGCCAAGCGCCATGCCACCCTCAATGAAAACCATTGGGTTGTAGTCACATATTGCATGCGTTGGTTGATAAAAAGAGACACTCCGGGCATACCTGGGAACTCTGTCTTCTTGAGCCCCCGGAAAGGGCTCATGTGGTGCGACATGATTCGCGTCACAAAGGGGCAGGGCTTAATCAAGAGAGGGCGTGGGGCTTACATACAGTAGGCGGGAAGTGGGTAGGAAGTGGGCAGACCAGGGTGGGAAGGAGGAGACGTGGGACAGAAGTAGGAGGAACAGGGTGGGTAGGAGGAGAAGTGGGAGGGAAGTAGGAGGAACAGGGTGGGTAGGAGGAGAACTGGGAGGGAAGTAGGAGGAACAGGATGGGTAGGAGGAGAAGTGGGAGGGAAGTAGAAGGAACAGAGTGGGTAGGAGGAGAAGTGGGAGGGAAGTAGGAGGAACAGGGTGGGTAGGAGGAGAAGTGGGCGGGAAGTAGGAGGAACAGGGTGGGTAGGAGGAGAAGTGGGAGGGAAGTAGGAGGAACAGGGTGGGTAGGAGGAGAAGTGGGAGGGAAGCAGGAGGAACAGGGTGGGTAGGAGGAGAAGTGGGAGGGAAGTAGGAGGAACAGGGTGGGTAGGAGGAGAAGTGGGAGGGAAGTAGGAGGAACAGGGTGGGTAGCAGGAGAAGTGGACAGAATTTCATAATAAACTCACCACTGACATAGAATCAGCATCTGTCCTCGGAGACTCTGTAAAGTTCCCAGGTATGACTATGGGTTTCATTCAGGAAAAAAAAGAGAACCAGTTCTGGAGCAAACCATGTCTTACGGTCTAGAGAGGTCTCTAAAGCATGGCAAAGGAATGGTTAGGAGCCCTATTTAAATCAAGGGAAATTTGGTTTGTTCTAGAATTGTTCAACTTTGCCTTTATACATAAGGCTCATAGGGACTCATGTTCAAAAAGATGAGCAATTTAGGAGCAAACCAAAGCATTGCACAGCAATGAATTAGATATCCTTCTAGCATTCATGAAGTTAAAAGCCCAATTTAAGTAAATGGCAATTTTGTGATTTTTTTGTCAATTATAGTACTGATGGTTTGACCCAGATTTGCTCCACTTTTCTTAATACATTTGGCTGTAGCCTAAAATTAATAAAAGGACCAATTCTGGAACAAACCAACTGTATTACTGGGGGATCAAGTAAAAATGAATTTAAAAATTCCCATTGATTTAAATGGAGATTTTTAACCTATCCTATATAATAATTCGATATGTATCAGCCACGGTGCGGGCAGTCTCTACTGCGCATGACTGCCCCACGATCGGCTGGCAGTGGCACTGTGACCCGTGTAATGGGCTCTTCACCTAGTCTAAAGATAAAGCATTTAAAGGGTTAACCCTTTGAGTGGCAGAGGAGTACACAACACATTGCAAAGCACTGCACACCCCTCTGGCACTCAAAGGATTGAATGACCATTTAAATAAATGTGAACTTTTATTCCCACCACCATAGTGACGATGGTTTGCTCCACAACCGTCCACCTTCTGCTTTCTATGTAAAGCCTATTTTCCTGCTATTTCGGAGGGTTTACAGACTGCATGAAAAAATAAACTGACAAATTTAACTTTGACCAGAAAACCATAATTATTATGGATGATAATACACTACTGTAAATTCTAATTTAGGTTTATTACAAATAGCACAGTGGTTTGGCTTTAGAGGTTTTGAAAGGTGCTTTTCACGAAAAGACAAAAACAGTGGAACTTTTTAATTACTACAAGAAAGACAGTTTTAAACATAGAATTATAGAATATGATGGAAAACAGAACTATTTCAAAAGCTCAGAATTTTGTATTAAATCTTTACAAAAACAAAATATGGCTTTACCTGCTGAGTAAACAAATGTACTACCACTGCTGGGAGATGTTCCAACCCAAAGTTATTACATCGCAAACCTTTTTTTTTCTTAACATTAAACTGTCAGCAACAATGCTAACTGGCATCCTAACACTTCACCTACAGCTGATCCGGGGGGGAAGATGCAATAAGGTATTATACATTGGCAATAACTTCTGTAGGGCAATAAAATAACCAATTCCTGTATTATACTGTTAGTGCACTAACATTTCTCCAACTTGAGAGCTCTAATGCATAGGCTCCATAGAATAACCATACCTGGAAACTCTCTGGATTTGACCTGAAGGCTTAAAGGGATAGTAACACTTTATTATTACTATCCCCCATATTGTAGATATTTGTAAAATAATTTAATAGCCCCCAGGTTCATCTCTCAAACCTTTATGGTTTGAGAAATAACTGAAGGCAAAGTTCCCCCCTCCCTCCACCTTTCCTGAAGTCAGTGTTGTACTGAGTGCATGGGAAGTCTGTCGTATGACAGGCTTGCAGATCTGCAGCTGAGCAAAGATCCCGTTAGTGACAAAGAATTATTTCACTGAAACGGTCTTCTACATGTGTTTGGTTTGCAAGCACATGGAGAAGACCGTTTCAGTGAAATAATTCTTTGTCACTAACGTGATCGTGGCTCTGCTGCAGAGCCGCATGATTAAAGACAGACCGGATATCCCTGCAGTCAGTACAACGCTGACTTCAGGGAAGGGGGAGGGGGGAACTTTGCCTTCAGTTATCTCTCAAACCATAAAGGTTTGAGAGATGAACCTGAGGGCTATTAAATTATTTTACAAATATCTACAATATGGGGGATAGTAGTAATAAAGTATTACTATCCCTTTAATTACCAGGTCTCTAGGGACAGAGGCTGATTCACAGAGCTCAGTAAGATACCATGTAACTCCACCCACTTCACTGCCAGATCTAGTTACTATCCTCAAAGTTATGCCCACTCTCCGCCCATTTTAAAGGGAAATCCCGTCACCCCTCCTTCCAACCCTGTTAAGCCCCACCTATGATGTGAGATGCCTCATTTCGACACTACTTTACCACCAGATCTTAGTGGACCGCCAGAGGCTTTGGACAAGAAGGTTCCTAGCTATGAGATTAACATGGAATTGGGAAGTTTATCACACTGGAGACGTTATCTCATGGTTTACACACAATACTTCACATTGCATTGGGTATCCCTCAGGCATACAAAGGGTTAAAACTGAACTATCACCCCAAATAAAGTCTCCCCCCAGCATAAGTACAGCATTATTAAGAAATCCTACTTGATCGAGACTGATGGGCAGGCTTCTTGCTTTTGGGGTTGCCACCTTTTCTTCAAAAAAATACCGGCCAAGGCATTCCCTCCATAGACTTAACATTGGAAGGAAGCCAATTTTTTACTGGCCTGCCGGTAAAATACCGGCTGGGTGGTAACCCTACTTGCAGTCAGTCACTTGCAGTTACCTTAAAGTACAATGCTATTTCTCCTCACCAATCCTGGAAGAGACAGGATGCACAGCACAGGCACGCAGGTGTCTCTAAAGCAAGATGTCTGCACTGATGCCTGCCTGTTCACCTCGGGTCAAGTAGGATTTCTTAATAACGCTGTACTTATGCTGGATAATACTAGTATTCCTATGCTTATCGTTATATATGTGTATAATTATTGGGGAGGGGACTTTATTTGGGGTGATAGTTCAACTTTAAAGGACCAGTGAACTTTCTTTTACGAAAACCTATTATAGGTTATAGGGCTTTTCCTGCTGAGTTAACCAAGGGCACTCTCACTGCAGGCAGCTGTTTTATTAAAATGATATAAATGTTAAAACTGTCAGGACACCTGTAAGAGCAAGATTACTTTCCAAAAGTTCAAACTGACAGCATGACTCAGCAGTTCCTATCATATTCTATAGAGAAGGGTAGGTCAGTGAGTCACCTGTCCCAAAGAATGCAACACACTGACTGACTGATATCTAACCTATAGAGGGCACTGTTCATTAAAAAAAAATGTAATAACTGAATGTATGCATCTCTCAGCAGTGGGAGTATCCCCATTTTACACAGTGGGAAATGCTCTACAATATATAGGTTTTTCATAAAAAAGGTTTACTGCTCCTTTAATGCATCTATCCCCTGGTGTCCAGATAGATATTCAATTGCATTCTATGGATTTTTATGTTTCCCTTATGGTGCAGTTGGTTTCCTCTAGAATTGCTCCAGTACATGTGCTGTCTTCACTGTGGTCACTGTTATCCCACTGCAGCTAGACATTTTCTGCAAGGGAGATAATCACCAGCATGATCATTGGTTTTGGCTGCTGCTGACTGCTACATGGAACCCCTTACACCAGTGGTTCTCAACCAGGCTGCCGTGGGACTTTGATGTGCCCTGGCCACAAGCTTAGGGTACTATGGTTTTTGGAAGATTTCTCCATTTAAGCTGGAGCGCTCTCATTGGCTAGAGAGTGCTCCAGCTTACATGGAGAAATCCTCCATCATCGGAGGAGGTTGGATCGAGGCAATACTTGAGGAGGAAACAGATGAAGATTGACAGGCTGAAGTACAGAGCTGTAACCGCAGTCTGTCTGGAAGTAAGGCCATGACTCCTTTTTAAAATTTTAAATTTCGGCAAAGCATGTATTATATAACAAAATAAAAGAACCATTACAGCTTATTGCTATATGAAGATCACATTGAGCCAAATTTGTATAGGGGTGAAGTTCCCCTTTAATATGCTTGTTTTATCATTATTTCGGTGGGATATAACGATATGCATTTCTACCCTCATTACCCCAATGACAAAACCTATATAATAATTCTCTAGGATGTTTGTCAGAAGCCTTCATGTGCAGTAGAGGCTGCTCGAACGCACAGAATGCTGGGATGCATACGAATGCTGGGAGTTCTGTGCTGGGAGCATTCTGTGCTTTCGTTCAGTCTCTACAGTGCATGACTGCGTCGGCAGCAGGACGCAGAGCAGGACCGGCCTCTTAGCATCACCCTGACCTTGGCCTGTGTGCACAGGCTTTTACACTAGTTACATATAAAATGTTAGGGGTGCCCTAACAATTCCATTTTGCATGAAAGGGGTGACTTGAGAAAAAAAAGGCTGAGAACCACTGCTTTACACAGTAGTTCTTAGACCAAATTCTGTGGAACCCCAGGGTATCCCAGAAGATGTACAAAGAATTCCATGGGAGCAGCTTTTTTGTCAAATTTCTCTTGAAATAAGCAGACTTCTAAGAAACAAAAATAATTAACAGGTACAGTTACCTAGTAATTGTTACCAGATACAGTTTATCCCAATAATTCTGGCTTCATGAAAATATGTTATGAATCTTAACCCCCTTTTATGCTAGAGAGGGTTCCAACACACTGCAAAACTATGGGTTATATGCATATATCTAAGGTGCTCATCCACTTCTAGATTAGTAAAATTATATTGTGACTATTGCTATTTATATATATAAGGATACCAGTCTCTTTTAACAGACTATTAATAAACACTGAGTCCTAAATTGACACGTGGGAGTTCACACAAGTTCTTCCAAATCCAATATATTCCACACTCAGATATGGCTCTGCAGCTAGTTCCTTCAAGCAATCGGAAGGACTCCCAAATTCACACATATGGAAAAATACAAAAGCAGAACAGTGGGACTTTCCGTAAGTGCAGATGATGAAAACAATGTATCCCATCCTCCACAAAAAAAATCTCAATTCCTCATTAAAAAGCTGGCCTTGACTCATTTTTTCTCACTATAGATATAAACGGTCTGTGAAGTACATTAAGTATAAAGGTGATATTCTGCAAAAAAAGTCACCAGTCTACAGATCAAAACCTTTCAGCATTTACTAAAAAACCCACACATTAGAACATTTTGCACAGTGCTAAAATACACAAAATTGCGACAGCTGTTAAAAGACAAAGTTGTCACCTGCAGTGGAATCTGGTGACACTGCTAAAAGCCAAATTTACAAGGCAAGAAATTGAAAATGTTTCATTAAAGGAGAAGTAGAAACACTAATAACCCCCACTTACCTCACCGTGGTTAGAATATCCTAATGGTTCCTATGGATCTTTTGTTCATGAGATAGCATCTATATTCAGTCCTGGATGTCATGTCCATGGAGGTAGACATGGCACGACCACAGGACTTCAATGTCTACTCATAGTAATATAGTAACATAGTTGAGGAGACTGAAAAAAGCATGTATGCATCCATAATGTCCAGCCCATGCCATATCAGCCCTGTTTACCCAGAGGAAGGCAAAAAAACCCCAAAAAAACAAAAAACAACTGAAGCCATGTCAAATGAAGCACCAGTGGATAAAAAATGCCTTCCTGACTCCAAATGGCAGTCAGGTATTTCCCTGGATCAACATCCCAGCTACTGTGAAACCAACTGTCATAATTCTCAATATTGTTCTGAGCTAGATAGGCATCCATTACTTTTCTGAAAGCAATTACAATATCTGCAAGCACAACATCCTGATGCAAAGAATTCAATAACTTTACTGCCCTTGCTGTAAAAAAATCCCTGCCTTAGTTTTAGTCAAAAGAGCCCTTCCCCTATTCTTAATGAAAAACCTAATTTTTGCTCTGCTGTTTTTTGTATTGACCTTAAATATATTTGTAAATAGTAATTATATCACCCCTTAGACATCTCTTCTCTAATGTAAAAACCCAGTTTGGCTAGTCTCTCTTTATAACTCAGATAGTCCAATCACCTTATCAGTTTTGTTGCACGTCTCTGCAGTTTTTTTCAATTCAATAATGATTCATTTAAGAACTGGTGCCCAAAACTGTACTCCATATTCCAGATGAGGCATAACCAAGGATTTATATAGAGGTAGAATTATATTTGCATCCTGTGCATCTATACCCCTTTTCATACAGGACAGTACCCTATTGGCTCTTGCAGCAGCTGAATGACACTGCACATTACTGTGTGCAGCCTGTGTGCAGGATATGGGCAAACAGGTAGAGACCCTAATATTAATGCTCACGGTAATCTTGACCCTTTGAGGACTAAAGAGGTGTACAACGAATGACATCTAGGGCTGAATAAAGATGTTATGTCTTGAACCAAGGCACAAGTGCAAAATTCATTTGGGCCATTAGGATTTTCTGGCCATAGTTAAGTAAGTGGGGTGTGGGAGTTATTATTAACCCTTTGAGTGCCAAAGAGGTACGCATTGCTCTACAATGCTTTGTGTGCCTCTCTGGCACACAAAGAGTTAAGAGTTATTAGTTCTCCTTTAAAGCTGCTTCTTAAAGTGACAGTATCAACTGAAACTGAAAATGGTTCACATTCATTTACTATATGTGCAAATCTTTATTTTGGTGCAGGAGCTCTCTAACATCTGTTATACATATTTTCTTTCTATTTGTAGGCAGCCATATGGCTATATTTAATAAGACTGTCCCTTTAAGTGCCAGAGGGGTGTTCAGCACTATGGTTTGCAATGGTACTCCAAGCATTAAACTCCAAGATTAGAACCCTTCCTTTTTACCTTTCACGTAGACTCAATCAACTCCAGTCCTCAGGACATTCCCAACAGGCCATTTTTTAAGGATATCCCTACATAAAGAACACTAACACTACCTAATAATAAACCCTCATAAATGTTAGTATGGGCAGAAAATCAGAATAATGCCTGATAAATTTCCAGCTACTAAAAATAATGTAAATAACAGATGTACTCACAAAGATGATGGTTGAGAGGAGGTGTATACCTGCTCACAACAATATGGACATGCAGAGAATTAAATTGTGTGTCTGCTCAGGAACCCAGATTCTAGTGCTGGCAGACAAAAGGAAGGCTGCTGTATGTCTTCTTTTTATAAAAAAGAATAATTTAATTATAAAATAATCATGTAGAATATAAAATACAATTCTATATTGACCACATGAGCAAAAGAGGTCAACACGTTTCGTAGTTTACACTTCTTTATCTAGACCAAATGGCTAACTAATACAAAAATAAGTTATTTGTTTACTTCAGTTTTAACTCAGAGTCCCATCGAATGGTGATCTACAGAACAACATCCAACAGAATAAAAGTACTTGCCAAGTTGTCCTGTTTCCAAAAAAATAGATCACAATGTCACCATACGAGTGGTATGTGGTGAGAAAATGATGATGATCAATATATACATCCTCCAAATCCGAAAGGATATGGGGGGAGAGAATACCCCTGTACAAAGTTCAAATCCCCCACAGTGTGTGACTTACAATGTAACAACTTGGTGATCAGCACTTCAGTGATCAAAGGGTGTATGTTGGACTCAACAAAACGATTCTTGAGGTCAAAAGCCTTATGATGAATGAAGTACCACATGTGATCTTCTTAGAACTCTTCCAAAGAACTCACATACTTTCTGATCTTTCTGACTCTCAAGAGAAAGTCCAAGCTGCAACCATGGCATGTTTATTAGGGAAGAAATCCTTATGATAAATGTAGTACTGCCGGCAATCTTCTCAAAACTCTCCTAGACATGCACTCACGTCCTATAAGCACTTCTGTTCTGGCTCGTAAGTTAAAGTCCTTAAAACAATAATGGATATAGATACTGTTAGGTCAGTTCATGTAAATACACAATTGATCAATGCTTTTCAGAGCTAGTATATGCTCCTTCATCAGGATAAAATGGGAGAGAGATCTAAGATCACAGACAGTACCACATTCATCATAAGGCTTCCTACTACAAAAATCGTTTCAGTGATCACTGAAGTGCGGATCACCAATTTGCTACATTTTAAGTGTACAGTACACACTGTGGGGGGTGTCAACTGCATAAAGTGGGATCCCCCCCCCCAAATCCTTTTAGTTTATAGAGCTATAGATCACAACCACTCTCTCATCACTTTGGATACATACCATTTGTATAGACTTCTGTGCTGGATTAACTTATTTTACACCCCATATACCAGTGACCAACTTGATCTAGAGCATTTTATGGGCATTGAAGTTCATTCTTATATCCACCTTTATATTTTATATATTTTCTCTGACTTTTTAATTTATTTATTGGGATACTAAATTCTGTTCCCTTTTGCTTTGCTTTTACTTTATTTGGGATATTTTAGATGCAACTCATTGATCAGGGTTTACTATGTTTCCATATATATATTGCGTTTTGATATATTATCCATTTGTGTTCACAATCAATTTATACATCTATACATAAGTATAATCTTTGATTAGTCTCATCCACTACACTTAGATTTTCTTGGTGCTCTGTTTTTTTCCCTTTCTTTTTCATGCTGCATGTATGTGGTGTCCTGACGTCTTGCAGTCCAATAAACCCAAAGGGGAAAAGTCACTAAAGAAAAAAATTTGAGCAAGGGTTGTAAGGCAAAAAATAATGTTAGCGTTGTTTTTATTTTTACTTGCCCGACAGTGGAGATATCAAGTCTTCTAAACGGGCACTTCTGCAATGTGGGGCACACAGTATGTGCGGCACGCCTCCTCAGGACTTCCCACTTCCCTCCCAGCTGTCCTAGGGAGCGCATTCGCGCTTCCCTTCATAGCTGTCTTTCTGTGATGTAGTGTTACAGCAAGCTCCGTTTACCATGCTACTGAGGTTGCAAGCTCAGTAGCATGGTAAACGGAGCTTGCTGTAACACTGCATCGCAGAAAGACAGTTAGGAAGGGAAGAGCGAACGCGCTCCCTAGGGCAGCTGGGAGGGAAGTGCCGCACATTGCAGAAGTGCCCGTTTAGAAGACTTGATATCTCCACTGTCGGGCAAGTAAAAATAAAAACATTACATTTTTGCCTTACAACCCTTGCTCAAATTTTTTTTAAGTGAATTTTACCCCTTTAGGTGGTGGCTGTCAAGTTGCAAGACCGCCATTCAATTATGTAGTTATTTTTTGGGAAGAATACCTTGTGATTGTCTCATTTTATCTACCTCAGAAGGGTGAAAAGCTGAGTTGACTTTGCCAGGACTAGAACCTGCAACCTTGCGGTTTTGAAGAGATTCTACAGCTGGTGCATCAAACATATCCCCTATCCTCCCCTTCCTTTCTTAAATAAAAGAATCCAGCATCCGATGAGAACTTCATGAAGACTGTGAGTCATATTGGATGGAGGGTCCAGGAAAAACCCCTGCTTCTCTGCATGATCCCACAGCTCAGCAAGTTAGATTAAACTTGCACTGTGGGGCCTCATATTGCCACTACCTGTTCTTGCCCCCGGTTCCAACACCTATGTCTAACAGGGCCTCTGTTGTTGTTTCCCCTTTTGAATGTGGGTCGTGGGCTAATTCCCATTGGTTAGTGGCTGTCAAGTTGCAAGACCACCATTCAATTACGTATTTATTTATTTTTTTGTGAGAGTGTTTTACCAGGAAGAATACCTTGTGCTTGTCTCATGTTATCTACCTCAGAAGGGTGAAAAGCTGAGTTGACCTTGCCAGGACTAGAACCTGCAACCTTGCGCTTTTGAAGAGAATCTACAGCTGGTGCATCAAACATATCCCCTATCCTCCCCTTCCTTAAATAAAAGAATCCAGCATCCGACGAGAACGTCATGAAGACTGTGAGTCATATTGGATGAAGGGCCCAGGAAAACCCCCTGCTTCTCTGCATGATCCCACAGCTCAGTGAGTCAGATTAAACTTGCACTGTGGGGCCTCAGTTATGCTACTGTCTGTTCTTGCCCCTGGTTCCAACACTCATGTCTAACAGGGCCCGTGTTGGTGTTTCCCCTTTTGATGTTGGGCCCTGGGCAAATTCCCACTGTGCTAATTGGTTAGTGGCCCTGAGCACAGGGAGGCTGATGTACTAAGAAAAGTGGTTCAAAAAACCCTGCACCATGGAGAATAAACATTCCATTAGAGTGGTCTCTACGCATTGTGAATAGGGCTAAAAGCCACATTTAAATCAATGCCAACTTATAATTGTTTCTTATGCCAGTTTGCCCCTTTTCTTAGTACATCACCCTGGTGTGTTTTAATATTGACCTAGCACAGCAATTAATAAAGTGCCTCTCTCTGCCACCAAAAAATATAAACGTTAATTTCTCAAAACTAGTTATATTACAAAGATTTAATTACCTTTCAAATGAACTAAACTTATCTTAAGGTGACAGGCCCACATTAGCATTCTAAAAAACATCTGTCTACATTGTATCTAGTTCTTAGAAGATCTACACAGCTTTCTCCAAATGTTTTAACATCTTAGAAGGTTTTGAAATCAGTAACTGTACCACTTTCAAAGTCAGTCCAAATGTATTCGTTATTTCACACTTCAACTCCTCTTTAATAAAATGTTCTATCTAGGCCACTGTGCAACAGATGGGAATCAATTTGTCTATGTCACTTGGAGCGCTGAGTTGCATTCATATCAATGAGAAAAGAACAAAACAACCAAGCCTATCATACAGTGTGTTTATTCTCTGGATGAAGGAAGCTATAGACTGCACAAAAAAAATCGACATGCCAAATCTTGACAATTGCTGGTAAAGTGAAGCTATATTTTTGGTTATGAACGCAAAACACTTATAAGAAGACTGATGACTATACCGGTGAACTTTAATTTGTGGAGTCCCCTGATGCGGCTAGGGAGTATAATTGCCACAGATCATGGCAAAAAGGGGGAGGGGCTTTCTGGTGCACCACACAAGTGGGCAGGAAGTGGATGGAACTGGGTGAGGAAGAAGGAAAAGTGGGAGGAACTGGGTGGGAAGAAGCAGAAGTGGGCAGGGTTTTAAAGAAAACTCCCCACAGCCAGAGAATCAGCCTCTGCCCCAGAGACCTGGTAATGCATTCTGAATACTGGAGTCTCTGGGGCAAATCCGGAGACTTCCCAGGTAATGACCTCCGGTGTGTTACAGATATCTTCCAACACTTTGTAAAGCAATATACTGCAGAAATATCTATCATTCGAGGGGTTAACCCTTTGAGTATCAGAGCGCTGAGCAATGCGTATTGCTTTGCAGGTAAAAAAATAAATAAAACTAAGATTTTTTGTAAAATCCGATTAACCCCTTGAGGACAAAAAACACTTACAGTAAACAAAATGCAAATTGCTATGATAAAAATCTCACACATTTCATCCACAAATTTTGCAACTGTTTTGTGATCAAAAGTCAAACATTTTATTTTTCTGGATAGAGCTTTCATCGTGTGCTACCAAAAGGACAGTCATAAAGCTATAAAAACGTTGTATACAAATGAATAATTGAAAAAATATTCAGTTTTTTCCAGGGCATTCCTCATTTTTATGAAGCAGCTGATCTCAAACTAGTTGCTTCTAAGGAACTCTTTAGTTTAAAGGGACAGTAATGTTTCATAATAAAGCAGCTCTCATTAATTATCATAGTATTTGGGCCTTGGAGAGTGTTATTTAAATTCTGTCAGAGTTGTAGTTCAAGAGTAATTGAATGACAAAGTGTCCCCCTCCCGCCCCTTTTACTGATGTAACACTGCTCAGCCAGAGCAGAAGGGAGGTGCCCAGGTAGATTGCACAGAGGGACAATCTTCAATTAAGATAAGGGAAAAACCTGAAAAACTTGTCAAGGGGGCAGGGCTTTCATTGTTTTCACTGTAAGAAGATTGTCCCCTGCTGTTATCTGTCTGGTCTATGGACTGCATTCCACATCTGAGAAGAGATGGCTTACACTAGGTAAAAGGGGCGGGAGGGGGAAACTTTGTTTGTGAATATCTCATAAACCATAAAGGTTTGAGAGATAAGACTTATATCATTCTTCATGTTTTTTAATGCCTACAAAATAAAATAAAGTTAAAACGAAGTATTGCTATCCCTTTAAAGGAGAACTATCACCCCAACTAAAGTCCACCCCACCCAATTAGGCATCTAGTGATAAGCTTAACAATCAAACTCTTATGTTGAATAAAGAGTTATTCAAAAATTCTACCTCAGCCGACACTGACAGCCAGGCAACAGTGCAGACATCTTTGCCTACAGACGTCTGCGCCATCATTTCCGGTCTCCTCTAGGTGGTGTTCTATGGTACCTTAAGGTACTGGAAGGGACTGATGGTGCAGGAGCACAGATGCATCTAGAGCGATGTTGCCTGGTTGTCAGAAGATGTTTTCTCTAGAACCAAAGAGCAAGGGAAAGTTCATAGGGGCATTAGGATTTAAATGAAAGGGAAGTAGTTTGTGTTGCTTATGATGTATGTGGTTTGATCTAGAATGGCTCCTCTTTTCTTTTGTGCATCAAGTCCCTGGTAGCCTCTCTCATCTGCAGACACATCTAGCCTACCCTAGTCTAGTCTGTCCAGATAGTAGAAAATTCAAGAACCACTTAGAAACCATGGGAGGAATTACAGACATAGGAATGGGTTCCTCTTAATTAGTTTAATTGAAGGATTTACTTAGGTAATTATCTTTCATTCAGAGTGCAGAGATATATCTGAATAGTGTGCTTAGTATTTATAGTAGTCAGTATCTGCTGATCTCCATTTTGGCTCTGTAAATGTGTTTAGACAACAGACTTATCAGTCTGAATTAGATTAGCTATAGGAAGCCCCTCCCATGTTTTTTAGAGCACAGTAAATAGTTTACGATAGTGAAACACCACCATTTTGTTTAGGGCTGGATTTACATAACAGGTGGCCCTACACTCTAGGCACCCTTAGCACCGCCCATGGCCACACACCCTTTCTCACAAGACCCCACCCACAGTCCTATCCACTGTTTCCTTGAGCAGAAAATACCCTTGGTCTATAAGAAGCAAGAACTACAAAACCTTTAAGAGATGCATTGCTTTGCAATGTGTTGGAGATCTATCTAGCATCCAAGGGGTTAAATAATAGCCTAAAATGGTATAATACTAGTGCAGTGACATTGAGATCGCTCTGGCCACTACCACAATTCAGAATATAGGCCAGCACATCTGCGGTTACCCTCAAAATCTGGCACTCTAGGCAGTTGTCCACTCTGCCTATTGGGAAATCTGGCCCTGATTTTGCTAAAGACTACAAGGTAGTTCAAATGCAATCAAAACAGTCTATTCTGTGCACTATGAAGGACACATTCTAGATAAGTATTTATATTAATGAAATCAATCATTCTAGGTAAGTATTTATATTAATTAAATCAAGATCTACTTATTCTTGCTGTATGCTTTAGAACAGTGATTCTCAACCAGGGTGACATGGCACTTTGGTGTGCCACAGACATCAATTTAGGGTGCCCTGTGTTTTCCATAAGGACTAACAAAAATGGACTTTTAAAAAAAGATTTATAGAAATTGTTAAGCATAATATGTTTAGTTTTGTTATTATGATTATAAAACCCAATAATATCTGTATATTTATGTATTGTACCCTTCACGATGCCCTTGATAAAGTACATCAATATGTTAGGGGTGCCCCGAATGTTCTAGATTCCATGTTAGGGGTGCCCCAAGCAAAAAAAGATTGAGAAAGTATGGAGAAGCTATTATTTCACCATGAGAAGGGCAAGAAGAAAATTTACCTTAAAAGGACTGGTCACTTGTTCAAAGCCTCACTTCAGTGGAAGCATCCATATTGACAGGAGTTGAATGATTATTCTTACCTATTCATTTTTTCCACCTTTTCTAGCAGCCTCCAAAAGAGGAGGGAGGTGATAAGGTACGTTATCCCATTGAAGTAGCTCTGCATACCAGGTCACCAAGCTGAGGCTTTCAAAGATATAGAAAGATATGTGCTAGGAGGTATCTTCCATACTGCCCTTTTGTCATGGCTTTGAGCTGCTCTCTCTACCCATGTCCTGCTTAATTCTTGTGCTCTGTCCCAGCATTCCCTCACACTGAATAGGAAATATGACTGACATGCACACACTCACTGCTGTAAGATCGATTGATTTAACAGCTGGGACAGGCTCCATGCTGACAAAAGGAGTGTGTCAATATAAAAGGTTAACAGATTTTAAAACAATTTAACTCCAATAAACAAAGCATCCAAAACACTACCGCATATTATTAGCTTGATAAGGTCAAGTAAAGAGAAGGTATAGAGGTGACAACTCCACTTTAGTTAGGCAGGCTCAGTTCTGTTGAGGTTAAAGAGTCCCTAACTACTAAAACATAAAACTTTAAAATCTTTACACTGACTGAGAAACAAAAAGAACAACCTATCAACAGTTTAAATTAGGGTGACCACATGTCCCGGAATGCCCAGGACTGTCCCTTAATTCTTTAGTGTGTCCCGCGTCCCGAATGATACCCCACCGGGACGATAAAGAGTGCCGGAATCATCAGGTCAGCCCTGTTCTATTTTGAGCCCTGTTCTGCTTCTGTGTGCTCCGGTGCTGCAGGCCAGCTAAGGCGCTCAGTGAGTCATCACTGCAGCAGCCTAGAGCCTACTCTGTAAGTAACAACATGCATGTCGCCATGCACAACCACCAGCCAATGAAGACAGTATTTCCACAATGGCTGGCTGGTCTGTGTGTGTGTGAATTCATACGCTGATGCATGCTATGTGCTGGTGTGATTGTGAGTGAGCGAGGCAGAACTGAGCAAGATTGCAAGCAAGAAGAGTGAGCTGAGCACAGGGCCTTTCAGACAGTGACAGACTCAGTGACTGAGCGCAGTGAGGCGGCTGAAGTGGCAAGTGCAGGCGCAGTGGCGGAGGGCGGAAGGAACTTGGAGGAAGAAGACAGAAAGAAGAGAGGATTTCATTGGAGGATTACAGAACAGCGCATGCTGCAGCAGAGACACAGTCCCAAGGCTGAGTGGCTGTGCTCCCGCTGGCGGGCGCTGACTTCATGCCTCCCTGGCTTATTCTTCTCTTCTGACTCCTGACAGAAAGTGTAATTGTAAACCATATCACTGAAGACTGTCAGTCTTCTTCAATCAAGAAAACATTACTATACGCACATAGCTAATAAGCAAAGCATAGTTGTTTCTGTTACTTTCATACATATACAGCTGATTTTTTTAACCCGGAGTGCCTGCCAGCCAGAGGGGGGTATCATGCAGCAATACATACACTCTGTGAAGTAGGGTGACCACATGTCCCGCAATGGCAGATTGGAAATGTGGTCACCCTAGTTTAAATACATAGCTTGAACGAGATTAAAGCTGGTAGGTGATGGATCTCCTTTAAAAGATAAGCTGTGACCATAAATCCCTACTATCTGTAAAAATTAGAATTGTCATATAAAAGTATACTTCTGTAATACAACATTGTAGAATGTTAGAGATTTATGTAGAGAAACAATTACAATATATTGAATTCTAAACTGCACAAAGATGGAGGTAAAACAATATTCCCCTATAGGTAACATGAGGGAAGTCCCAGCAACTATGAAAACTGTGTAGAAGCAGCTAAAATACACTCTGAAGGAACAAAGAGCTATTTTAACAATATGACAAAGTGGGTTCCTTTTCAGGGCCCACAGTTATAAGCCCCGTCCCACAGTTAAGGAGAAACTGTGGATATCCCTTCCTCCAGTGATCCGTTGCACACAATACAGTCTGCTTAATGTGCAAAGCCAAGTGGAAAAGCATAGTATTTTAACAAACTACCTGTAGGTGTAAGCGCTTAATATTATGTGACTCAAGCTAGGAGCACACAAGATACTATAAAAGAGTTGTAAGTTCAGTCTGTGTGAAAATACGTTAAACTTCAATATTCACAAGAAGCAGGACAAGGAAATAGGTGTGTTTTATTTAACTCGTTAGATGCTAGCGAGGTCTCCAATACATTGTGAAGAAATATGTTGAAAACCTCTCTAGCATCCAAGTGGTCAACCCTTTGAGTGCCAGAGGGGTACGCACATTGCTTTGCAAAGCGTTGCATACCCCTCTGGCAGTCAATGGATTAAAGGGATAGTAATGTTTCATAATAAAAGCAGCTCCAATTAATCATCATAATATTTGGACTTTGGAGAGTGTTATTTCAATTCTGTCAGAGTTGTAGTACAAGAGTAATTCAATGATAAAGTATCCCCCTCCCCCCTTTTACTGATGTAACACTGTTCAGCCAGATCAGAAGGGAGGTGCCCAGGTAGACTGCAGAGAGGGACAATCTTAAATGAAGATAAGGGAAAAACCTGATAACTTGTCAAGGGGGGGCAGGGATTTCATTGTTCTCATAGGAAGAAGATTGTCCCCTGTTGTTATCTGTCTGGTCTATGGACTGGATTCCACATCTGAGAAGAGATGGCTTACACTAGGTAAAAGGGGCGGGAGGGGAAACTTTCCTTGTGAATATCTCTCAGACCATAAAGGTTTGAGAGATAAGACTTATATCGTTCTTCATGTTTTTTTAATGCCTACAAAATAAAATAAAGATAAAATGAAGTATTACTATCCCTTTAAGGGATCCTGCTACTTTATATTTTGCCTAGAGCCCAAAAGTGGATCAAAAATAACCTGAATTAATTGTGTCATTAACCTCTTGGATGTCTCTGATTTGAAGATGTCTCTAGCATCCATAGGGTTAATCATAAGAAAGTCTGTAAAACAACATTTCTGCCACTGAACTAAAGCAGGACCGCAGTTCTCGGAAAGTAAGTCAGAGGCTGATTAAACATACAAATTCTCATTAAAGCAGGAATGGTTTCAAGATGTTTTGGTTCTTTTTGCACGCGTGTATTTTACATTTTAAAAACTAGTTAATACACAGTAGTGACTGACGCAAAATGAGTGGTTAATCTACACAAGCCGTTACGTTCAAACATTCAGTTCTTTTTATTTCCAGTCAGAGAACTCTAATGAAGCAATTTCCCATCTTTTAAGTCCATGGAGTTCTGATCCAGGGTACGTTATACTTGCCAACATTTCAAAACTATTTTCAAGAACAATTTTTCCCTAGGCAGTTACGAGTGGTCTTTAACCGTTTCAGTGCCAGCGAGGTATCAAACATATTGCAACAGAACTTAAAAAAAGGTTATGGACCAGAGGCGTATGTAAAAGCATTGAGAAACAATGAGTTGCACACCACACTAGTTCTTAAAGGGATAATACTATTTATCATGATGCCAACAGAACACTGTGTATAACAGACCTAGTACACACATTACCCATGCCAAAATTCAAATTAATATACAAAAGTCATTTTATTGGGGGGGAAATCAGTACTGTAGCTCTTTTCCTGATTAGTAAAATAATTGTACACCTACTGCTGGGAAATGCGTTGTTTAAAAATCAAACTGTTATTACTAATATGAATCACGGTGCCATTTGGGGGTTTTGTACTAAAGTGTGATAAGGAGGTGAATAGACATAGATGATTTCTCCAGTGATATCACTTCCCCAGTTCCTGTGTTACTCTGTAGTGCCTTTGCATTAAGATCTCTGAAGTTGGAGAAATCTTATTGCATAAGCTCCATAGAATAATATAGGAACTGGAGAAGCGATATCACTGGAGAAGCCATCTCCACTTTATCCCCTCTTTATCACACTTTAGCACATAACATCCCTGGAGTCCAAATGACACTGTTTTTTTTTCTGTTCTTCTCTTTGCGAGAGAGCCAAGCCTTAGACTACAGATGTCCAAAGAATGTGATAGGAACAGTCCCACCTTGAAGTGACAGTTTGAACTGTACTAATCTTTCAGGGAAGCATCTACTAGAAGTAGGGTATTCAATCTTTTAATGGCAAACACATAGTGCACATAGAATGTAGGTTTACAATTACGTTTTTTGAACAAGCGACAAAAGCTGGAACAGTTGGACCATGACACAGGGGGCCCAAACCAGGGTCAGAACCTGAAAATATGGTTGACAGGGTACGACCACTATGGAATTCTATAGAAATAGTTTTGTTGCCATTTTAAAATAAAAAGTACCAGTTTCCTGGGTAATCAACTCACAACCAGGGTGAAGCTAGAGTAACACTGCTATAGTTTGTAAATAACTATGTATAATCACTTGATTATTAGCTACTAAAAATTACTACAATCATTACACACAAATACATGGGATTATAGACTTACTTGTCACAGAAATGTTGATTTCCCCTGTCCTTGGTGTGATCTCTCCATCATGAGGAAGCTGGGATATTCCAGACGAGCGTACGGATTCTAAGCTTAGGGATCCTTCATCTGCTGGATCACTAGGTGCAGATCTTCGATTGGCCGGTTGCCCTCTGGTAAGTCTTTCCATGTCAAAAGCTACATTATCTGTACACGGTACGTTAGTCTAAGAACAGATGTAAAGAGTGGAAAATGACTGCTTTAAGTTCATCTAGAGGAAACCATAATCAATATCTATCTGGTATTATACAGTTTCAAGCGATAGTAATACTTAATTTTTTGTTTATTATCGTAGGCATTAAAAAAATATTAAGAAACATGTCTTATCTGTCAAACCTTTATGGTTACCTCTCCCTGGCTGTTTCAGTCAAGTCTGCCATCTAGCTGACAGACTTGGATTCTGGTCTGCAGACCAGTCGGCGGCTCTTCAGCAGAGCCGAGATCGCAATCTTTAAAAAAAATACTTAATTGGAACGGTCTACAAAGTGTGCTTGCAAACCCGTTCCAATGTAGACTGTTCCAATGAAGTAGGTTTTTTTTTTAAAGATCTCGGCTCTGCTGAAGAGCCACCGACCAGTCTGAGGACCAGAATCCATATCTGTCAGCTAGAGCGCTGATGTGAAGGAGGGGGAAAATTTTGTTGCAAATCTCTCTCAAACCATAAAGGTTTGAGAGATAAGACTTACATAGTTATTGATATTTTTTTAATACCTACAATAATAAATAAACAAAAAATTTAAGCGGAACTACCACCCCTTGGAAACATGGCCCTAAATAATTACCCATCTGGCGACTAGCTGCTCAGTAGTGCTAGTCGCCAGAATTATTATCTCGTTCATGAGATTTATAGACTGCTTCGGGAATGACAGTCAGGAAACCGCGCACACATCTTTCCATAGTGATGTCTGCGCGCCTGCGCTGTCAGTTGTCATTCCTGGAGCAGTCTATAAATCTCATGAATGCAATAATAATTCTGGTGACTAGCGCTACTGAGCAGCTTGTTGCCAGATGGGGAATTATTTGGAGCCATGGTAGTTCCACTTTAAGTATTACTATCCCTTTCAGGGTGCCCATCTTTAATGATTTCACATGATATCCTCTCTGTCCTGTACAAAAGACCTGATGAAGAGGAGCGATATCCACCAATCAGGATATAGCAGTGTTACTGAATAACAATAATAGTTGGAAAAAAAATGCATGGGCAGGCAAAAAGTAACTTTCCAACTGATGCTGAACCACAATTTCCTAGCTAAGGATGATTGGAGTTGTCATTCAAAAACAGTTGGAGAGCTTCAGATTCCCCATTCCTGGTTTAAACTCATAAAAGCACTTAACGCTTCAAGTGCCAGAGGGACATGCAATGCTTGCTTCGCAATGTGTTGAACAGTCCTTTGGCACTCAATGGGTTAAGGAGTTATTTTCCAGTTCTTTGCTGATACTACATGGGCCACAATTGATGTGATGCATGAAATGCACCTAGTTGCAGACATACTTAGTATAAAGGCAATCACCAATTCTGGAGCAAACAAACTGCATCGTAGGGAACAAATAAACATTCCCATTGATTTAAATCGAATTCTTACCCCTTGATTGCTAAAGAGGTCTCCAAAGCACTGCAGAGCATTCATCTGGTTAAAAGTCTATTTAAATTAAAGCGGACCTTTCAGTGCATACTAAGTCGCTATGAATTCATTAAGCGCATGGCGACTAGCTTGGAAATAGATGTCTTACCTTTAAAAAACAGCAGAGTGTAAAGAAATCCTTCCCATTTGGGGACTGACGGGTAGATTAATGCGGTCTGCGCGCCTGCGCTGTCAGTCCCTTCCGGTAACCATGTGGTGCACTGCAGTGCTACCCAATGGAGACCGGGACTGACAGAGCAGGTGCGCAGACAAGATGTCTGCGCTGTAGCCTGGGTTCCAGTCTCCAAACGGGAAGGATTTCTTAAAAATCTGCTATTTTTTAAAGGTAAAACATCTATTTCCAAGCTAGTCCCCGTGCGTTTAATGAATGCATGGCGACTTAGTAAGATCTGAAAGTTCTGCTTTAATGGGAATTTGGCAATTTGTATTTGTCCCCCATGGTGCAGTTGGTTTGCTCTAGAACTGGTGTACTTTCATTTATACATATGGCCCAATTAGTGTCGAGAAACAACTGGCCACTCACAATTAAGACCTAGGCCTTGGACCAACTTGATATGTTATTAGTGTACTGTATAGCCCAAATGCACCGTCCCTAGTAGGGAGATTAGCATCATTATATGTCCCAAGATGGCTTCAAGGGTTCAGATGGGACCTCTCACCTTAACCCCTGGGCTTTTTTTTTTCTTTGTAAATAAAATACTTTGGTCTTGCTCTAAAACATTATTCATTTACAGCTAGAAGTGTAAATAGGTCATGAAATAAACTTTTTTTTTTTACTCTGTACCCATCAATCCTGTCCCCAACAAATGAAACATGCCCCCCTCTCTGGCCATCTGCAGAACTGAGAAGTGTGATCTCTGTCTCTCTCTGACTCAGGATCACAGTGAGGAAGAGGGAGGCAGAGAACAGTGACAAAAGCAATATTCACATACATTGCCTTTGTAATGTGGCTCCATTCACATGTGATCGCTGTAGCAATGATCACATGTGTGGGATCACCAGAGAATGGCTGGAACAGACTGCTCTGGTCCTGGACCAGTCAGTGACCTCCTCCCCACCCCGATCACAGAGCACCCTGAGGTACGCTGTGATCATTAACACATGACATGCCAGGACTGTCATTGGTTCTCAAAGTACAAAATTGTGTGATGGTCCTGGCACGTCATTCAGCATTAATGGGGTTAGGATATGTTTGTTTTGTACCAGATAAGGGTGGGATCATAGGAAGAGTAGGGGGCATGGGTTGGGCTAGGGGGATAATGCTATGTAAGTCTGGCTTTCATCGTACAGGGCATCCTATATAATAATTCGCTAAATCGTGTGTAACGCCCGACATGCACAGTAGACACTGCTGCATGTGCGGCAGTCATGCGCAGTAGAGACTGCACGCGCCGCGGCTGATACAGAGCTGGGCGCTCTGAAGGAGCGTCGAGCTCTGTATCAGCAGCGGCGTGGGCAGTCTCCACCGCGTGTGACTGCCCCGCGACCGGCTGCCAGAGGCACTGTGGCCCGTGTAACGGGCTATTCAACTAGTTTATCATATTTGGGTAAAATAAATCACATGTTAAAGGGTAATTATGCCTATAGGAATATGTGACTCTGCATTTGTAGAAACACTTACCCAGATAGGAGTAGTTTATAAAGCAGTCAGGTATTTATGTTTTAATCAATTTCCATAATATCTGCAGGTGGCTGTATCTGATTTACACCATTTTAGATATGAATTTAGTTTTCACCTCCATACAGAAAAATAGATGTTATCAGACTGAATGAGGATGGCCATAGAGTGAGTCCTAATCATGAATCCAAAGGGACATAAGACCTTTTCAATAATACTGTTTTGTTCTTATTTATTTATAGACTAGAGCAGGGTATAAATGCACACAAAACAGTAAATAGATATAACTGACTGATGTAAGCAGAAATATCGTCAAACAACTATTTCTCGTCAACAAATTAACAGCCATTTATTTCACTAATACCTAAAAATGAACTGGGTTATATACACTTAAATGCTCTCATTGATTGTCCAAGATTACCTGTCAATGGGCTCAGATAAGATAACAATAAAGAGCAGAGGACAGCAATCATAATCAATTAACTAACATTAGCGCTTATCTCTCAATACAAAGAGCACAGAAAGCATTACTTAAATACTCTCTGAACAGGACAATTTGCATTCATAAAAGAGCAAGTTTAAGATTAAATTTTAGGAATGCGTAATCATTTATTTTTCATTTGCTAATTGTAAGCATGCACACACAATGTGTTGGATACCTCTGTAGCACTCAAAGGGTTATTAAAGTTATATCAACCTATTTAATTTTTTTGGTGTTGGCTTAAAGGGATAGTAACACTTCATATTAAGAATATATACTATATTCATATATATTACAATTTATATTGTAAGCTTTATCCTCCTGAGTAAAACAAGGGCACTCTCACTGCTGAAATGTGTTTTATTCAAAAGTAATTGCGGTATCACAGTGGCCTAGAACTGTACAGTGGCGCTTGTGCTACATCGTCCTATGTAAAGTTCTGGTCAATTGACCATAAAGTTCCACAGAAAGGTGTAGCAACAGCTCCACTGTACAATTCCAGGCCATTGTGGTACTGCACCTAAAAAATCAAGTTTGATAAAGCTTACAGTACACATTTAACTATATATTAAGTGATACTATCCCTTTAAGTTCCATGAAGGATGTATCCACTACACACTAGCACAAATCAAACCTTAACGTAGAACAGCGAGACATGATGCAATTAGAGGTTTATTTTTGTTCACTTGTGTCTTTATAGTCTATCTTTCTTCAGTGCCCTGTGTGTCACCCCAGTGTGACTCCCAGGTATTAGTCTGTTCCTGCTGCCTTCTCCAGCTTTGAAGTGTGTGAGAGATTGTACAAATACTCTCATCCTCAGAAAAAGCTAATCCACTGTACTCTGGAAACAGACCTGCTTTTAGCTCACAGAGAACAACCTCAAAAAGAGACACTGAATTAAATCTTAAACACACATAAAAAAACAGGAGTTATGGGAGGATTTCAGAAAAAAAAAACTAGAGTGAAACAGATAAATGAAAGGGACAGATCAAAAGAGACAGATGAGATGAGAAAATGTGTCTGTCTATCTATCTATCTATCTATCTATCTATCTATCTATCTATCTGTCTGTCTGTCTGTCTGTCTGTCTATCTATCTGTCTATCTATCTGTCTATCTAGGGCCTCTGTATTTAGGTTTCAACAAAAGTTCTATGTTTTCTACCTTAGCCTCGTTTTACTGCTCTCTGGTAGACCCCTTGGATTCTGGTCTGCGGACCGGACGGCTCGATTGGAGAGCCAAAATAGCAGTGGATACAAAGGACATTTTCATGACAACGGTCTACAAAGTGGGCACTGTTGTAATGAAGATTTCCTTTGTATGCACTGCTATTTTCGCTTTCCAGATGAGCCGTCCGGTCCACAGACCAGAATCCAAGTCTGACAGATAGAGCAGTAACGTACCTAAAAGGGGCGGGAGGGGTAAACTTTATATCGAGATTACTCTTAAACTATAAAAGTTGTTGCAAAAATACAGGGATGCTTTGGTTTATTTATTTAATACCTTCAATATTAAAGCCTAAATAAATTACTGTCCCTTTAAAGCAATCGAACTCAAAGGCACCAAAGACGGGAAAACAGGATTTTAAGATACTTGTTATTAAAGGGTTAGTAATGTCTATGTAATATTGCAGCTATTACAAAAATAAACTAATCAATTCCAGTCCCTCTCAGAGCTGTATGGTATGAGAGATATACGAGGCTACAGTTCCCCCCTCCCTCCCCTTTCCCTGATGTCAGCTGTAAAGCTGACAGGAGGAGATTTGTGTCCGCCGACTTGAGGTGGCTCTTCAGCAGAGCCAAAATGCGCAATGTATAAAGAAATACTTCACTGGAACAGTCTACAAAGTGTGCCAGGTTTGCAAGCACACTTTGAAGACCATTCCAATGAAGTATTTATTTTTACATTGTGCTACTTCGGCTCTGCTGAAGAGCCGCCTGCTTGTCTCGGGACCAGGATCTACTACCGTCAGCTTACAACTGACATCAGTAAAAGGGGAGGGAGGAGGGGATTTTAGAATTGTATATCTCTCATACCATAAAGGTTTGAGAAATGGGACTGGGATTGTTTAGTTTATTTTGGTAATAGCTGCAATATTACATTTTTTATATAACATTACTAACCCTTTAAATACCTTTCTCTAAGCCCATATGGAACAGAGGGGTACCATGGGGTAAAGCTCCCATCCTCCAGCGGGCAGGATACATCAAAAAAGGCAGGTACTTTGAGGAGGAGTCTCCCTTTTCTTCCTTCAGCTTTATCCCCCACCCTCAGCTTCACATATAGTAAAGTGGCACAAGAAACAAGAAGTGGGAGGAAATTAAGAAAAAACCCTGAATAAAGAACCCAAGAAGACTCCTTTGCCTGGGGAATTAAACACAAGGTTTTTTTCTCCTGTGGGAGTCCAGTGGTCCATATGAATTAAGAGAGTTGGAGTCCTGTGTTCCATATGGATATAATGGTAAGTGTCACTAAAATCCTGTTTTCTCTTACGTCTTATATGGAACACAGGAACCAAAGCACCCACTAAGATACCTGGTAGGAAAAGAGAAAAATCTCTCCCCACAGAAGTCCAGTATTCCACCGGAATAAACTGGTGTCATGTAAACCTTGGGTGTCAATGGACACTGAAGTATCAGAGCAAATGACAAAATGAGAGCCAACAGGGCTCAAAAATTCTGAATAGGCTAGAAAAAAAGGGGCCATTAAACAGGCACAACCGTCTGAAGGACATCTCAGCTAAAACTGGACTCAGCTTAGGCAGGATATTGACATGGTAGTGTTTGGTAAATGAGTGCAAAGATGACCACGCCTCCAACATACACAGCTGTTCAGCAGAAGCCTAGTTCTTGTAGCCCAGGAACTTCCCACAGATCTAGTGGAGTGTGCTGTGACCTGGTAAAGAACAGGTTTCTTTCTGATCATATATACTTGTTGTATAGTAGCCTTGTTCCAGGACAGAACAGTAACTTTGGATACAGCATGACCCGCTCTATGGCCTTCAGGAAGAAAGAAGAAATCAGCCTTTCTAAAAGGCTTTGTACGATGTACATAACACTTCAGATACTGAACCATGTCCAACAGGTTACGATCCTGCTCCTGCTTGATAGAAGGATAAGGACGAAAGGAACAAAGAACAATTTCCTGGTTGATGTGAAAACTGCATATGACCTTTGGCAAGACACCTCTAGGTGTATGAAGGACTGTCTTGTTATGGTGAAAAAACAGGAAAGAGGGTTTATAAAAGAAGGCTTGTAGTTCAGCAACTCTTTGCAAAGAAACAATGGACAAAAGAAAGGCCATCTTATGAGTCACAAATTGCAAGGAAACAGATGAGAGAGGTTCAAAAGGAGGTATACAAAGAATGCCCAACACCAGGTTTAGGTCCAAGAAGGAGTGGGATCAATAAATGCAGGGAAGGCGTATATGATCAACGTTACATTGTCTGACCGGATACTCACTGGTGTTCCCATCAGTTCCTGAGACTAGTAGAGATGGACAGGCGAATGGCACATACTTCAAATATGTTTACTGAACTGAGACTCTCCTCCCCGGTCCAATAGTCTTAAGCTCAGGCTGGCGTCTGTGGGAACCATTGTCCAATCCGGTTTTCAAAATGGTGTCCCCATGTCAGATGTGGGCTGTGAAGTCACCAGCACAGGCCTTCCATCGCCTGAGGGGACATGGTATGAGTTAGATGAGAAAGTTGCCTTGACCAGCTCCAGAGAATGTCTAGCTGAAGCTCACTCGTGTGAAATTGAGCATAGGGGACCAGATGTCCCAGGATTCTCAAGTTGACTCTTATCATCCCTGAAGGCCAGGAAAGTGTTTGAGACATGTCTCAGAGTCTGGATTTTGTCTTGGTAGAAACACTCTTCCTTGTAGGGTATCAAATATCATGCCTGAGAAACCAACCATGCAGCTCCAAGATGTGAACACATTCTAGTGTGAGGTCAGAATAGCCTCTGAAAAAGCTTTGTTCATAAGGTCTTCTAATAAGGGATTATGGAAATCCATTAAGAATGGACATAGGCCACCAGGGTGGTCATGACATTCTTGAAGATCCTTGTAGCTGATGCTAGGCCAAAAGGAAAGGCAGTGAACTGGTAGTGACTGCAGTTCAAGGAGAACCGAAGGGATGGATAATAGTCTGGATGTATATGGACATGGAGTTAAACGTCTTGAAGGTTTAGAGTTGCTAGTTATTCTCCTGGACACATTGTTGTGAAGACAGACTGCAGAGATTCCATCTTGAGTCACATAATGTTTAAAACAATTGAGATACAGAATAAGATGGCAGCCACCATCCTTCTTGGATACCACAAAAAGACTGAAGTAAAACCCTAAAATCGGAACCAAAACCTGTTTTACCAACAGGGATGACATGGCGTCTATGAACAAACTCTCCAGATCTGGGTCCCAGGGAACTGTGGACAAAAAGAAACAGTGAGGTGGAAGGGACTTTAGGTCTATGTGATAACCTTCAAAAAAAGACCTGTAAAACCCACTGTCCTTCACAAAAGACTTCCAAATGTCTTGAAAAAGACAACCCCCTACAGAAAGGGATGGAAAAGAATCCTATGAGTCATGCAGAGTTGAGCTTGTCAGCCTTAAGCTTCTCAGAAGACTGCTTGTTCTGCCAAGCCTGCATGTGCTTTGGGGCAGAGTGGGTCTGAGAAGCATGATGGGGTTGAACCATATGCCCCAAACATGCAGGGGGTATGAAATCCATGCTTCTTCCTGGGAAAAAAACATACATTTTCAAGAAACCTGAGAAACTCTTGCCTCCTGTAGCATCACCGATGACCTTACCCAGGTCAGGTCCAAAAGAGATGCTTGCCCACAAAAGGAAGGGACACCAAGGATATCTATGAAGATTGGTCAGCAAACCAAATCTTGAACAACAGAGTGTAATGCATGGCAACAGACAGAGATGAGAATTTACCAAAGAATCTGGTGGCATCAAAGGCCACTTCAGTTAGATATGCATTGTACTCCAAAATGTTGGCCAACATATCAAGAAGTTCCTCCTTAGGAACATCCCCACGGATAGACTCTGAAAGTTGTTCACCCCAGTATGTTGACCCTAGCCATAGCAAAGGTGGGTATTAGAGTGGTCTCAAAGTTCATCTTTAATAAACATTCTAGGCAATTATCATTGTGGTCCTTAAGGCCTGCAGCTCAGAGACCTGACGGGTCTCCAATGCTCTGAGGACGCTGTCCTCTGAGGAACAAGGGTCAGCTTCATAGGAATCCCCAAAGGACAATGAAAAATTCATGACTTCTCCATCTGTATCTATTTACTCTTCAAGACAAAAAAAAAAAAAAAAAAAAAAAAAATATATATATATATATATATATACACACTCTACACAGGATTCACATTTGGCGCTGCGCAGAGTGTTCACTGTTCCATGTTTCATTCATGCCACTCTCTATGTCTGTCAAAACACAGGATGTGTCCACCTTCTTGGAACACAAGCAATACCTGTAATCATCTGGCCCACCAACTTCTACTAACTGTGTAAAGCCTGAATAATTCAACTTTGCCAATATGGCTTTAATTTTTAATTTAGGTCAACACAAGTGACTTAGACTGACTACAGGCTAATATGGCCAGGAAAAGTTAATTACAATATTGCCATATCCTGCCCCTTTAAAATCATCTCCTGCAGTGATCGGCAATTGCGCATATTTCAGTTATATTTGATTGCAGTACATTTATACCATCACTAGTAGAAATTATCCTGGCACTGCAAATGATAGAAAGAGGGAGACAGAGATCCTGCCCTTCCCTTCTTACAACTCCCATCATCCTCCGCTGGCCAATATTGGCCTAAGGATATTGACAGTTGTTGTTAACAGCTGAAACACAAATAAACTGACAATTCAGCTTTGTTTCCCTGTTGTCTGATCATACTAGACTCACACATTCACTGTGTTCTAGCCCAGCCTTGTTCCACTGTCCACTGTTAGTTACAGAACCACTCTCATTGTTTAAAGTGAAAGTAACACTTAATATGTATGTTGTAGGTTTTAGCATCCTGAGTAAAACAAGGGTACTCCCACTGCTGAAAGGTGTTTTATTCAAAAGTTATTGCAGCTCAAACTTGAATAATTTGGTTGCAGTATCACAGTAGGCTGAAATGTTACAGTGGCACTGTTGCTACACCATCCAATGGACAGCTCTCAACTGATAATAAATCTCCATAGGATAGTATAGCAACAGTGCCACTGTACAATTTCAGGTCACTGACATATTGCACCTAAAAATTCAGTTTTGAGCTGCCCCAGCAGTGGGCGTTACCTTGTTTTACTCAGGAGGATAAACCTTACAATATAAATGTTACTATATATTAAGTGTTACTATCCCTTTAACATCCAAACCTTGTTCTACTGTCCACAGGTATTCACAGCATCACCTTGAGGACTCAGTGCATAGACTCCATATAATAACATAGGATATACATTGTCTGACACCCCAGCTTTGTATCACTATCATTGATAGTAAACAAACCTTACATACATTACCTGATACATTGCATACCCCTCTAGTCCTCAAGGGGTTAAGCATGTCCACACTGATCAGATCCCCACGCAAACACTGCCACTCAACCTCTTTAAGCATCCCATTTAATAACCAGCTTCCCTCCCAGTGATATGGTGCCTGAACTGGGAGGCGTTCCTGTCTCTCCACCAGAAGTAAGTTCATCACACACACACTCCTCTCCTGGTTCAGGCTCAGGCTCAAAGTATCTGAGTGGCCATGGGTGCTGGGGAAAGAAGATCAGTGCAAAAGATGCTTAACCCTTTGAGGACCATAGGCATACCTGGGAACTCTCATGGTTTGATCCTGAGACTCAGGGTTTTGAACCAAATCTCAAGGTCTGAGGGTGAAAGGGCAAAATCTCAGGTTGAAAGGGTCCAGTGTTTCCTGCGATATGATTTACACCAAATTATTGCTTAATATCCAAATTAGTGACATTTGTTTCAGAATGGCAGAAGGAGAAGTCCTGAAGGTCTTTTGAGTGTGTAAGGAGTGATATCTCAGTACTGTAACCTGTTAAATGATACTTGAAGACTGACTGGACCATCTCTAAGTTAGAGCAAATATTGAGCTAGCACAGAGAATCTACTTTCTTAGGAGCATTAAGAGTTAATATTTAAAATGTCTCAGGGTGACCATAGGGGTACACAATGCAGTGCAAAGAAATTAATCTATCAGTTTATCTGTCTACCTGTCTATCTATCTAACTATCTAGCAAAATATGGTGAAACTATGTAACAAAAACCTCAATTGTGGGTATTATAATAACCTCCTTTACATTAGTATGTCCAAAAAATCCTAATGGCTCAAATGAACTTTGCCTTTGTTCAAGAGATAACATCTTCAATCAGTTCTCAATGTCACGTCCGTGGAGGCAGACATGACATTTGTATAAATATACTTAACTTTTTAAGGATCAGAAGGGTGCCCAATGCATTGTGAAGCACTGTGTTGCACACCCCTCTGGTCCTTAAAGCGTTAAGATTACCTTGTACATTGAGTGGGATTTGTGTCCCCTTGTCCTGCTAACAACTGTCATGTCTGCCTCCAGGAGAAGGAGCCAAGTGAACAATTCAGAAGGGCCATTAGGAATTTCTGTCTGAAGTGGAGGATTACAATTAGGAGTAATAACTCCACCTTTAAACAGTCATTATGAAGTGGCACAGGTTTGCTTTTGTTTCTATTTGTGCTTTTAAAGGGATAATAATATTTCAAAATAAGAGCAGCTCCAATTAATCTTCATAGTATTCGGACCATGGAGAGTGTTATTTCAATACAGTCAGAGTTGTAGTTCAAGAGTAATTGAATGATAAAGTATCCTTCCTGCCCCTTTTACTGATGTAACTGTCCAGATGGATCACAGAGAGGGACAATCTTCAGTGAGAATAAGAAAAAATCTGAAAAATATGTCATGGGGGCAGGGTTTTCTTTACGCTCACAGTTAGAAGATTGTCCCTTGCTGTGAGCTGTCAGGTCAAGGGACCAATTCCCATATCTGAGGGGAGGTGGCTTACACTAGGTGAAGGGAGGGGGATACGTTATCATTCAATTACTCTTGAATTACAACTGACAATATTGAAAGAACGCTCTCCATGGCCCAAATACTATGGAGATTAATTGGAGCTGTTGTTTTTGCGAAACATTACTAACCCTTTAACTCAGGGATTTGTGGACAGCCCATTCATGTTTGGGCACTACTGTCACCATTTTGCACATACATTTTATGGTGTCTTAGAGCCTGGAGTTTTTTCTTTCTCAACCAGATATTATCCTGAAATCACAGACTTATCAGACAAGAGCTGTGCTCCACTCTGTTTATTCGTTTGAGCACCAGTGGGGGTTGCAACACCACACATTACCCACCTCTATGGTTAGTGGAGTAAAAATATGTATATGTATTTTATACATTACTAGGAATGTATCCGGTGAGGCACAAATGATTGTTCCAATACCTCCTAGTCACTGCTCTAAATAACTAAAATGCCTGAGGCACATACTGAAAAGCGACATTCTCAAGGTTACAAGGAGAAATTACAATAGGTTTCAAATCAGATATTTTTCTGTTCTGACAGACACAAATGGCAGTGTGACATGGTTACTTGAAACTAGTTTGTGTAGCTTTCAAGTGAATTGACAGTTCAACCTCCTTTGTGAATTTATATGTGCCCCTTGGATGCTAGAGAGATCTGCATTACATTGCACTGTGTTCCAGATCTCTCTAGTAATGATGAGCGAGCACCCCGATGCTCGGGTGCTCGGGTGCTCTGACCGAGCACCCCCTGAGGCTCGAGTGCTCGGCCGAGCACCCGAGCCCCATTGAAAAGCATGGGAGCACTCGAGCATTAAACCAGGCACCCCCTGCTCTGATGAGCGGAGGGTGCCTGGTCAATGTCCCCCTTCATCTCCGCTATGCCCCTCTTCCACAATGTCCCCCTTCATCTCCTATGCCATAGAGGAGATGAAGGGGGACATTGTGGAAGAGGGGCATAGCGGAGATGAAGGGGGACATTGTGGAAGAGGGGCATAGACTCTATGCCCCTCTTCCACAATGTCCCCCTTCATCTCCGCTATGCCCCTCTTCCACAATGTCCCCCTTCATCTCCTATGCCATAGAGGAGATGAAGGGGGACATTGTGGAAGAGGGGCATAGCGGAGATGAAGGGGGACATTGTGGAAGAGGGGCATAGACTCTATGCCCCTCTTCCACAATGTCCCCCTTCATCTCCGCTATGCCCCTCTTCCACAATGTCCCCCTTCATCTCCTCTATGGCATAGGAGATGAAGGGGGACATTGTGGAAGAGGGGCATAGCGGAGATGAAGGGGGACATTGTGGAAGAGGGGCATAGCGGAGATGAAGGGGGACATTGTGGAAGAGGGGCATAGAGTCTATGCCCCTCTTCCACAATGTCCCCCTTCATCTCCGCAATGCCCCCTTCATCTCCGCAATGCCCCCGTACCTCCAGTCCCTGGTGGTCCAGCGGAGCGTCTTCGGATCTGTGCCTCTTCCGGCACAGATCCCCTTCACCCGAACATGTCGGGCGAGCACATGGCGGTACTCGACGAGTACCGCCATGTGCCGAGCAGAGCGATGCTCGAGCCGATCCGAGCATCGGCCGAGCACGCTCGCTCATCACTACTCTCTAGCATCCAAGGGGTTAATTGAAGGGAACTAGATTCTGGTGCTTTGTTCTGTTTAGTGATAATTAGAAAGGGATCCATACAGAAACAAAAAAAAATCAGCTCCTTGGGGAGCTTTGTTTCCTTCCTTAACCCTTTAGGGTTTTGAGAGTGGTGGGTTTAGATTTATCTGGGATATCTTTGTTATGTATTAATGTGATTCCACAGTTTTATTAAATAGCTAATGGCCCCATATTAGGCTATTCACATGTGCATGGCTGGGAAAAACCTAATCGTCCATTCATCTTTGATCAGTGTAAAAAACAAATCAAATAAAATGAAAAAAAGCTGCTCCGCTGTGTGATCTAGGATTATGTTAATAAGCTTAGGGAGTGTATACGTACAGGGATATCCAAACGTGACCCCTTATTTATCCTTTGTCTTAGGGGGGCAGTAGATGAGTTTACTGCCATGCTGATCCTGGATGTCTCCAACTCCCTCCAATATAGATACACACAAACAAAAAAATGGATCACGCTGGAAGATAGCAGTTCAGCAGCGTAAAGCCACAACTGTAAAATTCATAAAACTTTATTGCATTGCATAATTAAAATCATACCTGCTACTTCACAGAAATATAGCATAGAAGAGAGACTTATAGAGTGGAAAGGTGGTAAGTGGTACAAGGTGTAGGTGTCAACGCATTTCACGCCATAGAGGAGCTTAATCATGACTGTACAAAGGAAAGACCTTTAACATACTGGCATTTAACTCCATCCCGACAATGGACTTACCAGGTATGTCCCGCAAAAACTGTCACTTAGTGACAGAGGACGTACCTGGTAAGTCCCGGAAGTCCGGGTCTCCGTGCAGCTGCACGCCATTCGGGGACTCTGGAATCATTTAGAGAAAAAAAAAATGTTAGCCGGGTGTTAAGGTGACAGCCACGGCTGTCACTAATGGGTTAAACAAATCTTGAACAAACAAGGATAGTGGAGAGGCCAATTGTGGCCAACTGTCTTACAGTTCTTAACCCCTTAGAGCCTAAGAGCAAAAGGCAAAACCAACAGATATAATGATAGCTCTGCTAGTGAGCCCCAGTAGAGCAAAAAAGATGACCATCGCTTCCTTTTTTACCTTTTGAGAGATTGGTTGTATATAGCTGGAAATCCATGTGTCTAGACAACAAGGAAGCAATTATATCTGTAGGTTTTGCCTTTTGATCTTGGGGTTAAGAACTGTGAGACAGTGATTATTAACTGGCCAAAATATGATTGGCCTCTCCATGATTCTTGACTGGTCAAGATTTGTTTAAATGCTAGTATGTTGGAGGTCTTTCCTTTCTACGGTCATGATTAAGCGCCTCTAAGGAGTGAAACGCTTTGACCCCTACATCTTGCCACTTTATAAGTCTCCCTTCGATGCCATCTTTGTGTGAAGTAACAGGTATGATTTTAATTATGCTATTCAATAAAGTTTAATGGATTTTACAACTGTGGTATTATGTTACTGAACTGCTATCTTCCTGTGGGATCCATTGTTTTGTTTGTGTGATAAAACAAATCAGCTGATGAGCCCCTCCCCAGATCTACAAGATTATTTTCTATTTCCTGTAGGTACTGTGGGGTCCTACACTGCCCTCAGTTGTCTACGGTGTGGAGATAATCTACTCCACACCTGTACTTCTGGGTGCTAACAGAACTACCAGAGGAGGCAGTGTGGAGCCTGGAAGTGGATCGGCTTTACAGTGTGGGAAATTGAGGACAGTGATAGGCCCACTCTCACTGTCTGCAGAAAAATAAAATAAGACAAATGATAAATAAGGAGGTGCAGCTGGGGCAGGGGAAGGCAATCCCTTACATATCTGCCTGCAGGGTGCCTGGTGTGTACTGAACTTTGTAAAACATACCAATGGACAGAGAAGTGTAAGTGGAGCAGCAAGTCTTAGACGGGGAAAGATAAGGCAGTATAAGCTAAAAAACAACTCACTAACTTTATTTTCAGTATAATATCCTTGTATGATGTGTGAGAGGCTTTATTTGATATTCCTCCCTCTCTCTTCTATCACAGCTTGAAAGTATCTCACCATCTTTATGTGCACTTGGTGATTGATTTTGTCAGCACATCAGGCACCACTAACATGAGAGAGTGGAATTCCAGTCAAAGACTTTCACTGCGCATACAAAGTTATCACACTGAAAATAATGTTAATGGAGTTTTTATTTCCACTTCGGTTTTCTGCCTCTTTCCTTCTGCTTCACACTTCTCCTCCCAGGACACTTCTTCATTCTCCCACAATCCTCATTCTGACTTCTCCACCTCATGACCATCTTCTACTCTCCCCCCTCTAGCTCCACTCTCATCCCCAAGTCCAAAGCCCTTAACTGTCAACCACCCTGCAGTCTATATTAATCTCAGCTTCTCTAAATTCTCTTTCTTCACCCAGCAAATGATCCTCATTCCAGTGCCCATCTCAGCCACCCCCTCTAGTGCCCTTCTCCTGTATCCCTCTCCCCAGTGTCTCTCTCTCCTTCATCCCTTCCCAGTGCCTCTCTCCTTAGCACTTCTTACCTTCTATTCCCCCAGAGCTTCTATAGTCAGTGCCTCTCTCCTTCACCCCTCCCCAATGCCTCTCTCCTTCACCCCTCTACAGTGTCACTCTTATTAGTGCCTCTCCTTAACCTATTCCAGTGCCTCTCTCCTTAGCACCTCTCACCTTCACCTCCCCCCGTGCTTCTCACCTTCACCCCTCCCCAGTGCCTCTCCCTACTGTCTCTCTCCTTCACCCCTCAGCACCTTACTGTCACTCTCCTTCACCTCCCCCCAGTGCCTCTATACTCAGTGTCTCTATCCTTCACTTCTCCCCTGTGCCTCTATACTCAATGCCTCTCTCCTTCACCTACCCCCAGTGCCTCTATACTCAATGCCTCTCTCCTTCACCTCCCCCCAGTGCCTCCATACTCGGTGCCTCTCTCCTTCACCTCCCCCAGTGCCTCTATACTCAGTGCCTCTATCCTTCACCTCCCCCCACTGCCTCTATACTCAGTGCCTCTATCCTTCACTTCTCCCCTGTGCCTCTATACTCAATGCCTCTCTCCTTCACCTCCCCCCAGTGCCTCTATACTCAATGCCTCTCTCCTTCACCTCCCCCCAGTGCCTCCATACTCGGTGCCTCTCTCCTTCACCTCCCCCAGTGCCTCTATACTCAGTGCCTCTATCCTTCACCTCTCCCCTGTGCCTCTATAGTCAATGCCTCTCTCCTTCACCTCCCACCAGTGCCTCTATACTCAGTGCCTCTCCCCTTCACCTCCCGGCAGTGCCTCTATACTCAGTGCCTCTCCCTTTCACCTCCCCCCAGTGCCTCTATACTCAGTGCCTCTGCCCTTCACCTCCCCCAGTGCCTCTGCCCCCAGTGACTCTGAACTTCAGCTCCCCCAGCGCCTCTGCCCTTCACCTCCCCCAGTGCCTCTGCACTCAGTGCCTCTCTCCTTCACCATTTTCAGTGTCTCTTCCAGTGTCTCTTGACACCCCTCCCCACAGTCTTTTCCCCCAGAGCCTATCTCCTTCATTTCCCCAGGTGTAATGTATTTATATATTGAATATTATAAATATGTTGTGTACACTGAGATTTGGACTATGTGTGTATTGATATATAGCCCCATACTTGTACACAGCACCTTGCAAAAATAGTCATAGTATAATACAAAAAACAAACAAAGGACAGGGGCAAGAGCATCAGGATAAAGTGCAACCATTGCAATATTAGCAGGATCAAAGTGCAGCAAAGGGAATCATACCCCAAAGAGCTTTCAATCAACTTAGCATTGGACTAGTATCCTTTTCCCAGCTAGTAAGCTTTTGGGGTATTTTCAGGCCCTGCTATTGGAAACTGTTGCATAGTGTGATACAAATCAGTGCTGCTTGCTGCAACTTTACTCAGAATGCAGTGATATGGCAGCATTACTGCTCTGTTTATGGTTCATATATACATTTTTAATCTTGATGATGCCCATTGCAACGATTCATTGTCTGACTGGGGCTGTCATGGGCTGTCCATCACTCCTGTTGCCTCCCCCTGCCCGAGGGATGAGGTTGCCAGGTCAATCCAGAGACAACACAAGCAAGTAAGTGGGCCACCGAAGGGTAGAATCATTGCTGTAGCATTCCTGTCATTGCGTCCCTAAGAGCAAGGGACTTCTACTATACATATTTCTGTACTGAGATAACGTATTTACATATTTATAATACTGGAAGATATATGAAAGTTAAGCAAAAATAAATCAAGCAAGGATCCAGCACATTGAATTTCATATTATAATGATTAATGATAAGTATCCTTTATTTTGACTTCACATATTGTGTAAGTACAGTATATGTACAATCACATTCTCTATAATTTATATTATATTTTTTTCTTCACCTTTTTTTTTATACTTTTATGTCCCTGACAGTGATCTTCCTGTATCTCAGTTTCAAGAGAGTTTTCTGGTCAGCAGACAATTAAGCAGGATGTAATAAATCGCTACAGTCTCTCTGGAGTTCTGAGTGCATTCAATTTTGTTTCACTAGACCTGCTATCATGTTCCCCAACTGAAAGCTCTCTGCAAGCAGATCCAGGTATCTCATTGTCAAGGTCATAAAAGCTGAAAAAACAAAATATAGGCAGTTTGACAGTACATATTATGTACTTGGACTTTGTAAAGTAAAAATAAAATGTTACTATTTCTTTAAGAAATACGCTACTTTATGTATGTAAGTAAAAGTACAAGTGTCTTGACAGTTTCCCTTACAAATGCAGATAATCATCATCCATCTCAAAGCCTGCTACTAAACTATTCAGTTCTCCCAATGCTTTCAGTAGGTGGCAGCCATGCCTTGCCAAGCTAGAGACTGGTGAAAAGATAAGGAACATCTGTGTACTAGTTTGTAAGTAATAGAGTTCTAGCAGAAGCATTTGTTAAATCTAAAATAAATTATATAATTATGATTATTAGTGGTTTCTATACAGTCAAGCAGTAACCTTGCTTAAGTTAATTTTAGCTGCCACTCCTCCTAGCATTAGCCAGTCCAAGCCCACCAAGTTAGCTAGCTAGCATCTGTACCAGCATTCTCTCCAGCTCTGGTCCTTTAAGAGTTAATGAAAGACTTTAACCCCTCAGTTGCTGTCTGTATACTAAATGAAAGAGATAACCCTTCAAAGCAGAAAACACAGTCTAACAGTATCCAACACTTTGCATGCTACAGACTCTGACACACATTGCTGTACAATATGTTGGATATGTCTCTTGCTCCTAGGAGGGTAAGTTTTGAATTTTCCACACATATATATGTGTGAGTCCTTTCCCTCTACTACTGTCTCCTAATTTAATCGACTTTATTTTTTGCTCAGTAATTAAAAAAAAAATGAGTCTCAATACAATCATCTTATTCATTACTTACCGCAATTCCCAAAGCCTTTAAAATATTCAGTTTGCACATTGGGCAGGTGCAGTGTTCGCTGAGCCAGGGATCCACGCACACCTTGTGGAAAACGTGCCTGAAAAATGAGTAAATGGAATGAGAAACAGGTCAAAACAACTGGAGGAAATTATTCAGCATGACAAATTTTCTGCTTTATAAGCACGTGTACTTATTTTTATATCTATATATATATATATATTAATATACACACACACAAACAAAGTGGAGAACTTGCCAAATCCGCCCCAGACACTCCGGGTTTCAGAGATAATTACTGGGTTGGATCTGTGGGAACAGAGGTTGCTTCTCAGTGAGTTTCCCAGTAACTCCTCCATAATGCATTCTATTTCCCTCCTACTTCCCATCACCTTCAGGGCAAATCACCTCTCAATCTAGTCTACCCAATTTAAGCTACACTGACATTATGATACAAATTGCATAATGTGAAGGCTTCCTCTCCCACTCTGGAGGTTGGGGACAAGAACGTTCCCAGGTATGTATTTACCTGCACACACACGCAAATCAAAATATAGATATATACATCCCTACATTTTAGTTCAAATGTTAAAGTCCAATTATGTATTACTAAGTCTGTTCCTATGGGAGCATTGCACACTGCTCTGGTTCCTAATGGGTTACACAGGAGCACACACTATCTACTTCACTTTGAATACAACTGCCAGCAGCAGTCATGTCCTTCTCCACAGACATGACATCTAGGACTGATTAAAGATGTTATTCATAGGGAGACATAAAACATTGAGAGACCACCATGACTAAGAACAAGACACATTATCTTGTTCGAGCTTGATGGGTGCTCCTCACATTTGTATGTCTTTCTAAGTATAAGGGCATCCCAGACATGGGCCCTTGCTTCCATGTGCCTAGAGGGATTCAGCTGCACCACACCGATGAGGCCTACATAGGACCCATAGGACCGAAACGTACATCTATGGTTTTACTGTCTCTCTCGTTTGGAGAGAAATTGCCTGATATTTTGGAGCTGGACTGTCTGTGGGCAGGACCAGTCTGATATGAATATGGAAATTTTCTCTCTGAAATGGCATATGGGAATGAAAAATGTGAGTTGTAGCAACACTGAGAGGCTACCATGCCTAAGAACAAGACACTTTATCTTGTTTGTGCTTGATGGGTGCTCCTCACATTTGCATGTCTTCCATGTTACTCATAGGGACCATTAGGATTTTCTGGGCATAATAAGGTAGGTGGGGTGTTAGTTCTCCATTAAACATGCAACTAGCTTTATACAAAGGTACTAAGCAGGAGCAGGATCAGTCAACAGTACTTTGCACTTATTTCTGTGTAGACATGTTTTCGTACATTTACCTCAAAGTGCCCTATCTCCTAAACTCAAGGAGAATCTGAGCCTTTTTGTAGCCCACTTGTCCAGTAAAGGATTAAATATAACGTGCAGTCCATTTAGGGACTCATGGGTTACAGTATGCAGCCCCTGGAATAAAACTGCTTTTCTAGGACCGAATTAGATAAAGAAAGATAAAACAGATCCAACAGATTAAATAGATTATATAGACTGGATAGACAGATAGATTCGAGAGCGGTAGAAAAAAGATAGATCGATAGATACCTAGACAGGCAGACATACAAACAGATAGACAGACACGGTTGGGGGGCGTGGAGTGCACAAATCTACCAGCCAGATGTACTGGCATTAGCCTCCAATGCTACTGGCTTCACTTCAGGGTATGCACTAACAAGTATGATTGCTCTAGTGCATACTGGCGCACACATTCTGCAGTGCAGAAGACTTTAAAGGGATAGTAATGTTTCATAATAAAAGCAGCTCTAATTAATCATCATAGTATTTGGACTTTGGAGAGTGTTATTTCCATTCTGTCAGAGTTGTAGTTCATGAGTAATTCAATGACAAAATATCCCCCTCCCGCCCCTTTTACTGATGTAACACTGTTCAGCCAGATCAGAAGGAAGGTGCCCAGGTAGATTACAGAGAGGGACAATCTTCAATTAAGATAAGGGAAAAACCTGAAAAACTTGTCAAGGGGGCAGGGCTTTCATTGTTCTCATAGGAATAAGAGTGTCCCCTTCTGTTATCTGTCTGGTCTATGGACTGGATTCCACATCTGAGAAGAGATGGCTTACACTAGGTAAAAGGGACGGGAGGGGGAACTTTGCTTGTGAATATCTCATAAACCATAAAGGTTTGAGAGATAAGACTTACATCGTTCTTCATGTTTTTTTAATGCCTACAAAATAAAATAAAGTTAAAACGAAGTATTACTATCCCTTTAATGCCAGCAAGCTCTGATTGCCTCCCCTGTAGCATCCACAGGTAAATATAATAAAGTTACACCATTTCCTCTGCACTTAGCTTCATACATAATGTAAAACAAGTGCAGATGAATGAAATGCAAAGAAATACCGCTGGCGCAATCAAGGTTAACGTGGACCTATCACCTTAAATTGTGGTTAAATATTTGAAAACTTCATTCAAAACTGCCTAGGTGTCATGTTAACCAAAAGTCCAGGAGATGTATAGTTTAGGAGATATTCACACTTGTATTTCTTGGGAAAGTGAAAGTTTCCTGGTACAGACCAGAGCTTAATCAGCATATGACACTTCACTGAAAAGGATTCATCAGAATATGAAATGTTACTGAAAAGCATAATTAACTATTAAGTGTCACTAGTACTGCACAGGTACTGCAATAAGCATACATTTGCATATGGTAACGTGTGAATATCTCCTTAAAGCGGAACTTTCACCATAGTTAAAGTCTCCCTGCAATAATAAGGCAGATGGCGACTAGCTTAAAAATAGTTATCTTAACTCTCAGAATTCTAAAGAAATCCTTAATATTCCGAGACTGACGGCAAGGTTAGTGCAGTCTGTGTTCCTGCGCCGTCAGTCCCTTCCTGTTACCTTGTGGCACACTGCAATACTTCTTAAAGGAGACCGGGACTGACAGAGCAAGCGTGCAGACAAGATGTCTGCGCTGATGCCTGGCTTCCCGTCTCGGAAGATTAAGGATTTCTTTAGAATCGTGTAGTTCTGAGAGAAAGATAACTATTATTAATCTAGTCACCATCTGCCTAATTATTGCAGGGCGACTTTAACTATGGTGAAAGTTCCGCTTTAACTATACGTTTGCCTGTCTTTTGGCTAACATGACATATAGGCAGTTTTTAATGCAGTTTTCAAATATGCAAACTTGATCTTCTCACTTGTGCACTGGCGTATCAATGAATGGTTCAGACATTTTGACAGATCTACCAGTGCTCATGTGAATTTAAAACTGGCACTGTTGATAGGTCGTAATGACTGGAGCTGAACACCTGTGCTATAAAATGTATGTGGACCTGTATCAAAAACCAGCACAAATTTGAAGCAAGTTCTAGTTGCAGGAAAGACAAATACTGATCATAAAGCTTTGACTTTGGAAATGTTCCCTGATAATAGCAGAATAAAGGAACAGCAACAAAATAAGCAAATACTAGATATTAACAGCAGAATAAATTAATAATAGCATTTTTGCCAAAAAAGTTATTCTTGTCAATTAGGTTTATTTATGAAGTGCCTACTGGTGCCGTAAGAGAGTCAAAGATGACCTTTTTGCAGCTGGCATCTGACTAATCATGTACTGCTCAGCTGCATCCTGGCACAGACTGGCATCAGAACTGTGACTGGACTAGCAATTAAAACTGAGACATGAGTGAGGGGTGGAAAACAAAGCACAACAGCTGTCACTGGACTACAATTCCCATCATCCTCAACCAGCCAGTCACGTGCTGAAGATGAATGGCTTTGTAAATCAGCAACAGCTGGACAGTCACAGGCTGCTCACTCGGAATTAAAGGGAAAGCAATCAGTGTACTAGTTCTAATGAAGCATTAAAGAAGCAGTAGACTTTTCTTAGTGCATATGGGGGATGTGTGACTACCAGTGTGCACTGTATATCCCCCACATACACTGTTTGATTCCCAGTCTGATTCAAGCGCACACTGCTAATCTGTTCTAACAGTAGGTATTGGAACCAGACTGGGGGAATGGGACCGCCAGTCCACTGTGGACCTATATAATGTGGTACTTCAGTGTGTAATATAGTCAGTATAATTGTGCCACCTTATAATAAATGATCAAGCGAATAAAAGAAAGATATTGTGGGTATCTAAGCTATATACTGGAAAGTAGTCCCAACCCATAAAGAGACCCATAAAATGAAATCAGTACAGCACTTGGTAGAGTAAATCGCTTACATTAATGCTGTTTATAGTTAGCATTAAGCTAAAACTTAACTTTTACTGAGTAATTTATTAAAATGGGTAATACAACAAGTGATAAATAAAATGTACATTCTTTGAGGATTAACCCCTTCTTTCTGTCTTGACATTCCAACCCCATATCCAAGCTGTCACCAAAACCTGTCTCTTCTTCCTGAAATATAAATATATAAAACCCGACCCTTCCTCTGTATGTCAACAGCAAGAAATCTCACTCAGGCCCTCATTCTCTCTAGACTTGACTGCTGCAACATTCTACTCTCTGGACTTCCTCCCTCTCAGTTTTCTCCCCTTCAGTCTGTTCTCACTTCAGCTGCTCACAGATACCTTCCCTCTCATCTGCTCCCCCTTCTGGCTGTCTATAAGGTCTCATATTTCTTACAAAATTCTTCTCTTCTCCTTTACAGGGATAGTAATGTTTCATAATAAAAGCAGCTCTAATTAATCATCATGGTATTTGGACGTTGGAGATTGTTATTTCAGTTCTGTCAGAGTTGTAGTTCAAGAATAATTCAATGACAAAGTATCCCCCCTCCTGTCCCCTTTTACTGATATAACACTGTTCAGCCAGATCAGAAGGGAGATGCCCAGGTAGACTGCAGAGAAGACAATCTTCAATTAAAATAAGGGAAAACCTGAAAAACTTGTCAAGGGGGTCAGGACTTTCATTGTTCTCATAGGAAGAAGATTGTCCCTTCTGTTATCTGTCTGGTCTATAGACTGCATTCCACATCTGAGAAGAGATGGCTTACACTAGGTAATTGGGGCGAGAGGGGAAACTTTGCTTGTGAATATCTCTCAAACCATAAAGGTTTGAGAGATAAGACTTATATCGTTCTTCATGTTTTTTTAATGCCTACAAAACAAAATAAAGATAAAATGAAGTATTACTATCCCTTTAAGTCACTTTCTTCTTCATCACCCTCTTACATTTCTGCTCTTATCTCCCGCTACACCCCTTCCCACTACCTGCGTTCTTCTCAAGGGTTCTTTTTGTCCTTTGCTTACACAACTCGAGCCATCTCTCTGCCGCAATCAGTTTTACTGGCTGCCCCTTGACTTTGGAATCTCCTCCCTATCACCATTCGCTAATCATCCACATTCATCACTTTCAAGCATCTCCTCAAAACCCACCTGCTCAAGGAGGTATCTCTGTAACAATATTCTTTGTCACATTAGAATCATTCTGCACTTCCATTACTGATGTCTTGTACTTGAACTTATGATCTCCTCCTACTGTCCCTGTATGTTGTCATGATCACTAATTAGATTGTAAGCTCCTTGGTTGGAGGCAAGGTCCTTTACCAACTACTTTTGCTGCACTTTTCTCCACACTAATAATGCAATGATCGCACTGTAGCATGATGCTCTTAACCCTGTCCTGTATTTTTATATTGAACTAGCAATGTGGGACGGCTTTGCCCTTTATGTGATGTAGGAAATATATACTTTTTAATTGTTTGGAATGAATGTTATAAATGGTATGATGAAACTTGTATGCACGAACACCCCCCCCCCCCCCCCCCCGGAAGTGGCGTTTGGTATGTTTGCTTCCTCGGCTGCTGTGTCTCCCTAGCACAGCCTCTTCCACTCAACATAGGTTTGTGGCGTGAGGATCTTGAGGTCCTCACAGAGCACCACCATGCATTCAATTAGCAGCGGTGAGCTCACTGAAAGTATGGTAGTGCCCTGTCAGGACCTCAAGATCCTCACAAGGCACAAAGCTATGTTGAGTGGAAGAGGTCGTGCAAGGGCGGCACAGCAGCAAACGAATTGGATGGCGATTCAAACATACCAACCACTGCTTCCAGAGGGAGGGGGGCCTCCTGAATACATGTGTGCCAACGTTATATCTTTAACTTCTCACAAGGTATGATTTTTTGTTGTTGTATACAAAGAATAAAAGACATACAATACAAATGTATATAACGGGCATCCAGAGTCTAGACAGAACACTGTGGCACTAGTAGTGAACGAAGTATATATAAGAGAGAAAAGAGAAGGAAGGGGCGCCTCATAGAGCAGTATGTTGATACAAAATATAACAGACCCCACTCCAAACCACTCAACCAGAGTACTCACAGATTAAGATAGTCTATTAGACACGTATGTGTGAGACAGACGACAGACAATGCTGATGGAAGATATTTTAATTCCCCACTCCCACTTGGGTATATTTACCATATGTTCCAAAGTGTTCAGCAGCTCTTAAAGGTCCAGTCGATGTTCCACGGTGTGTCCATCAAATGGACCAAAAAACAAAAGAGACAAAGTGCCAGCACAAATTCTACCAGATATAGAGCGTTAGAACTACAGTTAAAGGAGAACACTGAATCTCAGTACTCATGAAACTAGTTGCACCGGTGCACGATCCACACCGGTGTTGTAATTGCATGCAGGGGGATTTGGATCGCTAGGATCAAGCACCAAGTGAACGTTGATCCTCCAAAAGTACTCCAGGTAGTGTGAGCAAACACGCTCACAAGTGTTAAACAAACACTATTTGTATGTATATAGTGAAAATAAAGGATAAGTGTGCTAGAAATGTATCCAGACTGTATTAAAATATATAATACATAAAAAGTATATCTGGTATTCAATAAATTCAGAAATACTTAATAATAAAAACAATGTTCATTACTATGTGTAACGCGTTTCGTGGCGTTTACCCGCCACTTTATCAGACATGTAATGAACCCTATGTTTACGTTCTCACAAGGTATGATTTTTTTTTGTTTTGTACTTTGCATTCAGGGTAATTATTAGTAACTGTAAGCCAGAGGGGTATTCGTTGCAATTGTAAGGAATAAGTTTTGTACCCCTCTGGCAATGGAAGAGTTAACCCTGACTGACACAGAGGTATCCATCGCATTGCAACAGGATACCTGTATGCAATGAAAGGTTTAAGAGGGGATGTGGAGCCTGACAAGGGGAGGGGGAATTTTGTGATGTGCCGATATGGATACTCCATTGAAGGGTAAGAAACAACATTGCACTTTTTGGCCCTCCCCAGTGTTCCCAGGCAGACGAGGAGGCCATGGATCCCTTTCATAAAAGAGCCAGTTCTCAATAAAAGACAACACTTACTCTGCTCAGGGTAAGGCACTACAAATTCTGTGTCCCTGGTGCGATTTGCATGCTGCTAAATGTTGTCCGCAGTCACATACAGCAGCTTAGTTTCTGTAGGAGTCTCTGGACAGAATTTTCCAGCATGCAACTCACCAGGGACCCGTTCCAGATCATTCACAATACAGTGTAATGTAGCTGAGAACCAATACACTTTAATCAGGAAGAAGCCTTATAGGAGTGATTTGCATGCTGCCAAATGATGTCCGGAGACTCACATAGCAACTTACCGGAGTCAACCATCACAATACTTTGTTGACTCTGCTAAGTTTCTGTATCAGTCTCCGGACAGTATATATATATATATATATATATATATATATATATATATTATTAATATTTCTGTACAGCTCTGAGTATACATGTATGATGCTAAATAAAGACACAAACATACATATGTTAAAGTTCATCCACTTTTTGGTCTGCTATGAATCAATTTCATAGTACATGCATTTTTGTGTAATCTATTCTGTAAAGAGCAAAAACGATAGTAAAAAGACGCTAAAGCCTGCTAAGAGTGAACAGGCACCTTTTTACCTCCCAGGCTGGGATTCCCAACCCATTATACCTTGCCTATTTCACATCAGAAGGAAGTAGGAATAAGTGCTACAGAGGGTCTTATGGAATTTAGTGTTCCCATGTAAAGTTCAAAGGACTAAACCATTCAGTGTCCTATCATCAGAAAAGCACTTAAATGTATTAGTAATTGATTCATGTGAGGTGGGGACTGCAATTAACCCCTTTGTATCACCAACAAAGAGGTCCTGATGTATCCCCAAACAAGGCTGACATTTTTTTATTGCTGCCACTGCATGCAGGTAATACCGGCTTATACAGTGACTGCAATTGGGCGGTATGACATATTGGCTTGGCCCAAAGGGAAAAGCTGTCCAAGCCCCTATTCTGTATTGCCTTGGCACTCTGGGGGTTAAGTGCTATATTCAAGGAGCTAAACAGGACATATTCTGGGAGAAACCAACTGCACCACATTGAACAAAGAACAAAATCCCCAAATTCACACTGATTTAAACTGGGCATTTAACCACAGCCCAAAGCAGAGAACTAGAGAAGCATTTAAAGGGTTAAAGGCCCCATTTAGCCTCAATATGTTAAATGCCACATTTAAACCACTGGGAATTTTGTTTGTCCCCTACGGAGCAGACAATTTGCTACAGGATTACTTCTCTTGAGCTTTCTAATAATATCCTAATTGTATTTAGCAGTCTTGTCCAGCTAGAGAAATGGTTCACAGCTAGTGTGCCGTGGCACTGTAATGTGACATGCAAACCCGCTTAGGGTGCCACTTATGAAGATACTGACAAAAATATAAATACAAAATATACATTTTGTGTTTACATATCTCCCAAGTACCTTTTTTTAGGAGGGACAGTCCCAATTTGAAACCCATATCCCTCTGTCCCTCTTTCCCACCTTGGTATCCCTCTTTTAGGAGATCAGACTCTGGGGTGTGTATATATATATATATGTGTATCACGTTGCTCCACAGAAATAAAACTCACATTAATGTTTACATAAATTTAAGTATTTGTGTTTATAAATTATTCTGTGTAAATAAAATCATTTGTTCTTCTTCGAAACAAATAATTCAGCTACAAAAATTTGTCAACAGGCCATGAAGTAAACTACAAATTATCAGTAACGCCCCAGCAGCACCACTTAAAACAAAAGTGTCCCTCTTTGGCCATTAGAAATGTTTGGAGTTTTATGTTTATGTTTTAAATGTTTGTTCCTGGTATCCCAACTGTGAAACCTAAGAATAACTGAAGTATATATTCAGGGCTGGAATTCCCAATAGGCAGAGTAGGCAACTGCCTACAGCTCCAGATTTTGAGGGGAGCCTCAGTTGTGCTGGCCACACCCACATTCTGGATTGTGGGTGTGGCCAGAGAAATTTCAGAGTCCCTGCACCAGTTTTATACCCCTTTGCACTCCATTATTTAACCTCTTGGATGCCAGTAGAGTTCTCCAACAAGAGTTCCCTAGCAACCAATGGGTTAAAGCCTTTTTTTGTCCTTGCTTTTTATAGGCCAAGGGCATTTTCTATGCCAGGAAATAGTAAATGGGGTTGGGGCTGGGGACATGTGAGGAACAGGAGTGTGGTCATGGGTGGAGCTAAGGGTGCCTAGAGTGCCTTGCCTAAGGGCACCTGAAATGTAAATCCAGCCCTGTATTATTTATGTATTTGTAACCTTCATTATGCCCTTGAAGAATGACCAATACAGTGTTAAGAGTGCAACAAACATTCCAGACTGTGAGTTAGGGGTGCCTTGAGTAAATAAAGATTGAGAACCACTGAACTAGTGATATGTGGAGCTAAACCAGAGTCTGGTAGATAAATCTGAAATTAGGGTGCCATTGAATGTTTTACTGGACTGACAGTCGTCCCTCCTACCTCCCCTTTTATACCCAGTGTATAGCTGGGAGATTTATAAATGACTTTCGGACATAATGATGCTATCAACTTTGCTTTCCTTATATTCTAATGACATTCCCAGCCTCCCCGTGAGCCTCCATCGTGGGCTCCACTGATTTGCCCCTTTTGCATTTTGAAAGTGAAATAAAACATACCTGCCAATAATCCAATCTTGGGACATGGGAAAGTCACACAATATTCAGTCTTCTGAAATAAAGCAATCTCTAAATTTACCTCTAATGCATTTCTTGTCAATGTGTTGGAGACCTCTCCAGCTGTGGTACCTAATGTTATTTTGTACTTGAAAGTTACAGGCTAGGAGACCCTGGGGAGATTCACTAAGATGTGATAAAGAGGTGATAAAGTGGAGATGATTTCTCCAGTGATATCACTTCTCCAGATCCTATGTTATTCTATGGAGCCTATTCACTAAGATCTCCCCCTCTCATCTTCTTTGTTGCTAGATGATATTATCCTTCGCCCTAGTACATCACTGTTACACAGAATGACATATCAGGTAAAATGGGCAAAAATACAACATATACATTGTAAACTCTAAGGGCAGCATGAAAAAAGCAGCATGTTCACTATTTACAATGTAGTTGTAATAGAAAAATTATAAGAACCAAAATGTTACTGAATTGTGCATTTTTTGAATTAGTGCAATTTATTTAACACATGTGTGATGGAATAGGGGTCACGCTGGGAGTGAACTCTGTGCTCCCATTCTTGCAAATAGTAATGTCTTCTGTTGCATGTATTAAGAGTATTGCGATGATGTCATGGAGTCTAGCTAACACAATAGTTTCAGTGTTATCAATGTTATCAAATAGCCCACTGGCACAAGTTAAGGAAAGGCATTTAACATCCGGGAATATACAGGGGGATAGAAAAACGCATGTGAGTTCCTACCCCATAGAGCAGGCAACTCAAAATATATATTGCAAATGATATCTGTAACATCAGATCCTGGAGGGGGGTTTGCAAGAAAAGTCTAAGAGAGAAACTCATTGAGGAGAAGAAAGATGGGGATGTAGAAGTAGGGGTAGGGCCTCTCTTGAATAGAGAGAGGCCTGGGACCAGTCTGGATCCTGACTGACCCAGTTCTTGCTAAGGCAGCAGGGGGAATCTGGTACTGGTTTATGCATTCACCAGAAGAGATGGGTTAGTGAGAACTGTAGTGGCTGGGACCCTCTTCCAGTTGTGTACTGTAAGCCAAGTTTAGGCAGCTGCAGCCACGGAAATGCCTTGATGTTTTCATGACACTGATGAGAGTTGTCAAGCTAAACTATGGTGTCTATGGCCCAAGAACAGGAAAAGTGTACTGCAGATGACTTCTTAGGATGCGTTCTCCAAGCAATCTGCCAGCACTTGAAGGTGCAATGAAGCTTCATGCAACTGGGACTCTCCAGTGGGAGATGAGCAGCAGACTATTGGGCAGAAAATGTATACTAGAGGTTCAACTTTCTGGAACTTTCAAGTGAGATCCATACACCCCATATTTGATCAAATGTTTTGGGGATCCCCTGCTCAGTTAGAGACCTCTGTACTGGGAGAGATTATCATTTACCAGTTTGATCCAGTTTCCACGCCAGGAAGTCTCTCCGACATCCATAGTAATGCCAACACCTTCCACCCCATATCCAGCAGAAATTGCTCCACTTTTGATTTGCCTACAAGGGCCAAAAAAGCTTTTTCTTCTTCCTTATTGTAGCTGGTGTATTAATAGGACTGGAGAAATTATGCAGCACACACATCTGCACCATTGGAAACAATGAAAAATTACCAAAGTCTTCATTGATTTAAATGGAGCTTTTAACCCCTTGAATGGCAGAGTGGTTGGAGAATTATCTAGCATTCAAAGTGTAAAAGCCCCATCTAAATTATTAGACATTTGTCCTCTATGGAGCAGATGGTTTGTTACAGAATTACCCTAGTTCTTATTATGTTACTAAGAAACTTTTGTATGCCTTGGTCCCCTGTTACGCAGCAAAATTACATTTGTTGGCACTCACACAGTTAAATGATAAAAAAGTAAAAAAATAATAAATACACTTATTATAATATAAATATTGTCAATATTGTTTGCAAAAGTGTATCTGGGACAAAACCGGTGCATAAAACTGGAGAAGGCAATGAAAATCCCTCCAACTGATGTGTGAGATGCCATTTTGCTGGTAAATATAGTGCCAATTTCTAGGTTACATTTGCCCTATACTTTCCTCAAGGTGACTCCAATATGTCATCATCCCAAGTGATGAATCAAGTTGTCACCTTAGCTGCAGGGCAAAAGCTTTGATTAGTTTTTCTTCATGCAATGGAGGACCTTCACACCTTCTCTTCACTGTTTCATTTTTCTTTAGCTGTTCCACAGACAACAATGATCCCAGGTTGTTTTTTAGTGACTGGTGGTCCCTGAGCAAAGTAAGTGGCCTCCCAAACCCATTGGATGCCAGCAGGTACTCAGCACATTGCTTCATAATACTTTGGAGACCTCTCTAGAATCCAAAAAGTAATAACTACAATTGTCTTCCCTTTCTACTAAAAGTGAGTAGTCAGAATTTAAAGGAGAACAACTCTTTACAATAAACCTCACATAGCTTTCTATGGCCAGAAAATCCTAGAGGTCTTTGAATTTTGCCCTTTCCCCTTTGTCCAGGAGATTCTATTTTCAATCAGTTCTAGATGTCATGCCCATGGAGGCAGCCATGACAGTTGTTGGCAATTTTTAAAACCAATGGAGGCTGAGGGCATGGGCCAACTTAACCTTTAAGGATCAGAGGGATTCTGAAGCAATGCATTGCATTCCATTTTGGTTCTTAAAGGGATAAAATCACTATGTTCAGTGGGTAGAGTTTATGTCCTGTGGTTCACTAGCAACTATCATGTCTGCCTCCATGTGTCGGAATTGGGTATCTGTTTTTGTGGGGGAAATAATGGGTTTCCAGGTGCCGACACACCTTCCAGCTCTGTCTAGGGGTTAAGACTTTCTGTACCTGGGTGTATGGATGATGCAAATGAATTTCCTTTCTCAGTAGCTGAAGATGGTTTTATTTCAGTGAAACAGCATGCCTGTGTTCACAGGGTTACTCACATCAGGATCCAAACATCATGTAACACATTGTGAGGGGAACAGAGCAGTCTTATATTGGATTTTACACAACGTAAAAATGACAGAACAATTAGTTGTGATGTAGAATGTACAGTAAATAGAAAGCACAATAAGTATCTATTTGTGTAGACCCTATTTCTGAGGTACATGAAAAAGGTATCCTGCCTTGGGGAATTTAAGCTAGTATCTGTTAGTATTGAGAACAATACTTTAAGATGAAAGGGAACTGTTTTGGGGAATTTATAATAGATAAAAAGGGATTCTACCTTGGGAAAATTAAAAAAAAAGGGATCAATAACTCAATTAACCAGTATCTGTTAAATTAAAGGGATAGTAATACTTAAAATGTAAAAAATATATGTTGTAGGGTTTATCCCCCTGAGTAAAACAAGAGTACTCCCACTGCTGAAAGATGTTTCATTCAAAAGTTATTAATTTTCAAAGTTGAATTTTTTAGGTGCAATATCACAGTGGCCTGAAATTGTACAGTGGCGCTGTTGCTACATGATCCTATGGACAGCTTTGGTCCCAGGACCATAAATCTCCATAGGATGGTGTAGCAACATCGCCACTGTACAATTTCAGACCACTGTTATATTGCACCTAAAAAATTAAACTTTGAAAATTAATAACTTTTGAATGAAACACCTTTCAGCAGTGGGAGTAATCTTGTTTTACTCAGGGGGATAAACCCTACAACATATTTTTTTTTACATTTTACATATTACTATCCCTTTAACCAGTATCTGTTAGCCTTGAGAACAATACTTTAACCTGTTTTAGGGAATTTAATTACCTCAAAGTGAATTCATTAAGACTGTAGATTCCTGACAATACATGATACATCCAGATTCTTCATGGAATAACTTATATCTACTCCTACCTTAACTTGATTAACCATTTGAGTGCCAGAGGGGTACGGAATGCATTGCTTTGCAATGCATTCCGTACCCCTCTGGCACTCAAAGGGTTAAATAATATTGTCCTGATTTAAAAAACCTCCAAGAATATACAGCCCCAATGAGATCATCTTCACTTCAACACCCCACAATCCCTTCATAGCTGCACTGACAGTACTTCATTGTCTATAGTGCTATATCCACACCATGGACCTGACTGAACATGTTATCTCATAAATCAAGCAGCAAGAAAAAATTCAAAGAGATAATGGTGTGCCCCATATAACAGGAGAGACAAGGGTACAGTGGGTTCCAAACTGTGATGTATTAGAACCAGGCCTCCCACTCTTTTCAGTAAGTCCCGTGAATTATTAGCATCAGGTCTTTCAAAGTATCAAGGATATACAAAAGGGAACAGGAGACAACGTATATCTCACATAAAAAAAAAAACATATATAAATTTGAGATCTTTTACACAATCTAGGTATGACTCACTTTTTCGCAGTTAACAGAATTGATTAAAATGATCAATTACTCATATTCATGAAACAATATATGTAATTGTATTTAAAGATAATTATAATCAGTGAATTGGGATATAAGAGTATACAAAATTGACTCAGTAATATATCTTAATGTAACTAAGTCCTTTACTAAGAGATATAGATATAATGAAATTATAATACAATAAAATATATCAAATGACTATACAAATAACATACCAGCAAATATAGGGTTGAACCTGACATATAGGTATCCAAAGGTATAAGCTAGCAATATTTGAAGACAGCAGCATAGCAAGGGTTAATTGTTCCTTACAATTAATAACAATACAGTTGGTAGCAGCGTAAAAATACCTGCCCCACCCTGTAGGTACTAAGGCAACTAAGTGGCATGAGATTTGTCATGTGAGATGCGCTCAATAGTGCAACATGTCATGTAACAACCCTTTATAACCACATGCCCAGTACTGCAAGAATTAACAACCTATCTGATAGACAGTCCCAGATCTGCTAAATAGAATTTAAAGATTATAACGGCAAAATCATATCTGTTACACCACTCAGCAGTGCAGGGGTTAATAAGAACTATGGACAGTAAGGACCAGCCAATTACTCAATCCAAAATGGCGTATGCTGCCTTGTTCTGTCAAGATTTTCACATGTGACTATCTCAACAGGTCAAGATAACGCCCTGATACCACCACCCATACAATGCAATTATCAAATAGAACAAAGAATCTCTACCAGAACCACATACAAAGAGAAACATAAGGAAAACTTTCTAGACAGCATTGCAAGGGTTACTATAAAATACCAGATCAATGGAGAACAATGACCATCTCAGAACAGCCTTATGTGAATCATCTGCACCTGCTTGTGGTGGGTCTCTAGCACATCCCACAGCATTCATATGCAGACCTACACACGCACAATAAATAATTGGCTCTGCAGGTGTTAGTAATGCTAGCTAACTATAACTCTCAAAGATCTACAAATGCTATCAATCTGATCTCACCCTATTATTTATATGATTGGACTGTATGACTTCCAAAAATCATTCTAACTTTACAGCCAAATGGCTACTGCGTAATAGTTCTCAGCAGATTGGCCAAGTCCACTAGGAATTATTAAAAATAAGATTATCCCAGAATAGACTGGGTTATAATAATTTTAGAAGTATTACAGTGTATATATATATTAAAAAGAAACATAGAAACATAGAAACATAGAAGATTGACGGCAGAAAAAGACCACCTGGTCCATCTAGTCTGCCCTTTAGTATTCCTTTATTGTTATCTTAGGATAGATACATGTTTATCCCAGGAATATTTAAACTGTGTTACTGTGGATTTATCAACCACCTCTGCTGGAAGTTTGTTCCAAGTTTCTACTACTCTTTCAGTGAAATAATATTTTCTAATGTTTTTCTTGATTTTTCCTCCAACTAGCCTCAGATTGTGCCCCCTTGTTCTTGTATTCAGATTCTTATTAATCACACTTCCCTCCTGAACCTTGTTCAGTCCTTTAACATATTTAAAGGTTTCAATCATGTCCCCCCTTTCTCTTCTTTCCTCCAGACTATACATATTTAGATCTCTGAGTCGTTCTTCATAAGTTCTATGCTTTAGACCTTCCACCATTTTTGTAGCTCTTCTTTGAACCCGCTCAATTTTAGTTATATCCTTTTGCAGATGAGGCCTCCAGAACTGTACACAGTATTCCAGATGTGGTCTCACTAGAGCTCTATACAGAGGGATCACAATCTCCCTCTTCCTGCTTGTTATACCTCTAGCTATGCAGCCAAGCATACGATTTGCTTTCCCCACCGCCTGGTTGCATTGGTTACTCATCTTGAGGCTGTCAGAGATGACCACCCCCAAATCCTTCTCTTCTGAAGTCTTTGCTACCACAGAACTGCCAATACGATAGTCAGATTGAGGGTTTCTTTTCCCCAAGTGCATTATTTTACATTTGGAAACATTGAACTGAAGTTTCCATTGTTTTGACCACTTATCTAATAGTGCCAAATCATTCTCCATATTACAGACACCTCCTGGAACATCAACCCTATTACACACTTTTGTGTCATCAGCAAACAAGCAAACCTTCCCTGCCAAGCCTTCCCTTATGTCACTTACAAATATGTTGAACAGAACAGGGCCCAGAACAGATCCTTGTGGCACTCCACTTGTAACCAGTCTCTGCTCAGAATACACTCCATTAACAACAACCCTCTGGTTTCTGTCCTTCAGCCAACTGCAGATCCACTGAACTATCCAGGGGTTAAGTCCAATTCTTGATAATTTATCTATCAGCTCTTTATGGGGAACTGTATCGAAAGCTTTACTGAAATCCAGGTAGGCGATATCCACAGCACCACCTTCATCCAGCACTTTAGTTACATAGTCAAAGAAATCAATGAGATTAGTCTGACAGGATCGGCCCTCAGTGAAGCCATGCTGGTTTGGGTCCATCAGGTTGTTTTTTGTTAGATGGTCAATTATCTTCTTCTTTAGAAGAGTCTCCATCATTTTTACCACTACAGATGTCAGGCTGACTGGCCTGTAGTTACTAGCTTCTTCTTTACTACCCTTCTTGTGAATGGGTACAACATTGGCCATTCTCCAATCATCAGGAACTTCTCCCGTAAGAAGGGACTGGTTATACAGATTAGTCAGGGGGCCAACTATGACAGATCGGAGTTCTTTAAGAACTCTAGGGTGGATTCCATCCGGACCCATCGCTTTATTTGACTTTAGCCGGACAAGTTCCTCTAGAACATCGGCCTCTGAAAACACTGGGGCTAAAATTATACAACTAGAGGCAATGCTGTGTTCAGCCATTTTCTGATTATGAGGGCCGCCGTCTGAAAAAACTGAGCAGAAGTAGTTATTCAGATGGTCAGCGACCGCCTTTTCCTCTTCTATATACTGATTTTTTCCGTTGTTAATTTTTGTAATCCCGCAGTTTTTCTTCTTCCTGTCACTGATATATCTGAAGAAGGTTTTATTCCCCTTCTTAACAGATTTGGCCATTTCTTCCTCTTTTGAGGCTTTAGCAGCATTTATCATCTGTTTAGTCTTCTTCTGTATAGTTTTATACCCTTCTCTGTCCGCTTCACTTCCAGTCTCTTTATATCTCTTATAGGCAGACTTTTTATCTTTCACTATAGCTCTTACCTCTCTAGTAAACCATAGTGGATTTCTCTTTCTTTTCCTCTTGCTAATTTGTCTAACATGTAATCTTGTTGCCTTTAAGAGGACTTCTTTGAGTGTCTTCCACTGAGTACTCACTCTCGGTGTTTTATCCCACCCTTTTAATTCTTTCTTTACATATTCTCCCATATCCTCAAACTTCGTCTTCCTAAAGTCCAATACTTTGGTTGCAGAATGGGATTTCTCGTAGTCAGTCTGGATTCCGAACCACAAACATTGGTGGTCACTGGAACCTAGATTTTCTCCCACCTTCACCTCAGATACCAGGTCTTCATTTGTGAATACTAAGTCTAGGATATTGTCCCCTCTAGTTGGCGCCTTCACCAGCTGTTTTAGGGACATCCCCGTCAGGGCTTCTACGATGCTCCTACTTCTACATGTGTACGCACAAGGGATATTCCAATCAACATCAGGCATGTTGAAGTCTCCCATAACTACTATATCTCCCTTTACTGCCATTTGGGTAATCTCGTCCACTAGCATGTTGTCTTGCTCTTCAGATTGCCCCGGAGGCCTGTAGACTGCACCTATTCTTGTAACTGATCCCTTTTTATTCTGCAGACAGATCCAGAGAGTCTCCAACTCTTTACATGAATTCTGGATCGCTGTGGATTTTATGCTATCTTTAACATAAATGGCTACCCCACCCCCTCTTCTCTCAGCCCTATCTTTCCTATACAACGTGTATCCCGGAATGGCTATTTCCCAGTCATTACAGTCCCTGAACCATGTCTCTGTTATTACAATCAAGTCCAAGTCATCTCTACAAACTATTGATATTAGCTCGCTGAGCTTGTTGCCTAAGCTGCGAGCATTAGTACACATTACACAAAGAACATTACATTTATCACCAACAACAACTCTATCTACCGCACCATCATCTACCTCACCAACATCTGTATGTAAAGCACCAGCAACTTCCTGTGCACCAACATCTGTATCTATCACACTAACAAACTCAGAACCCTGGTTCACCAAAACTGTTCGGGGACAGAAATCAATCTTCTCAATGAAATTCCTGCCCCCTCCATCTAGTTTAAATGCCTCTCCAAGAAACACCTGAACTCTTCTCCAAGTACCTCAGTTCCTCTGTGTGACGGGTGCAGACCATCTCTCTTGAACATTTCTTTACAACTCCACCTTCTAACACTGTGACTGACAAATCCAAAACCTTCTTCTTTACACCACTGTCTTAGCCAACCATTGAACTCCAGGATACGAAGTCTCTTACTATTTTCAGAGCGGACTGGCAAAATCTCTGAAAAAGTGATAGAGTCTGTCATTCTGCTCAGCTCCAGGCTGAGACTTTGAAATTCCATTTTCACCTCTTCAACACTTTTCTGGGACAAATCGTTTGTACCGAGATGAATGATCAGATCAACTTCAGTCTCCTTTGTTGCAGCCTTGACAATATTTGAGATGCGTCTTTTATCCCTGCTTGCAGTAGCACCAGGAAGACATCTCACCTCCTTCAGTCCATCCTCATTCTGCCCTAAAGCAACACCTCTAACAATCGAGTCACCAACAAGGAGATGCTTTCTCTTCTTTTTAAGTCCATTTTCTGCTCCTGACTGCTTGTTACAATTCTCTCCTTTGGGACTCACAACATCCCGTACCTGAGTATCTGTGCTTTTATCTTCTGAAATCTCACTTTCCAATTCAGACAGGACACCAAAGGGATTACACACCGAAATACCAACAGTGTTGTGCTTCTGCTCCACAACTCTCAACCTCCCGGAACCAACTGTCTTCCACACAGCCCTTCTTTTCATGGGCCGTTGGGGCTGCGGTGGTGGATTACATGGTTGCTTGACTTCACACTCTAGCTGGGAAAGATTCACTTCTTTTGATTGCAGATAACACACCAAAGACTGCAGCCTGGAAATTTCACCATACAATGTGGACAGATGCAAACATACTGGACAACACCCCAAACTCCAGAGAGTACTGCGGAACACAACAGCCAGACAAGTGTTACACTGCACCAAACCAGACATCTTAGAATTAAAGCAGTTACTCACCAAACTGACAAAACCAGTGCCTTCACCAAACTCCTGCCGTTTTCAAACTACTGCAGTTTTTGAAACTACACACTTCTGTCTGTCTGCTGCACTTGTGTCTGGCTGCAAACTACTTACAGAGTAAACTCACAGAGTTGAAACCTCCTATAAATACACCTACTGCAGTTGATACGCTAACGAAGCGAGCCAATCCTTTTCTTATGCTAATCTAATGAAACCAGTTACCAGCTACACCCAAATAGACACCTATGCACACTATGCAGAAACCAAAACAAGCCAAATACAAACTTAAGCACTAATGATCCAAATTAACCAAAGTAAATAAACACACAATTCAAACTAAATACTAAATGCAACACAATTCCAAGTACTACAACATAAGCAGTATTAATGAATGATAGTAAGATTTTTTTTTTTTTTTTTTTTTTTTTTTTTTAAGTTTTTTGTCTACAATAGAAAAGAAGAGAGAAGTAAGAGTGAAGTAATAGTAATAGCCTGAGCTTACCTCAAGCTTGACTTAAGTACTGCAGTTTTTGAAACTACACACTTCTGTCTGTCTGCTGCACTTGTGTCTGGCTGCAAACTACTTACAGAGTACCATATTTACCAATATTAGATCAGGGAGTGGTCTCTTAGGCTCAACGTGACTCAGCATGGACCAGGTACAGGAAATTCAGCCAAACAAAAGCCCTTATGTCCCCATGTACAATGCTTATATTACCTAAACCCCCCTTACCAGAAAGGTACACCCATTCTTCTCTCATAGAGAATTAGAATATTGGGTAATCTTTAGATTTCCATCAAGTTTTCTGATTGGTAAATAACATATACCATAATATGCATATAAACTTGAAGAAATGAATCTATCATGCCGCTAGGTGTCAGTCTACCGCCAGAAATCTTCAGGAAAGACCCTAGCTGTCAATCATACTAACAAGCATATAGATAAAAAATAATTGGATGAGTGACCTCTCAAAATGTGAAACTAACCTCTTCCTACTCAGAAAAGCAAGTGCATCTCTCCTACATTAGATAAAATTCATGTTCAATGAAGAAAAAGGCCCCCTTTCAAGGATATTTACTGTATAGAAGTCTCAAAATCCATTTCTAGAGCCCAAAACTAATCCCTCTTAAAGACACATATGTACAGACAAGATGGTTTCTAGACAGCATCTTAACCATTTCTTTCCCAGCAGAGGGCAGAACCTCTGACAAAAGGGGATTCACCAGTTATAGATTCCAAGGCCAAAAAAGGTTCGGGGGCCTATTAAAGAGATAGGGCGTGTTCCTCTTTATTGTGAACCTCAGTTTATCACAACATGAAGTTTTCATACGCCAAACTTATTCTACAGCAATGAACACAATGGCAGCAATGCTTCTACTTTATTAGTGATATTGCAAAAGGTCTTCAAGATAAAGTATGCCTTTTTGCAGATGATACTTTGATTTGCAACAGGATATACAATCCTGGAGGAATAAGCCCAGTGGTGATTTACGTAAATTAGAAGAATGGACTGGAGTGTGTCAGCTGAAGTTTAATTTTGATAAATGTAAAATAATGCATTTGGGAAGTAAAAGATCCAAAGGCAGAATAAAGTATTAAGGGTTCTGTGCTGTCTGCAACAACAATGGAAGGGGACTTGGAAGCATTTATTTCTGATGACTTAAATGTAGGCAGGCAATGTAATAAAGCAGCGGGGAATGCAAGCAGGGTTGTATAACTAGCGGCATTAGTAGTAGAGAAATGGAGGTGGTCAAGCCACTCTATAGATCTCTGGTTAGAACTCATGTAGAGTATTATGTAAAGCACTGGATACCTAATTCCAGTACTTTACTAATCAGGCATTAGTAGTAGAGAAATGGAGGTGGTCATGCCACTCTATAGATCTCTGGTTAGATCTCATGTAGAGTATTGTGTAAAGTACTGGGAACCTTATCCCCAGGAGGATAACGATATTCTGGCAAAAGGAGGTACTGTGTTAGCCGTAGAAAAAGCAGGAGACTGGTAGAGTAAAATAGTACCTTTATGGGATAACTGATTAGCTTTAGAATCCAAGCTTCCAAGACAATTTATGTCTCTTGGTCAGCCATGTTTAGAATGAAGACTGAATACAAAATACATGCCAGGATATACACATCCTTTTTAAATTTGAATTCCACAGAAGGTGTAATTCTTATCACCATTATCAGTGTAGATTATTCTTTAGACTCTAGCAGAGGCATCCCTTTGTAGCTAGCCAAGTGGTACAAGAATTATTTGCCTTTTGATGTCTGAATAACTCCAGTAAATTTAATGTGTAGAGAGTACATTACTTGCAGCCAGAGATGGCCAATTATATGGAATGTAAGGGTTAACCCTTCCGAAAGCCAGAGGAGTGCACAGCACATTACTGTGCAATGCGTTACGTACCCCTCTGTCACCTAAGGACCCAAAATATGTTTATTTTATGAAATGTGACATAAAATCCTTGTCACAGTTCATGTCACAGTTAAGAGTGTTAACCTTGATTATCAATTTTTACTCACAGATCTTTATCTCTGTGTCTGAAAATGTTTAATCAGTACAGACACCCTGAGAACTTTAATGCTTTAAACAGTTTTTCAAAAATGTTGACCCATTGGGTGTCTCTTTTCTTGTACACACTGAACATATGAGAATTCAGTACATGTAATGTAAGAAATGTTCAGTATATAATCAGAATGGCTTACCAGAAGAAGTGATAGAGGTTAATACAGTGAGGGGATTTAAGCATGCATCAGATAGGCATAAGGCTATCCTGAACATAAGACAAGACCAAGGACCAAGTACGGTTTGAGGTTTTTTACAGCAGGAAAAATGGGCAGACTAGATGGGCCAAATGGTTCTTATCTGCTGTGAAATTCTATGTTTCTATTTGCTATCTTCAGAGTTCTGCCAGGTGTTCACAAGGGGAGGTATGAATATTACCTGGCTGATGCTGATATTCTAAAAGTGATTGTCTGATTCTGAAGTGGGTTGGCTAGTCACTGGAGGTTGCAATGGCACTACAAAACATTCACGTCACCAGAATGCATTGTCTGAGATGTCCTCTGCTGCAACTTCTCTGCATCCTGTGCTCAAGTATATGTTTACACGGGCAACTTCAATTAAAAGTTTTAAATTCTAAGCTTAGAGATATCCCTTGCTCTGTTTTTGTGTTTTTTTTTTTTTTAATTACCAAATCCCTATCAGACAGTGCATACTGGAAATTTCATCTCTTGTGAACATAGCCTGTTGCAGCATGCTGGCACTAGCCTTTGTTCATGTGTTGCGTACAGGCAACTTCAGCAAAGCTGATATGTATGGGAGCCACTGTTCAGATTGTTTACAACACATATCATTTCATTGATTCAATTAAAGGAGTTTCATGTGGGCTTCAGCCATTCAGTTTGGCTGATGTGAGACACCCACTGGTAACAACCTTGGCACTCTCATCCAACAAGATTGCCTCTGGAATACAGAGCACTGGAGTTAAGTGAATTGGGGAGCCTTGAGCGGCACTAAATCACATCACATTGCAAATACAGGGACGCTGCAACAAGCTGCACTGAGTTCCAGAATGTGTGGGTGATACCCTCCTGTGTAAACAGCCTAACCAGACACATTTTACTTTGTGCACTGTCTACATGGTGCAGACATCACTGCTAAACTGATGTTGCGTGTGGGAGCGAGCCCTAAATAGGATCAGACATGGAATTCTCCCTGACCCACCCAAACTGGATTGTGGCCTAGAAATTCTAAATAAAAATGCTATACACTCAGATTTTCCAGATATGTTTTCTTGTGAAGAAATCCCTGTTTAACCTTAACAATTGATCCCTTTAACCTCTGGACACTAGGGAGGTTACCATATTATTGACACAAATATATATCTGAATTCTTATTAGTACTGGTAACATGAAACAAAATTGTTTTTCTAAAATGTATCATGTAACAATTGCCAGTTACAGTAATTGCATCCAATATTAGTATTATTTTTCTTAGAGGAACAGAAATTGTAGTGCTTGTTACAGGAGAAAGCATGCAGAGGACAAAATTGCATTATGTTTCACAAGTCCACTGCTAATAACGGAACAGAGCATACTCTGGGACATATGCAAAAAGAAATGAAGTAATTCTGGGTCAAACCAAATGCACCACAGTGGACAAATGAACATTTCCACTGATTTAAAGGGTAACTGCAACCTCAGAGTGAATGACTTAATTGTCTTATAAGAAGGACTTATCAAGACGTCCTTCAAACAGAAATCCTTTATTTCTATTTACTGTTTTAATTTAAACATATTTTAATCAACAACTTGAATCCTTTAGAGTCATTCAGGTCCCCAGAAGTCCTTTGTCTGCTATGCAGAGATGAGACCCAGAAGAAGACTTCACTAAAGGTCACTATACAAAAAATATATAAACAGATATGTGACTGCTGTATGTAGACACTTACCTAGGCAAGCAGTATTAAACAAATTAAGAGCAACTAATTCCTAGGGTAATGCACAGGCACTTTAAATTAATGAGAATTTGCATTCTTTCTTTATGGTGCAGTTAGTTTGTTCCAGAATTGCTAATCTTTTGCATAAGATCCTTCACATTTTGCATCACATACTAACACCCAAAAATGATACTGCTATATAATTGACATAGTTACATAGTAAATTATATTGAAAAAGAGACAAGTCCATAAAGTTCAACCTTTACCACATTATAACCAAGAAAATGGGAATTATATAAGCCTTTCTAATGCCGAAACTGACAGACTGTTTACCAGAACATCTATTTTACCTACTAATACAGAGCATAACCCTGTATGTTCCCCTCTGCTAGAAATGCATCTAATCTTCTCTTTAATGTGTCCATTGTATCTGCCATTACCACATCCTTGCACAAGGAAAGTCACCATTTATTTATTTATTTTCCTTTTATATCAAGAGATTTTTATTGAAAATCAGAATATGAGACAACCAGTTACAAATAGAATTAAAATGACAAGGATTAACTTCATCTCGTGGCATACTTAATTCACAACAAGCAAACATATTTATCAATATAGTACATCAATAATCATGCATATGTGACACTATTGTAACTCTCTATACATGGTATACAGAAATAGTAAATGATAAATAAGTCCGTACTATTCCTCAAATTCACCAATTAAAGTAAATAAACACAGATCTCCCACCAGGCCAGTTAGCATGTATGACAGTGATTAGAGGAAATAAGAAGTATTATATAGGAGAAAGAACAAAGACTAGATAATGACAGAAAGGAACGGAAAGTGAAAGAGAGAAAGAGAAACACCGGTGTACTATGGGCCCAAGCTAGTATCTATAGCGATAGAGTGATCAAAACTGCAAGCAAAGACAGCAAGGAAACTTCACCAACCTACTGGTCCAATTATCCTTAGTCCACCTGCCAATAATCCAGAGGATGATCGAACACAATGAAGTAGCTAGGTCTGAACATTCATTCATACTGTTATCAGCCAGTGCTTAGAAGTATAAACCAGAGACAAGTGGGTATCCCACCCAGAGTCTAGCCTGCAGGTAAGCTACAGCTGAGCTGTACAATCAGCAGGTATGGTTACCCAGAATTAGAACGTGGTCAAAAGCGATGGATAAGAAAGACAGACAATGGTCCAGTAGACTCACGGTTTCCCGCTCGTCCTCCAAAAGGACTGCTAAAAGGCCCATGTGGAAAGAAAAGATTCCATTGTACCATTAGATAAGGCATGCAGCCGTTCCATGTCATACATTCCCTGCACTCCAGCCATCCACACCTGAATGGACGGAGCCTGCGCTGATCTCCGGGTCTTCGGGATCAGGTGTCTCGCCTGATGTAACATAAACAAAAGCAGGACTTTGGAAGAAGAAGGAACCAAGGGAGGTGCAGGTATGATAAGGAGCAAACAAAGTAGGGGGTCCGAGGTCAATGCGAGCGAAAGTATAGAATGCTAAAATCTCCAAATCTGTTTCCCAGTCCTGTATATAAGAAGGCTTGCTGTGAACAATAAAAGTGGGAAGGAGTAGGAAACGATAAAGTCTGGCAAGAGGTTTGGAGAATGGTGTAGCAGAGAAAAAGGTTTTCTCAAATGCAGTTAGGTCTCTGACTATATATCCTTTTGCAATCAGTGTTCCCAGGTAGTGCCTGACCTGCTGATAGCCCCATTGATGTGAGGTCAGAAGAGAATGAGCAGAAGCTAGGGAATCAAAAGGGAATGTCACCATTTAACAGCCGTGACTTAAAAAAAACAAAACTTTCCTCTGCTGACAGTGCTACGACCTTTCCTCTAGGGTGGCCCTAAATTATTTGATCAGGCCTTGGAATTAAATGCTTACTGCAGAGATCCTTATATTGACCTTTTGTATATTTATACAGTGTAACAAGATCTTTCCTCTAGATTAAATAAATCAAGTTTGACTAGATGTTCTTTCGTAATCAAAATCATCTATTCCTTTAATTCATTTTATTGCTCTTCTCTGTACTCTTGCCAGTTGTAGATTATACTTTGTCATAAGCGGTACTCAAAACTGCACTGCATATACACGTGGTAAGGTCTTACCCATGATTTTACAGTGGTAAAATTGTTATCCACTCTTGCTTCAATACCCCTTTTTATGCAAGACAGATCTTTGTTTGGTTTTGCTACTGCAGTTAGACAATCATCACTGTTTCAAGTTTACAGCTGGCAAGGACTACCTGAGCTTTCTGTAGCAACGAGTCTGTTAGAATGTTACCATTAAAGGGATAGTATCACTTAAAAATTACTATCCCTCATATTGTAGCCCTTAATAAACTGAGTTAAATGACACCAGCGGTATCTCTCAAACCTTTATGGTTTAAGAGAGAGACACTTTCAAAGTTTCCTCTCCCCTGCTGTCAGCGTTCTACTGCCAGCAGGAGAATCTGGTCCCGGGACAGGCAGAGCCGATGTCTCGTTATGGAAGGAAAAATGATCCATTGAAACAGTCTTCTATGCGTGCTTGTTAACCAATCATTTTTCCTTCCATAATGAGATATCGGCTCTGCTGAAGAGCCTCCGCTTGATTCAGAGACCGGATTCTCCTGCTGTCTGTTTTAAGCAATTGTTATAGATATTAAAAAATAAATTAAATGAGGTTAGTCTGGTCTCTCAAACCTTTATAGTTTGAGAGATATACAATGTTAAAGTTCCCCCTCCCTGTCCTTTCACAGACATCAGATGTATAGCCGACGGCATGAGATCCTGGTCCTGGGACCGGGCGTTGGCTCTTCAGCAGAGCCGAAATAGCGCTATCTAAAAAGAAATACTTCAATGGAACGGTCTACAAAGTGTGCTTGAGAGATGAAATAGCGCTATCTAAAAATAAATACTTCATTGGAATGGTCTACAAAGTGTGCTTGTAAACCAAGCACACGCTGTAGACCGTTCCAATGAAGTATTTCTTTTTAGATAGAGCTATTTCGGGTCGGCCAGCTACAATCTCCTTCTGTCTGCTATACAGCTGACGTCTGAAAAAGGGGAGGGAGGGGGAAATTTAGCATAGTATATCTCTCAAACTATAAAGGTTTGATAGACCAGACTAACCTCAATTTATTTATTTTTTTAATATCTACAATATAACAATTGCTTAAAAACAGACATTACTATCCCTTTAATGTTTATTTATATAGCCCCAAATGCAGTGCTTTACAAATTAAGGGTTTAGACAATACAGGGTGACAGATACTTAAAGTGAAACACTGGAGGTGGGGTACTTGCTTGAAAGCTTACAATGTAAAGTAGTAACAGTACATTTAATGACAATGCAGAACAATCACTTTTTAGACTTTCTATCTGTAAAAAAAAAAAAGAAAAGAAACGGAGGCCCCCACAAAGCATATGTAAGAATAGACTGTATGACTCAGAAAACATACATTTTCTAGCATTTTTAGGTCTTATTGTTCCTTTAAAGGGGAATTATTACCTAGGATTATGTTGCTTTCAGTTTGTTTAAAGGGATAGTAATACTTTGTTTTATCTTTATTTTATTTTGTAGGCATTAAAAAACCATGAAGAATGATATAAGTCTTATCTCTCAAACCTTTATGGTTTGAGAGATATTCACAAGCAAAGTTTCCCCCCTCGCCCCTTTTACCTAGTGTAAGCAATCTCTTCTCAGATGTGGAATGCAGTTCATAGACCAGACAGATAACAGCTGTATATATATATATATATATATATATATATATATATATAACAGATAACTTCTTCCTATGAGAACAATGAAAGCCCTGCCCCCCTTGACAAGTTTTTCAGGTTTTTCCCTTATCTTAATTGAAGATTGTCCCTCCCTGCAGTCTACCTGGGCACCTACCTTCTGATCTGGCTGAACAGTGTTACATCAGTAAAAGGGGTGGGAGGGGGATACTTCAAAGTCCAAATACTATGATGATTAATTAGAGCTGCTTTTATTATGAAACATTACTATCCCTTTAACTCATTGATTTAACTAAGTGTATGTGTGCGTGTATGTATGTGTGTGTGTGTGTGTATATGTGTGTGCCTATGTATGTATGTGTGTATATGTATGTGTGTGTTTATGTATATGTGTGTGTATGTGTATGTATACATGTGTGTGTGCATATGTGTGTGTATGTATGTGTGTGTATGTGTGTGTATGTATGTGTATTGCAACCTCAGTATAATGCTAATTGCCGCTTCCTGTAACGCTAGGAGCCGTTCACACCACACCGAAGTGAAGCGTGAACGCGCTCCTGGGTGCAGCAGGGAGGAGAATGACAGACTGCTGGGAAGTCCTGAGAGCCCTGCCACAGCTACATCATGCCACAGTATGCGGAAGTGGATAACTTTGATGTTGAATATCTTAAAATGTAAGTTACAAAAAAAGAGAGCGAGCACGTTTGCCTAATGCTTCTTAGCTGATTAAACAAGTGCTCTAAAGTTTTCCCGATGTGAATGTTCCTCTTTAATGCAAATAAAAACAATGAATGCTGTGTGAAGGACACATTCCTAGGTAAGTCCTGCTGATAAACAGATTAAGAGCCAGTTATTCTTAGGGTGTATTTCCTCTTTAATGACTGATATTTCTAGAATAGAGCAATGGATCTTAGTTTGGAGTAGGCCGGTGTAACGGGTAATATCCTTTTTCAGTGCTTATTGCTGATGGCCTGGTGTGCTGCCTGAACAAATCTCTTCTTTATGCTCTTTGTAAAGGGCCCATTGTGTGTAATATGTATTGAACACAGATCCAAGCAGAGTGACAATGCTAAATAAAGAATGATCTTTGTTATTAGTCCTGAAATAAGGAAGTAAAATTAAAGATGGATGGAATGGACCCTTATAGATTTAATAATTACCTGGTGCCATGCTTCAATCGCATGGCCAAATGATGGAAAGATACAGACACCAGCATTTATCATTGATGTCCGTATCAGCAGAGCTGTTGTCTTGGTGCTTTAGCATCTACGGATAATTTAATACAAGCAGACATAAAATCATTACTGTGCAGAGCACAGCTTCGCAGAGAGGCCTATTACTGGATGCCAGGAGGGAGGCTTAGACTTTTCTACACGTAAGACTTTCTTCATATGGCGGCACAGATTGTATCTGTACTGCAGACTTGCTGAGAAATGTATTCTAAGCTAGAAATAAATTGACAGGGAGGATGTGAAAGGCTAGACAGCCCTTTGAATACTAAAGCAATGCTTTGGACAACCCTTTGGCACTCAGAAGGTTAAACATTTCCTCTCTCTCTGCTTCTACCTTCCTAATCTAGGTTAACCCCTACAGGGCCAGGAGTGTGTGCACTATATATAGCACACCTTGTCCACTGAAAGGGTTAACTAAGTGCTTTTCCTATGAGTAACACAAGGGCATACACACTACCAGGATATGTATCTTTTCAGAACGATTACATTTTAAAATATATATGTTTTCCAGTAACAGTGCCCTCTAATGGCTAGAACGTTAACCAATAGTTCACCTTTAGCGAGATGCACTACAGATCAATATATAACAACACAGTGTTTCTGGGTATGCGTGGAAATCATTTAGCCTTTGAGATGGTGACACAATTCGTCATATTCATTAAGAATTAGATATGCAAGGGGAAGGGAAGCACCACTGATCATTAGCATATGATGGTGTAAATTTGCTGAGGTGTAATAGCAGGTCTGCATAGCAGTGAATTTTAGTGACAGTCAACCAATCTCCTTATTGACTGTACATAAAATAAACCCAAACAGCCAAGCAACTACTCATAACATAGTCTGAATGAAATAATTTAAACTTTCACAGTTCCAAGCCTGAAGCAGAAATGGAGATGCCTCAGTCACACATAGCAAAGATGCCAATCTCTCTCTCTCATATATATATATATATATATATATATATATATATATATATATATATATATATATATATATATGGTTCCTGATTCGCTGTCTGCCCCACCCCGGGACAGCAGGGAGTGAGACCTCGGCTGCATGCAGAGAATCAGGGGCTGCCCCTCCGCCACCCCTGTGGAAATCGCTGCAGCGAGACTCACTGCTGCAGGAGTCTAGTGGGTCCTCAAAGTGCATGTTATGCTCAATCGAACAGGCAATGCCGTGCTCCATTTGCTAGTTGTAAATAAAGAGCTCAGCTGGCATCTGAACACTCTGCAAGTCACACACTGCTAGTCTACATGCTCTTTATATACAACTAACAGCTGATTGGCTGCTTGAGATCTGCATATTGGGAATTCTGACTGCGACTTCTTTGTCTACTGCCTAGGGCTTGGGTTTTGATTATTCTGAACAGGCTTATGAAAGGGGAGGAAAAGCTGGAAAGGGGGAAGACAGGATACGTTCACCCTCAGACTTCTGCACCAAGAACAGCATCACTCCTCCCTTAATCCTTTAAGTGCCAAAGGGTGTCCAATGTGTTGCTTTGCAAGGCATTGGACACCCCACTGGCACTCATAGGGTTAATCTTTGTTGCCAGAGGGGTGTGCTCTGCAATGCTGTGCTTATCCGTGCCTGTCGGTGGATTATTATAAGATACGACAAACTATAATTTGAGGATGCGTTGAAAATTATGGAAAGCTCCCCAGTTTGCCAGCAAGAACATTATTTTGTTTCTGTGACATCTGGACAGCATTATTAGCTATCAGTGTTTGGTGCATATGGTGAACAGCAGCATTAACGTATAAACACTCCCTCAGGGTTATGAAACTGCCTCATTAAAACAAATTTCAACATGCAAATGAGCCACTGGCAAAGTAGACACTAAAATATTGTACACCTTGCAAAAGCAAGACACTTTAGTGCATACCAGGAGATGGATTCATGACTACAATACTACAATATCACCAAATAGGACCCTTATGAAACTTTAGGGCATCTCCCTTCAGGTGTTCAGATACTTATCTTATTACATTCTATGGAGACATGAGTCACTGACAACAGTTCTTCACAGAATGTGATAGTAATAGCTTCATGACTCCTTACTGGTTAAACTTATAACATTTGAATAGAGCAACTACCAGCAGTAGAAGTACCCTTGTTTTACTCAGCAGGAAAATCCCTATAACATAAAGTCTTTCATTAAAAACATTTACAGCTCCTTTAATTAACCCCTTAAGGTCCGGCGATCCCGCGGTGTCTGGTCCTTTAAGGACCAGATAGACGAGTTCAACGTGCCGTCCCACGTGATCGGCACATTGGGGCGGCACATTGAAAGGAGGACTGAAAGAGATCGCTCCGGTCTTGGAGCGATCAATTTCGGAGCGATCAATTTCAGTCCACGGCAGGAGCGCGGTGAGTAAAAGTACGTGACGTACCAGGACCGTCACTGGTCCTTAAGTGCCGGACCAGCGTGACAGTCCGGGTACGTCACAGGACGCGAAGGGGTTAAAGTGAAACTCAACCTTGTTGCCTGTGTGAAACGGGCCTTTAAGTAAGTGTGGGGTGTTTTTAGCACCAGGTGGTCTCTGGCTTTCATTCCAACTAAATGGCTGTCAGCTTCCTCATTTTTTTTCTATGTCCCTGACAGTGAGCTCACTGAACTTCTTTTTACAGAGAGATTTGGTGGGCTTCAATGAGATATGTGAATGCACTTGTAAGTGATCTATATCATTAGAGTTGTTTCTGTGGTGGAGAGCCTTTGTCACTTCTGTAACGAGCATTCTCAAGTAGCCTGATGAGCAAAAATGTTAAAAAAAAAAAAAAATCTCGAGAAGCAACAGTGACGTTTGAGCGGCAGGAATTCCAGTTGTTGTGTTAAAAAGATAACTATCACAAGTTATCAAGGGAGGAATGGAAGAAAGTGGAGCATTCACTATTATTTGAAAGCCATAAATTCATGAGATAATTGCGATTGCTCAGGTTTTGAGCCGTCAACACCTTGACGCTGAAAAGCACGTGCTACTAAACTAAAGTCAAAGTTAGTGAATGCCCCTAAATTAACCCCAAAGTTAGCGAACACCCCTAAATTAATGGCAGCGTTATCCAGACGTATGAAAATGCGTGTTAATTGCTTTGCTGAATTAGGCTCAATCGCTCATTTTCTCACAAAACGGTGGAAATTTGAGGCACGCCAACTTTTAAAAGCACATTCACAAAAATGCATACACGTTCGGTAATTGTGAAAAAAAAAATTGCAATTCAGTAATTTTTTGGTGCTAATCATTTTGCTATCAAACGTACACAGTAACTAGCAATTGTGCACACTTCATGCATTCTGCCCAAAGTCTGTTGCTAGTGGAGCCCTTGTTACACGCCTGGGAACTTCTTATCTTCTTCTGGATCAATAATTAGGAGATCTGGCAAAGACTGTACTTGATGGACTCGATTTGTTTCAACCTCTTTAACTATTTCAGTGCTGAGGTGGAAACTTTCACCCATCCCTAATAACTAAGTGATACGCCACCCCAAAAGCACTCCTATCAGCCTATTAGACAGGCAGTGTGAGCGGGCCACACAGTATGATGCAACTTCACCATAGGCAACAAATACAACAATTTCCTACATCCCTATTGACCTAAATGGGGCTTTAACCCCTGAGTGCTAGAAGGGTGATTTTAGGGCATGCCATCTGCACCAAAAGGGGAACATTTTAATTATTTTTTTATTTAAATGGATCTTTTAACCTTTTAAATGTGAAAGAAATTTCCAAAGCAAATAATGGGGGGGTTATGCACTAAGGCGTGATAAAGAGGAGATAAGGTGGAAAAAACTTCTCCAATAATATCATTTCTTCAGTTCCTATGGTATTCTATGGAGCCAATGTTATCACATTTTTATCACTACTTAGTGCATAACCCTCAATGTGTTGGAGACCTCTCTAGCATTTATTTGGGTTAAAGGCCCATTTAAGTCTTTGGGGATTTGTGCTTGTTCCATATGATGCCATTGATATGCCCTAGGTTTGCACTGCTTTTGTATTTATCCATATGCCCCTTTGCTGTTGCTTGTAGATAAGATGGCTGCAGCCTTGAAAGAAGACGCTTGCTGAAGCTGGTCAACCACTTATCTATAGGAGGCAGACATGCATTTAACTCATCTGTGAAAACAAAAACAGACATATTCCAATGGCCTTTGAAATCATTAATTTTGATTGTTTAGAAAAGGAGCTTAGTTCAAAATACAAGGTCTAATGTGTTGTTGCCTGTAACCAGTATGGTTTTATGAGGAATAGATCATGCCAAACTAATCATTTCAGCTTCTATGAGTAAGCAGTAACCTACATAATGGTAAGGCAATAGATGTATTATATCTAGATTTTGCCAAGGCATTTGATACAGTGCCACACTATAAGGAATGGGGCTAGGGGATAACCTTTGCAATTGGATAGAAATCTAGTTGAAGGATAGGGAACAGTGTGTGGTTGTAACATGTTTATAAGTGACCTGGAAATATATATATAGAAAGCAGAATATCAATATTTGCAGATGACACTAAATTAGGCAGGGTGATTAATTCTGAACAGGATATTTGCTCTCTACAGAGGCATTTACATAAAATGGTAGATTGGACAAACAAATGGAATATGAAGTTTAATGTGGGAAAGTGTAAAGTCATGCATTTGGAAAGGAAAAATCCCAAGGCTACTTATGAACTTAATGAAATCATTTTAGGGAACGCGTTGATACAGAAAGACCTAGGAATCCTTGTAAACTACAAACTTGGAAACAGTGACCAGCATCAAACAGCAGTAGCAAACCAAAGTCTTGTCTTGCATTAAAAGAGATATTGAAGCAAAAGTGGATAACATAATTTTGTCATTGTACAAATCACTGGTAAGACCTCACCTTGAATATGCAGTGCAATTTTGGGAACCAGTTCTGAAGAAGGATATACTAGAACTGGAAAGGGTACAGCGAACAGCAACAAAATGAATTACAGTGTTAGTAATGTCTAGAAACATTTTTTTTTTTTTGCATTTAGAAGAGCTTAAAAAGCTGATCTAAATGCAAAAAAATGTATCTCTCAAACCGCTATGGTTTAAGAGATACAGGCATTTAAAGTTTGATTTCTCCTACTGACAGCAGTAAAGCTGTCAGCAGGAGATCCGTGTCGGTCGACACGCTGGCGCTTGAGAAGTGCCGGGATCTCGTTACTTACACGGAATCCCTTCATTGGAATGGTCTAAAACGTGTTCCTAGTGTTCAGGCACACATTTTAGACCATTCCAATGAAGGGATTCCGTGTAAGTAACGAGATCCCGGAACTTCTCAAGCGCCAGCGTGTCGACCGACATGGATCTCCTGCTGACAGCTTTACAGCTGTCAGTAGGAGAAATCAAACTTTAAACGCCCGTATCTCTTAAACCATAGAGGTTTGAGAGATAAGTTTTTTTGCATTTAGATCAGCTTTTTTTTTTTTAAAGTTTTTTTTAGACATTACTAACACTTTAAGAGAATGGAGGACTTGACGTATGAGGAACAACTAGACACACTTGGTTTATTTACTCTAGAGAAAAGATGACTAAGAGGAGACCTTATCACATTGTACAAGTATATGAGAGGTGAATACAAGGATCTCTGCGGTGAGCTATTTGTTCCAAGGCTTGATCAAATGACCAGGGGGCACCCCTTGACATTAGAGGAAAGGGTTTTTTACAATAAGGTCGGTTAGATTATGGAATTCCTTGCGGAAGGAGGTGGTTATGGCAGATACAATGGATACTTTTAAAAGAAGGTTAGATACAATTATTTCAAAAAGGGAACATACAGGATTATACTGTATATTAGTAGGCAAATCAGGAAGGTCTGATAAATGACTAACTTATTTGGTAGCAGGAAAGCTATATAATTCTCATGTCACTGGGGTATGAGGCAAGGGATGAACTTGATGGACTTGTGTCTTTATTCAACCTAATTTATTATGTTACTATGTAAGGCACTTTGTCAGTAGCTGCAAGAAAACGGCAGGAAATAAGGAGGAGTGCAAGGAAATGTGATTCCTCTAAAAAGCTGAAAAAGCAGGAAACATTAATGAATGAATGTGTTTACACACAAGTACCCATGTGTGTGAATAATACCACAAATAAATAATATATATATATATACATATATACCCAAACAAAGGAACACAGTTTAGCTGGGTTAATAAATCTTGGATGTTATTCTAAAGTGTGAGTGCCCACATCTGGTACTTTTTTTTCATTTATTAATAAACTGAATTTTCATTTGTGTTCACCAGGTGGTGCTGTTTTATGGAAAGCCAGTCTGTGGCTCAGGCTCTTCCATAGATTGCATTATAAATCAATTGCCTTGTGAACACAAGTTTGCCCTGTTGCTAAAAGTTTACTTAAAGGGATAGTAATTTGTGAAATAAAGTAGACTGCCGAGTCTTCATTATACTAAGCATAACACGTTGCGTTAGAGGGGTACGCAACACATTGCAGAGCAAAGCACTACGTACCTCTCTGGCACACAAAGGGTTAATAATTTACATTGGTATAGTTTTAAAGATATTACATGTAAAAGGTTCCCCCTCCCGCCCCTTCTGGCCTCCTCCCTTTGTAGCTGCAATCCGGTCATAGGACCGGACAGACTCAGAGAGAGACAAACTTAAGACAGTAAGTATAAGGAAAACCCTGCCCCCCCTTAGTGAAATACGGACTATACTTGTACCTGAAATATCCCACTTATCGGGCAGTCAGTCATGGTTGGATCATTACTGCTTGAATCTGCCTTATTGAGCCCCTTGATATGTCTCTGTTATGTCTGTTTAGCAAACAGCGCACGTACAGCCAGGGACTCCTTGGGATCACACTCTTTTGGATACCTTTGCAACATGGATATAGGACAACACTTGTCCACCTTGAGCCAGCCGGCCTCTTATGGACTCCCAATAGCACCCCTGGAGGATCACCATTATCGGATCTACAATGGCAGTTGAATCCTGCAGTAGGTCTCCGCGATGTCTGTCATGAAATAGCACACATAGAGCCAGGGACTCCTGCCAAAGGTACTGTTTTGTTCAAATCTATTTTATATTACTAGTTGAAGAGCCCATTACACGGGCCACAGTGCCACTGCCAGCCGGTCGCGGGGTAGTCATGCTCAGAGTGTCCAGCTCTGTATCAGCCACTGCACGGGCAATCTCTACTGCGCATGACTGCGTCGTTACACACGTTTTAGCGAATTATTATATGGTATGATCTACTTGATGGATGATTAACTGCAGGGCTTATAATTTGAAGTCTTTTGTTACTAGCCAGACCTGTAAAGTTACTCGCCACTGCAAGTCATAACATACCCACCAGGGCTGAATTTCTACTCTCCAGGGCTAAATTTTCACTCGCCGTTGGCTAGTGGCAACTTTTGACCCCTGATTAACTGTATGTCATTATGAGCTGTTTACTTTCATGTAGCAGATCACTACCGCTAACACGAGTTACTGGGCATATTATGTATACATTGCATGATATACGTTCAATACTTTAACTGCCATAGACACTTGTTTCACTACACAGCAACCCCTGGTCAAAAGGAGTTGTGTGGAGCGAGCATTCCAAAGTGGCTTTTGGTTTAGGAACCCACATGGATTTTTGTAAATACCTGTATATATATATATGTGTAAATTGTTCCACATCCTTTGTCCTTGATTAGATCCCCCTTTCTACTTCTCTATCACATTTCTATGCATAAGGTTAATCCAGATGTGGGCCACTTTTCCCATCATGCTCAGCTGACCCCAAGGACGCCAGGCACTTTGCTGTAACGTCATGGGGGATACAGTTGAGTGTTTTTCTTTTTTTTTTATTACATATTTTCACTGTATATAAGGTTATAAATCAGCACTTTTTCACAAGACCTGTTTGTGCACTTATTCAATGTTTTTTCTACCATATCTTTTGTTATGTTTATACTTATTAGTAGCATACAGGCAGTAGAGATTTTTGTAAATGTGTCAAGTAGGAGTGCTCATTTTTAATTTTATATATATATATATATATATATATATATATATATATATATATATACAAGTCAACAAGTCTACGCGTCTCCCACATCCCCGAAGGGGAGGCAGCAGCTGCTCCTGTCCTCGGTCACTGCTGGATCATCCTCTTGCGTTGCCTCTGCATAACCTTACAGTAAGGCCGTGCTCACCGCAGGACTGTATGTGAATGCTGGGCCACAGCAGGGTAAAGCAACTCAAGAGGAGGCTCCAGCATTCAGAGAGAACAGGAGCTACTGCTGCCGGTAGGACAGATCCGGGTGAGGGCGTTGCATGTGTATCTCTTATTGTTGGTGTGCAAAGGAACACAAAAGGAGGCTCCAGCGCTCACCCAGAACAGGAGCAGCTGCTGCTGGTAGGACAGCTCTGGGTGAGGACATTGTGTGAGTCTCTCTTACTGTTGGTGCCGCACTGCCGGAGTGTAAGTGCATGCAGTGGCACAGCAGGGTAAAGGCCACCTCCGCTCCACTATGACTGTAAGACACTGGCACCGATTCCTCATCTTGCACAATAACACACACACACACACACACACACACACACACACACACACACACACACAATGCCATCACTCGGAGCTCTACTGCAGGCAACAGCTGCTCCAATATTCAATGGGGTTATCTGCCCATTGCTTGTTATGTGTGTGTGTGTGTGTGTACCCTATTGCTCTCAACTGCTGTCCGCTACAGTTCTCCCTCAGCTTCTCAGTAACTCTGTGCATCTCCCACTAGTGAATGAACACTACAGCATATGCTTTAACTCATTCAGTGCCAGAGGGGTGGCGAATGCAATGCAAAGCAATACACTGACCACCCCGAGCCAGTGAAAGGGTTAATCTCAGTTCAGCCTGACTGCCCTACTCCCACACAAATCTGCCTATTGCTGCTGCAAATTGACTGTGATGTCACTGAATCTAATTCACTTTGTGCCAATCACAATAATCAATGGCCCATGGCATACCACAGAGGAACAAATAGAGAATTTGTGCCAAACTGGCTGAAAAGGGAACGAATGCAAACCTTTCCATAACACAGGTGCTTACCAATGCCATGCCATTTTTTCGTATTACCTACAAAAAAGTAAGGCCAATGCCGTCCCACATTGCTAGTATTTCATAAAAATGTTTAAAGCACCTTTAACAACTTTCAAAAAGACATCACAGCATTATACAGGAATTAATTGGTCCTTGCATCCTGAAGAGGGACTCACATTATGTTTAACCTTTTGCTGGACTCATGAACAGCAGACAGACAGGTGTTTGAAGCAGGAAATAATGGGAGTCTGAAGAGAAATATATGAAAGGTACAGCATGTGCTCTTGTGCGGCTTATTTGCCTATCATGTTCTACTCCAGTAGACAGCTCAAAACAGCTATGCCTGACCCTAGGACATCAGTTGCCCACCACTACAATATGGGTATTAGGTGCAGAAGAAAAGAGGAATAATTATAGAGAAAATGAGAACCACCATCCAGGAGAAGTAAACATCCCCAAACCTGCCATTGTTTTATATTTGTTGGATACCCCTCTGCCACTCAAAGGGTTAGGCCCCTTAAATGCTAGAGAAGTCTCAGAACATTTCTAAAAATTACCTATGTATCATAGTTTAGGAGATATTCTTACACACGCACACCCATATACGAGCATACATGCACACACGTCTGACAGAAGAAGCATTAAAACATACAGCCTTTAGTGTACAGGAACCCCTGGGCTTTTTCTCTCCATATATGGTGATCTATGCATTGGAGAGGCAGCTGTTGATTCCTATTGGCTGCTGGTACTCTGTGCCACACTTAACTGCACAGCCAACAGGAAAAAGGTTCTATGCAGGAGGTGGGACAAGGAACATAGGACAGACCTGTACAATAAGTGTTATATAGTTTATAATGCTGTTGTTCCTAGAGCAGGGAGTAATTATGATTAATCATTAAAGATTTAGCATTGACATGTTGCTTTTAATTTCTCACTTTACATTTTACTTGCTTTTAAAGAACATTCCCAATGTTTAACACCTTGTATGCTAGAGAGTCTCCAATGCATTGTGAAGAAATGTACTGGATAACTCAATAATATCTAAGGGTTAAAATATGCAACTTCACCACAAACGCCTGGGACAACAATGTTTGTCAGTCAGACACTAACAAACAATGATACAGCATTACTAGGAACTGCAAGCGCACAAGAGGCATCTTAGCTGCATGAATGTTGAATGCATGTTTTTAGGCAGGAAATACAAAGAGACGACTTACTTGCACGGCAGCACTCGAACAATGTCATTCTGCTTGTAGCTCTCGATACACACGGCACAGTGGTCAAAGTCAGGGTCTGTTTCCTAAACAAAATAATATAAATGTCCTCAGTTTAATTTCAAAATATAACACATGCTCACATGAAACATACAGTTTAACCCCTTGACTGCAAGCGAGGTTGTAAACCTATTGCTTTGCATCCAAGGAGTCAAAATGGATAGCATTGCATACAATGGAAAATAATATATAGCAGGGTTTAACCAGTTGAGTAAAACAAGTATACTTCTACTACTGAAGATGTTTTATTCAAAGGTTATTGCAACTCAAACTTTTTGGGCACAGAGCAATGTGCTGCACACCCCTCTGGCATTCATGGGGTTAAAGAACTAGTAATGTTCTATTATGAAACAAGTCTATTGTAGTGATTTCCCTACTGAGTAAAGATAAGGGGAGATAAAGGGTCTACAACTGCCAGCGTTTGCCCACCCCTGGTCTAGACAAATATTTTTCCTGTATTACAATGTCTGGACTAAAATTCTCCATTGCTGTGGAACTGGCAGTGTTTTCTTTGCATGTATAAACCCCATCCCATGCCCAGTAGTTATCACTACAGGGATAGGCAAACACTCCAAGTCCTCCAAAGCCCTACTGAAAAATAACTGCTTAGGTCCCCAAGATGGAAACCTACAGCGGTATGCAAAGGTTTGACCACCCCTGGACAAATGATATGTTTTGTTGATTTTCTAAGTGAAAAAAGTTCAGCGAACACATTTAAACCTGACATATTTCCACAAAATGTAATGCAAAGTTACAATTTATCTGCTGAATTTAACAAATTAAAAAATAGAACAGAAATACTGCATATGCAAAAACCTAGGCACCCTATCGGTCAGTAATTATTAACACCCTCTTTGGCAGAAATCACAGCCTCCCAACATTTCTTGTAGCCAGCTAATAGTCTTTCTATTCTTGCTTTAGGATTTTTTTTCGCCTTCTGTCTTGCAGAATGATTCTAGTTCAGAAATATTCTTAGGTTGTCTTGAATGAACTGCATGTTTGAGATCTACCCACAGATTTTAAATACTATTCAACTCTGGAGACTGTGAAGGTCATTCCAAATCCTCAAGCTTTTGTTTCTTGATGTAGTTCATCATTAATTCTGAGGTATGTTTTAGATCATTGTTTTGTTGTAATATCCAACCTCTTTTCAGCTTCAGTTTCTTCACTGACTGTGTGACATTAGCTTCCAGAATTTGTTGATACTTAGTAGAATCCATTCTTCCCTCTACCCATACAGTATTTCCTGTGCCAGTGGCTGCCACACAACCCCACATAATAAATTCACCCCAACACTTAACAGTTGGTAAGGTGTCCTTTTCCTCAAATGCTTCATCTCTTTTTTTTCTCCAAATGTACCTCTGGTGATTTTAGCCAAAAAGTTCAGTTTTAACTTCATCACACCACAAACCTTGGTTCTAAAATACCTCTGGCTTATCTAAGTGATATGTTGCATATGTTAGATGTTGGCTTTTATGATGAGATTGCAGGTAAGGTTTCCTTCTGATGTCTCTTCCATGCAGATCATTTTATGGTCAAGCAAAGCAGCACAGTGGACTGGTGCACCACTGCTGCTATGCCAGTCTGACTTTCCTGCAAGTCCTTTGCAGCGATATGAGGGATTTGTTTTGCATTCCGGAACACTCTACAGGCAGTTATGTAAGGAAAATTTGCTTGGTCTTTCAGATCTTGTCTTAAAGGGATAGTAATACTTACAATGTAAAAAAAAATATGTTGTAGAGTTTATCCCCCTGAGTAAAACAAGAGTACTCCCACTGCTGAAAGGTGTTTCATTCAAAAGTTATTAATTTTCAAAGTTGAATTTTTTAGGTGCAATATCACAATGGCCTGAGATTGTACAGTGGCGCTGTTGCTACACCATCCTATGCAGATTTATGGTCAACTGACCAGAGCTGTCCATAGGATTGTGTAGCAACAGCGCCACTGTACAATTTCAGGCCACTGTCATATTGCACCTAAAAAATTCAACTTTGAAAATGAATAACTTTTGAATGAAACACCTTTCAGCAGTGGGAGTACTCTTGTTTTACTCAGGGAGATAAACCCTACAACATATTTTTTTTTTACATTTTAAGTATTACTATCCCTTTAACATCAACAGTTTGCCTTGGGTTCCATTCCTTTATAATATTTCAGACAGCGGGAATTGCAAGCAGGAATCATTTATATATCTTTTAATAGCCTTCCCCTGCTTTTAACCCTTTCAGAACCTATGCAAATCATTGCAGAGCAAAGCGTTGTGTACCCCTTTGACACTCAAAGGCTTACGAGTCAATTATCTTTATTTTCTGATCCTCAGTCTGCTGCTTAGAGGTTGTTAAGTGTAATAACAACCTGATAGGTTTGAAGAATGTATTAAATGGATATTAATGTTTAGAATATCGAGTAGCTCAGATCTTTTCTTATACTATACAGTCTTGATGTCTGACTCTCTCAAAGATCATAATTTGATAGTTATGCAGTAATCGTACAATGAATATTACCCTTGCTGCCCTTTTTCTCATTCTGAAGCCTCCTCCCCTCAGATCTGAAGTCTGGTCACTTGACCGGACAGATCACAAGGGACAATCTTCCCTCTGTCAGCATAAGGAAAAAACTGCCCCACTTGATGAAGGAGGACAGGTTTTTCCTAATACTGACGTAGATTGTCTCTCATTGTGACCTGCTGTCTGATCTGAGAGGAGGCGGCTTCAGAATAGAAAAGTGTGGAAAGGGTAATATTCATTGTACGATTACTGCATAACTATCAAGTTTTGATCTTTGAGAGAGTAAGGCACCAGGACTATATAGGATAAGAAACGATCTGAGCTTCTTGATAGTCTAAACATTATTATCCCTTTAAGCTCAAAATAAAAGTAGCTGCAACTAATCTTCATAGTATTTGGGCCATGGACAGTGTTATTTCAATACTGTCAGAGTTGTAGTTCAAGACTAACTGAATGATAAAGTATCCCCCTCAGCTGCTTTTATTTTGAAACATTACTATCCCTTTAAGGGGTTAAGCATGACTGGACTCATCAAAAACACCTGACTGACCCCAAAACATCTGGGTGCAACAAATCTACTAGTTAATATATATAATCAGTAACGACTTCTTGAGCTATAACATCCAAAATGGTTTATTATTCCAATCGTTAACTAGTTCTTAAAAATGTAGAAACTGCTGGAGCCATGATTCTTTTATTCCTTTGAGATCCAGAGGGGTATCCAAGGCATTGACATCCTTCTGGCACTTGAAGGGTTACTATTTAGGGTGCTAGCGGAGTTTTGAAAAACTGTGTTGCACCTCTCTCTCATAACTCAAAGGGTTAAAATATTTTACAGTACACTTTTAACCCTTTGAGTGCCAGAGGGGTACGCAACGCATTGCAAAACAATGCGTTGAGTACCCCTTTGGCACTCAAAGGGTTAAGAGTTCTTATTTTTTCCAATCCATAGAGAGACAACTTGTCCATGACAATGAGTTCTGAGCAGCATTCTTCCGCAGGCACTAAACTCAATCTCTGGAAAGTTAACTAAAAGCTCTCCAGTGAAATTAGGTGGTGTTATTGACAAATGTGAAGTACGAAAGCAAGGGCACTGAAAAACCACAGCAGGAACTGAATTAGTATTCAGTCAATACTCCATGCAGAGCTGGCTGATGGGGCCGCAGAGATTAATGTTGGGTGTAGGCTTGGATATTATATTTGTGAGTATGTGCACAAGCATTTGTTTGCCTGTATTTGTTTGTGTGTGTGTGTGTGTGTGTGTCCATGTTTGAGTATGTACATTTTTGTTTTTGTGCCTAGGTATAGATGAATATGTACATGTGTTTGACTGTGTCTGTGTGTACATGTATATGTTGCCATACCCACCTGCACAGCCTTTAGCATTGAAGCTGCCACTGGCATAGTAGCTTCCCTTCTCTGCCTTTGTCATCTGTCGTGCGGATGGCAAAGGGAGAGAAGGGTAGGGAAGGCTGTGAAAGGGACGGCAGAGTGGTGAATGGGCAGAGGAGGGATGGCAAAGTGAATAAGTCCTACCAATTTACTGCTTCCACTGATCTCCGTTATAGATTTTTTCAGCGTATTGGTCTATCTACAGTAAAATCATTAAGAGGAAGAACCTGAAGATATTCACATGACTACGGTCTAAAACATCCGCTCGCCTACCTATAATGCCATGCTTTCCACTGAATCAATCACATATGTAGCATGATTAAAATATCCTACAACAAATAAACCTTCTTCATTTAACCCTTTGTCTGCTAGAAGTGTCTCCAACACATTGCAGAGAGAATGGTCTCAGACTTCAGGGTTGTCAAATTGCTGATGGGGTATATGGGAGGGCATCCCTTCCACATCCCCAGCAGTTTGACAACCCTGTATGCTAATGAGGAGCTTCTCCACCCTCCCCTTGCATCCCTAATTCTCAGTGCATATGACAATGTGGTGTCTATATTACCAGGGCGATGTGCTCACCATACATTGAACCTTAATGCATCTCCCCCTTCTGTGCATGAAAATGCACACTCATTAAGTGTATATGTACATTTGCACATCAGAAAGTAAAAGAGGAGCAAATCCTCTACATTTAAATGGTGTTTTTAACCCCTTGAATGACTAAGGGGTGTCCGACACATTTCAGGTGGCATGTTACAGAGATGCTTATCTATACTTTGTATGTAGGCCCTCTGTGATAAAGTTATGTGCTGCTTGGCCTTTCTGTGCCTTTGATGTGCAGCATTTTATAGAAACTTATAATGGTGTGTTTAATTAACTACGCAAACTATAAATGCATTTGAAATAAATCATACAAGGGAAGTGACACTTTCATTTTGCAAAAGGTTAAAAGGGATAGTAATGTTTCATAATAAAAGCAGCTCTAATTAATCATCTTAGTATTTGGGCCTTGGAGAATGTTATTTAAATTCTGTCAGAGCAGAAAGACTGTCCGGATGGATCGCAGAGAGGAACAATCTTCAGTGAGCATAAGGAAAAACCTGAAAAACCTGTCAATGGGGCAGGGCTTTCATTGTTCTCACAGTAAGAAGATTGTTCCTTGCTGTGAGCTGTCTGGTCTGTGGACCAGATTCCACATCTGAGGTGAGAAGTGTTACTCTAGGTAAAAGGGGCGGGAGGGGAAACTTTTTTTTTTTTTTTGTTTCAAAATTTTATTGAAATATTCAAACAAGTTACAAAGTAAAGACATGTGAGGCACCATGACATTCCAGAAAGTAGACATCAGTAAGTCAACGCTTACAGAATAACATAACCATAACATAGAGTGACACCAAGGGTAACATAAATTATGGTTGGTGAGTCCAAGCCCACACACGGGTGAAACCCATCACCATAAACTCATGCCCACAAAGATGGTAGCCTACAAGCCAGGAATTTACTGTAAGAGCTGTATGCGCTGGGTACCTATGTGTGAGCCAGACTCAGCCCCAATCCTAGCGTATAACCTAGAGTAGGAATAGGGAGAAAGAAAGGGAAAAGGAAGGTAGGGAATAAGAGGAAATAGAGGGAAAAGATAAGAAAGGAGAAGAGGGAGGAGGAGAGAAGAGAGAGGAAAGAGAGGAGAACGGAGAAAAGGAGGAGAGGAAGAAAGTGAGGAGAAGGGGGAAAAAGGAAAAAGGCAAGGGAAAAGGAAAAGGAAGAGGAAAAGGAAGAGGAGAAAGGAAAAAGGCTCCCCGTGAGGCCCGCCCTCTGACCCCGGCCAACAACGCCCACCACTACCAAGATGCTGCGCCCCTGCCCCCCAATATGGCCAATTGTGGAACACAACCCCAGCCTCAGTCTCCAGCACTTAAGCCTGGCAATGTGGTGTCACTCCCCACAACAGTGGCTGCACCGTCCCACAGCTCCCAATGAGTCCAAATCTCCCTAAAGGGACTCAAGCGGTTCATCCGGACTGCATGTAATTTTTCCATGTCCCTATATTTATTCACTCGCAACACCCAGGAGGACTTAGGCGAAAGACATGGGGACCTCCAACATGCAGAGATCTCCATCCTAGCTGCGGAGAGAAGAAAATGAATTAGAGAAAAGGAGGAAGGAGGAACTGAGGATGGTAGAAGAATAAGCAAAGGAGAGGATCCGCCGGGATTGCGAACCCACAAACCTCTCTCACAAACCATAGAATCCCCGACCAGTACTCCTGGACCACTGGGCAAGTCCACCACATGTGCACCAGTGAACCCACCGCATCTGCACACCGCCAGCATTCGCTCCCCCGACCATCTCCAAATTTAGCTAGTCTATCATGTGTAAGGTACCAGCGTGATATAATTTTATATCGGTTCTCCTGAGATGGAACATCCGCAGGCAAGCCCCTGTGGAGACCGAATATCTTCAACCAGGTCTCCTCACCTCTCAAACCAGTATCACCCAGATCAGACTCCCAAGCTAGCACATAACCAGGCAGTGATCTATCCCTGGCTGCCCGTATCTTACAAAGCTTAGAAAGAGACTTCAATCTGAATTCCCTTGAGAAGATCATCCCTTCCACTTCCATTAACGGACGGAGCAAGTGACCCCCGCGCAAGATAGTCGATACATAATGTCTGATTTACAGGTATCTCCAGCACTCCGTAGGAGGAATCTGGTGGGAGCTACGGAGAGCCTCAAAAGTTGGGGCCACTGGTCCCTCCCCCCAAGCCCGTAGGGAATGGAGACCAGCCTCCTCCCATGCCCTAAAAGCTGCCCGTTCCATACCAGGTTCAAACTCCGGGTTCCCAATTAGACTCAAATGGGGGGAAGGGTACGGCGACCATCCCCACCTCTTCCCCAGTCGCCGCCACAATGCCAGTAGATAGCCTAGTAAAGGGGAGCTCCGAAGGTCTCCCGGGATAAACTTGTCCTTGACAAAGAGAAGCTGGGGTGGGGAGATATTCGAATGCGGAACCACTTCAATAAGGACCCAGTCATGCTGGGTAGAACAATCACAAAGATCAGCTAAGGTGGCCAAAACTGCAGCATGATGGTATCGGATCAGGTCAGGGAACCCAAGCCCCCATCTACCCCTAGCTTTTTTCATAGTCATAACGAGGGGAAACTTTATTATTCAATTACTCTTGAACTACAACTCTAACAGTATTGAAATAACAATATCCATGGTCCAAATACTATGAAGATTAATTGGAGCTGCTGTTTTTGTGAAAAATTACTATCCCTTTAACTACGCAAAATATAAATGCAATTGAAATAAATCATACAAGGGAAGTGACACTTTCATTTTGCAAAAGCTCGTAGAATCTCTGCAAAGCAGTCACATAGTGGGATATGTTAAACAGTATTTTTAACCCCATGGATGCTACAAAAATCATCAATATTGCTTAACAACATTTCTTGTTAAACGGTTAGTAACACTTAACATGTAAAACATATATATTATTGTGTTTATCTTCCTGAGGGAAACAAGGGTACTCACACTGCTGAGAGGTGTCTTAATCAAAAGTTATTGCAGCTCAATATTGAATTATTTAGATGCAGTGTCTCCTTGGCCTGACATTTGCTTTCAGTAGTGCTGCTGAGCCCTCATCCTGTGGAAAGCTGTGGCCAATGGACCATAAATCTCCACAGAATGGTGTATCAATAGCGCCACTGTATAATTTGAGGCTATTGAGGTACTGCACTCAAAAAAATTCAAATCTGAGCTGCAATAACTTTTGAATAAAACATCTCTTAGCTAAGGGCGTACTCTTGTTGTACTCAGGAGGATACCACATACAATATGTATTTTAATATATATTAAATGTTACTATCCCTTTAACCCTTTTCAATGCATTCCATACCCCTCAGGCACTCAAAGGGTTAAAACAACAATAATGGGTTACAAGTAACTATTCATATGGAGTCTGAAGCACTAAGTACAGCTAAGTACAACTGGAATAATTCTCAAGCAAATCAACTACATCACTAGGTCAACCACTGGCGGGGTCATTTCTCTAAGCCCTGATGAAGATACCTGGCTGTGCTATTCACACGTGATTTTCACTGCATTGATGCACCAGAACACAGCATGATACAACTTCTATGCTTTCTGTGAAGAGCACATCTAAGCAGGTCTGATTTGCCTTGCTGCCAGTCTGGATGCTAATCACTGATTTTTGCAACTTCTTAATGACTGACTGGCTTGCATATGTATCCACCAGTCATACACATTCCTGTGTATGACATCATCATAGACTGGCCATCAGTGACACCTCTGTCATCATTCTCCTGGGATGAGATTGCCAATTGAAACACGGAACATCAGAGGTAAATTAACATGTAGCTTGAACAGAACCGTATTCAGGGCTGGATTTCAAAAGGGCAGAGGAGACAACTGCCTACAGCTCAAAATTGTGGAGGGTGCCTGATCTGTGCTGGCCACACCCACATTCTGAATTGTGGGTGTGGCCAGATCAATCTCAATGTCCCTGCAACAGTATACACTCCCTCACTTCTGTTATTTGGCAGCGTGGGTGCTACAGAGATCTCTTACTAGCAACCAGGGTGTAAAAGCTTTTTTGGCCTTGCTTGTTGGAAACTAAGTGTATTTTCTGTACCAAGAAACAGTGGATGGCACTTGAGATGGGTATATGACCATGGGCAGAGCCAAGGGCACCTAGATTGCCTTACCTATGGGAATCTGGGATATAAATCTTGACCTGGTTGCACTGGAGTACATACAAGTTACCAATGTGAATATAGCCTAATTTAAATTCCTTCCAAGTTACAGATCATTGTTTTTTATAGGAAAATATTTGCATTTACATAGCAAAAACTAGATGACACAGGAGGAGGTGCTCTACGGTAACCACCAAAGATGTTAGATCAAAGTCATCAGAGTTAATAAAATCACCAGTTGATTTGAAAAATAATTAAAAACAATATGAAGACATGATCGATCAAAAACCAGTATAAGGACAGGCAAATGCCTCAGCGTTTCGTAAACTTCACTGAGATTGTGGAGGTTGCACCGGTTCCACCGATAAAACAGCAACAGGTGAGTTTGGGCTTTATTCATAGGTGTGCGCACAGGGTGCGCCGGGTGTGCCTAGGCACACCCTAATCGGTCCCGTGCGCACCAGCTTTTCAGAAGTTAAATGGCCGTTTCCGTATATTAATGCAGCTGCGGCACCGGCTTTATACCTTAGCCGCTTACCACGGCTATCTGCTGCTGACTGCTGTGCTCGAGGAGACCAAGGGGGGCGGGACAAGCACTCGGACTCAAACGCTGCAAAAGCCTGCATGAGCCTTCCCTCCTTCGTTGCGGCGCCGCACTGAAAGGTAGTGATGTCACTTCCTTTCAGCTCTCGTTACGTTGGGGGAAGGTGTCAGGGAGCGGACAGCGGGTGAGGAGGCTGCAGGCACTGGCACTGACTCGGCTGTGAGACAGACACCCGTAACTTCGCAACTTAGTTACTGTGCGCAGACTGCAGACAGAGGCAGCTGAAGCACAGACAGGAGGCACTGGCAGCACTGTTTTTAGTGGTCATAACTACGGTTAATTTTGTGAAATTTTTTTTTTGATTAGTGTAACTTGTTTAATTTAATATTTATATGAGTGAGTGTCTTGTATGTATGATGCATGAGTTAATGTGTTAATGTTTAATGTGTGTGCGTGTGAAAGATAACTTACACCTAATCATTTATTTCACACACACATATATATATATATATATATATATTATATATATACAAAAAAAATACTGGTTGGTGGCACTCACTGTCAAAATCACGTTGATGCCTGGGTGCAGATCCAGCGAAGAGTTAAATCCAGAATTTAAGAATAATAGACCGCACTCACAGGAGCTTGCAGCAAAGAAATAAGGTGGTGTTTATTGAAATCGACGTTTCGGCTATATTACATCTTGATAAAGACTATGTAATATAGCCGAAACGTCGATTTCAATAAACACCACCTTATTTCTTTGCTGCAAGCTCCTGTGAGTGCGGTCTATTATTCTTAAATTATATATATATATATATATATATATATATATATATATATATATATTACACACACACACACAAGTGCGCTCGCTTGGCTGCGCACACCTATGGCTTTATTGATTTGCTTGGAGTAACAGTATAAGCTGTAGAACACAGGTTCTTTGATACAGAGATACCAAGTAGCAACTTCATTGTTGAGCTTATAAATTCTTCATAGTAAAAACTAAACAAGTTACAATGATGTGTGATTTTTGGTAAACAGTAATCAAAAAGTAATTCAATCCAATGAATTTAATCTTCCAAACATATCATTCTGTTAGAATACTCTTTGATTGAAAGAATGTATTACTCCTTTCAGCACACTCAGTGATATATGTCTTGTACTGCTTTAGCCTCAGAGCAAAATGTACTTGCTGAACCCAGGCAGGTATGCTAGCATTCCGCACACACATGCCTCTTTATCACACTGCTAGCAACTGTTCAACAGAATATAAACATAACTTCCTAGAAAACAGACTTCATTCCACTGGAAAGCCTATGAGGATTTTTTTTTTTTGCTAAAACCAGTAGTAATAAAGTATCAGAAACATACATGAGTGCATCAGCATATCACTCTTGTTTTAAAGGGATAGTAATACTTAATTTTATCTTTGTTTTATTTTGTAGGCATTAAACAAACATGAAGAACGATATAAGTCTTATGTCGGACTCACTGACCGAAATGGTCAAGTCTGCCATCTAGCTGTCAGATTTGGAATCTGGTCCGCAGATCAACCGGTAGAGCCGAGATCGCAAGATATAAAAATAACTATTTCATTGGAAGGGGCTAAAAAGTGTGCTTGCAAACCAGGCACACTTTGTAGACTATTCAAATGAAGTAGTTCTTCTTATATCTTGTGATCTTGGTTCTGCAGTTGATTCCAAATGGCAATCAGATTTCTCCTTGGATCAACAAGCACTAAATACATATTAATCCCAATATTAACATACATACCCGTCTATTTTCTGCTCTTTTAAAAAAATATCCAGGCCCTTTTTAAAGGCATCTAATGTATTCAAATAGCACCACCTCTTCAGGCAGTGAATTCCATACCTTTATTGTCCTTACCATAAAGAATCCCTTCCATTGCTGTTGACAAAATCTCCTTTCTTCAAGTCTAAGCGGGTGACCACTGTGTCCTTTGTACTGTTCTGTTAATGAACAGATCTTTGGAGAGCCCTTTGTATGGGCCCTGAACATATTTATATATACATATTTAATGTTATCATATCCCCTCTAAGACGCCGTTTCTCTAGTGTGTACAAGTTTAACTTTTCAAGCCTTTCTTCATAACTAAAACTTTCCATTCTTTTTATCAGTTTTGTAGCCCTCCTCTACACTTTCTAGTTCCATTATGTCCTTTTTATAAAAGGCACAGAGAATTGAACAGCATATTCAAGGTGGGGTCTTTCCATGGACCTGTAAAGAGGCATAATAATATCATCCTCCCGTGAGTCAATACCCCTTTTAATACATGCCAATATCTTATTGGCCTTTGCAGCCGCCAGATGGCACTGCATGCTACATGCTAACTAAACTCAATATTGTCCTAGGAAGCAATGCTGCTTTAAATAACAGACAGCTTACTAGTTGAATTCTGAAAACTAGGTAAATATATATACATATGTAGAAGAGGAAGTGGAAGCAAAATAAATCACCCAGGTGCACAATCCCAAAATGTCTTTAGATAAATCCAAAAGAAACGAGCAGCACCTATGGGTCTTTTCAATTGAAAAAATAATTATGCTTTATTGAAGGTCAATGTTTCGGTCCATCATGGACCTTTAGCAGATGATGCACAAAATGGAGTAATATCTATTTCAAGTCAAGGAATTACATCACCCCCACATGTGAAAAACCTCTAGGATAAAAAAAATACACTAAATCTAACAAATAAAGAGGAAAAGAGAACATCATGTATAAGCTGTGAAAATGCAAGATACTACCTCCTCAGCCAACACACACTGAAACCCTGCCCCACACATACCACTGGATGAACCTTTGTTGAGGCTAGGATAGCCTTTTATATACGGTGTGTACATATATTCTATTTTTTTCTCTGTTTATGGTTCCTTTAAGCAGGTGGAATCTTATACTACTATGAGGTGTCTATAACCGAACAGCTCAGAAATGTGCTTAGCAAAGTGATAAGATTAGGTTAGTGAGGTTGAGTTTCAGTAGAATTAGACTAAAAATAGAAAAACTGATCCAACATTTAACTGCTTGGTTTTGTTACAGGAAAAGATCTCAAAAAACATTAAATAATCTCTGGCAAAAACATTACCCTGTTGAAGTGACATGAGGCAATATATCCTCGTTTCCTGCTTGTTGATTCTTGTACCCAAGGGTCTCATGCAGAAATAAAAAGGTAATCAATTCTGGAGCAAGCCAACTGCACCATAGGAGGGAAATAAAAAGATGTAAACAAGACATACACTGGGCTTTTAACCTCTTGTATGGGAGACATGTCCATAAAGCATGGTTAAGGAATGGGCCTGAGGCCTCTCTAGCATTTAAAATCCTCATTTAAAGGGATAGTAATAGTTAAAATGTAAAAAAATATGTTGTAGGGTTTATCCCCCTGAGTAAAACAAGGGCACTCCCACTGCTGAAAGGTGTTTCATTCAAAAGTTATTAATTTTCAAAGTTGAATTTTTTAGGTGCAATATCACAGTGGCCTGAAATTGTACAGTGGCGCTGTTGCTACATGATCCTATGGACAGCTCTGGTTCCGGGACCATAAATCTCCATAGGATGGTGTAGCAACAGCGCCACTGTACAATTTCAGGCCACTGTGATATTGCACCTAAAAAATTCAACTTTGAAAATTAATAACTTTTGAATGAAACACCTTTCAGCAGTGGGAGTACTCTTGTTTTACTCAGGGGGATAAACCCTACAACATATTTTTTTTTACATTTTAAGTATTACTATCCCTTTAAAATCAATGGACACTTGGAGAATTATTTGTCCCCTGTGCACATTTTCAGGGCCTCCTCAATTAACCCTTTGAGTGCCACAGAGGTATCCAACGTATTGCTATGCAATGCATTAAATACCTCTCTGGCACAAGTGAATGTCTTTACCTCAGTGGGGGGCCTTAAGAATGAATGAATCATTGATTGATTCACCGGTGTTCATGTGAGGAGATTCAGAGTACAGGGTTGAGACCCCTGCCTTATGGTTCCTTTGGTATGATCCAGAAATTTTTTTTTTTTATTTGTGAATAAGACAACAATAACTGTCCATTTACTGTTGAATTCTTAGTTATATGAGCAAACTCTGGTGGCTGAATATCGATGTGTCAATGAATGAAAGAATCAGCCACAGCAGCTCCAAAAAAGTTAGCCTCCAACATCTGTGGCTACACTCCAGGATATACACTAGAGCATATGATCACTGTAGTGCATATCAGCGGGCATACTCCTCCATTAATAGGACCTTAATGACAGTAAGTCCCCTCATGTCTGCCCCATAGTATACTCTGGAAAACTGTGTAAAGTTGAACCGTTTCTTATGTGCCTTGATTAATACGTAGAGTTAAACAAAGATATATTGTGACGAGCACTCACTGAGAACGAACAAAATAAAGTGTTTTGTTCTAAGGCATGGTAGCCTTTCAGAGGTGCTACAAATCATGTTTTTCGTTCCCAAGTGCCATTGCATAGAGGAAATCTCCATGTCCACATCAGACTGGTCTCGCCTCAGACAGTCCAGCTCCGAAATGTCAGGCAAATCCTCTCTGCACAAGGGAATCAGCAAAACCACAAATGGGAATCAGCTGTACCACACTGACGAGGCCCACATAGGCCGAAATGTACGTCTCTGTGGTTTTGCTGATTCTCTCATTCAGAGAGGATTTGCCTGACATTTCAGAGCTGGACTGACTGATTGCGGGACCAGTCTGATGTGGACATGGAGATTTCCTCTCTGGAATGGCACACGAGAGAGAAAAATGTGATTTGTAGCACCTCTGAGAGGCCACCATGCCTTAGAACAAAACACTTCATCTTGTTTGTCCTCAGTGAGTGCTCGTCACAGTACTTTGTTTGTCTCCCTAAGCTGGAATGGAATCCAAAGCATGGGCCATTGTTCTCCATTTGCCTAGAGGGAATCAGCTGCACCACACCGATGAGGCTCACTAAGGCCGAAACGTACGTCTGTGGTTTTGCTGATTCTCTTGTGCAGAGAGGATTTGCCTGACTTTTCAGAGCTGGACTGTCTGAGGGCTGGACCAGCCTGATGTGGCCATGGAGAATTCCTCTCTGTAATGGCACATGGGAGAGAAAAATGCGATTTGTAGCACCCCTGAAAGGCCACCATGCCTTAGAACAAAACACTTCATTTTTATTGTCCTCAGTGAGTGCTTGTTCCAATGCTTCTTTGTTTCCTTAAGTTGGAGGGGTATCCAAGGCATGGGCCCTTGTTCTCTATGTGCGTAGAGGGAATCAGCTGCACCACACCGACAAGGCCCACACAGGATGGAATGAAAGTCTGTGGTTTTGCTGATTCCCTCATGCAGAGATGATTTCCCTGACATTTAGGAGCTTGATTGTCTGAGGGAGGGACGATTCTGAAGTGGACATGGAGATTTCCTCTCTGCAATGGCACATGGGGGCGAAAAAATTGATGTGTAGCACCTCTGAGAGGATACCATGCCTTAGAACAAAACACTTTATTTTGTTTGTCCTCAGTGAGTGCTCGTCACAATATTTTTTTTGTTTGTTGTCCTAAATTGGAAGGGTATCCCAACCATGGGCCCTTGCTCTCTGTTTGCATAGAGGAAATCAGCTGCAACAACAAGGACCACATAGGCTGAAACTAATGTTTGTGAATTTGCTGATTCCCTTGTGCAGAGAGGATTTGCTTGACATTTTGGAGCTGGATTGTCTGAGGGTGGGACCAGTCTGATGTTGACATGGAGATTTCTTCTGTGCAGTGGCACATGGGAGCGAAAAACGGGATCTGTAGCACCTTTGAGAGGCCACCATGCCTTAGAACAAAACACTCTGTTTTGTTTGTCCTCAGAAAGTGCTCTTCACAATATTTTTTTTGTTTTTTTGCCCTAAGGTGGAAGGGTATCCCAGACATGAGTCCTTGCTCTCTATGTGCCTAGAGGGAATCAGCTGCACCACACCGACGAGGCCCACATAGGTCAAACGTACGCCTGTGGTTTTGTGGATTCTCTCATTCAGAGAGGATTTGCCTGACTGGACTGTCTGAGGGCTGGACCAGTCTGATGTGGACATGGAGATTTCATCTCTGCAGTGGCACATGGGAGAGAAAAATGCGATTTGTAGCACCTCTGAGAGGCCACCATGCCTTAGAACAAAACACTTCATTTTGTTTGTCCTCAGTGAGTGCTTGTCACAATATTTCTTTCTTTAATACATATAGTTAAACAAGGAGTGGAGGAAAGAAATGCTCCTATACCCATAGAATCCCCTCTTCCCTCCCTGATGCACAAGCTTTGTTATGGGTAGAATGTTCAGTGTAAGTAGCTCTGTAAACTGGTGTTAGGCAGGCATAGGGCTAGAAGTCTGATTTCACTTCCTGTTTTTGTGCTGATTTCTTCTTGTTCATTCCCTCCTACTGAGTTGTCTAGTCCTCTGGACCCACTAACAGCCCAGGTGTCCAGGATCTCCTCATATATACATCATACCTGGGAAATCTCTGAATCTGCCCCAATCTTCTTACTGTGAGAACAATGAAAGCCCTGCCCCCAATTACAGTTTTTTCGCTTATCTTAATTGAATATTGTCCCTCTCCGCAATCCACCTGGACACCACCCTGCTGCTCTGAGCTTAGCAGTGTTACATCAGTAAAAGGGGAGGGAGGGGATAGTTTATCATTCAATTACTCTTGTCAGTACTGAAATAACACTCTCCATGGCCCAAATACTATGAAGATTAATTGGAGCTGCTTTTATTATGAAACATTACTATCTCTATAAATAATAACATGTGAAAGGAGTATATGAACTGGCACACGGACAATGAGATTGCTCTGGCTACACTCATAATTCACGATGTGGGTGTGGCCAGCACAGCTGAGGTGCCCAAAAAATGTGGGTACTCTAGGCAGTTGACTACTCTGCATAACAGGAAACTCGGCCCTGACAAGGATTGAGGCAGCTCTAAAAGAGGTGGGAGCGGACCTGTAAAATTAGCACTGTATATAATGCTGCATTTAAATGTATTTCAATTATATATTCATATCAGTTGTCTTTTACTAACTAATTACTCGAATAAGAAAAAAAAATAATTCCTGCAGCCATGATCTTTGTGCAGATTGTCCTTATACAATGAGGCATGTACACTAAGAAGACCTTGGGGGGAGAAGTACTAAGGTGTGATAAGAAGGTGATAAAGTAGAGAAGACTTCTCCAATGATATCACAAGGGAGATGCACTAAGGTGATAAAGCGGAGATGTTATTCTGTGAAGCAATACGCTAAGATCTCTAAGAAGTTAGGGATCTTAGTGTTTTGAATCTATAGAATAACATAGGAAATGGGGAAGTGATATTACTGGAGAAGTCATCTGCAGTTTATCACCTTTTTATCACACCTTAGTGCATAACCCCTCGCTTCTCAATTCCTGTGTTATTCTATGTAGCCAATGCACTAAGATCTCCCCCACTTGAGAATTCTCAGTGCATAGGCTCTATAGAATAACATAGGAACTGGAGAAGCGATTTCACTGGAGAAGGCATCTCCACTGTATGACCTTTCTAGAACACTTTAGTGCATAGACCCCTTCCCAGAGTACACAGGACTCCAAAGCCATTGGTTGGAGACCTCTCCACCATTTAAGGGTTAAAATAAAGCCCTGTGTTTAGCATATATAATAATATTTCTAAATAAATAAAATAAGTGAGATATTCGTTTTTACAGATTGGACAAGTTGTGGGTAAGTTTGCCACCTCGCCAAGGTTTCTTACTTTACGGCAAGTCCTACTCTATACATCTGTAATGCCCTATCTAAAAATTAAAATTAAAATAAAACTTGAAATTCCCTGAAGAGATGTTATTATAAACGCGTTGGAGAGCAAGGGACCCTTTAAATGTGCTCTTTTTATTGCTTCTGGGTCCCAGTGTGGTACAATTAAAAACAGGAGACATACATTCTAATGAAAAGATGTACATAGTGGACTTACCTAATACAAAAAGACCCTATGAAAAGATGTACATAGTGGACTTACCTAATACAAAAAGACCCTTGGCCAACCTGTGAAAACTAATATCTCATTTATTTTATTTATTTAGAAATATTATTATATATGCTAAACACAGGGCACATATTTATTCGATACATAGAGAAGCGCTGGTTTGTTGTTGTGTTTGTTTGTTTATACTTTGGGTTTTGGCCTGAAGTTAGGGGGTCTGGAGAGCCCTCTCATTCCTAGCTGCTATCTATGTATACACTTTACATTCACATTTAAAAATTAAAATTTTTTTATTGTATGGATTGGTTATGGTGAGTTGTCGCTGTGAGTTTTCTATATAAATCAATGGGAATTTTGGGAAGGTGTACTTGTCCACTGAGGTTCAAATAGTTTGAGCGAGGATAGCCCCAGTTGCCTTATTGTTGGAAGCTCCACACTCAAATGCTGGGCAGGGGACGGCTGGCCTGGGGGGCAGAGGGGCAATTGCCCCCTGGGCTGGTCACATGTCTGGGCCATCGGGCCACTGCCTCACTCAGTCTCCCAATTGCTGCTGTAAATGAAGCTACACTAGTGATACCACAGAGCTTACAACTGAAATGGAACTACATAAATGATACTACAGAGCTAAAATCCAAATAGAGCTACACTAACAGCATAACCCATTTCCCTTGTAAGATCTATGGTATTAATCATGTCACTGTACTTAAACTGTAAGCTTTATGGTATCACTAGAGTAGCCGTGTTTCAGCTGTAGGCTATGTGGTCTCGTTTGCCTTACTTAACAGCATTAATGCCAATATTAAAAGTAACTAAAGGGGATGGGCTGGGATGCTGGGCTGGAGCGACTGAAGAAATGGGCCAGTAGATTGTATTTGCCCCCCAGGCCACAAGTTCCCAGCCCTCCCCTGATGCTGGGTAAGATGTTCTGACCCCATACTTCTGACCTTACCTTATCTCCCTTCTTGACGGTTCTTGTTGTCAGTTTACTAATGGCTTTCTTAGCTGCATCTCCGAGTCGACGCTGTGAAAAATCAAACAAAAATCATTAAATATATAAGACTAGACATAGCAAATGCTAAAGCATAAATCTGTTTTATCTTAAAATGGCCCTATCAATGAAAACAACATTGGTATTTATGAAACAGCTATCAGCATGATCTACTGTATATGTTGCATCCGCCATTTTTTAGGGGTGCGAGTTTGAAATATTTTATAATTATTTATAACTTATAAATTATTGCTACAATTATTTGATATAATTGAAAGAATTATAAAAATGACTGACATTTTCTGAAAAGAGGAAAAGCATGAATGATATGCTCCAACAGTATTTATTTTTTCCATTTGAGCTAATAGCTAATCTGGGTTGTGCAAGCTGTAACAGGGACAATCTCCCTCCCGATCTGTCCACTTTCTGTACTTGTCCCAAGAGAGCAGGAGCCGGTTTAACATTTTGAGTACCAGAAAGAAATCCAATGCATTGGATTGCAATGCATTAGATACCTCTCTGGCACTCAAAGGGTTAATTCTGCCTTGTGAGAATTAGATACTTTGAGCAACTGCAAGGTTATATAAGCATGACTGCACTATTATATGCCTATGTGCATAACTTCCCCACCTTGACTGTGACAATATTCTATATAATAATTTGCTAGGATGTTTGTCACGATGCAGTCATGCGCAGTAGAGACTGCCCGCGTTCAGCCAGTCTCTACTGCGCATGACTGCATCTTGTGAGTGAGGCGTCGCAAAACTGCATCATGTGGAGCAGTGAGGTAGGGCCGCTTAATGCTCTGAGTGCCAGACGGGTATGCAAAACTTTGCAAATTTTGGCTCTGCTGAAGAGCCTCCTCGAGTTTACAGCTGACAGCAGGAAAAGGGAAACTTTACAAGCGCATATCTCTCAAACCATAGCGGTTTGAGAGCTAGGATTTGTGCCAAATAACTTATTTTTTAAACCTCTACAAAACAAGAATATTTTTTATGGGAGATTACTGCCCTTTAAATAACGCTATTTTGACTCTGCTGAAGAGTCTCCTCGAGTTGGCCGACACAGATCTCCTGATGTCAGCTTTACGGAACTTTAAATGAGAATATCTCTCAAACCATAAAAGGTTTGACAGATAGAATTTGTGCCAGGTAATTTCTTTTTTAAACTCTACAAAATAAGACATTTTTTATTGGGACATTACTGTTACTTTAAAAATGTTTCCACTGCTGTTACTCAAACTGACTAGAAAGACAAATCTTGTCATCCATCTGCCAAACAGCATTCAGATTCCTGGACATTTTATTATTTTCCTTCCAAGAAAAATCTTGACATCTTAATTAGAGAACCCACTTTACTGAAGAATAATCCAAGCAGTAAAATAAATGCTAATGTCTGTACAATCCTTGTACTAAATTATTCTTAATTACCCTTGTCTTGGCTTTCTGAAGTGTCTCACATACTTACCTCTATTCCCCACCTCCTGATCCCTGGCCTTTGGGACAAGTGCTTTATATGAATTGCTCAGTGATGTTACCAATGTGCCACTGCTCTATAATCTTGTGCGGTAAATGACTAGGTGTATAAAAATACACAAAAAGTGCGTTTAGGGACCTATGGGGGAGATTTATAAAAAGTGTTCCTGTTCAATTTTGTGGACAGATCCTTAAAATGTCCTTATGCCTTATTCTGAGTGTTGGTATTTATAAAGTATTCTAGTCACATTTATAAATGTGGAGAACACAAAAAATAAGAACAGGTCAGACATGGTCTTAAATATTTGGAGAAAATTCTGTCTCAAATAGCAGCTTTTCTTTATAAATACTCTCCACCACTTTTTTTTACAAACTTCCTTACTCCATTTTATAAAAAAAAAATACTACATGGTTTTATGTCCTCCTAAACTGTCCTCAATACTTTTATAACTATCACAGACAATCTTACAAACATTTTAATGCTTCTTTTCTATTAAATCAACTTAGAAGTTTATTTTGTCTTTAACTGTTTCAGTAATGCCTGAATTTAACTCACTGCAATATGGTAGATTTAAAAAAAAAAAAAAAAAAAAAAAGAATCTGGAGAAAATCCTATCTCTCAAACCTTTATGGTTTGAGAGATAGTCACCGCTAAGTTTCCCCCTCCCTCGTGTGAACTGTAAAGCTGACAGAAGGAGATCTGTGTCGGACGACTCGAGAAGGCTCTTCAGCAGAGCCGGAATAGCGATATTTAAAGTGATAGTAATGCCTTAATTATATAAAAAGTTATATTGTAGAGCATAAAATAAGAAATCCATCAATGCAATCCCTATCTCTCTTTAGACAGAGTGTTCTGAAGTCCCCCCCTCCCTAATTCCAGCTGTAAAGCTGAGAGAAGGAGATCTGTGTCAGCTGACACTAGGAGGCTCTTCAGCAGAGCTGCAATAGCGCAATTTAAAAATAAATACTTCATTGGAACGGTCTACAAAGTGTGCTTGGTTTACAAGCACACGTTTTAGACTGTTCCAAAGAAATATTTCCTTTTAAATCATGCTATTGCGGCTCTGCTGAAGAGCATCCTCGTGTCGGCCAAAACAGATCTCTTTCTGTCAGCTTTACAGCTGGAATTAGGGAGGGGGGGACTTTAGATCTCTCTGTCTCTCAAACTTTTATGAACTGCATTGATGGATTTCTTATTTTATGCTCTACAATATAAATGTTTAAATAATTAAGACATTACTATTCGTTTAAAACAAAAAAAAACTACTTCATTGGAACGGTCTACAAAGTGTGTTTGCAAAGCAGGCACACTTTATAGACTGTTCCAATGAAGTAATTTTTTTCAAATAATGCTATTTCAGCTCTGCTGAAGAGCCGCCGGCTGGTCCCATGACAGGGATCTCCTGCTGTCAGTAGAGCGCTGATGTTAGGAGAAGGGGAGAGGGTTGTACACACTTCAGTGCCAAGTACATGCTAGTCTCTGCAAAAAAGCTCAATTGTTTTCTAATGACTATAGTACAGTATTATACATGCACCTACTTTTTTCAGGCCTCTAATTATCATAGCTGTCTTGACAGGGTGTCTTAGAAGCATATGTGGGAACCTTGTTGTCCCAAGGTTCAGGAGGTCCACTAAGGCCTGGGTGTGAGAATATCCAAATGATGAGACTCATCATAAAGTGGGCAGTGCTTGATTAGGGTGGATAGTATTGGGAAGAGGGGAGGTGAGACTTGCCTTTATGATGAGCAGAGAGTGGGAAGAGCAGGGTGCAGAGTGACCAGATTTGGCAGGGAATTGGGTGGAGTTACAAAGGAAACTCACTGAGCCTTAAGAATCACCCACAGAATTGTAATTAAAGGGGATCTATCACCCCTATACAAGTTAGCCTTAATATATATATATATATATATATATATATATATATATATATATATATATATAGCGACTAAGTGTAAAACTGTAACTCATTGACTAGAGATCGCTCCAGCTTACAGGCAGAAAGCCTCCTTCATTGGAGGAGGCTGGATAGAGGGAGGGGAGCCGAGGCACAGTGACACACTGCGGTACAGAGTAGTACACACAGTCTGTCTGGAATTAGATGCAGGGCAGCATTTATTCATTTTATTTTGGCCAAATAGAGATTTAAAGGGATAGTAATAATTCATTATTACTATTCCCCATGTTGTAGCCCATAAAATTCTGAATTCAACAATACCAGCGGCATCTCTCAAACCTTTATGGTTTGAGAGATAGCAGCTTTCAAAGTTGCCTCTCCTTCCCTCTCCCCTGACGTCAGCGTTCTAGCTGAGAGAAGGGGAATCCGGTCCCGGGACCGGCGGCGGCTCTGCAGCAGTGCTGAGATCTTGTTATAGAAACAGAAATCCTTCACTAAAATGTTCTTCCACATGTGCTTGCAAACCAGGCACACACACAAGACCATTTTAGTGAACGATTTCTGTTTCTATAAGGAGGAAATTATTCTGGCAGCTAGCATTATTGATCAGCTAGTCGCCAGATTGGTAATTCTTGGGATTTAACTTCATGTGGGGTGGTAGTTCTCCTTTAAAGAGATAAAGTGATAAAGGCAATTTTTGTTAATAGCTCATGTAATGGCACACTGTTTTAGAAAAATGGTCAAACAATATCAAAACAAATTATTGAAGAAATTCATACTCACTACAGAAGACAAACCCTGTGGATCTCCAGTGAGTCACAGATTTTCTGATTGACAGTGCCCTCCATTCCTTAACCACTCTATTCCATACGTCTATACATGTGTTAAGATATGACACTTTACATACACAGCTGCATTTCCACCGACTAGCAATGCTGGCAGGAAGGTTACAGTAATATGAGTCTGCAATGTAGTCTGCATGCATACCAGTAATTTAAGTGTTGCAGAGGTCATCACAAACAGCTAATCACTGGCGGTCCCACAAAGGCTTCAGCCAGTCATATATAGTTGATGTTCATATGAGTTGGCTCTCTCTTCTTCAGTGCATACTTCCTTTGTTATAAGTGAAGCACAGTGCACTAAGAAAATAAAGACATGAGCAATATGATTGTGGTGCCTGTGGGACCAAAGCCACATAGATAACTGCAACATTTGTAGATTAAATAAAAAAAACTCTTAAAGTAACAATAACTGGGAAATACATATTACGTTCTTCCAAATTAACTCCACTCTCCTATGTGTTCTACGGATGACATCAGGCTAAAACACCACAAATTACATCATCAATTACATCTACAAAGCCAAAAAGAATAACACTGCAAAATTTCAGCTTGATCTGTGGGTCCCAAAAGACCTCAGTGGAGAGTCTAACCTGTCATAATAAAACCTAATTGATGTTCATTTGACACTACTAATTATGAAACTTATTTGGAAAGCAACAAACTATCAGATGGGATGAGATCTTAAATACCCAAGAGGCTGATTCCATCAACAGTCAGCAGATGGCAACCTACCATAAACTAAAGAACCCTAGTAACGTGCTCTCTACTGCACACATGCACCAATTACATTATGGCCATACAGTCTGTTTTTTTATTTTGTTATATTTGTATGTATGTTGATATGTATCTTTATGTATATAGAACCATACATGTATACAACATTTTACAGAAATAGTACAATACAAAAATAAAGGACATGGTTAAGAGCATCAGGCTAAAATGGGATTATTGCATTGTTAACATGGAGAAAAGTGCAGCAAAGGGAATCATACATTGAGAAGCAGACTCTACCCTGTAGAGCTTACAATCTAATTAGAAATCATGATAACATACAGAGGCAGTAGGAGGAAGATCATAAAGGCAAGTACAAGGCAAAGGAAGTGCAGAATGATTTTGATGTGATCAGTGTGCACAAGGAGAATCTTGTTACTGAGATGCCTCCTTGAGCAGGTGGGGTTTAGTCGGTGCTTGAAAGTGATATATGGATAACTGGCAAATGGTGATAGGGAGGGCAGCCAGTGAAAATGATTGCAGCTGAGATATGGCTTGAGTTGTGTAAGGAGTGGGAAGAAAAAACCCTTGAGAAGAATGTAGGTGATGGATGGGGTATAGCAGGAGATAAAAGCAGAAATGTAAGGAGCCGAAGAAGAAGAAAGCGACCTAAGGGAGAGGAGAAGAATTCTGCAAGAAATAGAAGACCTTATGGGTAGCCAAGAGAATGTCTCAGGAGCAAATGAGAGGGAAGTTATCTGGGAGCAAGGGTCGTTATTTTTGCAGCTAAACTGAGAACACACTGAAGCAGAGAAAAATGAAAGGCAGGAAGACCAGAGAGCAGAACGTTGAAGTAATCAAGTCTAGAGAGAATGAGGGCCTGAGTGAGAGTTTTTGAGATTGACATACAGAGGAAGAGCTGTATTTTGCCAATATTTTCAGGATTTGGTGAAAGGTAGAATCGAGTATAACACCAAGACAGCGTGCCTTGGTCACTGAGTCAATGGCAGAATTGTCAACTGTGATGGAAGATGGATTGGGGTTTAGGATGGAATAGAACAAGATCTGTCTTGGTCTTATTGAGTTTAATATGTTGGTGTGCCATCCATGATGAGATTACCATCTGCACGACTGCACAGCAGGAGTGAGATTATTGGAAGAGAGGTAGACTTGTGTGTCATCTGGGTACAGATGGCAATTAAAGCCAAGAGAAGGTCACCAAGTGGGAGGGTATAGAGGGAAAAGAGAAGCGGCCCCAGGACTGATCCTCGGGGTAAACCCACCGAGAGGTCATGGGGAGAAGAGTAGGATGATAACAAAAGAGACACTGAAAGTACGGTTTCAGAGATAGCAGACAACCCATTCTAGAGCTGTGTCACAGATGCCAAGGGTGTGTAGTCTGTTCAGTTTTCACTTTAAAGGGGAACTTTCACCCCGCAATAACTAAATCTCCACTTACTGCTCACCTGGCGACTAGCTGCTTAGTAGCGCTAGTCGCCAGAAATCTTACCCGGTTCTCAAGATTTCGGCGTTTTACAGGAGCAGGAAGCACGGACGTCTCTTCACAGTGACGTCCGTGCGCCTGCGCTGTCAGTCCCTTGTCAGTCCCTTGTGCACCGTACGGTGCACAAGGGACTGACAAGGGACTGACAGCGCAGGCGCACGGACGTCACCCTAATGCATATGTGGCACTATCTCTGCAGCACTAAGTGTCCTGTATGCTGCAGTGGAGGAAGATTTTTTGCTGCAGGGATAATGCAACACTGACTGTATCACTATCTGCTTTCACAGTCATTGACAGAAAGCTCTCTGTAAGCCAAATTCAGTCCCTGTCAGGAATATAAAAGTATAGAAAAATAGAAGATAAAAAAAAACAATAATGAAAAGTATAAGCAACTGCACTTTACATATTTTGCATGTGCAGCATATGTAAAGTCAAAATGGAAGTTGATTGTCTCTTTAAAGTTGTTTTTATGTGAAAGAGTATGCTGCACAATGCATACATATAATAAACTGCCACATGTTCACATTCATCACCGCTGCCAAAATCCAGCAGGAAGCGACGACTGAAATTGTGTCCATCAGCCAACTGTAAAGAAGCTCGTGTAGCAGCAAATATCAAATACTCCATCCAGGAATTTATATGTTTATGTAGATATGTTTTCATATAAAAGCAGGTTTTGTTTTCATAATAGTTTTTTTTTAACACTTTGAGTGCCAGAGGGGTATGCAACGCAATGCAAAGCATTGTGCACCCCTCCAGCACTCAAAGGGTTAATTCTACAGATGCTGGAGGGATATCCAATGTAATTAGCTGGACTCCAGTGTCCATTAGGTTGACCTTAAAGTAACATTAACAGTTTCTAATAATAGAAATCTATTTATATGAATCTGCGCAGAAAATCTTAACCCTTTGTGAGCTAGAGGAATGTGCAATGCATTGTTTCACACTGTGTTGCGCTCCCCTCTGGCACTAAAATAGGTTAATGGAAATTATGAATGAATACTAAATGAATCCACAGGGGCAAATATGATTTTTTGCTGCAGGACTAAGAACCCCAAACTCCTGCCACTGAAGGTTTATTAGGAAACATTCACTGGGAGGAATTTGGGGGTTCTTGAGACCTGAAAAAATAATCATGTCTGTCTCTATTTATGTGATATTAGTACTAATACAGATTAATTTTAGAGAAAAGAATTCACATAGAGGAAAACAAAACTGGGCATGCCTAATTCAATATGTTTCAAAACTGGAACCCGACATCAACACCACCAGATGCCAGCAAATGTAAAGGTCGTCACAAGATAGTTGCTGAGCCAAGTACTTAGATACTCCTCAGCAAAACACACCTCTGGAATTTATTAGACTGCCCCAGTAACAGAGACATTGCTTCCTTGAAGGTCAAATATGTATGGTAGACTGCTTCTCTTACCACACTCATCCAACCAATGGCAGTATATGCAAAAAACACAAAAACAACAGAGGGAAACAACAGTGCCTTCTCTTTGGTTACCAAACATATTAAAAACGTATTGGTTACAAAGTATGCTTGCAAGGCACACTTTGGAGACCGTTCCAATAAAGGATTAATGTTTAGATTGCGTATTTGGCTCTGATGAAGAGCCTCCGTCTGGTCAAATGACCGGATTCTGCAGCCGTCAGATACAGTGCTGACCTCGTTCAAACAGCCAAGAAGAGGTAACTTTAGCGAAGCATATCTCTCAAACCATAAAGGTCTGAGATATAAGCCTTACATCGTTTTTCGTATTTTTTTCATGGCTACTATATTAAATAAAAGTAGAATTAAATATTACTATCCCTATGGTCAGAAAATCCTAGTGCCCCTATGAATTTTGGCCCTGTGCCTGCATTCAAGAAATAATATCTTATATCAGTCCTGGATGTCATTGTGTCCATGAAGGCAGTCATGACAGCTGCAGGCAGTTCTGTCAAACTGAAGGAGAGGGATTGCATGAGTCTACCTATTAAGAATCAATCATTGTATATCCCCATGTCCCTATAATGTTAATATTACCATCTTCAGTGGGTGGAGTTTGGGTCCCATAGTTCTGTTAACAATTGTCACGTCTACCTCCATGGACATAACAGGATTGATTGAAGACGTTATCTCTTGAACCAAGCCACGGGGGCAAAATTCATAGAGGACATTAGGATTTTTTTGGAGACAATGATTTCAGTGTGTGTAGGGTGGTTATTATTATGAGGTTTATTTTACTTTAATAGTTACACATTTTGAAACATCCAGACATTACCCGCAGTGCGTTGTGTACCCCTCTGGCACTCAAAGGGTTAAAATGCAAAGCCCTGGACACCACGTGGCACAGAACAAAATTCTTCTTTCTTGTGCCTTTGAAAAATGATGGCCCCACTGACAGTCGTTCATTGTCAGAAAGAATCCAATAGATCAATCCTACCATCAGCACTAAAACCAGTCAGTAAACTAAATCCGAAGCAAAGAGAAGAAAGGTCACTCCTAATGTGTCCCATCAAAGTAAATGAAGGTCAGCTTTGATCTGTTGACTTTGCCCAAGGCCTCCTATTACGGCTACTGTCTATTCTCACAAAAAAACAGCTTTAACCTTTTGAGTGCTAAAGAGCTATCCAACTCATTGCCGTGCACTGCACACACAAAGGAACATTAAAATCTCCTAATGATAAACTCCCATCATTTAGGCAGAAAACAGGGGCATTGAAAGGTACTGTATGAGGGGGTTAAAGCCCTGCAGCTTACTGCCAGCTTAGCACATGTAATGATACTAATCTCACTACTAGTAATGGTGCAGTTAGGCTGCCCAGTGCACTGATAGTGCATTAGGTTGGCTCCAGGGTCAGATTGCCTATTAGGCTGGGTAGTATTTTCTGAGTGTTATTTTATAACTGTATTTATATCTCACCTCCTCAAAAACTTATCAGTCTAATCAGAATAGCTCAGTGATTCTCAACCAGGGTGCCGTGGCACTTCGGTGTGCCACAGACATCAGCTTAGGGTGCCCCATGTTTTCTATGAAGACTAACAAAAATGGACTTTTAAATAAAGATTTATAGAAATTGTTATGCACATTATGTTTCCATTTGTTACTATGATTGTAAGACCTAATAATAACTATATATTTATGCATTGTACCGTCATTATGCCCTTGATAAAGTACATTAAATATGTTAGGGGTGCCACGAATGTTCTATATTATGTGTTAGTGGTGCCCTGAGCAAAAAAAGATTGAGAACCACTGGAATAGCTAAAAAGACTGAAAGCCCCACTCATGAATCTAAAGGGTCAAGTGAAAATTCTCAAGGTAGTAAAATGTCTGTGTTCATTTACAGACCACAGCAGAGATCAAATGCAAAAAACAGTAAATAGATATACCTGACTGCTGTATGAAGAACACCTACCTTCTGTTACAGAAATTAACCCATTGAGTGCCAGAGAGGTATCCACGCATTTTGTACAGCGATGCATTCTGAGAACGCAGAGTGGCGTGCAGTCGCACTGCGATCCCAGAATTCCATAATGTGCCAGGACCATCACTGGTCCTTAACGCACAAACACTGATGGAGGTCCCAGCACATCATCGGTCATTAAGGGGTTAAATTGGACTTGCAACACCTTGAATGCTAGAAACGTCTATCTATAATGGGGACCTATCACCTCTAAAGAAGTTTGTCTTAATATGTAATTTATATAGCAAATATTTTAATATTGCATTCATTTTTTTGTTTATATCGTTACTTGGCCGAAATCTAAGCAATAAATACTGCCCTGAGCCCTGCTTCCTATATAATAATTCGCTAGGATGTTTGTCAGAAGCTGTCATGCGCAGTAGAGAGTGCCCGAACGCACAGAATGCTGGGAGGTGTAGGAATGTTGGGAGTTCTGTGCTGGGAGCATTCTGTGCTTTCTGACAATCTCTGCAGTGCATGACTGCGTCGGCGGCAGGACGCAGAGCAGGACCGGCCTCTTAACCCTTTGAGTGCCAGAGGGGTACCCAACGCATTGCAAAGAAATGTGTTGTGTACCCCTTTGGCAATCAAAGGGTTAACATCACCTGGACCTTGGCCCGTGTACATGGGCTTTTACACGATTATACTACATTTGAAGACAAACTTGTTTAGAGGTGATAGATCCCCTTTAAAAACAATGCTTTTCAATATGTTGGAGAGTGCCAGAGGGGTATGCAACGATTGCAAAGAAATGTGTTGCTTACCCCTCTGGCACTCAAAGGGTTAAAAGCCCCATTTAAATCTGAGGGAATTTTTATTTATTCCCTGTGGTGCAGTTGGTTTGCCCCATAATTACTCTTTGTTAGAACACAGGGAACTTAGCGCTCCTTTACGCATGACCATTTAGCCAGTTCTAATCTGTAGCTCAGCACAAGCAAATGCTATTCAGATTCTGTGCTGTACAAAGTAAGGACATCACCAAATTGGACTCCTCTTTCCTTTTCCATAGAAACCAAACTCCTGCAGTACTGGAGACTGCGTAGTACTGCAGTTTTCTTTTAACCATTTGATGCCAGAAGTGTATGCAACACATAGTGATCCCATGCACTGCATACCCTGCTGCACTGAAAGGGTTAATACTTGCAGTGATCTGTATTTTGTCAGTTGTGTACAAATCATGGAATGGAAAAACCCATGAAGGTTAAGATAAGACTTCTTGCCAGGCACCAATAAGACCAAGCTTGGAGGAAGAAGAGTTTCAAATTTCTGCTTTACAGCAGCAATCAATCCCTTCTGAAATGAAACTAGCAATTTTTTATTGATAGGTAACTTGGAGGACACCCGGTATCTGATATTGATATTACCAAGAGAGGGCTTCTATGGGAATCAATACTCAGTCCCATTATCTACTGGCTTATCACTGAGATTGTATGTTTTGTACTAGAAGGATGAGGGGCAGGAATGATCAGCCAAGTAACATTTATTTATTTATTGAAATTGGCCATGTTCAGCTTGTAGTCAAGCTGTTCCTATTTCTATTTAAAGTGAGCTTATCAAATCGATCTCATAAAAGTGATAGCTGTTAGTACATAATATCTAAAGATATATCAACCAGTTTCATCTTGGATACTACAAATTTGTCAAACACATTGAAAGCAATGCATTTGTGATATTTTACCATCCAAGGGGTTAGACTGCTTAAAAGGATAGTAATACTTTGTTTTATTTTTATTTTATTTTGTAGGCATTAAAAAACATGAAGAACGATATATATGTCTTATCTCTCAAACCTTTATGGTTTGAGAGATATTCACAAGCAAATTTTCCTCTCCCGCCCCTTTTACCTAGTGTAAGCCATCTCTTCTCAGATGTGGAATCCAGTCCACAGACAGATGACAGCAGGGGACAATCTTCTTCCTATGAGAACAATGAAAGCCCTGCCCCCCCTTGACAAGTTTTTCAACTTTTTCCCTTATCTTAATTGAAGATTGTCCCTCTCTGCAATCTACCTGGGAACTTCCCTTCTGATCCGGCTGAGCAGTGTTACATCAGTAAAAGGGGCAGGAGGGGGATACTTTGTCATTGAATTACTCCTGAACTACAACTCTGACAGAATTGATATAACACTCTCCAAGGTCCAAATACTATCTAATTAGAGCTGCTTTTATTATGAAACATTACTATCCCTTTAATGGTCCTTTATACTTTTTGCATCGTAACTGCAATTTAATGGATTTATAAATCCCAATTTTCAACCTTCATTTACTTACCTTCCCACAACAAAAAATAGGCATACACATAACCAGAAGAAGTAAGCTCCACTTACATTCTATAGAACCATGTAAACATTTCCTAATTAAATAATGTCACTGTTCATCTACATGCTATAGATCCAGGTTTTGTAAGCACATCCGAATAAAAAACTCTACATATAGTTTGCTGAGGAGGCCTTCATCCTGAAGTGGATTGACATGGCTGCAGCTTTATTTTAAATATACAAAGAGCAGAAGTTGAAAGACATCTTGATAAAGGTCCCAATCAGGAACCGAAAACATTGACTAAACGTTTTTACTGGTATACCAATAAATATTTATAAGCCCCACGGGTGCTGCCCTATTCTTTGGCTTTGTATTTAAAGGGGATCTCTCACCGACTTATATGTAATGCTCATTAGTTAGAGCATCTATGAAAAAAATTGAAAACATTGTAAATTGTTTTAAAAAAACAGTTATATGCGTAAAAAATAAAGTTTAAAAAGTGTCCGGCAGCCTACTTCTGGCTTGCCGAACCTTGCCGACCAGAAGCAGCTCGCGTCCCAATACCCATCATCCTCCAATGACGGAGGCTGTCTGTCACGAAGGTGGAGCGAACTTAATACTTAAGTATTACTGCCCCTTTAAGCTAGTTGTCACCTGCCTAATTATTGCAGGGCGACATTACCTATGGTGGTAGTTCCGCTTTCAATTGAACCCCTTGACTGCAAAGCACTGGAGATGTATTGTGCACTCCAGTGGTTAAATTCCTGCATTTCACGGGATACTGTATCATATACTAGGAAGCAGTAATTTTAGCCTGTAAACTCAATATCTCAATGCATTTTAAAAATATGAAATTATAAAGATTGAGTGGTCCCTAGACAGTGGCAATAGAATTTTTTAAACAATGCCAGTGTGTACTTGGTCAAAATCACACTGAGTCTTAAAATGCGTAGAGCACTAAAATAATGATTCCATCAGATTTTTTTCCCTCAGCAGAAAAGCTGGCTGAAAAGCATCGTCTCTATTTACAACTGAATAAGAAAAAAAAATTGTGCTTGCAGGGATTCGGCTCTAAATATGCCAAATGGAGTTCTTTTTTTCTCATAGCTAATAGCACTGTCGTCTCCCTTACAACATCTGAGCATTTCAAACAGAGAATCTTGAGTACTGCCACCTCCTCATTAAACATTCATTCACTGAAGCTTTTTCATCACATAAAATTTTCATCAAGTTTCGCCTGACCTTTAGAAAACAGTCAGAGGAAGAAAAAGAAAGAAAGGTTGTTTCTTACATAGCACTTTTTCCAATGTGTGAGCATTATTTAATTTTTTGGGTGCAAAGCTTTAGGAAATATAAGCGGCACATAACCCTTTGAGTCCCAGAGGGGTACGCAAAGAGGGTATGCAATCGTTGCGTACCCCTCTGGCACTCAAAGGGATAATTTGTTTAAATAAGAAGCAATGTTCAATCCATACAGAATGCTGCAGCATGAATTACTCTGCTGTCACCTAGGTTTGTCCCTGCCCCACTCCTCCTCAAAACTCTCCAATGGCTGCCTATCAGACTCTGGATATCTTACAAAATCTTACTTCTCTCTTTTAAGACACTTCTCTCCTCTACTCTTTCTTACATTTCCACTCTGATCTCCCGTTATACCCCATCCCGCCACTTACATTCGGCCAATGATTGTCTTCTCTCAGCTCCTTTTGTGTCTACAGCCCTGTCACGTATCAAACCTTTTTCTCTCATTGCTCCTTATCTATGGAATGCTCTACCATCCAACCTGCTCCACTGCACTCTGTATGTCTCCTGTTACCACTTTAGATTGTAAGCTTTTGGGCAGGGACCTCCCACTCAATGTTTCACTCTACAAAGCACCTGTAACCCTGTATTGTTTAAACCCTTAAACTGTAAAGCGCTGCATACACTTGTGGAGCTAAATAAAGATATTCATTCATTCATTCATGAAAATGTCATAATTTTTACACTTTTTGTGACGAGTAAACATGGGGTCTTCCACTGATAGAAGATGCTTAACTCTTTGCCCGGCAGAGAGGTATGCACATTGCTTTGCAATGCGTTTAATACCCCGCTGGCATTCAAAGGGTTAATAAAAAATACAAATAAAATAAAAAGCTTTACTAGGAATTTCCTGCTGTGGTTACCTGGTTATGATGTGGCATTGTTCCTATTACTTACTATGGAGGGCTGTAGTCTAAGATTCCTATAGAGTACATTTCACTATGTACAAAATGTTCTAACAGCAGTGGGTTGGACCTATCTCAATAATTTATATCGTCCAGACTATTTACACTACTTCACAATATTCAAGATGCTTAAATGAACACAAACATAAGAATATGTCTGTAATACCTGTTTGCAGTCAATCAGCCATCACGGAGACTTGTAAAGTGTTCTGAAGGGGTCAGATATAGCTAGGACCCCATAGATACCTTGTTTTCTTCAGGAAATGACTGGCCATTTGAAAGACCACCTCTTCTTTTCTGTACAGCTACAGGGATCAATATATCACACATGAGCCTGTCATGGATCACTGTGCAGACAGAGAACCCATCAAATAATAGACATGCCTGCTTCTCTAGTCTTGCTACAGGGTCCCAGTGGGATCTCTATCTGGTGCACAGAGCCCTCAGAAAACTTCTGACAGCTCCACAATGGATGACTTATTCAAATAGGAAAAATGGACATGATCTTATGATGCTGCTAGCGTTCCTTTAAGCTAGGAATGTCAAACTCAAATACAGTTGAGGGCTGCATACTCAACATTTCCTTCCAAGGAGGCTAGGGTGACCACATTTCCCTTCTGCCATTCCGGGACGTGGTCACCCTATTGCCTTACCTTGAGTCCCTGGTGGTCTAGCGGCGTGTCAAGAGGGAGCTCTGTGCCTCCTCCGGCACAGAGCTGAAGCTCCCGCGCGCTGTGCTCAGTAATGCAGAGCGCTGGGAGATGATGTCATCTCCCAGCGCTCTGTATTACTAGAGCGCTTACCTCCAGGAGATCAGGTAAGCTGCATTGCCGCCCTGGATGTCAGCCTGCAAGCGGCGTCCATGATGTGACACACCGCTTGCAGGCTGACATTCAGGGCAGCTTGGCTTCATTCCGGGACACTTCATTGTCCCGGTTGAAGGGGACCCGGGACGCGGGACATGTCCCTGAAATAAGGGACAGTCCCGGACGTTCCGGGACCCGTGGTCACCCTAAAGGAGGCCCACAACATTGCATACCTACCAAGTGTGCCTCTGTAGGAGGGACGGTCTCCCTTTGAGACACAAATCCCTCTGTCCCTCTTTCCCACCCTGGTGTCCCTCTTTTTAGGAGATTAGACTGTGTGGTGTGTATATAAGTGTATTACATTGCTCCACCACCATAAAACTCACAGTAGTGTTTGTGTAAACTTCAGTATATGTGTATAAATTAAACTAAATACTTTGGTGTTGTTCTAAATCATTTATTCAGTTAAAAAAAGGTGTCAATAGGTTATGAAACAACCTAAATATAATAATGCCCCTCCCACCAGCCACACCCCCAGCAGCACCCCCTAAAATAAATGTGTCCCTCTTTGGCCATTTGAAAATAGAGTTTCCACCCAGACGGTATTTTACAGGCAGGCCGGTAAATAATTGTCTTCTGTCCAATGTTAAGTCTATGGAGGGAATGCCATGGCTGGTATTTTTTTGAAGAAAAGGTGGCAACCCTATTTGAAATGTTGGGAGGTATTACAACGGCTTCTAGGGTCTGAGTATTGGTGTATATGTATGGGTGCACACACACAACCAATATACTGTCTGCTCTCAAAAAAGGATTAATTAACCCTTTGAGAGACAGATGGGTGCTCAAAGCATTGCCAAACAATGCTTTGAGCATGCTTCTGGCAATGAAAGGGTTAAAGTGACGGAGGGAAAAATCCCACTGATCTAAATGGGGGATTTAACTCCTTAAAGGGATAGTAATACTTTGTTTTATCTTTATTTCATTTTGTAGGCATTAAAAAAACATGAAGAACGATAATAGGATTTTAGTCTTACCTGTTAAATCCTTTTCACTTAGTCCATACAGGTTACTAGTACATTGGTTACTGGTACATTGGGAGGCATCAGTCCCCTTTAAGTAGGCAGGAACATTCTTCAAATGTATGCAGGGGGGTGGAGCCTCCCTTCCCTCTAGGCTGACTCATCCAGTCTGCCCCTCAGAATTGTTTGAGAATGAAGTAGACTAGATATAAGAAGGAAAGAAGACTCCTGTGAGCATGCCCCAAAGGACTCCCACAGAATGCCACAGGAGAGCCGAGCATGGTCTCTTGACAGGGTGGGATACCAGTAACCTGTATGGACTAAGTGAAAAGGATTTAACAGGTAAGACTAAAATCCTATTTTCACTGTCGTCCAATACAGGTTACTGGTACATTGGGATGTACAAACATTGAGCTTTCCCAGAGGCGGGAAGAAGGCAAGGACCAAGCGCAAGGCCCCAAAGTCACCAGAACCCCTATGAAACAATTAATCATAGAGCCCAACAACAGAAGTGTCAACGGACACCAACCGGGGGTAAAAATGAACCCCCTGAACTAGCACAGCACACTGAACCAGAGCCAACAGGGCTCAACAGTAAGGAAGCATTGAGAACTACAGAAGAAGAAGACCCTAGACAGGCGAAACTGCCTCCAGGACCTTCCTCCCAAAGCTGGCATCAGAAGAGGCCAGCACATCCACACGGTAGTGCTTCGAAAGGGTGTGCACAGAAACCCAAGTGGCCGCCTGGCACAGCTGTTCAGCACGTGCTGGATTCTTGTAGGCCCAAGAGGCCCCAAGTGACCTAGTAGAATGAGCAGTAACCCGAAAGGGAACACGCTTATTCCTCAGTTCGTAAACCTTACGAATAGTAGACCTATCCAAGATGCAATGATTACCCTGGATGCCCGTCTCCCTGCCCTAGGATCCTCAGGAATGACGAACAGAGCGTCAGACTTCCTAATGGACTCAGTGCGATGAACATAAAACTTAAGACAACGCACAACATTCAACAAGTGGAGAGTCCACTCCGTGTCAAAGGAAGGATTAGGGCAGAAAGAGGGCACCACAAGCTCCTGATTGATGTGAAACTCGAGACCACCTTAGGCAAGAACTCTGTATAAATACAAAGCACGGCTTAATCCTTGTGGAACACTAGATAAGGTGGTTCACAAGACAGAGCTTGGAATTCCGCCACCCGGCGAACTGAAACAATAGCCAGAAGGAAGACCATCTTCCAAGACAAAGGTGTAAAGGAATAGTAGCCAAGGACTCGAAGGGGGGCGCTGAAGAACCCCCGAAAACAAATAAGGTCCTACGGAGGAGCTGGACTCCTAAAGGACTGTTCTGGTCTATAGACCATAAATCTCCATAGGATGGTGTAGCAACAGTGCCACTGTAAATTTTCAGGCCACTATGATATTGCACCTAAAAATTTCAAGTTTGAGCCGTTATAATTTTTTTATAAAATCTCTCTCATTGGTGGGAGTACCATTGTTTTATTCGGGGACATAAACCCTACAACATATATTTTTTTACATCTTAAGTAATACTATCCCTTTAAAGAAAAATAGAACCTTTTAGACAGTCAGGCACCAGCAGGGATCTTCCTTCCGGTGCCTTTCGACACAAAGGCATTCAACTCGCCACTCGTGGAACTGAAGGGGACGGACGGTGCAGACTCAGATATGCCAGCTCTGCAAGATGTCTGCGCTGTTCCCTGCTGCCTGTCTGCCGAAAATGTTCTAATTTTCTTTAATGCAACAATTATCATTGAAAATAAACCTACGTCTATGCATATCGCTAATGTAATGATGATTTGGGGCTCTATATAAATCATGTGAAAGTTCCGTTTTAAACAGGAGAACTAGACAAATGTATTTAGTGGTATTTTACTACTGTAATAACTGTGTAAAAATAATATGGCCAGAATAAAAAAAAAATTGTATTTGTTTTTTGTATAATTATATATATTTCGCAATAAAATTAGGGAATATACATTTATATATGGTTGTATAAGAAAGCTTATTTAATAAAAACAATGTACAGTGTGCTTGGGTGCACTCAACTATCAACCGGCGAATCCCCATTTTGCAAACACTAAGCAAAAAACATAAAATATGACATATGGCGCGATGCAGGAAACGTGCGCAATCACTATTTCCCATGTGAAAACCACTAGGGAATAGGCTTGCACATGATTTTGTTGAATTGCGCATGAAAATTCAAGATTAGCGAACGGTTGCGTATATTTATTTTTTTTGTGGGCGTGGCTAAGATTAACGAATCTGTGTGAGTGGAATAGCGAATGCGCCTAATGCAGGAAGTGGTATTGCGAATGAATTTATACGTCTGTGTACTGATGTCGTAAAATGGATTTTTTATGCACAATTCAAGAAGCGTTCGGTATTTAGCTTCCTGGATTGGAACAAGCGCAAAATCTGCGCACAAAAATGCCTTCATCCAATGCGAACGTTCCTTGCATCGCAGCAATAGTTCTTAACTCTCGAAGGATCAGGAGGGTATCCAATATATTACAAAGCAATACACTGAGCACCCCACTGATCTTTAGAAGCCTTTTGAGTGGCACAGGGGTATCCAACACATACCATTCTGGCACTCAAATGTTTAAAGGATTAAAATAACCCATCTCTTAAAAGGACAGTAATGTTTTCAATTAAGTAGATTGCAGAGTCTTCTATATTTTAAATCTAACACTTTGCACTATATTTAGCAGCTTACTTGTATGCAGTTCTCAAGATATTAAATGAAGAAGGATCCCCTCCCACCCCTACTGGCCGCCTCCCACTGAATCTACAATCCGGTCCCGGGACAAACTTCCGTCAGTGTAGTAGTATAGTATAGTATAGTAAGTATAAGGAAAACCCTGCCCCCTGGATGAAGATGGGCAGGATTTTCCTTTGCTTACTGAAGTTTGTCCCTCACTGCAACCGTCCGGATCAGGCAGAGAGAAAGAGTGACATGGCCAGAAGGGGCGGGAGGGGGATCCTTCTCCACTTAATGTCTTGAGAACTACATAAAAGTAAGTTGCTAAATATAGTGTTAGATTTAAAATAAAGAAGACTTGGCAAGCTACTTAATTGAAAACATTACCATCCCATTAAAGGGATAGTAATACTTCATTTTATCTTTATTTTATTTTGTAGGCATTAAAAAAACATGAAGAACGATATAAGTCTTATCTCTCAAACCTTTATGGTTTGAGAGATATTCACAAGCAAAGTTTCCCCTCCCGCCCCTTTTACCTAGTGTAAGCAATCTCTTCTCAGATGTGGAATGCAGTCCATAGACCAGATAGATAACAGCAGGGGACAATCTTCTTCCTATGAGAACAATGAAAACCCTGCCCCCCTTGACAAGTTTTTCAGCTTTTTCCCTGATGTTAATTGAAGATTGTCCCTCTCTGCAGTCTACCTGGGCACCTCCCTTCTGATCTGGCTGAGCAGTGTTACATCAGTAAAAGGGGGGGAGGGGGACACTTTGTCATTGAATTACTCTTGAACTACAACTCTGACAGTATTGAAATAACACTCTCCAAAGTCCAAATACTATGATAATTAATTAGAGCTGCTTTTATTATGAAACATTACTATCCCTTTAAGGGGTTTAGATTGGGACATATGTAAAATTAAAAGTGGTGTTCTCTTGGCTCAGAAAAAACGTAAGATGTTAATAAAATGAACCTTTGGATTTTAGAGAGATCGAAAGGGGTTAAAATTCCTTTTTGAATTAAAGGGTATTTCCTTTTGTTCCATATGGTGAACATTTACCTATGCTCCATTTATTCCTATTCACATTTAAGCATAGACTGTACTCCTTGCTGTTCTTTTGAAATATTCCACTTGATTACACCTTTCATGGGAAAGAATAAGGAATCTACAGATGTACCATGAATTTCCACATCTCTTTTTCTCTTCTGTTTGCAATGTGCATAATCTTTTGGCTATGTTCACACAGGTGATTTTAGCACAGAGTTAATAATGCGCCCATGTAAAACAAATTTGCTTCCAATGGTGCTGCACACAAGGGTGATTTCCTCCTTGCAGAATGCACTGGAACGCACAACCTGGATGTGCTTATGAATTTGGCTACCCCAGGTTAAAGAATGCTTACTTGCACCGCAACCTAGAGGATGTTATGCCATTTGCATCCTCCAATTAGTAGCTGATCCACGTGGGCATTAGCCAATAACACATTACTGCGAGCGTTGTAGTTCAAGAGTATTTGAATGATAAAGTTTTCTCCTCCCATCCCTTTTACCTAGTGTAAGCCCCCACTCCTTAAATCTTAACTGAAGATTGTCCCTCTCTGCAATCTACCTGGACACTCCCTGATGCTCTAATCTGAGCAGTGTTACATCAGTAGAAGGGGCAGGAGGGGGATACTTTATCATTCAATTACTCTTGAACTACAACTCTGACAGAATTGAAATAACACTCTCCAAGGCCCAAATACTATGAGCATTAATTAGAGCTGCTGTTATTATGAAACATCCCTTTAAGGACCAGAGGACAGTACATTATATTGTAATGTTTGAAAATAAAAGCAGCTCCAATTAATCTTCATAGTATTTGGGCCATGGAGAGTGTTATTTCAATACTGTCAGAGTTGTAGTTCAAGAGTAATTGATTGATAAAGTATCCCCCTCCCGCCCCTTTTACTGATGTAACACCGCTCACTTCAGAGCAGCAAGACTGTGCGGATGGATCGCAGAGAGGGAAAATCTTCAATTAATGTAAGGGAAAAACCTGTCAATGGGGGCAGGGCTTTCATTGTTCTAATAGTAAGAAGATTCTCCCTTGCTGTGAGCTGTCTAGTCCCAGGACCAGATTCCACATCTGAGGGGAGGTGGCTTACACTAGGTAAAAGGAGCGGGAAGGAGAAACTTTATCATTCAATTACTTTTGAACTACAACTCTGACAGTATTGAAATAACACTCTCAATGGCCCATATACTATGAAGATTAATTGGAGCTGCTTTTATTTTGAAACGTTACTATCATATTAAGATTACCAAATGCAGTGAGCAGAGTTTGCGGTCCTGTGGATCTGCTAGCAGCTGTCATGTCTGCCTCCATAGACATAATATCCATGATCTCTTAAACAAAAGCACAAGGGTAAAATTCATATGAGCTATTAGGATTTTCTGGCTATGGAAAGGTGAAAGGTTATCATTAGAAAGTGTTAGTTTTGCTTTAATTTCTTCTCTTCCTTTTACTTTTCAAGACGTGAGCTCCCTCTATTTGCCATCTGTAAAATCAGTCTGCAACTCACTTGTGTCAGAAAGGGTTCATAAGATCAGAATGTGTGTGTGTAAATGTGTATGGTGCGTGTTTGAGTGTGTGTGTGTGAGAGAGACAGAGGGAGGGAGAGGGAGGGAGAGAGAGAGAGTGTAACTTTCTAATCTCTCTCTCTGTTCAACTGAATAGCTGGAGCAAGTGAACAGAGTAAGACAGTTTTTACGACCCTTTGCATTTATAGTGCAATCACAGGCTTTTTACAGACCGCGCCTGAGTCAAGAAAAAGTACGCAGAATAAAAGAAACATAAAGTCAGCAGATTAAATATATACTATTAAAATAATAAAATAAAGGCTGACTGTTCCTTTATAACAATAAATCAGGTATATTTTAAAAATGTTAAGAACCACTGGCTAAGATCCAGGTAGAGTTCCTTGGGCCCCATAACTATCCAACGTATAGCAATGCTCTCTGGCTCCAATTGACTAAATAATATATTGTAAAACACACATTGAATTTAGATTGATTACTTGGTTCTTTTCAAGTGGACTCATCGCTTTGAATTCGTGTTTGCATATTTGAAAACTTCATTTAAAACTGCCTACGTTTCATGTTAGCCAAGAAGTCAGCAGATTTATAGTTTAAGAGCTATTGGTACTTTTATTCTTGCTCTCTGAGTGGGGCAGCATATGCTAATTAGGCTATCCTTGCAGCACACAGATTACTTAGCATACGGTGCAGCACTTGTCTAAAGGAATTAGTATTGTTTCATAATAAAAGCAGCTCTAATTAATCATCATAGTATTTGGACCTTGGAGAGTGTTATTTCAATTCTGTCAGAGTTGTAGTTCAAGAGTAATTCAATGACAAGTTATCCCCCTCCTGTCCCTTTTACTGATATAACACTGCTCACCTCAGATCAGAAGGGAGGTGCCCAGGTAGACTACAGAGAGGGACAATCTTCAATTAAGATAAGGGAAAAACCTGAAAAACTTGTCAAGGGGGGCAGGGCTTTCATTGTTCTCATAGGAAGAAGCTTGTCCCTTGCTGTTATCTGTCTGGTCTATGGACTGCATTCCACATCTGAGAAGAGATGGCTTACACTATTTAAAATGGGCAGGAGTGGAAACTTTGCTTGTGAATATCTCTCAAACCATAAAGGTTTGAGAGATAAGACTTATATCGTTCTTCATGTTTTTTTAATGCCTACAAAATAAAATAAAGATAAAACAAAGTATTTCTATCCCTTTAACATAACATCTGGGCAGTTTTCAATTAAATTAAATACACACAATTTCAAGGTAAAAGGACCACTTCAAAGTATTCAAAAGTTTGATCTGAGCCAAAGGAGTTTTTTTTTTTTTTTTGAAAAAAAAAAAAAAAAAGATATATTAGATTTGTTTGTTCTTTTGGGGTATTGGCACTTAGGCAAGAAAAAATGAATAATGTAGTTGATTCTATTATAAAAAAAAAAAAAAAAAAAAAAGGTTAAATTTGTGATTCTCCCAATGACATAAGTGTCCTGATGTACTAAGAAGAACTGAAACGGAAAATGTAAATCTGCCCCTGTGTATAGTCCACCACAATATCCTATAACAAAGTCCTAGAACGCGTCACTCACATGTGCAGTGGGGACTCACAGGACGGGCTGATCCGGAACGGAGAGCTCCGGAAGGCTGACAGCCTGTCTGTGCTCCCGGTTCTGGGGCAGCAGCGGAGGCGGTGGGGTAACAAACTGTCACCCAGCGCCTCCGCTGCTGCCCCGGAGCCAGGAACACAGACTGGCTGTGAGCCATCCGGAGCTCCCCGCTCCGGATCAGCCCGTATATACGGGCTTTGTGTACAACATAAATGGGTGTTAGCATGAAGTTCAACAATGAGCAAACACAGTTTCTAAATACATATGTTTTCTCCCATAGGTTAACCTTTTAGGTTTTTCACATCCTTATATCCAGCCACTGATAACTGAACGCAAGCTTAAAATGCTCAGTGATAAAAATAAAACTGAAAACTGACATATTATCAGGTGCATTTTCCAGTCCTTTAGTAATGAACCCCAATATTATTATGTTAATTGTACTAATTTTGCAGCTTAGGTATACCACATAACCCTGTACAGGTCACTTCCTGTCATACCTTTGATCTGATTGTTGCTGCAGACTGGGAGCATGATTCAGTACACTCCAGATTGCTACACATGTAGGGATATACTAGGTATTGAATAAAATCACAAATATTTTAACCCCTTAAAGTGGATGTATCACCTATACACAACATCCTCTAAATAGTTAGGTTACATAGAACATAGAAACATAGAAACATAGAAGATTGACGGCAGAAAAAGACCACCTGGTCCATCTAGTCTGCCCTTTAGTATTCCTTTATTGTTATCTTAGGATAGATACATGTTTATCCCAGGCATGTTTAAACTGTGTTACTGTGGATTTATCAACCACCTCTGCTGGAAGTTTGTTCCAAGTTTCTACTACTCTTTCAGTGAAATAATATTTTCTAATGTTTTTCTTGATTTTTCCTCCAACTAGCCTCAGATTGTGCCCCCTTGTTCTTGTATTCAGATTCTTATTAATCACACTTCCCTCCTGAACCTTGTTCAGTCCTTTAACATACTTAAAGGTTTCAATCATGTCCCCCCTTTCTCTTCTTTCCTCCAGACTATACATATTTAGATCTCTGAGTCGTTCTTGATAAGTTCTATGCTTTAGACCTTCCACCATTTTTGTAGCTCTTCTTTGAACCCGCTCAATTTTAGTTATATCCTTTTGCAGATGAGGCCTCCAGAACTGTACACAGTATTCCAGATGTGGTCTCACTAGAGCTCTATACAGAGGGATCACAATCTCCCTCTTCCTGCTTGTTATACCTCTAGCTATGCAGCCAAGCATACGATTTGCTTTCCCCACCGCCTGGTTGCATTGGTTACTCATCTTGAGGCTGTCAGAGATGACCACCCCCAAATCCTTCTCTTCTGAAGTCTTTGCTACCACAGAACTGCCAATACGATAGTCAGATTGAGGGTTTCTTGTCCCCAAGTGCATTATTTTACATTTGGAAACATTGAACTGAAGTTTCCATTGTTTTGACCACTTATCTAATAGTGCCAAATCATTCTCCATATTACAGACACCTCCTGGAACATCAACCCTATTACACACTTTTGTGTCATCAGCAAACAAGCAAACCTTCCCTGCCAAGCCTTCCCTTATGTCACTTACAAACATGTTGAACAGAACAGGGCCCAGAACAGATCCTTGTGGCACTCCACTTGTAACCAGTCTCTGCTCAGAATACACTCCATTAACAACAACCCTCTGGTTTCTGTCCTTCAGCCAACTGCAGATCCACTGAACTATCCAGGGGTTAAGTCCAATTCTTGATAATTTATCTATCAGCTCTTTATGGGGAACTGTATCGAAAGCTTTACTGAAATCCAGGTAGGCGATATCCACAGCACCACCTTCATCCAGCACTTTAGTTACATAGTCAAAGAAATCAATGAGATTAGTCTGACAGGATCGGCCCTCAGTGAAGCCATGCTGGTTTGGGTCCATCAGGTTGTTTTTTGTTAGATGGTCAACTATCTTCTTCTTTAGAAGAGTCTCCATCATTTTTACCACTACAGATGTCAGGCTGACTGGCCTGTAGTTACTAGCTTCTTCTTTACTACCCTTCTTGTGAATGGGTACAACATTGGCCATTCTCCAATCATCAGGAACTTCTCCCGTAAGAAGGGACTGGTTATACAGATTAGTCAGGGGGCCAACTAAGACAGATCGGAGTTCTTTAAGAACTCTAGGGTGGATTCCATCCGGACCCATCGCTTTATTTGACTTTAGCCGGACAAGTTCCTCTAGAACATCGGCCTCTGAAAACACTGGGGCTAAAATTATACAACTAGAGGCAATGCTGTGTTCAGCCATTTTCTGATTATGAGGGCCGCCGTCTGAAAAAACTGAGCAGAAGTAGTTATTCAGATGGTCAGCGACCGCCTTTTCCTCTTCTATATACTGATTTTTTCCGTTGTTAATTTTTGTAATCCCGCAGTTTTTCTTCTTCCTGTCACTGATATATCTGAAGAAGGTTTTATTCCCCTTCTTAACAGATTTGGCCATTTCTTCCTCTTTTGAGGCTTTAGCAGCATTTATCATCTGTTTAGTCTTCTTCTGTATAGTTTTATACCCTTCTCTGTCCGCTTCACTTCCAGTCTCTTTATATCTCTTATAGGCAGACTTTTTATCTTTCACTATAGCTCTTACCTCTCTAGTAAACCATAGTGGATTTCTCTTTCTTTTCCTCTTGCTAATTTGTCTAACATGTAATCTTGTTGCCTTTAAGAGGACTTCTTTGAGTGTCTTCCACTGAGTACTCACTCTCGGTGTTTTATCCCACCCTTTTAATTCTTTCTTTACATATTCTCCCATATCCTCAAACTTCGTCTTCCTAAAGTCCAATACTTTGGTTGCAGAATGGGATTTCTCGTAGTCAGTCTGGATTCCGAACCACAAACATTGGTGGTCACTGGAACCTAGATTTTCTCCCACCTTCACCTCAGATACCAGGTCTCCATTTGTGAATACTAAGTCTAGGATATTGTCCCCTCTAGTTGGCGCCTTCACCAGCTGTTTTAGGGACATCCCCGTCAGGGCTTCTACGATGCTCCTACTTCTACATGTGGACGCACAAGGGATATTCCAATCAACATCAGGCATGTTGAAGTCTCCCATAACTACTATATCTCCCTTTACTGCCATTTGGGTAATCTCGTCCACTAGCATGTTGTCTTGCTCTTCAGATTGCCCCGGAGGCCTGTAGACTGCACCTATTCTTGTAACTGATCCCTTTTTATTCTGCAGACAGATCCAGAGAGTCTCCAACTCTTTACATGAATTCTGGATCGCTGTGGATTTTATGCTATCTTTAACATAAATGGCTACCCCACCCCCTCTTCTCTCAGCCCTATCTTTCCTATACAACGTGTATCCCGGAATGGCTATTTCCCAGTCATTACAGTCCCTGAACCATGTCTCTGTTATTACAATCAAGTCCAAGTCATCTCTACAAACTATTGATATTAGCTCGCTGAGCTTGTTGCCTAAGCTGCGAGCATTAGTACACATTACACGAAGAACATTACATTTATCACCAACAACAACTCTATCTACCGCACCATCATCTACCTCACCAACATCTGTATGTAAAGCACCAGCAACTTCCTGTGCACCAACATCTGTATCTATCACACTAACAAACTCAGAACCCTGGTTCACCAAAACTGTTCGGGGACAGAAATCAATCTTCTCAATGAAATTCCTGCCCCCTCCATCTAGTTTAAATGCCTCTCCAAGAAACACCTGAACTCTTCTCCAAGTACCTCAGTTCCTCTGTGTGACGGGTGCAGACCATCTCTCTTGAACATTTCTTTACAACTCCACCTTCTAACACTGTGACTGACAAATCCAAAACCTTCTTCTTTACACCACTGTCTTAGCCAACCATTGAACTCCAGGATACGAAGTCGCTTACTATTTTCAGAGCGGACTGGCAAAATCTCTGAAAAAGTGATAGAGTCTGTGTCATTCTGCTCAGCTCCAGGCTGAGACTTTGAAATTCCATTTTCACCTCTTCAACACTTTTCTGGGACAAATCGTTTGTACCGAGATGAATGATCAGATCAACTTCAGTCTCCTTTGTTGCAGCCTTGACAATATTTGAGATGCGTCTTTTATCCCTGCTTGCAGTAACACCAGGAAGACATCTCACCTCCTTCAGTCCATCCTCATTCTGCCCTAAAGCAACACCTCTAACAATCGAGTCACCAACAAGGAGATTCTTTCTCTTCTTTTTAAGTCCATTTTCTGCTCCTGACTGCTTGTTACAATTCTCTCCTTTGGGACTCACAACATCCCGTACCTGAGTATCTGTGCTTTTATCTTCTGAAATCTCACTTTCCAATTCAGACAGGACACCAAAGGGATTACACACCGAAATACCAACAGTGTTGTGCTTCTGCTCCACAACTCTCAACCTCCCGGAACCAACTGTCTTCCACACAGCCCTTCTCTTCATGGGCCGTTGGGGCTGCGGTGGTGGATTACATGGTTGCTTGACTTCACACTCTAGCTGGGAAAGATTCACTTCTTTTGATTGCAGATAACACACCAAAGACTGCAGCCTGGAAATTTCACCATACAATGTGGACAGATGCAAACATACTGGACAACACCCCAAACTCCAGAGAGTACTGCGGAACACAACAGCCAGACAAGTGTTACACTGCACCAAACCAGACATCTTAGAATTAAAGCAGTTACTCACCAAACTGACAAAACCAATGCCTTCACCAAACTCCTGCCGTTTTCAAACTACTGCAGTTTTTGAAACTACACACTTCTGTCTGTCTGCTGCACTTGTGTCTGGCTGCAAACTACTTACAGAGTAAACTCACAGAGTTGAAACCTCCTATAAATACACCTACTGCAGTTGATACGCTAACGAAGCGAGCCAAGCCTTTTCTTATGCTAATCTAATGAAACCAGTTACCAGCTACACCCAAATAGACACCTATGCACACTATGCAGAAACCAAAACAAGCCAAATACAAACTTAAGCACTAATGATCCAAATTAACCAAAGTAAATAAACACACAATTCAAACTAAATACTAAATGCAACACAATTCCAAGTACTACAACATAAGCAGTATTAAAGAATGATAGTAAGATTTTTTTTTTTTTTTTTTAATTTTTTTGTCTACAATAGAAAAGAAGAGAGAAGTAAGAGTGAAGTAATAGTAATAGCCTGAGCTTACCTCAAGCTTGACTTAAGTACTGCAGTTTTTGAAACTACACACTTCTGTCTGTCTGCTGCACTTGTGTCTGGCTGCAAACTACTTACAGAGTAAACTCACAGAGTTGAAACCTCCTATAAATACACCTACTGCAGTTGATACGCTAACGAAGCGAGCCAAGCCTTTTCTTTTTCTTACACATCCAATAGCATTAAAACTTTATTATTATATTATTGTAAGCTTCCATTTGGTTTAAATGTAGCTTATAAAAGTCTGTGTTGCAGCCACTTCCGTATAGACTGCAGCCCGATGCTCTGTCTCTGCTCTCCTCCTTCCTCTGATGACGGAGGCTGTCTGTCAGTAAGCTGGAGCGCTCTCATTGGCTAGATATCGATCTCTGCCAATGAGACCGCTCCAGTTTACTGACAGACGCCACTGTCATCGGAGTAGGGAGGGGAGCAGAGGCAGAGCTCTCTAACTGCAGAGAACTGCAGTCACCCGGAAGTGGCTGCAGCAGATACTGTTGTAAGTTACATTTAAACCAAACGGAAGCTTAAAATAATAATAATAATAATGTTTTAATACTACTAGATATGTCACCTAACAATTTTGGTGCATAGGTGATACATCCACTTTAAGGACTCAAGACGTATATATAAAAGTCATGGGGAAACTTAAAGCGGAACTATCACCATCATAATATTGCCCCCCAATCCTTTACTAATGTAGCGTTTGGTAAAGCCATACTTTTATGATGATGAAAAAGTCAGAGTTATTAAAGAAAATCAACTTATTCTGTAGGCATCCAGGGCACACAGCTTACAAGAGAAGCTCTGTGTGCCTGCGCCTTCAGCAACTTCCGTTACCTTAAGGTAACAGAAGTAAGTCACCACCAATCCGGGCAGTGCACGGGACACAGCGCAGACTCAGAGGTGGAAAACAAAAATATGCATATATAGTGCTCCCAAATACTGGAGTGAATAAATAATAAATTATAAAACCTTATTCATAAAAGAACCACATCCAATGTGTGAAGTCCCAAAGAAAAAAAAGCACAGTCTCTTAGGTTGCAGCCAGTGGCGTAACTATAGGGGTAGCACCTGCGACCGGGCCCGTCAGTCCAGGGGACCAGCCACCCCCTGCGACCCCTCCTCCTGGCTCCCGCAATCACCATCCGGCGCTCTAGTAATGCAGAGTGCTGGGAGATGACATCATCTCCCAGCGCTCTGCATTACTGAAGAGGACCACGCGGGAGCTCCAGGGAGGTAGGAGATGGGGGCATTGTGAAGACTGAGGGGCATTGAAAAGGTGGTCAGTGTGGTCGAGGGGGGTCAATGTGGTGGTGGTGGTGGGGCCCATGGCACTTCTTGCACCAGGTCCCGGAGGCTTCTAGTTACGCCTCTGGTTACAGCTATTTTTCGTGGTGTTCTGAGTAGCACCCTTCGCTTATAGCAGAAACTGGAGAAACAGAAGAAAACAAGTGCACACCATCTGAGAGCAATCGTTGTAGGTAAGGTGGTAAATAATAAATAATGACTGCTTACAAGATGTATTCTTGTAAGTAAAGTACACAGGATTCGCCAAATGTTAGAGTTGATAGTAGTAACCCAATAGGTGTAACAATCCACAACGATCATATCAAACACTCAAAAGCCCAGCGTTAATTAAGGGGATTCCTAATGCAAATATATACTGTATGTTGTTGTTTATCCCCTGACGAAGTGAGCGTGACTCATGAAACTCATAGGGAAGAGTTTATACAATAAGATATTTATATTTTTAATACTAATATTAACACATTGCCTGCCTTGACTGATTGTTGGGACTTAAAGTCGGGTCAGGCTTCAAACACATGTATGGGCCAAGCGTTCATCTGGTGAGTCTATTTCATTAAAGAGGAGATCTCTTGGGGATACTTTGCCCATACAGATATACTCTTAGATGGCATTGATGTATTTGCATTAGGAATCGCCATCACCAGCGCTGGGCTTTTGGGTGTTTGATACGATCATTCTGTATTGTTACACCTATTGGGTTACTATCAGCTCTGACATTTGGCGAATCCTATGTGCTTTACTTACAAAAATACATCTTGTAAGTAGAATCATTATTTATTATTTACCACCTTACCTACAAAGATTGCTCACAGATGGTATGTGTTTGTTTTCTTCTGTTTTTCCAGCAGACTCAGAGGTCCCTTTCCTCTAAGATGTCTGCGCTGTTGTCCGCTGGATGCCTACAGAAGAAGCTGCTTTACTTAAAGGAGCAGTAAACTTTTTTTTTATGAAAACACATATTATATTTTATAGAGATTTTCCTGCTGAATAAAACAAGGTCACTCCCACTGCTGTCAGATGTTTTATTAAAAAATTATAGCAGTTTAAATAATCATAAAGTGACTTTACTGTGTTTACTTCCTGATAGTTCTAACTGACAGGAAGCGACTGGCAGTTTCTATCACATTCTATGGAGAACTGTATGTCTCTGACTTTTCTGACTTCCCTCTCCATTAGAATCTAACAGGAAATCTAATTAGAATTTGACCACTAGAAGGCACTACTAATGTAAAAAAAACATGGGTTTAAACTGTAATAACTCTGGAAATATAAATCTCTCGGAAGTGGGAGTACCTTATTTTACTCAATAGGAAAATCCCTTCAATATATATTTTTTCATAAAAAAAGTTTACTGCTCCTTTAATAACGCAGACTTTTTCAGCATAATAATAAAAGTATGGATTTACATGTCGCTACATTAGTATTGGATTTGGGTAGCAATATTATGATGGTGATAGTACCACTTTAAGTTAAGAACCCATGATGTTTATGTATGACATGAAATTCAGTGGAGCAAAAAAAAAATTATCCTTGGCCCTTAACTGCAGACCGTTAAGGGGTTAAGTCAACATTTGATTCATCTATGAATTTTCAAAATCTTTAAAGGGATAGTAATGTTTCATCATAAAAGTAGCTCCAACTAATCTTCAAAGAATTTGGGCCATGTAGCGTGTTATTTCAATACTGTCAGAGTTGCAGTTCAAGAGTAATTGAATGATAAAGTATCCCCCTCCCCTTTTAATGGTGTAACACTGCTCACAGAGCAGCAAGGTGGTGTCCTAGTGGACTGCAGAGAGGGACAATCTTCAATTAACATAAGGGAAGAAGCTGAAAATCCTGTCAATGGGGGCAGTGTTTTCTTTATGCTCACAGTAAGAAGTTTGTCCCTTGCTGCGACCTGTCTGGTCAAGAGATCAGATTCCACATCTGATGGGAGGCGCCTTACAATAGGGCAAAGGGGCGGGAGGAGGATACTTTATCATTCAATTACTCTTGAACTACAACTCTGACAGTATTGAAATAACACTCTCCATGTCCCAAATACTATAAAGATTCATTGGAGCTGCTGTTTTTGTGAAACATTACTATCCCTTTAAAACTATCAAAGCCCTTAGGAGTTAGAGAGATCCTGAATGCACTGCTCTGCAATTGATTCAGGGTCTCTCTCTAACATCCAAAAGGCTAAGGATCTAACGCACAAAATAAAAATTAGGAGCAACTTTGGAGCATACCAACTACATCACAGTGGAGATAAAAAACTCCAGAAATTTCCACTGATTTAAATGGTGCTTTTAACCACTCGAATGCTGGAGAGATCGCTAATATAATGATCAATGCATTGGGAGACCTCTCTCACATTTGAAGGGTTAAAAGATCCAATTATAATAATGAGAATATTTGTTTGTGCCCTAAGGTGCAGCTGGTTTGCCCCAAAATTACTACTCTTTCCATGCCAGTTTGGTAGCAGCGATTAAAGACTTACCTGGTTGCGGTCGCGAGCACTTGTGTATCTGATCTTCTGAATAAAGTAAAATATCAGCCACGCTGAAGAAATGATCATTAGGACAATGAAGGAGATAGAAACAAAGACCAAGGATCCTCGGCTAAAGTTTTTAGATGGGCTGCGAGATCCAACCGCTATGGCCATAAGGACTGAGATATTTCTCTCAACGTAGCTCAAGATTTCCCGACCTCTTGCTTCTGAGATCATAATGGCAACAATATCTCCAGTTCCTGGGTTGGAAAAAAAAGAACATAGCTGTATCACAGACCTGTGGAACACTGGAGATTAGTCAGACAGAAACTAGACCATAGGCCTTAGTATCTAAAGATCAGCATTTCAAAACCAAATCAACTGAACCATAAAAATTACAATTCCTAATTATTTAAAGTACACGTATCCACTTAAAGGGATAGTAACACTTACTATGTAGAAAAATGTATACTGTGGGGTTTATTCTTCTGAGAAAAACAAGTAAACTCCCACTGCTGAGTAGTGTTTTATACAAAAGTTATCGTAGCTCAAACTTTTAGGTGCAGTACCTCAGTGCCCTGCAATTTTGCAGTAGTGCTGTTGCTACACTATGCTATAGACAGCTCTGGACAGTTGACAATAAACCTTCACAGGATGGTGTAGCAACAGCGCCACTGTAACATTTCAGACCATGTAGATACTGCACATTAAAAAAAATTCAAGTCTGAGCTACAGTAATCCTATAATATAAAAGGCCACATGTACATTTGTCTGATGCAGTCATGCTCAGTACAGACTGCCCGAATGCAGGCCAGCAGTCATGCGCAGTACAGACTGCCCAAATGCAGGCCAGCAGTCATGCTCAGTACAGACTGCCCGAATGCAGGCCAGCAGTCATGCGCAGTACAGACTGCCCAAATGCAGGCCAGCAGTCATGCTCAGTACAGACTGCCCGAAACCAGGCCAGATGTATGTTTGTCCAGTGCAGTCATGTGCAGTACACACTGCCTGAATGCACAGAATGCTGGGAGGTGCATCACTTTGGCCCGTGTACACAGGCTTTTACACTAGTTTTTAATAATCCATCTCTCAGCAGTGCTAGTACCCTTGTTTTAGAATAAACCCTATGACAGTCACTTGTTACATATTAAAAGTTTCAATGATTTTACAGAAAATAAAAAACTGGATTATATGTTGAGCAAGTCATTTGTCCATAACATTGTTTTAGAGAAAGTAAAGTATATTGGGGGCACAGTATGGCACTTCGTGCTAATTAGTTTATGGGCTGGGCCAATATTACCACACTTTTGCTAAGAATCAATCTAAGCAGATCACACATACTGGGGGCATTTCTAATAGCACAGAAAGGGTTAAGATTGGCCTTGAACACATCTAATTAGAATATTGTGCAGGGAATTACCATACAGTGCCTCACTTGGCCACCAAAATATAAACGGTTATTACATTTGAATAAAACAACTCAAAAAGGGTGACCACACATCCCGGAATGCCCGGGACTGTCCCTTATTGGGGGTTTGTGTCCCGCATCCCGGGTCACCCCCCACCGGGAAAACAAAGAGTCCCGGAATGGAGTAGCACGCACCAGTCCAGCCAGCCAATGAAATGTATTTGCTATATGGTCCTCATTGGCTGGCTGAGCCAGCCAATAAGGACCATTTAGCAAATACATTTCATTGGCTGGCTGGACTGGTGAGTGCGAGACAGTTGGGATGGAGCGGGTATGCTGGCGCTGCAAGTGAGACCAGCGGCTGAGGCTCCCGCCGGAGCTGACCATCTTTCTGAGGCTGACACAGTGTAAGAGTTCCCACTGGGAACTCTTACTCTGTGTCGGCCTCAGAAAGACAGTCAGTGCTGGCGGGAGCCTCAGACGTGGGACTACGGTGACATGTCCCGGAATGGCAGAACGTAAATGTGGTCACCCTAAACTCAAAGCAGTGAGTGACACTGTTTTGCTCACCAGGAAAAACTCTAAAACAGTGTAATTTTGGAGAAAATCAACTCCACTATAGGGGAAGGAAATGAAAATGCATAAAATATCTATTGACGAATATTAGAGAGGTCTCCATGCACTCTGAAGCAATGCATTAGAGACTTCTCAAGCATTTAAGGGGTTAAAAGCCAGAATGTCTGTTCAGGTTGATGAATAAGGCCCATTTTTTTTCAAAAGCAAAGTGCAAAGTCAGTTAGAAAGGCGCAATATCAGAAATGTTAAAAATTGCAGCTATAACAATTTTGCCATTTTAGTCAGGCTGTTAACATTCTGAGCTTTCAAGATACGTCCCTACTGAATGTGATATGGATGCCGAAGCTGGCTTCACGGCATCTTATCATTGCTAACAGATGTTGTAATATCCATCGCAGGGACACTGCATCAAGCAGACAAGACGTGACAATGATGGCAGAGTTACTGCTACAAACCAGGGCAGACTTTTTCAAATTCTCCAAAATGATCTTGTTTTGAGAAGGATAGCACTGTTTTCCTCTGGTATGAATATAAAAAATATTAAAGATCATTTGTCTAACAGCTGTCCTCACCCTTCTAGGGAAGTCTACACCACAAAACGGACAATGGCTTTTGTTTTTAAGCAAGTGGCTTTGCTTAAATTAAAGGGACAGTGAGGTTAATATTCTAAGGAGAACTCAATTACAACCTCTGCGCAGTACGGGAGAGCTAAAACTTCACAGAATTCCTATTGATTTAAATGGGGCTTTTAATCCCTTGGATGGTAGGGAAGTCTCCAACGCATTGTGAAGCAATATGTTGGGAGGCCACTAGCATTCAAGGGGTTAAAATTCCCACTTAACCCTTTGAGTGCCAGATAGGTATTTCTCCTGTATTGTTCCATGTCTTTGTACATCAGTCTCAGAACAACAGATACATTTTAAATTATCACCAAAACAAAAAAGCGTCATAACCACTTAAAGGGACAGTAATGTTTCATAATAAAAGCAGCTCTAATAAATCTCTAATTAATCATCATAGTATTTGGACTTTGGAGAGTGTTATTTCAATTCTGTCAGAGTTGTAGTTCAAGAGTAATTCAATGACAAAGTGTCCCCCTCCCACCCCTTTTTCTGATGTCACACTGTTCAGCCAGATCAGAAGGGAGATGCCCAGGTAAACTGCAGAGAGGGACAATCTTCAATTAAGATAAGGGAAAAACTTGTCAAGGGGGGCAGGGCTTTCATTGTTCTCATAGGAAGAAGATTGTCCCCTGCTGTTATCTGTCTGGTCTATGGACTGCATTCCACATCTGAGAAGAGATGGCTTACACTAGGTAAAAGGGGCGGGAGGGAAAATTTTGCTTGTAAATATATATAAGACTTATATCGTTCTTCATGTTTTTTTAATGCCTTCAAAATAAAACAAAGATAAAACAAAGTATTACTATCCCTTTAAAGCAGACCTGCCACCTTGTGACAAGGTTAGTTTATTTTGCCAAAAATTAAAATCTACCTATATGTTGTGCTAATCATCTTTTGTAAAAAAACAAAAAACAATAGCTTTTGAGGACTTAGCCTTCATATTTTAGTGGCACAGTGTAATTCCCTGAACATTGTGCTATTTCGTTGTGTTTGAGGACAAGTATAGCTTCCTCTATGTTCTCCCCCCACCCCGGGGTATATAATTGAAGCCAATTGCTGTGAAAAAGGGGTGGGGCTTACTTGTGGGTGGGGGTGTTGCTTAACAGGTGCATTATAAAAGTGGGGATGAAGTGGGAGGAACTGAGTGGGGAATGAGGCGAAGTGGGAGGAACAGAGTGAGAAGGAGCATAAGTGGGCAGGGTTTCAGAGAAAACTCCCCACATCTGGAGAATCAGCCCCAGGAGCACTGTCAAAACCAGATTGTCCGGGGCAAATCCAGAGAGTTCCCAGGTATGTCTATGATATTCTAAATATCCCCGATGTGTGGGCTTTGCCTAGATTCATAGTACAGTGTGTGGCAACATTTTGCCAGTATATAAATTAGTTAGCATTAAGTGCCATGCTGTGTTACCAACAAGTAAAACTTAAATTCTGACAAACTAATTACATTGCAATCAAATGGCAAGTACAGAATATAAGCAGTTAAACATTAAATAGATAGTAATACTTAATTTGAAAAATATATATATTATAGGATTATCTTTCTGAGTAAAACCAGAGCACTCACAATGCTGAGAGGTGTTTGATTCAAATGTTGTTGCAGCTCAAACAGGAATTCTTTAGGTTCAGTATCCCAATGGCAGTAAATGTCACAGTGGAGCTATTGCTACACCACCCTATGGACAGTTCTGCTCAGTTGACTATAAAGCTCCATAATGTGTTGTAGCAACAGCTCCACTGTAGCATTTCAGGCCATTGAGATACTGCACTTAAATAATTCAAGTTTGAGCAGTAATAACTTTTGAATACATACCTCTCAGTCATGGGAGTACTGTTGCTTTACCCTACAATGTGCATCACAATCACAAATATAATTATGTTCTATTAGGTTTCTTCAATCATTCCACACATTACCTACTCATGTACTTGGAGTCTGCATTAGCAAACGGGGTGAAACTGTCATCCATAACTATTTACAAATTTATAGAAGAAACACATTGGGCTTTAAGGTGTGATAAAGAGGTGATAAAGTGGAGATGACGATTCCGGTGATATCACTTCTCCAGTTCCTATGTTATTCAATACAGCCGATGCACTAAGATCTCCTAAGTTGGAGAAATCTTAATGCATAGGCTCCATAGAATAACATAGGATTTAGAGAAGTGATATCACTGGAGAAGTCAACTCTAGTTTATCACCTTTTTATCACTGCTTTGTGCATCTCCCCTCTTATATCTCTAGAGAAGTTATCTCCCCTTTATCCCCTCTTTATCACTGCTTTAGTGCATCTCCCTTGTTATATCGCTGGAGAAGTTATCTCCCCTTTATCACCTCTTTATCATGCTTTAGTGCAGCTCCCCTGTTATATCTCTAGAGAAGTTATCTCCCCTTTATCACCTCTTTATCACGCTTTAGTGCATCTCCCTTGTTATATCGCTGGAGAAGTTATCTCCCCTTTATCACCTCTTTATCACGCTTTAGTGCATCTCCCCTGTTATATCACTGGAGACGTTATCTCCCCTTTATCACGCTTTAGTGCACATCCCCCTCTTACTACTTGTTTTGTGGCTTAAGCATATGAGATATATATAACTTTACAAATGTTAAGAATATATGATATTTAGAAGAGAATGAACCCTGTTGATTTGAGGTGATTGTTGTGTCCTTTTAAATAGTATGTATTCATAGCTATGGTTTTCTAAGCAGAGTTAGGCACCTTTGGGTCTTATGTATAAAACCATACTTGAGCTATTCTGGGGCAAACTAGCTGCACCAGAGAGGGCAAGTATATAATTCCTCAAATGCACATTAACTTAAAGTGGAACTTTCACTTTAATTCAAGCTTGCATATTTGAAAACTGAATCTGCCTATATACCTTTGAGTGCCAGAGGAGTACAGAACGCATTGCTTTGCAATGCGTTGCGTAGCCCTCTTGCACTCAAAGGGTTAAATCATGTTATCCAAATGCCCAGCAGATGTATAGTTTGGGAGATATTCACACTTTTATTTCTGGGTAAAATGACCATTTCTTGGTAATGTACAAACCTTCATTAGCATACAAAATGTCACTGAAAACGTAATTAGCATATGAAGTGAAACTGAAAGGCTTAATTAGCATATGGAATGTCACTGGCACTGCATGGGTATCACAATTAGCATACACAAGTACATGGTAACAAGCAGAACTATTACCCACATTATAATGAGCCCCAAATACTGCTAATAATAGAGATATGCATCCACGTTCTTGTCATTTCAATAACAATTGCGGCATTAGTGAAAAATAGACCTTTATAGGCAGAAGGGCATCGGCAAACAGTGCAGACATCTTGCAGGGAAGGCCTCTGCGTCTGCTCAGTCTGTCCCCTTCTCCTCCACAATTGGAGAGTTCAGTGTCTGGTACCTTAATGCACCGGAAGGGACTGATGGCGCAGTTGCAGAGAGCGCCTATGGCAAGATCCCTGCCAATGTCCATCTGCCTATAAAGGTCTATATTTCACTAATGCTGCAATTATTAGTGAAATTACAAGAACGTAGATGCATATCGCTATTATTATTATTAGTATTTGGGGCCCAATATAATGTGGATGATAGTTCCTCTTTAACTGTACATTTGCTGGTCTTTTGTCTAACATGGTACATAAGCAGTTTTTAATACAGTTTACAAATATATAAAGTTGAATTAAGTTGAAAGTTCCACTTAAAATGTGGAGTTACAATGTATTTGAGACATTTCTTGCATCCAGAGGTTTTAGACATTTATTAAATGTAACGGACTGTCCTACTGGCATTTGGGCATATGCTTCATCCAAATATATTAAAATGAAATATAAATCAGCCTAAAAAAAAAAAAAAAGGATTTTTTTAGAATTTTGGATAAATGAAGGTCTATGTATCACAATGTTAGCTAAACACAAAAGTTCAATGCATGTCATGGAGAGAGGGTATGATCCATAAATCAAAACAGACACATCTATTTTTGGGATAACAGACCATAGCTTTATTATTTACTCACATTATTATTATTGTACTTATTCAAACACCATAATGATTAATCATCAAACAATGATCATTCCTTAACTGACAGCCCTTGGCAGTCTGCCTTCCTTGAAACTAAGCATGGCCAAATTGTCCGGGCTCATGCTAAATCCCCACATTCTTCAGCACTACATCTGATGCCAATGTTCGTCAGCACTTACAGCTGACTCCACCATTCTTCAGCACTTACAGCTGATGCCACCATAATTCAGCACTTACAGTTGACTCCCAAGGAATTACCCCATTGGCCATCCACTTTAGCTTCAATGAGCAACCTAAGTCCGGGGGAAAACTCCCAAAGGGCTTCTGCCCGAGGATAAATCCCCCAACTTTACCACATCAGTTATCGATCTCTGAAAACCATGCAAGGACTATCCACCAGCCAGACACTCAATCACACCACACAAGGGAAGGAGGGAGGGATACTTCTCTCTGTCCTTTCTTCCCCCAAACAGCAATCCACTTCTTGTCGTCAAACTCATTTAAGCCCTTCTTCTAAACTCCTCCCTATTACCCACACTTCCTGTCTGGATCAACCCTCCCCCTGACAAGCTTCCTCTCCTGTACCCTGCGGTCCCTTCTGGGGAATTTATTTTTCCTTGCATATTAGTCAATCACACATTAATCAATGGTGTACATTTTTATCAAGAAGCGAGAACAAGGCTAAGCAACAGAAACATGCTGTTTCTGTAGGCCAAGTATTGGCAAGTGTGTCCTCTGTAATAATAGGAAGTAACATATACATATTGTACAAACGTTTTGCTAGAATGTATGAAGGCTGGGGGAAGCAAGTTTCTATTGCCCTTATCACTTCCTGGTCAGGAAGCTGTGATGCACTGTAGAAAACACAGCAGGATGTGAATGGTGCAACTCCTGATGAACAGCACATGCAAAATACTTTACCAAGATATTATTAAACATTTAGTTATACTTTTGTTTCCAGCCACCAGAAAACCAAGAAGGGCTGGGAGTGTCCAAATAATGCAATCTGAGTTAATGTGGATGGCGATAGCCAGGGTTGGTGGGACTGGGAGAAGGGAAGATGGGGCTTGTCCTGAAAGTGGGCATAACGGGGCTGGGAAGTGGGTGGAAGGGACAAGTATTTTGAAGTTTACAGCACCATGAAGTTAGGCAAAACCAGTAGATAAAAACAGTAAAACATTTATTGATAATAGTAAAACATGAACATCTTATCAGAATAATTCATGACCTCAGATGCCCAGAGACAAGTTGTTATATCATCAATGCATTTCTTGTAAACACCTCTTAATCATGATGAAGTGGGTGGAGGGGCACAGGGTAGTGGAAAAGGTTACAGGGGAACTCACATAGCTAGAGAATCAGCAGTCATCCCTGGAAACCCGGTAATTAATTCTGAAAACCAGAGTCTTCAGAGTAGGTCCAGAGAGTTCCCAGATATGGCAATAGGGCAGCAAGATAAAAAAGTCACTGTACAGTGGGGTACAGTGGATATAAGGTTATTCACAATCAAGACCGCAAGGCAATGAGGCTGATTTACCAGTAAAAATTGGAGAAATTCTGGGGCATACCAACAGCATCATAGAGAACAAGTCAAACTTTCCACTGATTTAAAAGGGGCGTCTAAACACTTCAATTCAAGAGATGTCTCCAAAACACTGCAAAGCAATCACGGGGTAAAAACCGAATTTAAACTAAATGAAATTTGGGGAATGTTTATTGATTCTTTATGGTGCAACTAGTTTTCTCTAGAATTGTTCCAATTCCTCTGAGTATATCAGCTTCAGTGAGAGTGAAGGACAAAATAGTCCTGCATGCTACAGCTACAGTCTAAGACTAGGCTGTCCAATTTCAGTCCTCAAGTGCCACCAACAGGCCAGGATGCAAGGATTTCCCTGATTAAGCACAAGTGAGTTAATCAGTGGATCATTCATTTTGACTGACTCACCTGTACTTAAAGCGGAACTTTCACTCAAATTAAAGTGCCCCCAAATCATTATTCACATATCAATGCTAATATTATCCTGAATAAGTCTAGCATTATTGAGAAATCCAACTTATTCCGAGACTCACTGGCAGGCAGCTTGCTGTAGTGGCATCTGTGCAGTCAGTCACTTCCTGTACCTTAAGGTACAATGGAAATCCCATTCACCAATCATAGAGGAGACCAGACAGACAGTGCCGACTCGCAGGTGCCTCTTCGGCAAGATGTCTGTGCTGATGCCTGCCTGTGAGTCTCGGAACAAGTTGAATTTCTCAATAATGCTGGACTTATTCAGGATAATACAAGTTTATATGTGTATCTCTATGTGAATAAGGATTTGGAGGGCACCTTAATTTGAGTGAAAGTTCTGCTTTAATCAGGGAAATTCTTATATCCTGGCCTATTGGTGGCTCTTGAGGACTGAACTTGGACAGCCCTGATCTAAGAGATGTTGTCAGAAGCCGACATGCGCAGTAGAGACTGCCTGAACACACAGAATGCTGTGAGTTCTGTGCTGGGAGCATTCTGTGCTTTCGGGCAGTCTCTACAGTGCATGACTGTGTTGGTGGCAGGGGCAGAACCGGACCGGCCTCTTAACCCTTTGAGTGCCAGAGGGATATGCAACACATTGCTTTGCAATGCATTGCGTACCCCTCTGGCACTCAAATGGTTAACATCCCCCAGACCTTGGCCTGTATACACGTGCTTTTACACTAGTGTATTGTATATTACAACATACACAAAAATCCTTTAACAATTAAATTGAGCTTTAATCCCTTTGAATGCCAGAGAGGTCTCCAATCCAAGGGGTTAAAAAACTTTATTCAAGTGCATGAGAATTTATATTTTTTTGTCTCCCATGGTGCAGTTGGTTTACTCCAAAATAACTCCAGCATGCGTTTATAAATATAGACCAGTGGGGGAGATTTATAAAGTGGAGTTAATCGAAAAGAAGCGTTAAAATGGAGTAAGGAAGTTTGTTAACAGTGGCTCAGGGAATTTATAAACAAATGTTGGTATTTGTGACAATTTAGCGACAGAATTTTCTACAAATATTTAAAGCCATTTCTGATCTTATTTTTTAGTCACCTTGTTTATAAATATAACTAGAATACACCCAAATCCCTCTGTCCCTCTTTTTAGGAGATCAGACTGTGCGGGGTGTATATAAGTGTATCACATTGCTCCACAGCAACAAAATTCACATTAATGTTTGTTTAATCCCTTAACAACCATCTGACGTGGTGCTTGGCTGGCCATTAAGGACCATGGGGCATTTATTTATTTGCTCCAATATATTCTGGGGTCCTAGAGTGACAAGGCTACGGTGACCATGGAACCCCATGACGTGCCAGGACTGTCACCGGCCCTTAAGTGCAGGAAGCATGCGTGACGGTCCTGGTATGTCAAGGGTCGTTACCTGGCACTTCAAGGGTCGTTAAGGAGTTAAACTTCAGCATACACGTTTATAAATTAGTCTTTGTAAATAAAATACTTTGGTCCTGTTCTTAATAAATTACTCAGTTCTACAAGGTGTTGATAGGTCATGAAATAACCTAAAAATTCTCAGTCATGCCCCCCCCACACACACACACCAGCCACACCCCCAGCAACACCACCTAAACTAAAAGTGTCCCTCTTTGACCATTTAAAATGTTGGGTGATGGTGTTCCTAAAATTTTATTTAGTTCCCTTGCTTCAACAATACCCCCGCACAAAAAAAACAAACTCAGAAACATAAACTCTAGTACTCCTGCTCTCCGGTGCCTTCATTTCACGTGAACCCCCCCCAAAAAAATTACACTCTACAGTTTGTTACATTTTGTAACTCTACAATAACATCCATAATTTTAGAGGGGGTAATTTGTGCTCATGTTCTCTGTGGTGGGTCTTGCTGTGTAAGTGAAAGTCTCGCTCAATACTGTATATGCTCCACTGAGTACTGTGACTAACTACAGAGATTAAACCTGAATTACCAGGCGACAGCCTGCAGACTTCAGCTGGCTGAGATGAAATGAATGTGAGGCCTATTGTGGTCTAATGTGCAAATTACCTACCTCAGAAATGCAGGAAGAAAGTAAAAATCTTGCACAATTTCATCAAAATCTTGCTTCTGCTTGTAAACAATCGGATTTACAACGACAGAGAATCAGAAACCTTATGAATTTACCTCAGGTGTCAGCAACCACTGTGCTCCAAGTGTTGATGGACTACAACTACCATGTTGCTGTAGTCCAACAACGTCTGGAAGGTTGCCCACTCATAAATTTGGAGTTATTTTTGTTTTACTGAATAAAAAGCACATCTTTAGTTCTTTGCTGATTGCAAATGTAAAAAAAAAAAAAAAAAAAAAAAAAAAAATCTGGAGTAATTTTGGAGCAAACCAATCACACTATAGGGAGAAATAAACTTTCCCATTAATGAAATGGTGCTTTTAATTCCTTTAAGGCTAAAGACATGGGGAATGGGAAATGTCAGGGTTTTTATTTGTCTCCTGTTTGGTTTAAGGCAGAATTACTTCAGGTTTATTTTGAACATAAGGCCCTATATAGGGGGAGATTTATACAACTGGAGTAATAAAGAAATTGTCTATAAAATTGTCTTAAAGTGACATAAAGATATGTATAAACATTTAGTGACATAGGGGGAGATTTATATACATGGAGTTAAGAAAAAATGGAGATAAAATGGCTGCGTTGGCTGTATTTTACTGGTAATAATGCCAGTTTAGGAGAGCTGTACACCATGTTGTATGTTTTTATAAAAAATGGAGTAACAACATGTGTAAAGAGTTTCACAGTGAATTTATAAAGAAATGCCACTATCTGTGACAATTTTGAGACAGATTTTTTTGCCAGAATCTTAATGCTAGGTACATACTGTTGTTCTACAGCATTCCAGACATTATCATTACAGTAATAACGCCATATTTATAAAAGCACCATAAAAAATTTATATATCAGCCCTGACATTATCTCCGGTTGCCATGACTTAAGAACAGTTCCTTACAAAATACTTGTCATAGCTTACCTTGTTTCCAGGGCCGCCGCTTCAGCAACGCGCGGCGTCTTCCCACACGTAATCTGCAGGCGTGAGGCTTCAGAGTGAAGCAGGCCTCTGTTTTATGCCATACTAGCCTACTCCTCCTTCCTGAGGAGGGGTTTAAAGGGCAGTCTGAGTCCTGACTCAGTTGCCCTTGCGTTGTTGTTCAAAGCAGTTCTATTACCTTGGGCTCTGCGTATGACCTGGCTTGTCTTCCATCCAACCTGGTGCTGACCTGTGGCTCTGTCTGACTATTCTTTTGTCTAATCCTATAGTGGACACCCAACCTGGTGCAGACCTGTGGCTCTGGTTGACTACCTGAACTGTGTATGACCTGGCTTGTCTGACTACCCTCTCTGGTGCTGACTTGTGACTCTGTCTGACTATTCTTATGTTTGTCCCTTGTACCTAGCAGACACCCAATCTAGTGCGGACCTGGGGCTCTGGCAGACTAGCTCTGATACTGACTGCAGGCATGAGTCAGGTATCCATTTCCCTATACTGACTGCAGCCGTGAGTCAGAAATCACTCCATACTGACGGCAGGCGTGAGTCAGTATTCTCGTTACGTCGGATCAAGAGCCTGTGTTCCTGTTCCTGGTTCCTGCAGAGACTACCAGTGGCTGAGACCTAGTCTCCAGCAGTGTGGTCAAGCGTGACAGCCTACTATTCCTGATAGCAGTGCTTGCTGGCTTGTAACCCTCTGCATGTTCCTGTTGCATTACTTGTGTACTACCTTTCTTATATTATAATAAGTTGCATTTAACTATACCGTACTGACTCCTGAACATCTTTGGGGAACCGTGACAGTACTAAGACTGTTTTTTTTTTTATAAATCTCCCCCTTTTTCTCTAAGTGCTAACTCCAGTCAGTCGAGTTTTTTGAAAAGTGGAATAGATATGGTCTTGTCCAAATAAGAATTGTGATGAGATGTATTTATAAAGAAATTTGCTAATTACGACAAAAATCAAGGTAGTTTTAATTATTAAAGGGATAGTAATGTTTTATTATTTATTTATGCCTGGTTTGCAAGCACACTTTGTAAACCGTTCCAATTAAGTATTTATCTGTGGATTGCGCTATTTTGGCTCTACTGAAGAGCCGCCGGCTGGTCAAATGACTGGAATCTGCTGCTGTCGGCTAGAGTGCTGACTCTGTGAAAAGGACTGGAAGGGGAACTTTAGCTGGTTATATCTCTCAAACCATAAATGTTTGAGAGATCAGACATATATCAATGGATTTCTTTTGTTTAACACTTACAATATTAAATCATCTTAAAATAAAACATTACTATCTTTTTAAATCTTAACACAGGTTAATGGTAACCCTGTAGAAGAAGATCCGGATGGCAAGGGAGACAGAAAGGCTACGCAACTGATAGATCCAAAAGCTCCGGAAACCAAGCTTGGCAGGCCAGTATGGAGCGATCAGAATGACTGGACAGAGTTCCAATCGCAATTTCAGTAACACCCTGTGCAACACTGGGAGGGGAGGAAAGATGTAGGCCAGAGGAAACAACCAAGGAGTGGACATTGCATCCACTGCCAGAACTAGAGGGTCCCTCCACTGAGAGCAGAACCTCGGAACCTTCCTGTTGTGTCTTGTCGCCATCAGGTCGATGTAAGGAAGACCCCACTTCTGAACAATGAGGGTTAACACCTCTGGGTGCAGTTCCCACTCTCCGTTGTCCACTGTGTTTCGACTGAGGAAGTCTGCCATGACGTTGTCTATGCCAGGAATGTGCACTGCAGATATGGAAGGAACGTGTTCTTCTGCCCAGGACAAAATAGCCTTGACTTCTAACCAAGCGGCGAGACTTCTTGTTCCGCTCTGCTTGTTGATGTAAGCCCCAGCCGTGGCGTTGTCAGACTGTACCCGGACTGGACAGTCTTCCAGCTGAGATGTCCAATGACGAAGGGCATGAAATATTGACCGAAGCTGCAACACGTTGATGGGAAGGAGAGATTCCTCCAGAGACCACCAACTTTGAGCACTCAAGTGACCCAGGACCGCTCCCCAGTCAGAGAGGCCAGCATCCATCGTCACAGTGGTCCAGAAGGATACCAGGAAAGACTTGCCTTTCAACAGATTGGAGAGATCGAGCCACCAAGACAAACTTAGTTCAGTATGAAGAGGGAGGGACACTGACATCTTCAGAAGATCCGGCTGACCCCTACACACCTGGATCATAAACCTCTGGAGTTTCCTGGTGTGTGCCATGGCAAACGGGACCGCTTCTATGATGGAGATGAATTTCCCCACTAGAGAGGACAGCTTCTTGGCTGGAACTGGATCTTGAGCCAGAACCGCAGAAATCTTGTGGGCGATCTGGTGAGCTACCTCGTCCTTGAGAAACACCATGCTCTTCTGAGTGTCGAAGAGAAGGCCCAGGAAGACCAGATGCTGGGATGGAACAAGATCTGACTTGTCCATGTTGATGATCCACCCGTGATGGGTGAGAGCGTGAATGCATTGCTGAACCTGCTAATGAAGACGTTCCGCAGAGGGGGCTTTCAGAAGCAGGTCGTCCATGTATGGAGTAACTCTGATGCCGTCCTGGTGGAGGATGGATACTAAGGCTCCCAGGACACGGTTGAAAACTTGGAGCTGTAGTCAGACCAAAGGGAAGAGCTGAAAACTGAAAATGCCCTTGGTCACAGGCAAATCTGAGATACTGGCTGCTCTTTGGATGAATGGCGATGTGTAAATATGCGTCCTGAAGATCCAGAGATGCGAGGAATTCCCCCAGGGACATAGCAGCAATCACCGTCCATAGAGACTCCTGGTTATAATGAGTCCGGATCACAAAGGATTTGAGATTCTTCAAATCTATAATGGGACGACAACCCACAGCAGAGTGAGGACCGGGGTTAGGTGAGTCATGCCAAAGAAGGCTTGGAAGCCTTGGGCTTGGAGGAGACCTTGGGCTTCCATTGCTGTTTGGGCTTGGAGGAGGTACGCGGAGCTGAGGGAACTGTCTGGTTTACCAGATGTGTCTCAGTCTGAAAGGAATGAAAATACCGATTACGCTTAAGCGGCGTTTTCTTCCTGGGGACCAAGGGTAGAAGTGTACTTTTACCCCCTGTGGCCTCACTGATCAGATCTTTAAGATCTGGCCCAAACAAAGAAGTACCTTAAAAAGGTAAGGAGAGCAATGCTTTCTTGGAAGCAGTGTCAACAGACCAGATTTTGAGCCAAAGAGCCCATCTGGCAACCACAGACATGGTGGAAACCCTAGCCACCAAACGGTTGGCATCAAATAGGGCAGCAGAGACATAGTGCTATGCCTCAGAAATGTTGGCAAGAAGGTGCAACATATCCGAAGTAGGAGCACCCTGACGGACAGCCAGGGTGAGCTGTTCAGTCCAGACCGCAATGGCCCGGTTCACCCATGCTGCAGCGAATGCTGGATGCATAGCAGTACCAGCAGTGGCAAAAATGGACTTGAGGGAGACCTTAAGTTTCTTGTCAGTCCAGTCCTACAGAGCAGATGCATCAGAAACAGGCAAGGCAGTGGACTTGGATAGCCTGGAGATAGGAGCATCCACTTTGGGAGGATGAACCCACTGAGCAAGCGCTGCCTCAGAGAAGGGATTAAGCTTGGCAAATTTCTTGGACACAGGTTTCCTGTCTGGGGATTGCCACTCTTCAGGCAAAAGGCAGTCAAGAGTGGGGTTAGGTGGAAAGCAAGCAAGTGGCTTTTTAGGCTCCTGAAACACATCAGAGGGATCAGAAGGAACCTCCTGAACAAAGGGAATGTTAAGGGTATGCAAAACAGCCCTGATCAGGCCCTCAGCCGAGTGCTCAGGATCAGCCTAAAAAGGATCCCCAAAAAACTGAGAGGAGCCCACAGCAGAACATTCCTCAACATCTGAATCCACCAGTAGCTCCTCCTCAGAGGAATCCGATACGTCAGGTACTCCCTGAGGTTTTGGAAGGGAAGACTTGACGGAAGAGGGGGTCTGCCAAGAATGGAAGACCCCCTGTAACTGGGATGTAAAGAGTTGCAATGTAGACCTAAGGTCCCTGGTAGCAGCCTTGAACTCTTGCACCCAAACTGGCTCTAATGCATAGCTGGAGGTCCATGGGAGACCCTCAGGGACATCAGAACATGCTGGGCATAAATGACCTGAGAATTCTCTAGGTAACCCTGAATGACAGGAAGAGCAATGCGCAATAGGGGATACAGAGACCCCAGCATCCTTAGTCTTAGGTCTGGCCCCAAGCGCCAACGGTATAGACATTCTCACAGTGTCAAATAACCTTACAGTATAAGAAATCACCCAAGTACAGTGTGTAGGATTAAAGTTTCACCCCAGAAATCGCTAAAATAGACTTATCTGGCAGGTGAAGTGTTAATCAGCAAAGGAGAGTAGGAGAGTCCAAGCCCTGCGTAGGATACTCGTTCTGGAAATGGCACAAAATGGCTGCTACCCAAAAGACATACAGATAGACCCAATGAGTGCAGAAGTGCGCAATAAGAACTCCAAAGGTAAGCCCCTCTGTGGAGGGGCACTGTGGGACATGTGGATCTGCAGCACTCAAAGGGTTGCTCACCTTTCCTGCAGATCTTCTGTCTTCAGACTACCATGTATTAAGAAGAAGTCTCGGTGGGCAACTCCTGAGGAAAGAACTTGTAGCCAAGAATTTTCCCCCAGGGCTTAAGGTCCACAAAAAGCACCTGGTTACTGAGCTAGCCACATCTAAGGGCATTGTCAGTTATGGTAACCCGTCTAATGGTGGTATTCCATTTCTAACAGAAAAACTAAAAATGTCTAAAACTATAGCAGAACTGTTCTCTTGCCTGTGTCTTCACCAAGGAACAAATCTTACTGGAGCTGGTTGGCTAGCTGCAGCCAAGGAGGGAAAGTAGGCTCCACACCCTGCATACAATTCTAGAATTGTTCCTGCCTACAATTAAAGGGGCAGATCGCCTACCCAAAGTTACCAGTAACATGTACTGGATGGCATAGAAAATTAAACTAAATACTCCAAGTCCCATCTCTTAAACCATTATGATTTGAGAGGTATTTGGGACCAAAGTTCCCCACTCCTTCCCCTTCCCCTGACGTCAGCGCTCAAGCTGACTGCGGGGGAATACGGTCCCGGGACCTTCTGAGGCTCTTCAGCAGAGCCGCCATCACATTACTGAAATAGAAGTCCTAAACTGGAACAGTCTACAAAGTGAGCTTGGTTTGAGAGATGGGACTTGGAGTATTTAGTTTAACTTTTTACCGCCTGCAAGATCAGCTTTAGTTATTTTATGGCAATACTATCCCTTTAAAATCTGTACAACCTTACAACAGCGATCTAATGATTTTGTGGGTTTTGTTCATTTGCTGATGTTTGTTTGTTTGTCTTTGGGAGGAGAGGGAAGTAATGCATTAGAGACATTTTTCTAGTATACAAGGGGTTACATTTCCGCTTCTCTAAAGGCTGCAGTGTCAGCATGTGAATTACTGCCCTCTGTTGCAAAACATCTGCTGTGTGATTTAAAATCCTATCCACATTCAATTTGGGTCACTGTACTGCTTCTTGCTCTTTTAGTGTTACTTTGCTTCTCTTTTTTGGTTATGTTCTTCTTTACAGAAATTCGACACATCAGCTACCACTGCTCAGTGTAATTTACATGATTTATTGGCATAGGGTCTAATAGGTTCTAGTTACGCCTCTGTGAAAATATGTTTTTTGAAAAGGGGCCAACAAAATGCTTGTGTCTGGGCTAGTTGAGCCACTGTGTAACACTCACGGCTGTCACTCACTGGGTTAACCATTTGAGTGCCAGAGAGGTATCCAACACATTGCAAATCTCTCTGGAACTTAAAGGGTTAATGTTTGCTTGCGACTAAAGGAAAGGCCTCATGTAAAGAGATTGTGAGGCTGATGCACTAAAGGGAACTGAAGCATTTCTTGGGCAAACCGTCTGCACCATAGGGACAATTACAAATTGCCACTGATTTAACCTTTTGAGTGCCAGAGAGGTACCTAATGCATTGCAGCGCAACACATTGGATATCTTTCTTGCAGTCAAAGGGTTAAATTGGGCTTTTAACCTCTTTATCCCAGAGAGGTACACAAGGCATTTCTCTGCTGCATTGCGTACACCTCTGGCACTAAAAGGGTTAAGGACTGTTCCGCCTGGGGGTGGGGTGCTCTGGAGGAACAGGGCACATATTTTTGCGATCACAAACTACCATGATGTGTCAGGACCATCACCAGTCCTTAACACCCAGACAATACTGGCATGGCATTGGAACATAAGGGGTTAAAAACCCTGCAATACTAAAGCTGTCTCCAATGCATCATGCAACAATGTACTAGGGACCTCTCTACCATTCAATTGTTAAAAATCTTCATTTAAATCAATGAGCATTTGGGGAATTGCATTTGTCCCCTGTGGTGTATTTGGTTTGCTCCAATCCATCCTAGTACATAAGTCTATATAGGCTCATATAGCACGTCATTACAATACATTTGATTGGTTACTGGCATTCTTTGTAAACTGAAGGCCAATGTGAGACTCTTATTGGTCTGTTTCAGTGGTTGCTAACCCTATCAACAGACCATTTCTTCAGGATTTCCCTGCTCTTGCATTGGTGAGTTACCGAAATGACTGAGCCTCTCATTAACTCACCTAAAACAGATCTATAAAAGGGCAGAGAAAACAATCTGTTTAATTTGTTTTAAACACAATAGTGCCACTACTTTAAAGCGATAGTAATGTTTAACCCTTTGAGTGCCAGAGTGGTACGGAATGCATTGCTTTGCATTGCATTCTGTACCACTCTGGCACTCAAAGGGTTAACAAAAACAGCAGCTCCAGTTAATCTTCACAGTATTTGAGCCATAGAGAATGTTATTTCAATACAGTCAAAGTTGTAGTTGAAGAATAATTGAATGATAAAGTTTCCCTCTCCCACTCCTTTTACCACCTCCCCTCAGATGTGGAATCTGATACTCAGACCAGACAGCTCACAGCAAGGGACAATCTTCTTACTGTGAAAACAATGAAAGCCCTGCCCCCATTCACAGTTTTTTTTTTTTTTAGGTTTTTTTCCCCTTATGTTAATTGAAGATTGTCTCTCTCTGCAATCCACTTGGACACCACCAGGGCTGAGCGGTGTTACATCAGTAAAAGGGGCAGGAGGGGGATACTTTATCATTCAATTACTCTTGAACTACAACTCTGACAGTATTGAAATAACACTCTCCATGGCCCAAATACTATGATGATTAATTGGAGCTGTTTTTATTGTGAAACATTACTATCCCTTTATGAAAACCCTATATTTTTGCTAAGGGATTGTATGTTCTCCCTGTATTGTATAACACTGACCTGTTCAGTGGCTTCCTCCTGTCCCATCATGTAGTTTCACTCCAAATCAGACTGGTCCAGAGTGAAAGAACAATATGATTGGCTAAACGGGTAGAAGGAAGACACTGGACAGGTCACTTCAGATGATGCAGGGACAGAAACACCTCAATAATATTTCCATTCTCATTGAAAATGCATAACTTTAATCTTTACAAAACAAATCTGTACTTTTCAGCATTTTACTTGATATCCTATTAACGGAGCTGTCTTAATACATTTTGAGTCACAATTAGTGATTACAAACTTTTTTTTTTTTTTTTTTTTTTTAATTGTACCAGAAGAGACAATCCTCTTTCCTCTCTGGTGCCACGGAAAAGTGGCCACAATAATGTGACATTTCCACAGAAATCAATCTATATTGTTTACTTCAGTGACGTGAGTAGATATTAACCCTTTGAGTGCCAGAGAGGTGTGGAACTCAAGGGGTTAAGAACTGGACTAATTCTAGGTCAAATCAATTGCATCATAAAGAATATCTGCAATTTCTTCCATTGACTGAAATGAGGCTTTTAACTCTTGGAAGCAAGAAAAGACTCAAATGCAATGCAACCTGCTAGAGATCTCTCTGAGAATTAAGGGGTTAAACACCCCATTTAAATCAGCGTTAATGTTGTTTGATTCAGTTTTCTGATTACATCTGCCTCTTTAAAAGGATAGTAATACTTAAAATTTACTAATCCCCGTATTGTAGGCATAAAAAAAAGAAATTAATTGCCCCCAGTGCCATCTCTCAAACCTTGGTTTGCAAGCACACGTAGAAGTCCGTTTCAGTGAAGAATTTCTTTTTTATTAACGCGATCGCAGCTCTGCTGCAGAGCCTCTGGATGGTCGTGCGATAGGATCCCCCAGCAGTCAGCTAGAACACTGACTTCAGGGAAAGGGGAGGGAGGGGGAAATTTGCGAGCAATTATCTCTCAAACCATAAAGGTTTGAGAGATGGCACTGGGGGCAATTAATTTTTTTTAAGCCTACAATATGGGGATTAGTAAATTTTAAGTTTTACTATCCCTTTAAAGGGATAGTAATACTTAAGATGTAAAAAAAATATGTCTCTGAATAAAACAAGGGTACTCCAACTGCTGATAGATATTTTATTAAAAAATTATAACAGCTCAAACTTGAATTTTTTAGGTGTAATATCACAGCGGCCTGAACATTTAAAGTGGCGCTGTTGCTACACCGTCCTATGGAGATTTATGGTCTACGGACCAGAGCAGTCCATAGGATGGTGTAGCAACAGCGCCACTGTAAATTGTCAGGCCACTGTGATGTTGCACTTCAAAAATTCATGTTTGAGCTGTTATAATTTTTTAATTAAATATCTCTCAGCAGTAGGAGTACCCTTGTTTTACTCAGGGGGATTAACCCTACAACATATATTTTTTTACATGGTCTATCCCTTTAAGTTTGTGTGGAGGCCATTTTATCTCAGGATGCCATTTTCTTGCATATGACAGATAACTGCATGCAGTTTCTTACTTGTGTTCTTCCTCTGACTAGATATTTTCTTTCCAGCTTGGAAGATATTTTATGTACTTTAGTTCAAAAAGATTTAAAAAAAAAAAAAAAAAAAAAAAAAAAAGCTTTCATGGTAGAAAATAATATTGTCTGCCAGAATTTACTGTAACTAACAAAATACAAAGTGTAATGTTAGAAAATGTACTTCTATTACCCTGTACTTGTATTTTGTTCTATGCATTGGAGAGGCTCTCTATAATTCAGCTAGGCAACCCTTTGAGTACCAGAGGGGTATCCAATCCATTGCTGCTCACCCCTCTGACACTTAAAGTGTTAAAAGACTCATTTTCGATTCAAAAATGTATTTGTCCCCTACAGAGCATTGTCTTTAGTATGATGGATTATTTCTTAACAAAATGCTAAAAAACACACTAGAACAACCACTTTTCCTAGGGATCTTAAAATGAATATATACATAAACATACATACTGTTGTGGAACACACTCACTGTTTTTAGACGATAATGACCCAGGTACACCTCCAGCACATGAATAAAGCATACAGTTCGGTAATATGGAAAGCACTCACAGGTTCTTTGTTGCTGAAACACCAGTGGTTAATTAAATCAACATTTCGGCCACAAGTGCTGGCTGAAAAGTCAATTTAATAATCTACTGGTGTCTCAGCAACAAAGGAACTCGTGAGTGCTTTCCATATTACAGAACTGTATATGTCTATCTATCTATATATATATATATATATATATATATATATATATATACAAGAAGAATGCTATGCACTCACGGATTTATAAAACATTTAGAGATTTAATCTAGCAACGTTTCGGTTCACCTCTTTGCTTGACAAAGGTTCCAGAGGTGAACCGAAACGTTGCTAGATTAAATCTCTAAATGTTTTATAAATCCGTGAGTGCATAGCATTCTTCTTGTATACGATATGTTTCTATTGCACCCGGTATTGGGAGACATTTGAGCGTGAGTGCCACTCTTTGGACATTTGTATTACGGATATATATATATATATATATATATATATATATATATATATATAGTACTTCTAAGCAATATATGATAACTAAATACACAGTAATGCGTTTTAGAGACTGCCCGAAAGCACAGAATGCTCTCAGCACAGAACTCCCAGCATTCTGTGCTCCCAGCATTCCGGTGCGTTTGGTCAGTCTCTACTGCACATGACGGCTTCTGAAAAACATCCTGGCGAATTATTATATAGGATAATATTAATGTATCTAAAAAGAAACCGTTTTAACTATCCAAAAAGAGGCATTTAGCAAATTATACAATGGTAGAACCTATCTTGGACGTTAGAAAGGACTTGTGAGCCAAGAAGACAGGTCTGGTGCTGTAAATTTCTAGACAGAACAAATTAATCTCTAGTGCATTATAAAGGATGAGTGGGCATTCAATAAAAATGACTGATTTATGACTTGTGTATTATGTTGTGAAATATAGTGACAACTCACACATGGCATTTGAAGAAGAAGGCTGTTATGTTGTAAGTGGTAGGTCAGCATCTGAAAGCTGTCATGTTCTTTGAAGAAGCACTTTTTTGGTTGAGGTGAAAATAAAATTTTACTATCTAAATATTTCCATATCTAAACTGCAATGAACAAATTGTACTTCCAAAAAGAATTCCATTGTTTTATTAAACTGTTGCAAAATGGAAGGATTTTGTGTTAACACCCTCAGATAATTTATCTTTTTATAGTGCAATTAATATGAACTAAAAATATGTTACCCCTTAAAAACCTATACAAAGCATTGCAACACAATGGGAGTTATGCACTTAGGGGTGATAAAGAGGTGATAAAGCGGAGATGACTTCTCCACTGAAATCACTTCTCCAGTTCCTATGGTGCCTATTCACTAAGATCTCAAATAATAACATAGCAACTGGAGAAGTGATATCACTGGAGAAGTCCTCTCCACTTTATCACATCTTTTTCATGCCTTAAAGTGTTAGTAATGTCTAAAAAAGTTTTTTTGCATTTAGAAGAGCTTAAAAAGCTGAGCTAAATGCAAAAAAAATGTATCTCTCAAACCGCTGTGGTTTAAGAGATACAGGAGTTTAAAGTTTGATTTCTCCTACTGACAGCTGTAAAGCTGTCAGAAGGAGATCCGTGTCGGTCGACACGGAGGCGCTTGAGAAGTGCAGCGATCTCGTTACTTACATGGAATCCCTTCATTGGAATGGTCTAAAACGTGTGCCTAATCTTCAGCTGACAGCTGTCAGTAGGAGAAATCAAACTTTAAAGTCCTGTATCTCTTAAACCATAGCGGTTTGAGAGATACTTTTTTTTGCATTTAGCTCACCTTTTTAAGCTCTTCTAAATGCAAAAAAACTTTTTTTTTTTAGACATTACTAACACTTTAATGCACTTCCCCCAATGAGTTGGAGGCTTGTTTTGGTACTCAGAGGGTTAAGGACTAAAGGAGTGCACAAAGCACTTAAAAGCAATGAACTGGAGACCTCTCTCACATTCGTGGGTTACAAGTCTCATTTAAATGAAATGAAACTTTTACGGTGGAGTTTATTTATTTAACTTGCTCCTCTTTATCTTGCTTAACATGTCCCTAAATGTCATGAATCTGAATGAGATAAACTGTAGGAATAAAAGCAACACAAATATAATGCATTAAACCCCATTTTCATAATGTGAAATAACACTATCCGGCTATAGCAGAGTACAAATGTAAAGAAGTGGATAGAGACACATGATAGCTGCATACCTCCCAAGTGTCCCTCTTTAGGAGGGACAGTCCCTCTTTTAGACCCAAATCCCTCTGTCCCTCTTTCACACCCTGATGTCCCTCTTTTTTAGGAGATCAGACTGTGTGGTGTGTATATAAGTGTATCACATTGCTCCACAGAAATAAAGCTCATATTAATCTTCATTACATGGGTTTATAAATTAGTCTGTGTAAATAGAAATTCTTTGGTCTTGTTAGAAGTCATTTATTAGGTTACACAAGGAGGTATCAATAGGTCATGAAATAGACTAAAAATTATTGGTAATACCCCCCCCATCGGCCACGCCCACAGCAACACCCCTTAAAACACGTGTCTCTCTTTGGCAATTTGAAATGTTGGGAGGGATGTAGCTGTAAGAAGGACACCTAACGAGGTAAGCCCTTCTGTTAAATCCATTGTTACTGGCACAATCCGACTTAAAGCAGGTCCAAAAAACTAACCATCAAACTGAATAACATTAAAAATCAAAGAAAAAAAATCACTAGAGTGATCAAAAGAAATGGTAGCGGGACCAAAATTTGCTAGAGGGGTGCTCGATGAATGTGTCCCCAATCGAGAAAACAATTTCTTATGGAGAACAGGACTTACCAGCACCCCCCCCACACACACACCAGGGACTTATGTTCACAATCAAAGCCCAGACTACAGACCATCTGCAGTAGGATTTGGGTCACTGAATTCTCACTACTTGCAGAAAGTTGAAGTGAATACTAATTGGGTTTGTCACATAAAAATAAATTAAAGAGATAGTAATGTCAAAAAATAAATCTGTATAGTATTGTTCGATTTAATTTTTTATAATTTATCTTATCTTTTGAAACCTCTTTACCTTCATATTGTTCTTGAAAATCGAGTTAAAAGTTTCCCCCTCCCGTCTCTTTCCATCACATCATGCAGAGTTCCCTTAGATCCGAAAGCCGGTCACTTAACCAGATGGATTGCAACGATGGACAATATTGTGTAAGTATAAGGAAAACCCTGCCCCACCTTGATGAAGGGGGCAGGGATTTCCTTATACTGACACAACATTGTCCCTCGTTGCGATTCCCCCCAGACAGGCTTTCGGATGTCAGTGATCTCTGCAAGACATGATTTAAAGGGTGGCAGCAGGACGTTTGGCTCAATTTTTAAGAAGAATATGAAAGTAAAGAGTTTCAAAAGAACACATTCTATATAATAATTGGAATATAATAATATAATATAATAATATGGAAGTTTATGGTCGCAGGACCAGAGTTGTCCATAGAATGGTGTAGCAACAGTGCCACTGTACAATTTCAGGCCACTATGATATTGCACCTTAAAAATCCAACTTTGAGCAGTAATAACTTTTGAATAAAACACCTTTCAGCAGTGGGAGTACCCTTGTTTTACTTAGGGGGATAAACACTACAACATATTTTGTTTTACATTTTAAGTATTACTGTCCCTTTAAACTATCATTCTCAATCTGTGTCTGTTAGCCACATTTTATGTCTGCTCCCTTGCTATCTGTCTCTTGCGTTCTCTTTCTCTTCCTCTGTATCTGCCTCTGTCTCTGTATGTCTCTTAATCTCTTTCTCCCCCATTTGCAGTCTCTTCTGCTTCCCACCCTCTCTCCTATCGCTCTCACTGACTTTCTCTCTGTGTTTTAATTTCCCACTCCCCACTCTCCTTCTCTCAGTATGACTCCCTCCATCCCGCTCTCTATTCATTTCCATTGTAATATTAACCCTTTGAGTGCCAGAGGGGTGCCCAACGCATTGCTAATGCAATACATTGGATGCCCTGCATGTACTGAAACGGTTAACACAGTCATTCTCAGCTCTAGTTCTCTCTCAGCATTATCAGGCAAAGAATTGAAGATGTCCCTGCATGAACACAGATGAGTGAAAATCATATGGTCCCAGGACCATAAATCTCCATAGAATAGTGTAGCAACAGCGCCACTGCAGAATTTCAGGCCCTTGTGTAATTGCATCTAAAAAATTCAACTTTGAGCTGTAATAACTTTTGAATAAAACACCTTTCATCAGTGGGACTACCCTTGTTTTACTCAGGGGGATAAACACAACAACATACTTTTTTACATTTTAAGTATTACTATCCCTTTAAGTAATTATTTCTGTTCAGTAAATGAAAAGCTAGTGAGGTCTCAAGCATATCGTGAAGTTATAATGCATTGGACATCACTAGTATAAAAGGGGTTATGGTTCTTTAAATATGCTGTTAGCTCCAAGAGTTTAGTGATGCTGTCCATCACAACACAGGGAAAAGCTCATGGAGTGCACAGAATGGCAGATCAATGAAAGGAACAGTAGGGGTGCACATTATTAATACTTGTGCTGTTTTTTTCCTCCTTGTTGTTCACATTCCCTTTTGAATTATGAAAAGGGCTCATTGTCTGGGCAGAGGCTGAAATCCCTCTTGTGCTTGGTGTATTTTTATCTGCGTGATGTTGGCCTCTTTCTATTTCCAGCAAATGCTTGCTCCCCTCCCACACTCCTCCGTTACATCTGGAAACAAAGTACTAAAATTCAATTAATGTCATCTTATTATAGTCCCAGCTGAAACCCGAGGATAGGAACGCCAGATTTAAGTCACAATAAAATATACTTTCAAAAAGAAAATGCTTCAACAGAAAGTGGCAAGTTGGAAAAAAAGAACTATGGATTAGTGCAATTTTCCAACAGAGTTTGAATGCTGTGGAAATAGATGTAGAAGAAGACACACTAGTCTTAATGTTATGGCTGAAAATGATCAACGTGCGGAAAGAGCAGCATATTCGATACCCTGAGCTTCTTTGCAACCAGTAGAGTTGCCACCTTTTCTTCAAAAAAATACCAGCCATGGCATTCCCTCCATAGACTTAACATTGGACAAAAGCCAATTTTTTACCGGCCTGCCGGTAAAATACCGGCTGGGTGGCAACCCTAGCAACCACTGAGATACTTATGACATTAATCAATGATCTTATGTTCTTGTCTTACACATACGAGAACTAGGAAACACTCACTGGGTACCCCCTAAGTTCACTCCCAAAATTCTTCTTTATTAGAAGACATGATATTGCTGTCCCAGCCTTCAAAATCCACATAATAAAAAGGAAGAAGACCTTTACATGTTAAAATGTGTCTACAGCAGAGGTTCTCAACCCATGCCCTCAGTGGCCACTAACAGGCCAGGACTTAGGAATTTCCCTTCTAGAACACAAGTGTGTTGATCAGAGGCTCAGTCGTATTGATTAACTCACCTGTGCTCTTAAAAGGAAATTCTAAATTCCTGGCCCGTTAATAGCCAGTGAGAGTACAGGTTGAGAACCACTGGTCTACGGTGTTACCTTGCCAGAATTAACACTTCCCAAAAATGTATTCCAATTTGTAAATGCTGTTGTCCCATTGAAAAGGGATGAAAGCTTGTAAAGTTATAGCTGCATGAGGGGGTTTGAGCTGGAGCCTACATTGTTCAAGGCAAAACTCTGCTAAAGTCAGTCAAAGTTCATTCCACCTAAGCCATCACTATTTGACCAGTACAGGCAAAGCCATCCATTGAGCACATCTGTAGAGCCACTACACTGAAGAACCTATAGGCATTTACAAGACACTACAGCTTGGACCTTCGAGCTTTAACAGAGGCTGCTTTTATTGCAGTATCCATTCAAGGAATTATTTATTTAGAAAATGCTTTTCTAGGAAGAATACATGGAGATGCATTCATTTTCAAGTGTGCCCTGAAGATCTTTTACAATAAGAAGTTACATATTTATAAAAAAAACAGAGAATCAATATATATATATACACACATACATATACAAATAAACATAAAGCAATTAAATAAAGTTAAATTTGGATTTTAAATACAAATAAGCAGTATATTTTAGGGATTTTAGACTAGGAGAAGTTCTGCATTTTTTTGAGTAGATTATTTCAGGCTCTCAGAGCTCTGAAGGAGAAATAAGATCGACCAGCTTCTTTCTTGTAGTGTGGGCTACTCAGTGAGTTGTTAGCAGTAGAAGAGAGATTATAGTTAATATGGAACATTGGAGCGAGTATACTGTTCACCGCATCCGTGACCTAATTTCCCTCCCTTGGCTTTGACTGTGTTTTCTCTCTGTGTGTGCTATATGGAGGACCTGAAGCAAAAGCAGAATTTTTACCTGTCATTTTCTTTTCTTTCAGGTCTCCTTCGGCTGCCCACAGACATCCCTCCTTTGTGTTCTTGGGCCAGCAAAAATTGTTTTTTGCTTCAGATTTGGTGTCTAGTTAGTTTCTGTCCTGTACTAGAGGATGGCAGGGTAGAAGGACGTTTTAAGGTTTCCTGTCCTGTCCTGCCTGGGGATGTAAGCACCTTTTCTCTACTCGAAAAAATGAGACTGGGAATGAGGGAACTGGCAAGTAAAAAATGATCTCTTTCTCCATTATGCTGAAGTTGATTTGCCCAAGAATTTTTATTTATTTATTTATTTAGAAAATGTTTTACCAGGAAGAATACATTGAGATTTCTCTCGTTTTCAAGTATGTCCTGGATAGTTTTCAGTAAAGGGTTACATATTTACACTAATTGTGAGATATTATATACAAACATACATAAATATACATACTTATTAAATAATGGGATTATTTACAGTTACACACTGTTTTTAGATATTAAGAAACATTCGCTTTTAAGGATTTTAGACTGAGAGCAGATGTGATTATTTCCGGCAGATTGTTCCAGATTTTTGGAGCTCTGAAGGAGAAGGCAGATCTTCCTGCTTCTTTCTTGTATTGTGGTATACGCAGTGAGTTGTTAGTAGTGGAGCGGAGGTTATAGTTAGTATAGAGAGCTGGAGTGAGCATACTGCTCAGGTAGTGTGGTAGTTTTCCAGAGAAGTGGTTGTGTACCAAGCAAGAAAGATGAAGGGCACGTCTAGATTTGAGTGTTAGCCAATTTAGTTCTTTAAGCATGTCACAATGATGAGTAGTGTAGTCACATTGAAGGATAAAGCGGCATAATGAATTATATAGAGTGTCAAGTTTACTGAGATGGATTTCTGGCGCTGGAGCATATACTACGTCACCATAGTCTATGACTGGCAGCAGCGTCTGCTGTACAATACTTTTTCTCACCAGGGTACTTAAACATGATTTGTTTCTAAAAAGAGTACTTATTTTGGGATAAAGTTTAGAGGTTAATTTGTCAATATGGTGACCAAAATTGAGGTTAGGGTCAAGCCACACACCAAGATATTTGTAAGAGTCTACTGGGGCCAATTTACGATTAGACTCTGTTACAATGGATAGGTGGATATTATTATTTAACTTTTCTTCTGAACTTTATATTCTAAGGGTCTTATTCACTAAAGATGTGCAATTCTGGAACAAACCAACTATACCATAGTGGAGCAAGGAAAATTCACCTATTTCCCAATGATATAATTAGGGAATTTAACCCCCTTGAATGCTAGAGAGGTATCCAATACATTGTGAAGCATTGAAGGGGTTAAAGGGACACAATGTCCCATAAAAAAAATGTCTTGCTTTGTAGCGTTTAAAAAAAATAAATTATATGGCACAAATCCTGTCTCTCAGACCTTTATGGTTTGAGAGATATTCGCATGTAAAGTTCCCCCCTCCCTCTCTTTCTCCTGATGTCAGAGTCTAGCTGACAGCAGGAGATCCCGGTCCTGAGACTAGCCGGCGGCTCTTCAGCAGAGCCGAAATCGAGACATTGGAAAATAATTACTTCATTGGAAAGGTCTACAAAGTGTGCCTGGTTTGCAAGCACACTTTGTAGACCATTCCAATGAAGCAGTTCTTTTTAAATACAGCTGTTTCGCTCTGCTGAAGAGCCTCCTCAAGTCAGCCCACTTGATACTCCTGCTGTCAGCTTTACAGATGACAGCCGGAGAAAGGAAACTTGATTTGTGAATATTTCTCAAACCATAAAGGTTTGAGAGATAGGAGTTGTGCCATATAATTTATCTTTTTAAATGCTACAAAACAAGACTTTTTTATGGCACATTAGTGTCCCTTTAAAACCCCATTATAATTTTCGTTTCTCACTATGGTGCAGTTGATTTACTCCAAAATTGTACCTCTTTAGCTTATTGAAAATGTAAATCTATTTAAAATCTGTGCAACCTCAAAAAACAAAAAGCAGTGTGCTAACCCTTTGAGTGACAGTGAGGAAGGCAACGCATTGCAAAGCAATGCGTTGCCTTCCCCTCTGTTACTCAAAGGGTTAACGCACTGCTTCTCTTTGCAATGCATTGCATTCCCCCTCAAAGGGTTAACATTTTTTTGACAAGAGACTCCACAACAGTGACAGTCTTTACTGCACTGAAGCCCTTTATAAACAATTGACCACCCACAGTGGCCGAAATAAATAAAATCTTAACGTCCCTCGTGTTACCTCTGCCAGCAAAGGATTCAAAAAATACATAGATGAATAAAAGGGAGTGCGGAATCACAGCCAGCATTTCTATAATGCTTAGTAAAACATCATCTTGTTTATTCTTGCTCTCTTGTTTTCTGGTCAATGCACAAATCTTGGGTTGGAGACAGAGGAGCTGGAAAGCTGACAGTGTCAGGAGGAAACCAACTCTGCTTACTGAAAGAAAACTGAGTTGTGATAGAAACGCAAACATTGTGGTGGCATGTTTACTTAACAGGAACATCTGAATTACACTTTGACCGCAGACCTAATTTCTCCCCTTACTGCAGTTCACAGGGAAAGTGGTATTACTCTGCATCCTGCTTACAGGAAATTCCAAAGATCTAGGCCAGCAGCATCCAAAGTACAGAGAGATTCATTAATTCTGACCACTTCCACAAAAAATACAAATATGAGCAGCTGTTCGCTAATCTTGACTTTTCATGCGCAATTCAACAAAATCACGCAGAAACCTATTCGCTAGTGGTTTTCACACTGGAAAGAGTGATTGCGCATGTTTCCTGAACTCCGCCATTAGCATGCCTGGGAACTTCCAGTGGAGGGCTACCCGGAGGGGAGTGCTCTGTTCAGCAGGGGGTGACAAAAATGAAGCTAACTATGTCAAAAAGGGGCGGGGCTTGACACGAGTGGGGGGGCAGGGCTTAAAGGTGTCACACAAAAGGCTGGGGACTGAGGAACAGCAGAAGAAAAAGCAGATGTGACAGAGTTTCAATAGAAACTCCACACATCCGGAGGAATCAGCCTCTGCCCCGGAGACCCGGTAAAGCTCTGTCAGAACCGGAGTCTCCGGGGCAAATCCGGAGAGTTCACAGGTATGGACATTAGTTGGTAAACTCCAGAAAAATGATGGTACCGTGTTAGCCAGTGGAGTAGATAGGAGTCAGTGTAGAAAAAAACTCAGAAGAGTGGTATAAAGGTGATACCTTTTAATGGCTAACTGAGGACATAACAAGTGCAAGCTTTCAGGACACTAAGGTCCCAAGGGACCCAACAAGCTTGCACTTGTTATGTCCTTAGCCATTAAAAGGTATCACCTTTATAGCACTCTTGTGAGTTTTTTGGTAGACTCCACAATCTCAAACTCCTCCTAACAAAGTTTGCTTAGATAGGAAGGATGATTCTAGTGGGAAAAAGTATGAGGGCCGGAATACAGCAATAGAATGCCACGTTTGTCTCTACAGACATGATATCTGGTACTAATCAGCATTCATTTTAGAAACCAATTGAGTCAGAATCCATTCGTAACAGCTATTAGGATAGTCTGTTAAAATAAGGTAAGTGGGGGGTTCCATTAAAAAAGGATAGCTTGTTAAAATAAAAAAATGTCTCCATTTTCCCAGGGGAATTTCCAAGGTTGAGCTAAGGTATTAAAAGCTTCCAAGCTCCAACCTCTTAAAATCCTTGTGTGTTTATATTCTGTGTAGGCGGTGCTCTCTATATGCAGACAGGCAGCATTGTTATCTGACAGGTAACCAAGAGAAAAGACACATAAGTACATTTTGTGGCTCAAAATGCAAATTGCAAATTCAGAAATGCATAAAGCGCACATATTACAATTAACCGTTTGAGTGCCAGAGAGGTACACAATGCATTAAAACCTTCATTCAAATTAATGGGTATTTTATTTATCGCCTATGGTACAGCTTGTTTGGTATAGCATTGGGCCACTTTTGTTTTGAATATGTGACCTGAATTTTACACTGTTTAACAGAACTTATGGCCTGTGGCATTGTGGGTATTGCTTTTTAGCTGGCTATGGGAAGCAGTTTAACCAGCGGTCCCAGGGTGTGTGGTCCTTTAAGGACCAGATAGGAAAGTTTGACGTGCCATCCCACGTGACTGATCACATGTGCCGGCACGCCGAACGGGGGACTGAAAGAGATTGCTCTGGTCTTGGAGGGATCAACTTCAGTCCCCGGTATTACTCACCGTGCTCCTGCAGGAGCGCTGTGAGTAAAAGTATGTGACGTACCAGGACCGTCACTGGTCCTTAAGTGCCGGACCAGCGTGATGGTCCTGCCACGTCAATGGTCCTTAAGGCGTTAAAGGAGAACTATCACCACTATACAAGTTTGGCTAATAATGAACTAAATATAGCGATTAGCTTTAAAACCTGATTTATTTTTTTATAAAATGCATGGTATTGCTATAATTAAAGGTTTAAAAATGATGCAGTGCCTTACTTCTGGACAGACTGCGGGTACAGCGCTGCACTGCAGTCTGTCAATCTTCCTCTGGCCAGAGAGCGCTCAGCTTAGAAGGATAAATCCTCTGTCATTGGAGGAGGCTGGATCAAGACACTAAGTGGGGAGGGGAGCAGAGGCAGATTGACAAACTGCAGTGCAGAGCAGAACTTTCAGCCCCCCAATACCTTAGTAATATAGCGATAGGCAAAGTAATAGTTTTATTATGGTGAATAAATCTATGTTATTAAACTAATCCACCTTCTTCGGCAGGCATCCAGGGAGCAGAATTTACAAGAGAAGCTCTGTGCGCCTGTGCAGGCAGCAACTTCCGTTACCTTAAAGTAACCAACGAACGTCACCACCAATCCGGGCAGTGCACAGGATAGACAGCGCAGACTCAGAGGCAACTTCCCTCTAGATGTCTGCGTTGTTGTCCGCTGGATGCCTGCCGAAGAAGGTGGATTACTTCAATAGCGTAGATTTATTCACCATAATACAACTATTACTTTACCTATCGCTATATTACTAATATAATGGGTGGCAATATTTTAAAGCTGAAACGACATGAGGTTGCGGTCCCTAAAGGACCAAGGACATACATGTACGTGGCTGCACGCCGTTTGGGGAGTACGGAATCAGATTCTAAAAAAAAAAAAATAAAATGCCCCGTGGTCCTTAAGTGACCTCCACGTGCGTGCACGGCCGGTCCTTAAGGGGTTAATTTTAGCAATAGCACAAATTTTATATAAAAAAAGAAATCACGTTTTGAAGCTAATCACTATATTTAGCTAATCATTAGCCAAACTTGTATAGGGGTGATAGTTCCCCTTTAAGTGGTTCTTAGTCTTTTTTGCTCAGGGCATTGCTAAGACACAGACTGGAATTTTCAGGGCACTGATAATCCTATATAATAATTCGCTAAGTTGTGTGTAACACCCGACATGCGCAGTAGGCACTGCTGCACGTGCGGCAGTCATGCGCAGTACAGACTACCCGCGCCGTGCATAACAATTTCCATAAATATACATTTCATACTCAATATTTCCATTTTTGGTAAAGTCTTTATAGAAAAAATAGTGGCACCCTAAGCATTTGCAAAACATAGAGTAATGCGTTGGATACCTCTCTGGAATTAATGGGTTAAGAACCACTGTTCTATAATATAAAAGAGAGCAGGAAGTGATGAGTTCAAAGAAAAATCACCCCCCCCCCCAACCTGTGGAAAACCAGGCTATGCAATACCAGTTATCTTAAACTCTATGAAGTTATGGAAAGCTTTACATATACATGTCATGTTACAACATGCACTTTATATAAGAATCAGCAATGTGGACATCAATGAGTCGTAAGTTGTATTTCTATGGGAGAAACTGTCTCTTATGTGTACAACTCAATGGTAGACTGATGTTTATCTCAATTAAAATGAAAAGGCTTGTCAAAGCATGCTGTCTTACTACCAGTGCAGTATGCTATAGAATTCAGTAATTTAACCTTTGTGTGGATTCTAACTTGTTGACACGCAAAGGTTTAAACCCTAGGAATAAGTGGGTATTCATTTGTTTAGCAGAACTAAATAAGACAGAAAGAAGAATAATTTTGTGGTAAAAGCACAGATTTAATTAATCATTTGAGTGCCAGAAGCGTAAGTAACGTATTGTGACACGTACTCCTCTGGCACTCAAAAGGTTAAAGGGATAGTAATACTTTGTTTTATCTTTATTTTATTTTGTAGGCATTAAAAAAACATGAAGAACGATATAAGTCTTATCTCTCAAACCTTTATGGTTTGAGAGATATTCACAAGCAAAGTTTCCCCTCACTGACCAAAACGGTCAAGTCTGCCATCTAGCTGTCAGATTTGGAATCCAGTCTGTGGACCGGCCGTGGCTGTACAGCAGAGCCGAGATATAAGAAGAACTGCTTCATTTAATAGTATACAAAGTGTGCCTGGTTTGCAAGCACACTTTTTAGACCCTTCCAATTAAATAGTTATTTTTATATCTTGCGATCTCGGCTCTGCTGAAAAGCCACCGGTTGATCTGTGGACCTGATTCCAACTCTGACAGCTAGATGGCAGACTTGACTGTTTTGGTCAGTGAGTGGAAACTTTGCTTGTGAATATCTCTCAAACCATAAAGGTTTGAGAGATAAGACATATCGTTCTTCATGTTTTTTTTAATGCCTACAAAATAAAATAAAGATAAAATTAAGTATTACTACCCCTTTAAATAAGAAGACCTTAATTCATAATAATTAAACAATACTTAGCAATTAAATATAATATAAACATCTTGGCATAAGCACAAATTATCTCTCATCTATAAAGCCCAAGAGACTCAATAAATCCATTTATACTACTATTAACCCTTTGAGTGCCAGAGGGGTACACAATGCATTGCTTTGCAATGTGTTGCGTACCCCTCGGGCACTCAAAGGGTTAAGCTTTGCCCTGTCTTCAAGCTAGGAGAACCAATTAATGTAACCATTTAGCAAGCCCACAATTGGGTTAAAATATCCCTTCTCGAACATTAGCTATATATATAGGGCATTGTATAGGCAGGTTGACAGCTGTTGAGCAAATCAAAGATCTCCTATTTCTTCACCCCTATACATATCTCATATTCCCATCAATTACTATACCTGGCATGAGCCAGGTATTTTCTCCAATTGGAAAACAGGTTATCAGACTTTAAATTCCTCCAATCAGTAAACAGAATGCCTCAGGTAACATTTCCTGCTCAAGACTTGACACCCAACCCATCGAACCTTAACTAAAATTGCATTGCCCCACACCCCCATATAGTTCCATTCCTGAATAAATTTGGTTCTTATATTGTTTTGGCACTTGATTTCTATTGTAGTCTACTACTAATTGGTTTAATTTGAGAAATAAAATTGTCCCTTACGTCCACTGAAGCCTACTGTTTTTTTGTGAGAAATTATAAACTAAAGGCAAATTTCAGCTATGATGACTCCCCATTCCAAACTGCCCAAGACTGTCCTGTTTTTTAAATGTGTGTCCCATATCCTGGGCAGGCTCCTTCTGGGACATTACAAAGTCATGTAATGAAGACACTGCAGTAAAGAGTTCTAAACACAAAACAGAGAACTACTTATTAACCTCTGACACAAAGAGACACGTGGTGGGCTACAAGAAAATGGTCTCTAAACTAGAGCAGGAATGTCAAACTCAAACACAGTTTGGGGCTGCATACTCAACGTTTCTTTCTAATGATGGGCCCCATAGTCAAAATTCCCTCTAAAGAGGGCTACAATAATAGCTGCTGAAATATGCATTATTATTTTGTCAGGGATATCTGGAGAAAGGGATGAATTGTAAAACATTTGCTCTCTAAGCTGGCTGTGCTGATAATGAGCCTCTAGCGTACATCTAGAACAGTGGTAGGCAACCACTGGATTTCCAGCTGTTGGAAACTACTACTTCAATCATCCACAACCAGAAAAACAGCTGGAGAACCAAAGATTTCCTATCACTGCTTTAAAATGTGACAACAAACCAAGCTGATGTAAGTCAAAATGAGTTAAAACGAGAAATCATGTTGCTGCCTGCAATTTATTAGCTAGAGGGCTGCATGTTTGCACTAGAGGGAGAACTGAGCCCTATTTCCTGGAGCCAAACAGGTGCTGCAGAGCCATTTTCTTGTAGTGTAAGGATACAAGATGTAGGTGTGGCAAGAGCAACCACACTTCCCACACTCCCATGCACTAAAATCTTTGTCCAGGTTTACTGTGGCACTTTATTTATTTAATGCTATAATGCCCAGTTTGTTAAGCATGAGAGTTCCTAGGGTCCCAAGTGACATGGGGCTGAGGCACACTTAAAGGGATAATAATGTTTCCTAATAAAAGCAGCTCTAATTAATCATCATAGTATTTGGACTTTGGAGAGTGTTATTTCAATTCTGTCAGTTGTAGTTCAAGAGTAATTCTATGACAAAGTATCCTGCTCCCACCCCTTTTACTGATGTAACACTTTTCAGCCAGAAGGGAGGTGTCCAGGCAGACTGCAGAGAGGGACAATCTTCAATTAAGATAAGGGAAAAACCTGAAAAACTTGTCAAGGGGGGCAGGGCTTTCATTGTTTTCATAGGAAGAATTACTAAAAGTTAATCATTCACCAGTATTAGTCCGAGAGGCACTGGGCACAGAAATGCAGCAAGATAGGACTTACATGTTACTGCATCAGCAGAAGCATAGCTGCAGGTTAGGATGAGAACTCACCACTAAGCATGTAACAGAGAGAGTTGACATTAAGTTCACTAGCTCTCTACTACAAGGAAATCCTGGATATTTACAACATATTTTACAATTCCAGAACAGACTCTAAAGCCTCCCAAAAGAGGAAATTGTTTTGGAAAAAGAAAACATATGGTAAAATTAGTCAAATTGGAAACAATACCTGGGGCTTTAACCCTTTGAATGTTAGAGACATATCCAACACATTGCAACACAATGCATTGGATAACTCTCTGGAACTCAGTCGGTTAAACATGAGACTTTAACCCACTTAGCCACTCCCTAGATATACAACCCTGAGATCAACTAATTAGGAAAGTTTAAAGTTGACTTTCTAAGAAGCCCTGGAGTAATCCTGCACCACAGGAGATAAAATAATAATTCTTGTTGATTTAAATGGGGCAAACCAAGCACATGTAGAAGATCGTTTCAGTGAAATAATTATTTTTTACTAACGCAATCTCGGCTCGGCTGCAGAGCTGCCTGATGCAAATAAGACCGGATATCCCTGCAGTCAGTGCAACGCTGACTTCAGGGAAGGGGGAACTTTGCGTTCGGTTATCTTTCAAACCATAAAGGTTTGAGAGATGAACCTGGGGACAATTCAGTTCTTTGTACCATAGCTACAATATGGGGATTAGTAATATTTCAGTATTACTATCACTTTAATGTGGGCAGAAAATCCTTATGGCCACTATGGCCCAACTCCTGCCTAATGCCAATTTACTAAGCTACTTACACTGAACATTCTACCCTTAAAGTAATGTTTCATAATAAAAGCAGCTCTAATTAATCATCATAGTATTTGGACTTTGGAGAGTGTTATATCAATTCTGTTAGAGTTGTAGTTCAAGAGTAATTCAATGACAAAATGTCCCCCTCCCGCCCCTTTTACTGATGTAACACTGCTCAGCCAGAGCAGAAGGGAGGTGCCCAGGTAGGTTGCAATTCAATTAAGGTAAGGGAAAAACCTGAAAAGCTTGTCAAGGGGGGCAGGTCTTTCATTGTTTTCACTGTAAGAAGATTGTCCCCTGCTGTTATCTGTCTGGTCTATGGACTGCATTCCACATCTGAGAAGAGATGGCTTACACTAGGTAAAAGGGGCAGGAGGGGAAACTTTGCTTGTGAATATCTCTTAAACCATAAAGGTTTGAGAGATAAGACTTATATCATTCTTCATGTTTTTTTAATGCCTACAAAATAAAATAAAGTGAAAACGAAGTATTACTATCCCTTTAAAGTGGAACTACCACCCATGTTAAACGTTGTGCAAATAATTACCCATCTGGCAACTGGCTGCTCAATAGAGCTAGTCGCCAGAATTATTACTGCGTTAATAAGAATTATACACTGCTCCCGGACTGACAGGCAGGAAACAGCGCAGACATCTTTCCACAGTGACATCTGCGCGCCTGCACTGTCAGTCCCAGCCTGCTCTAGAAGGCATTGATAGGAGTCGTTCGGCTCCAAAAGGTACTGACAGCGCAGGCCCACAGACGTCACTATGGAAAGATGTCTACGCTGTTTCCTGGCTGTCAGTCCCGGAAGCAGTGTATAATTCTCATTAACCAGGTAATAATTCTGGCGACTAGCACTACTGAGCAGCTAGTCGCCAGATGGGTAATTATTTGGCACAAAGTTTAACACAGGTGGTAGTTCCGCTTTAATGCTGCTTGCACCAAGGAGTTGGTAGTGGGGCAGTCTGTGGGCATAGGGGGGTAGTCTATGGACATTCCAGAATCTTCCTCTCTTTACACCTTGTTTAAAACCCTGTACTAACAATAAGTACCCAGGCCACTGAAATCTTCTTTGGAAAATGTCAGTGGGGGGATGTCGAGGCTTGGAGTCATGCAGATACATGTCCGCCTTCATGGACACAATATCCAGTACTATTTAATGATTATCTTGGAGAACTAATCCAAGTAGAATTGATTTCTAGTAGCTATTAGGATTTTCTGCCCAAGCAGGTATAAGTGTTCCTTTAAGGCCCCTTTCATTGTGCGACATTGTCAAAGAGAGATAGAAAACTTTTGAAAAAATGCATGAGTCATGAATCATTATGTTCTACGGTGCTTTTCACAAAGGTAGCATGAGATGCAATTGGCGTAGAGACAAAGAATGTTGCATCTTTCCCCAGACAGTGTGATAGCATAGCTACAATGTTTTAATATTGATTTCAATGAAATCACATGAAAATCACATAACTATTGCAGGTAGCTGCATTTTCCCAGGAATTTTGTGACTTCTGTTTCTGTTAAGAGCAGGTTCATAACTACAAGAGGTGAAATAGGAGCAGTTGTACCAGGGCCCAACATCCAAGGGAACCCCATCTTCTCCAGGATCCCATAAGATCTAGTTATGCCTCTTTGAAAATATTTTTGTCATAGGGGACCCAAAAAATGTTTGCCCTCCAATGACTAGCTATACCACTGATTTAGAAAACGGAATGCTGGGAAGTCATTACTACACTGGAGCACTAAAAATGTACCAACATTTTCAGGTGGCAATAAGATGTGCTACAAAAAAGTTGTACTACAAAAAGGCCACATTACTACTTGCTTGTGAGAAAGAGCCTTAATTAAAAAATAAAACTGTCATAATAATACAAATAATGGCTAAGAAAAGTGAGACTGCACATTTTCAGGAAGCTGCAATTCTTTTTTTCCAGGTTAATGAGTACCATTAAAACCTACTCCAGCACATAAGGACAATTTACTAGCTTCATGGCCTTTGAGCCAAAGTCATAAAAAAGACAAAAGAAACAAAAGAATGAATGTGACCATAATGAAAAGATGTACTCCCGCATGTTTTGTCCTGAATAAAAGCATATAATAGGCTATGGCCTGAAATGTTAAATCTCAGTTGGCCACAGATGGATAGGATCTACATTAAGTCCCACAGGAGACATGACCATCTGCTCCTGTAAATGTCACCATTACTTTAATTTCTTGCAGTAAATTTGGTTTTAACTCCCTGGATGCTGAAGAAGACTTCAATGCATTGCAAAGATCCAACGGGTTAAGGTAAGTACATTCCTAGCATCTATTACAAAGTTCAGTCTTCCATGTTCATCAGAACAATTTTATGTTTATTAATGGAATTCTTAGGCACTTTGAACACTGGCAAGTTGGCCTACAACTCCTATCCTTCTCAGTTGGTCAATGGCTGTCTAATGATGATGGAAGCTACATTCTAACAGCACAACAGTGATAAAGCATTAGTTTCTTTCCTGTGACACAATTACCAAGGAAGGAACACAAACCCACGCTGTTTTATCTCCTCCCAGGAAGCAATAGGCTGAAATAAATATGAGGCTCAATTCTATAAAGGTACGAAGAGAAAAATAAATGTCTATGGTAGTTTTCTAGTCACAGTTAGTTTTTCCATTACCTGTGCTGTAAACAAGCAATGTGAGTTAAATTCACATGATGTCTGCTAGAATGTCAACAGAATAATAGGATTTTAGTTGACTTACATTAAATTATTTTTCTCTTAGTCCATATGGAACACAGGAACCATGGATCTTTTGGAAGGAGTCTGCCTTCTCCTCTTCTAACTCAACTCCCACTTTAATTTCCCAGATTCATGTATGAAATAGCACAGAAAAGAACAAGTGGGAAGAAGAAGAGGAAATTCCCTGAGCAAATATCCTGAGATGAATTCTCTACCTGGGGAAGGAAACACGGTTTCTCCAGGCAGGAGTCTTGTGCTCCATGTGGACTAAGAAAAATGTATTTCATAGTAAGTTCACTAAAATCCTATTTCTGCTTAGATCCAATATGGAAAACAGGAACAACTGAGATATACCAAAGCATCCCTAAGATTCCAAGGGAGGGAAAAGAGAAAAAAAAAACTCTCCCTGTAGGATACCAGTATTCCACAGGACTAAAACTGGATATATGTAACCTCAGGCAGTGGAGGGGCTACAATATAAGCAGAATAAGAAACTGCTTAGGGCCCCCACTTGGTCAGAGAGACCCGCAGAGTTCATACAGTTCTGACGCCACATGTAACCAAATCAGGAGGCAATGACTTATTATAAAAACTGATATGGGGTATAGGGGGCCCCATGTGAATTTTTTGCTGAGCCGGCACTGACCTCGGATGTTAAGGAACACACCAGACTATAACAACAAACAAACCAAACAAGAGCCAACTGGACTCAAACTACTGAACAAAACCTGGCAATAGAAGAAAAAGGAAAAGTCCTTAAACAGGCACTATTTCCTGAAGGACCTACTGGCCAAATCTGGCCTCAGCCAAGGCCAAACCATTGAAATGGTCGTGCTTGGTGAATGTATGCAAGGAGGACCACGTCAGGATTAAATGAAGGGAAGTCAATTTTCTGATTGATTTGAATCATTGAAACAACTTTAGGTAGGAAGTACCACCTTGTCCTGGAAAGAAGATACGCAAGGCAGGGCTTGCAACTCAGACAATCGCTAACAAATAAGCCATTTTGATTAGCAAAAAAGGCAAGGTGAGCAGAGAAAAGGAGTTCAAAGGAAGGTCACTGGAAGATGCTCAGGACCAAATTAAGGACATGGGATCCCTGAAGGAGGGCAAGGCATGAGCCACCCCTTGAACAAAGGTCTTAACATCTGGCAGGATATATATTCCTCTGGAATTGGACTGAAAGTGCTGAAATCTGCACCTTGATAGTGTTGAGACTGAGACCCTAGTTCATACCTTCTTGCACAAAGGCCAAACCATAAGGAGAGCAAAGGCCCAAGGAGACATGTCTTTGTTAGCACACCACTGATGGAAGATGGCCCAAATCCAATAGTATGCTTTGCAAGAGATAGGCTTTCTAGCCTGAGCCATGATGGAAATAACCTCCTCTGGGAAATCCTTCCACCTCAGGACGTTGGCTTGGTTATTGATGTAGCCACTGCCATTGATTTGTCTGACTGAATCTGTACTGGTGTCTCTGTCAGTATTTTTGACCAATGAAAGAGTGCCAGGCGGATGGCACAGATCTACAGGATGATGACTGATAGGAAACTCTCCTCTCTGGTTCACCACCCTAGAGCTGTCATGGGGCCCAAGGTTGCACCCCAACTCAGTCTAGCGTCTGCCGTGACCAGATTCCATTCTGGAATTACAAAGGGACATCCATGAGTGAAATGATGGTGATGTACAAAAAGGGGTAGCTCCCTCTGTGTGGAATCTTCAAATACCACTAGACCACCACCACTTCACCTGGTGGGCATATACTAACAAGATTATTGGCTGAGGAATTATATATATAAATCTCAGAAATAGTGCTTATATTCAGAATAGTGTGAATCCATTCTTAGGGCTGCTCCTTCATAGAACTCGTCTCCCTCCACGGCAAGAACATGTATATAATAAAAACAAAAAAAGAAGGGCTCCCAATGGTGTAGTTTATTCAATATTTTCTCCAACTCATTCGGTTTCGGGAAAACAATACCACATAAGTCCCTGATAATACTGTTTTTCTAGAAAAGCCTAGGTTATACAGTGCTAATTACAAGATCAATATAAAATAAACCATAATTTGACTCTGTGAAATGCTTTAAAGGGTTAGTAATATTTTATTATTACCATCCCCCATATTGTAGATATTTGTAAAATAATTTAATAGCCCCCAGGTTCATCTCTCAAACCTTTATGGTTTGAGAGATAACTGAAGGCAAAGTTCCCCCCTTCCCTGAAGTCAGCGTTGTACTTACTGCAGAGGAAGTCTGTCGTACAACAGGCTTGCGGCTCTGCAGCTGAGCCGAGATCCCATTAGTGACAAAGAATTATTTAACTGAAACGGTCTTCTACATGTGTTTGGTTTGCAAGCACACATAGAAGACTGTTTCAGTGAAATAATTCTTTGTCACTAACGTGATCGCGGCTCTGCTGCAGAGCCGCATGATGAATGTCAGACCGGATATCCCTGCAGTCAGCACAACGCTGACTTCAGGGAAGGGGGAGGGAGGGGGGAACTTTGCCTTCGGTTATCTCTCAAACTATAAAGGTTTGAGAGATGAACCTGAGAGCTATTAACTTATTTTACAAATATGTACAATATGGGGGATAGTAATAATAAAGTATTACTATCCCTTTAACTTTCACTTATCCACCGCTAGTTAAAGGACCCTAATATGCCAACCACTCCAGCTTTCCTCCCTTGTCCGCTGTTACTTACATCTGTTCTGTGTAAATGCTGTGTAACCGTTGCATACAGTTAATTGATTGCATACAATAAGATGCTATCCAGTCATGGGCTGGATTCTATTACAGGTGCTACTTTTATCACTGCGTTTATCTCCAGTTTTCCCAATAGACTTCAATAGGAAAATGTTTGAAAAAACATGTGTTAACATTTAGCACCTGTAATAGAATCTAGCCCCATGTATCTTCTTTTTTTATGAAAACTTTTATAAGTGCGTCCCAAAAGTCTTTATTAAAAAGGCCAAACTCCGTGATCTCCCAAAAGGCTTCCTCTGTTAGGAAAGACTTCAGAAATTGACTACCCACTGGGATCAAGTGCTTAGCCTGTAGACATTTACATTCAAAATATCTCTGATGTGTCTCCAGAGAAAACGTCCTTATTAAGAGCAGTGTATGCAAGAGAATATGCTCTTGCTTAAAGAAACACTAACATATGAAGGTAAGCTGCCTGTCGGGGGATACCACATTTATGAATACCCTCTGTGCTGTCGCTAGTCTAAAAAGGCAATGCCACAACTGGTAATGTTGATTTTATAAGGAAAACTGAAGATAGTGGTGGTTATCCAGATGAATACGGACGTGTAAATAAATGCATTTTAAGTCCAGGGAACACCAAACATTCCTCTGTTTCCATGGCCTCAACAACCAACCTGATAAATGCCATCTTTAACCCTTTGAGTGCCAGAGGGGTACGGTACGCATTGCAAAGCAATGTCTTCCGTACCCCTCTGGCACTCAAATGGTTAACTTTGGGATCTTCAGAAACGTGTTCAGGGGTTTTAAATCCAGTGTTGGATGAAATTCGTCATCCTTTTTGGCTACGACAAATAAGTTGGAATAGAAAATGTTGAACCTCAGATTGTTATGAAACTAAAAACATTAAAATAACTTGGTGAAAAGCTGTCCATTTTACTTTGCCCTTTGGCACTCTCAACATGAAAAAACAATTTGGTGGGGGAGATTTGAATTGGATTATTTAACCCCATGTCAGCACTACTATCACTCATTCCTCTATAATATGATCCCTACATTGATGTCAGAAAAATCTAAGATGCCCTCATACAATATATATCTATGACCAGGAACACAACCTTCATGCAGATGTGCTTCTTGGTGGATTCTGGATTGCCAGTATGTCTGTTAGTGCCAAGTTGCCTTCAATTTTGCTGGATATCCAGCAAAAGCAGATGAGGATGTCTGTTCAAAGACTCCGTTTCTAAAGGAATCAAAACTACTCTCTTTCTTCCTAGGGTCATACCAACAAGACTGTTGCTTGATTAAAGCCATTTCTTATCTGATGTCTCTTTAAATACTACTGCAACCTGAACTAGAATAGTTGTGCCTTTGTGTAGATGAAAAATAGGCGGGGCTACTACTGCAGGATTAGTCCATTCATGTACACAAGTTTTGGGGAAAGCATTATGATATTGCATTGGTAAAAGAGGTTTGCGATCTGGAACCTTCCATTCATCCTCAATTAGTTGTTCGTACTGGTCATATGCCGGGGAGGTTGCTGAAGATTATTGGTTACATTTAAATAGAGACTAATTGATCGGCTGCATGACAAACAATTGTGCTCTAAACCTACTGCACCATAGACAACAACAAAAGCCTGCCTCTGCTATAGCTGAGCACTCATTGCTACAGGGGTAGTGAAACACTATATCGCTATCCTGATTTCACAGCCCTTGACAGCAAGAACTCTGGAAACAGAATTTCCATGAGCTCCCTGTCAGAAATATAAATATTATTATTTTTTTTTTTTTTTTAATTAGGTGAATGCTAAGAGAAGCACCCCAACTTTTGCTTTGCAATGCATTTGAGACCTGTTTAGCATTTAAGGAGTTAAGAGGCTCATTTTAAGCAATGCTAATTTGGGAAATAATTATTTGCCCCTTTAGTGCCTTCATATATATAACTAGTTGAAGAACCCGTGTACATGGGCCACAGTGTCACCCAGCAATGGCCGCGGTGCAGTCATGCACAGTCTGTCTGCGTTGCGGCTGATAACGGAGCACGCTACTCTGAATTCAGATGGCAGTCCTCTCTGCGCTCCGAGCAGCCTGCTCCGTTATCAGTTGCGGCGCTGGCAGTGTGTACTGCACATGACTGCAGCACACGCAGCCAACTGTACTGCACATGACAGCTTTTGACAAACATACATTTAGCAAATTATTATATAGGATGGCCAGTCTGTTTTGTTTACCCCCAACTGTAATGCCCATGACAGCTTCTGACAAACATACATTTAGCAAATTATTATATAGGATGGCCAGTCTGTTTTGTTTACCCCCAACTGTACTGCGCATGACGGCTTCTGACAAACATACATTTAGCAAATTATTAAATAGGATGCCCAGTAGGTTTTGCTTACCCCCTTAAGGGGTTAATACATTTGCTTTTGATTGTCCCTTACTGCAACTGTTGTTTCAATTAGTGCGGATGTTTTTCTTATACTACATGGTTCAACAAGAGATAGAATAGAGTGTTACTAGGAGGCTCTCCAAAATATATTTGCAAAGACGTCAATCATATTGTGAAAGAAGCAGGCAGTATTGCAGCACAATCAAAAGCGATGAAAGAATAACACATATTTCACAGGATTGCGGATGATCAAGAAAGACAAACAGCAAGATTCTGTGATATTTTAAGATAGCAAAAGCCTGAAGGGTCAGTGAATTTAAATGCATGTCTGTCTTCTTCTGCTTGATCCAAGTTCATTTAAGGTCAACACAAATGACCAGTTCAAGGCCTGAGAAAATACAGAGAGGATATCCCTTAACCCTCTGAGTGCCAGAGGGGTTGCGTTCCCCTCTGGCACTCAAAGGGTTAAGAAGGTTTCAACTTAAGTGTTGCCAGTTTCTATAATACAATGTAAATGGAAGGGGTGATGGCAGAGAAAATGGAAACAATTAAGAGAGACATTAGATGCATTTCTAACGTAAGAAAGCACATAGTGTTATACTATGGGGCTTTATACAGAAAGCAAAAGATTAGCAATTCTGAAGCAAACCAGCTACACAACAGGGAAAAAGAAAAATTTCCATCAATTGCAGTGATGTATTTAGGTTTTCTGTAGCCCTACGCCCAACCAAATGTATGCGTCTCCCCCCATACACTTTACCACACATCCTGCTCCTTGTATAGGCCATGCCCCTTTCCTTATAGACACAGAAACAATGCAATGCAAACTACTAGATTCATGTTGCTAAAAGATAGGGGAAAATTAGAAAGACTGTTTGGGTATGAATTAATTTGTATTAGCCATATAAGACCAGTTTTAGTAATACAAAGATATGACAACTTTGGGATTTGGTAACACCTTTTGTGTTTGGACTAACACGTTATATTTTAAGACAAGCTTCTGAGAGATCAACCCTGTTCCTCAGGTCAAGCAGTAGTGAATCACAAAGTATGTTCTAAATAATGCATTTGAGTATGTTCACTTTGAGAAAAATGTGCCTATGAGAAGATTATGAGACCCGACCTGAAAATGTTTTAAATAGTGCATTTTTAAATAGATATAGGTATAAAGTGGTAAAGATGAGCAATTTGCTAACCCTTTTAATCTGCTGTCTTAGGTCTAGGTCTACTTAGCTTAGGCCTAAATATGTCATTGATTTACCAGTTAATGCTAAAGAGGACTTCAACACATTGCTGTGGAGACCTGTCTGGCATTCAAGGGATCAAAAGCCATGCATGAGGCTCCATATGTCACTATATTAATTGCTAGGTTGATTAGGGAGTTAATCAGGCATCTTCAGGGAGGATCAGCTGTCTGGATACACCAAGTCAAGCATTAAACGGAAGAATATTTTTAACCTATGAATCTAAGTAGCTGTACAGACCTGACTGATTTCAATTAGTTTATTCTGCAGAGGAAGTCTGTCGTACGACAGGCTTGCGGCTCGGCAGCTGAGCCGAGATCCCGTTAGTGACAAATAATTATTTCACTTAAAAGGTCTTCTACATGTGCTTGGTTTGCAAGCACATGTAGAAGACTGTTTCAGTGAAATAATTCTTTGTCACTAACATGATTGCGGCTCTGCTGCAGAGCCGCATGATGAATGTCAGACCGGATATCCCTGCAGTCAGCACAACACTGACTTCAGGGAAGGGGGAGGGAGGGGGAAACTTTGCCTTCAGTTATCTCTCAAACTATAAAGGTTTGAGAGATGAACCTGGGGGCTTTTAAATTATTTTGGAAATGCCTACGATATGGGGGATAGTAATAATAAAGTATAACTATCCCTTTAATATTCCCCAGTTCAAAAGATATTAACTGTAGAAGGACCCCCTCCTGCCCCTTCTGGTCACATCACTCCTGTAGCTCTACCCTCTAACCCTGATGAAGTGAGCAGTGAGGCTCGTGAAGATGCGTGGGTGTTTGTTGCACTCCACTGAGTCCCGCCCCACACCCCCTGTGGTTTCCTTGATCTCGGCTTGATTGAGCATCTCTCCAGTTAACTGCCTGAACTGTGTGTCAGGCTGGAATACTGACACCTCCATATTGGTTTGGAGACTGTAAGAACTATTGGCGGTGTTACACGGTGACTGGGTCTATATTATCCCCCAAAAGAAGAGGGGAACATCTTGATACAGCTCATCTATAGACTCCAAGGACTTAAAAGGACGTGGTTTTCATGGCTAAGAGGGGGCTGGGACCCCGATAAGTTTCACCCCAAGATTGGAGCATTACTGTATATACTTTTTATATTATTGTGTTGAATAAATACTACACTTAGATCTGCACCCCTCCTTGTCATCTCTCTTTTTAACTCCTGTAGCTTTTTCTGGTCCGGACGGATGCGGCTAGGGACAAACTTCAGTATGCAGAGCGAAATCCTACTCTCCTTTGTCAAGGAGGGCAGGGATTTACTTATACTTACTGAACTTTGTCCCTCGCTGCATCCGTCCGGTCCCACGACCAGATTAGAAATTCAGTGGGAGGTGGCCAGGAGGGAGATCCTTCTACACTTAGTATCTTATGAACTACTGAAATGTAAGTTGTTTAAAACAGTACCAGCCACCATGTGTTACTTTTATTACAAAGAAGACTCTGCAATCTTGTTTTTTTTAAAGATTACTATCTCTTTAAGCTAGGAGTGGTGACGACTGAGGTTTACAACATCCTGAAAAGAGCAGAACTGCTCAAACATTTGCACAGTAAGCATTAATGTATTGTTATGGTGTACACAGCAATGGGAATCTGAGCATAGCCAATTTACTGATATGAGATTCATAAGTGTAATCAAACCATGACAGCAGGCTGTTTAGGAATAATGTAATAAGGCTCATGCAAAATACTAAATTAAATTACTTTCTTGAAATGTGTGCAATGTGATTAGATTGACATTTAAATTAGGGTAGCTAATGAAAAAAAAATATAGCAGGACTGCTGTTTCCGCAGGTTTTAGTTAAAAAAAAAAGGTTATATTTCAAATAAAAATGACAAGAAGAGTGGGATGTTATACAATGTGTTAATGGGTTATTTTCTGGCACTCAAAGGGTTAAGAGGTTAAAGCAGGTTTGTAAAGAGTTTAAAATATTAATCAATACGCTCCAAACCCTAGAGAGATAAAGGGATTCAAAGTTCCTCCCCCGAGTCGTACAACTCGCGGAGGCTCTGCAGCAGAGCCGAAATCGCGTTATTGCTAAAGAATTCATTAATTGGAAAGGTCTAAAAAGTATGCCTGGTTTGGAAGCTCACTTTGTAGACCTTTCCAATTAATTAATTATTTTTAAGTAAAGCGATTTTAGCTCTGCTGCAGAGCCACCTGTTGGTCTCCGGACCGGCATCTCCTGCTGTCAGCTAGACGCTGACATCAGGAGAAGGGGAGGGAGGGGGGAACTTTGAATCCCTATATCTCTCAAACCATAGCAATTTGAGAGATAGGGTTTGGAACGTATTGATTAATATTTGAAACTCTACAAAACGGGACTTTTTTTTGGGGGGGGGGGGACATTACTGTCCCTTTAAGTGCCCTCCAGGCCAGCATCAAGGGGTTAAAAGCATCGTAGGTAGAGCTGTTCCCTATGATACATATGGTTTGTCCCAGTATTGCGCCCGATTGCTTTTATAAGGCCCTATATTTTCAGGATATCTCTGCTTGAGCACAAGTTCAGCTTCAGGGAGGTACACAACGCATTGCAAAGCAATACTTTGGATTCCTCCACAAGTCTGTTCTACGATACTCAAATATAGACTTAACTATATTGAGTTTCCTTTAACCCCTTGTAGTCCAGAAGGTTATGCAAAGCTTCTCACACCCAACTGATCCTCAAAGGTTTAATCCATCGTATTGGCATATGTTCTGTATTGTTACTGTGGTATGGCTTGTATATCTTGTGAAAATAGCTTCAACCAGAAAACCATAGTTTTACTATTATTTTATTTGTATCCCTTGAAGCTGTGCACCCCTTGAGTGCCAGAGGGGACAGCACTTTATTTGTCAGCTATGCACTGTTCAGGCACTTAAAGGAATAGTAATGTTTCCCAATAAAAGCAGCTCCAATTAATCTTCATAGTATTTGGGCCATGGGGAGTGTTATTTCAATACTGTCAGAATTGTAGTTGAAGAGTAATTGAATGATAAAGTATCCCCCTCCTGCCCTTTTTACTGATGTAACACTGCTCACCTCAGAGCAGCAAGACTGTCAGGATGGATCTCAGAAAGGAACAATCTTCAGTGAGCATAAGGAAAAAACCTGAAAAACATGTCAAGGGGGCAAGGTTTTCATTGTTCTCACAGTAAGAAGATTGTCCCTTGCTGTGAGCTGTCCAGTCAAGAGACTAGATGCCACATCTGAGGGGAGGTGGCTTACACTAGGTAAAAGGGGAGGAAGGGGGGATATTTTCTCATTTAATTACTCTTGAACTACAACTCTGACAGTATTGAAATAACACTTTCCATGGCCCAGATACTATGAAGATTAATTGGAGCTGCCATTTTTGTGAAACATTACTATCCCTTTAAAGGCTTAAAAACTATAAACTTTTTTTTTTTTAACTCTTTAAGCACTAGAGAGGTTTGCAATGCATTGCAGAGCAATGAGTGGCACTTTAGCCCGTAAAGGGTTAATGAAGATTCACCTCTCTAATATCCTAAGGCTGTGCTCACAGGAGTGACATGGCAGCACATGCCAAGCCACCTGTGCCAACTTACGTTCTATGTTCAACGTTCCTCCTGTTACTCGCCTGTATGGAGAGTGTGGACGAGGTGTGTCACAAGGATGACCCATGTGGATGTTCTGCATGCTATTTCTATCTTTATATTGTATCTTTTTGATAATGTATCACTCTCCCTGGTTTCATCACTAACAAAAAGCTCTCTGAAAACAGACCCATTGATCAGACTGTCACTAATAAAAAAAGCATAAATAGGGGAATATGAAAAAATAATAATAAAACTTATAGGTAATTTGAATTTACATATTATCCAAAGTAAAAGGTTGCTGTCCCTTTAATCTATATGGATTACTTATATTCTAATACCTTGTTCACAATGGTGACTTTAGGACAGCTTTAAAGGGATAGTAACACTTAACATGTAAAAAATTATTTTACATGTATATATATATATATATATATATTTCAGGGTTTTTCATGCTGAGTAAAACAAGGGTACTTCCAATACTAAGAGGTGTTTTATTCAAAAGTTATCGCATCTCAAACTTGAATCTTTTTTAGGAGCAATATCTCAATGGCCTAGATTTTACAGTGGTACCATTGCTACACCATCCTATGGACAGCTGTGGTCAGCTGACCATAAACTTCAATAGGATGGTGTAGCAACAGCACCACTGTAAATTTTCAGGCCATTGTGATACTTCACCTAAAAAAAGTTTGAGCTGCAATCATCCTATATAATAATTCGCTAAAAGTTTGTAACAACGCAGTCATTCGCAGTAGAGACTGCCTGTGACGCGGCTAATACGGAGCGGGGCGCTCTGAATTCAGACCGTGGTCCTCTCTGTGCCACGACCAGCCGGCACTGTTGCCCGTGTACATGGGCTCTTCAACTAATTTTTTTAATAAAACATCTCTTAACAGTGGGACTACCCTTGCTTTATTGAGAAGTATAAACCCTACAATACATCTTTAAAGGGAGAGTAATGTTTCATTTTTACTGAACAATTGAGTCTTCTATATACTTTTCTATACCAATCTGTAGCTTTATAACCATGTATAAGTTGAACGTTTTACTTTTATTCTACAATAATGTTTCCACCTCTTGTCCCTTTTACCTACCTCAAGCTGCTGCCCATCAGATCTGGAATCCAGTCATCAGGCCAGATAGATAGCAGTGAAGGAACAATCTTCTTTTCTTCAGTATAAGGAAAACCCTGCCCCATTGATGAAGGAGGGCAGGTTTTTCCTCATGCTGAAAGTAGATTGTCCCTTGTTACAGCTTGCTGAGGAGGCTTGAGGTACGTAAAAGGGGTGGGAGGTGGAAACTATATCCTATATTATAATTCGCTAGGATGTTTGTCAGAAGCCGCCATGCTCAGTAGAGATGGCTGCGCGTGCTACAGTCATGCCCACTACAGACTGCCCGCGCCGTGGCTGATACGGGGCACTCCGAATTCAGACCGAAGTCTTCTCTGCGCACTTTCCTGGGACCGGTGCACAGATAGGACCATGGTCTGAATTCGGAGCACCCGTATCAGCCGCGGAACATTCGGCCAGTCATTACTGAGAATGACTGCAGCACTGCCAGTGTTGGCCCGTGTACACAGGCTTTAAAACTAGTTATAGAATAAAAGCAAAATGTTAAACTTACACATGGTTGTAAAGCTGCAGATTGGTAAAGAAGACTATTGTATTTTAAAAATGAAACACTAATATCGGTTTAAATAAAGCTGCAAAAAACTTCAGTGAATTTAGCTCATTGGCCTAAATTTGTGTATTCTCATTGTTACTCACATTGATGGTTGTTGCCACACGTGATACATCTTGCACTAGCTGCAACACACACAACACATACACATATACACACACACACACACACGCATATATACACACACATACACAACACATACACATATACACACACACACACACATATATATAAACACACACACACACACACACATACACACATATATACACATACACACACACACACATATATATACACACACACACACACACACACACATACACACACACACACACACACACACACACACACATCACATACACATACACACACACATATATACACACCTACACACACATACATACATACAACACACACACACACACATACATACAACACACACACACACACATACATACACATATATACACACACACACACACACATATATATACACACACACACACACACACATACACACACACACACACACACACACATCACATACACACACACATATATACACACCTACACACACATACATACATACAACACACACACACATACATACAACACACACACACACACACATACATACATACACATATATACACACACACACACACACACACACATATATACACACATACACATATATACACACATATATACACACACACACTATACACACACACACACACACACATACATACACACACACACACACACACATACATACACACACACACACACACACACTATACACACACACACACACACACATACATACACACACACACACACACACACACACACACACACACACACACACACATACACACATACACATATATACACACACATACATACACATATATATATACACACACACACACACACACACACACACACACACATACACATATATACACACACACATACATACACATATATACACACACTATGTCTGAGCAGAACTGTACTCTTAGCGTTACTGGTGAGACAGCTGGAAATGTACACTAGCACGGGGTGAGTTAAACAAAACCAAGTAGATAAGTAAAAATATCCCAGTGCATTGAATGTTTTCTATAGATTTACTATAATTTGAACTGTATAGCTAATGCATTAATTAATTTACATTTTCAAGCCTTTCCTGTTACACTGACAGCCCTCATTTTGGATGCTACAGATCAATGATTTTTAACATCTGCTCGCACCACCCTTAGGGAAAGCTTTAAGGATATTCTTGCTTGGGCACAGTTGTATATCATTAGCACAAAGCTCAACCACCTGGGGCCATTAGAGGATATCACCAGGACCTGCCCAGTAGGGGGTTTCTTGATGCCTGGCGTTTAAAGGTACAGTGCCTTCTAGGACAAAATTGAGATAACTACAGTAGCATGTAAAGAGGATATAATAAATACAATCTGACTTTTAGTTTTGCCCTGATATAATTTATACATATATAAAACTATTTAAAAGAACAGTTTAACACGTTTTTGTGTTGCTGTAGCAAAGAGCAGAATCTCTGTACTCAATTTTTTGTTACTTACTACATGCGGTTCCTTCATATCTCCTTAGGTAGGGTTGGCTTTTGATCATTAGTAGGATGTTTAAAGGGACATGCACACCTCCACTGTCCACACAAGATCAGCTACTATTTAAATACACTCTGGGTGCTTTAAGACTATACTTGTCCTACAGCCAGCAGTAATAGTTTTACAAAAAAAAAAAGCAGCTCCAATTAATCTTCATAGTATTTGAGCCATAGAGAGTGTTATTTCATTACTGTCAGAGTTGTAGTTCAAGAGTAATCGAATGATAAAGTTTACCCCTCCCGCCCCTTTTACCTAGTGTAAGCCACCTCCCCTCAGATGTGGAATCTGATCCACAGACCAGACAGATCACATCAAGGGACAATCTTCTTACTGTGAGTACAATGAAAACCCTGCCCTCCTTGACAGGTTTTTCCCTTATGTTAATTGAAAATTGTTCCTCTCTGCGATCCATCTGGACAGTCTTGCTGCTCTGGGGTAAGCGGTGTTACATCAGTAAAAGGGGAGGGAGGGGGATACTTTATCATTCAATTACTATTGAACTACAACTCTAACAGTACTGAAATAACACTCTCATGGCCCAAATACTATGAAGATTAATTGGAGCTGCTTTAATTATGAAACATTACTATCCCTTTAACCCTTTGAGGTATGTAATGCACTGTGATGAAATATGCTGCACACCCTCTGGCATTCAAGATGTTCATAGTTATTGTTTTCTATCTGACAATTTCGTGGAGAAAGGGGAAGTATTTAGGGTGACCACATTTCCATTCTGCCATTCCGGGACATATGGTCACCCTAGTCCTGCAGCTGAGGCTCCCGCCGGCACTGACCATCTTTCAGAGGCTGACACAGAGTAAGAGTTCCCAGTGACTTACTCTGTGTCAGCCTCCGAAAGAAGGTCAGTGCCGGTGGGAGCCTCAGCCGTGGGACTCACTCACAGCGCCAGCATACCTGCGCCATCCAAGCTGTCTCACACACATCAGTCCAGTCAGCCAATGAAATGTATTTGCTATATGGTCCTCATATAGCAAACACATTTCATTGGCTGGCTGGACTGCTGCTGTTGCTCCATTCTGGGACTCTTTGTTGTCCCAGTGGGGGGTAACCCGGGATGCGGGACACAGACCCCCAGTAAGGGACAGTCCCGGGCATTCCGGGACGTGTGGTCACCCTAGAAGTATAATTTCCCCACCTCAGACATAAGCTTCAACACCAGTGAGGGCACAGCCCCTATATCACCTCTGGTGTCTGTTTGAAAGATTGTTCACCCTTCATATGATGTCATGTGCTACATTCATATGGAGAATAGTTCACGAAAAATCAGACATTCTAATGCATTTTGGATATAGTGTGTGTGGCTGGGGGAGCTTTCTCCAGCTTCACATGACAGCCAGAATACAATAGAATGAATTCTTTCTCCAGCACCTTCTCTTGATATGACAGCGGTACGTATCATACAGGGACGGGGATAGAATCAGAGTTCCCTTGTGCCTTTCCCCCAATCTCCCAAGTAAGGTTACCACATATGCCTTTAAATCAGGGACACTTATGAAACCTTAATTCTGCAGGAACGCAAAGGATTCATTGCATCCCTGAAGTGTATTTTTACAGGTGTCCCTGATTTAACCCTTTAAAGTGGAACTACCACCCCTTACAAACATAGCCCCAAATAATTATTACTGCATTAATGAGAATTATACTCTGCTCCCGGACTGCCAGGCAGGAAACAGCGCAGACATCTTTCCATAGTGACGTCTGCGCGCCTGCACTGTCAGTCCCTTCCTGTACCATGCGGCTCCTAGCAACGCCTCCTAGAGCAGACTGGGACTGACAGTGCAGGCGCGCAGACGTCACTATGGAAAGAGGTCTGCACTGTTTCCTGCCTGGCAGTCCGGGAGCAGAGTATAATTCTCATTAACGCGGTAATAATTCTGGCAACTAGCACTATTGAGCAGCTAGTCTCCGGATGGGTAATTATTTGGGGCCATGTTTGTAAGGGGTGGTAATTCCACTTTAAGGGCCAACGGGATATCCAATGGGTTAAATATATATGTGGTCACTTCACTCCCAAGCCCTAGCATAGAGCAGCAAGCTCCAACTAACGGCTGCAAAAGCAGCCAATACCACAAATGCAAATTAGGGTAGTTTAAAAAAATATAAAATGTTCAGAGTTAGGATATACATGATATTAAAGCACATTTTATGTGTTTTAATACTATAAGTAGACCATCAGAGTACAACTGATAGATTTATTGGCTAACTGAGTAGGTGTAGAGGAAAAGCTTTTAAGACCACATAGATCTCTTTGATCTCTTACTATGTAATTGTTCTGTAAGTGTTGGGGAAGTGTGAGTGTTCTTTAAGGAAAAAGAAACTAGCTAGAGGCTCCAAAGAAAGCCATTAATTGCTATTCAGAGTAGGCCTATCTGGCAGAAAAATATGTGAAATAAACACTATTCTCCATAGCTTTAAAGCAGGGGTCTCCAATAAGTATCTTGTGAGCTACTGGCAGCTCTTCAGTTACCAGTGAGTAGCTCTCTTGAGTCCAGTTAGGTTTTAAAGGGATAGTAATGTTTCACAAAAACAGCAGCTCCAATTAATCTTCATAGTATTTGGTCCATGGAGAGTGATATTTCAATACTGTCAGAGTTGTAGTTCAAGAGTAATTGAATGATAAAGTATCCCCCTCCTGCCCCTTTTATCTAGTGTAAGCCACCTCCCCTCAGATGTGGAATCTGGTCCTGGGACTAGACAGCTCACAGCAAGGGACAATCTTCTTACTGTGAGAACAATGAAAGTCCTGCCCCCATTGACATGTTTTTCCCTTATGTTAATTGAAGATTGTCCCTCTCTGCAATCCACTTGGACACCACCCTGCTGCTCTGAGCAGTGTTACATCAGTAAAAGGGGTTTAATTACTCTTGAACTACAACTCTGACAGTACTGAAATAACACTCTCCAAGATCCAAATACTATGATGATTAATTGAAGCTGCTTTTATTATGAAACATTACTATCCCTTTAAGCTATGTGACCTTCCAATCTGTGCACAGCTTTCTTCTGCCCAGCAGTGGTCAATCGGTGAGCTGATAGTAATGGAGATAGAGTGCAACAAAGCATTTTTTTAGTTTTCCTGCCGCACTGCCATAATAACTGTTAAAAACGGCATTCTTTGTAGATGACTTATATAGCATATAGTTGAGGGAAATATGTCAAAGTGGGTAAGAGCCACAGTGTGACTTCATATTCACTCACCCATTGTAAAGAAAGTTGCCAGCATTCTGTTATAATCATTAAATGTTTTAATAAACCACTCATAACTTTAAACAAGCATAGCAAAGTGGGATAGTATTGTTAAGGATGGGAAGGCACTATCAATCAGATATGGCTCACTCTAGTGCCACAGGGTTTGTCTTCTATAGCAAATATGGATTTCTGCTGCTAAAAATTATACATCTTGTAGCAAAATTTTATCAACTTGAGCTGTTAAGGTCACTTGTTTTCTGTGCAGTACTTTGTTATTCGAAGGTGTGGGAAGGAATAAACAGTAGGTAAGAGCTTTTGGAAAAGGTTTTATACAGTTGTAAATTCAGATATGTTGACTATATTCTTTAGAGCAGCTCAAGACAGGTTTCATCTAAGAAGCTCCCATTAAAGGGATAGTAATACTTCGTTTTAACTTTATTTTATTTTGTAGGCATTAAAAAAAACATGAAGAATGATATAAGTCTTATCTCTCAAACCTTTATGGTTTATGAGATATTCACAAGCAAAGTTCCCCTCCTCGCCCCTTTTACCTAGTGTAAGCCATCTCTTCTCAGATGTGAGTCTGGTTGTATGACAGTACAGATAACAGAAGGGGACAATTTTCTTTGTATGAAAACAATGAAAGCCCTTCCCCCCTTGACAAGTTTTTCAGCTTTTTCCATTATCTTAATTGAAGATTGTCCCTCTCTGCAGTCTACCTGGGCATCTCCCTTCTGATCTGGTTGAACAGGGGGGGGGATACTTTGTTTCTGAATATCTCTTAAACCATAAAGGTTTCAGAGATAAGACTTATATCATTCTTCATGTTTTTTTAATGCCTACAAAATAAAATAAAGTTAAAATGAAGTATTACTATCCCTTTAAAGAAAAGGTAGATCCCTGGTTCAACCTTTTGAGTGCTAGAAGAGTACACAACTCATTGCAGAGCAGTGCGTTGCACACCTCTCTGACACTCAAAGGGTTAAAGGAACAATAACCCAAATAAATTACATTGGGTTATTTCAGTTTAAATATTTTGCAGTTTATTGTTCATCTGTAAAGTTTATTTTATGTTAGATCCCTAAAATGTGACCCAAAGTAGAGAACATTTAAAGGGATAGTAATACTTAAAATGTAAAAAAAAATATGTTGTAGGGTTTATCCCCCTGAGTAAATCAATAGTACTCCCACTGCTGAAAGGTGTTTCATTCAAAAGTTATTAATTTTCAAAGTTGAATTTTTTAGGTGCAATATCACAGTGGCCTGAAATTGTACAGTGGCGCTGTTGCTACACCATCCTATGGAGATTTATGGTCAATTGACCAGAGCTGTCCATAGGATCATGTAGCAACAGCGCCACTGTACAATTTCAGGCCACTGTGATATTGCACCTAAAAAATTCAACTTTGAAAATTAATAACTTTTGAATGAAACACCTTTCAGCAGTGGGAGTACTCTTGTTTTACTCAGGGGGATAAACCCTACAACATATTTTTTTTTACATTTTAAGTATTACTATCCCTTTAACAAATTGCGTGCACATAGTACTCACTGTTCTATTCAGAAAGACTGTCATCTTATCTGAGGCTCATTAGCTGATACATTATCTCAGGCAAGTTAACAGTCAATAAAAAACTATCAGTTCTGAGACACCTATGAAGAAACATTGGAAACGGCAGAATTGGAAGTCACCAGAAAGATGAGACTTGAGACTAGACTTTAGACCTCAGAAAGTCTAGTACGGAGTACATGGCATTTATAGATTTAGTAATGTTTAGGTATTAAGGCAAGGTCAATTCTTCAACATACTTTTTTATAACAAAGTGTACCTTTCTAACTTTCCATAATGTTTTCGTCTTTGTTTTATTTTATTTTAAAGTGTCCTTTTTCCACCACCTATTCCATATGACACAATGCCTCCCCTAAGATCTGAAATCTGGTCGCTTGATCGGACAGATCTCAGTGAGGGACAATCTTCTGTTCATTAGTATAAAGAAAATCTTGACCCCCTGGACAAAGGAGGGCGAGTATTTGCTTATACTAACAGAAGATTATCCCTCATCATGATCCGTCCAGACTGGCTTGCTACTTTGTGGGGAGGCATCTTTATGAAAAAGAACATTGAAGATTCAACCTTGCCTTCATATCTAAACATTACTATCCCTTTAAGTGTGTATAACCTCAAATTATGTTTAGGTGTCAGTGTTTTTTAAACCACCTGGACTGCTTTAACAATACTGGGCAATCTGTGGCGCTGCAGCTGCTGGCAGGGCCGGTGCAAGGATTTTTGTATACACAGGCGAAGGTGCATTTTGATGCCCACCCGGACACAATCCCCCCCCCGACCTTGCCACAATCCCCTGCCCCCGCCCACATATTCACCTCCACACTCTTCCCACCTCCACATTGCCCCTTCCGCAATGCTCCCTTCACCTCCACATTGCCCCTTCCACAATGCTCCCTTCATCTCCACAATGCCCCCTTATCTCCACAATGCTCCCTTCATCTCCACATTGCCCTTTCCATAATGCCCCTTCATCTCCACATTGTCCCTTCATCTCCACAACGCCCCCTTCATCTCCACAATGCCCCCTTATCTCCACAATGCCCCCTTCATCCCCTACCTTGAGTCCCTGCTAGTCTAGCGGCGTGCCATAACTTAGAGCTCTGTGCCTCCTTCGGCACAGAGCTGAAGCTCCCGAGCGCTAATGCAAAGTGCTGGGAGATGATGTTTTGGATAAATGCTCTAACTAATGAGCATTACTTATATATATGTGAGAGATTAAAGGATAGTAATGGTTAAAATTAAGTTTATTTAAAATTGTAGCCCTTAAGAAAATATTAGTAATGATGTAAGTCTTATCTCTCAAACCTTTGTGGTTTGAGAGATATACATCTCTAAAGTTGCCTCGTGAGAGGAGTCAGCTCTCTAGCTGTCTGCTGCAGAATCCGGTCATTTGACAGGACGGAGTCTCTTCTCTCAGGAGGTAACTTTAGAGATGTATATCTCTCAATCCACAAAGATTTGAGAGATAAGACTTACATCATTGTTAATGTTTTCTTAAGGGCTACAATATTAAATAAATTTAATTTTAACCATTACTATCCCTTTAAGCCCTTGTGGAAAAACTTATTTCCCATGGACTGCAATCAGTCTCTGTTACCACGTTAATTAAAAGTAAATCAATCAAGTGTTTTGAAACAGAGAAGAGTGTAAAATGACATAGTAACTATTACATAAAGAGCCATATTTATCAAGCTAAAAAGGTGCAATCCTGGAGCAGGCCAACTGCACTACAGGTGTGAAATGAAAATTCTGCAAATGTCAATTCATATCTATGCGGCATTTAACCCCTTGAATGAAAGAGAGGTGTTCAACACATTCCTTCTATCATGAAAGGGTAGGAAAGTTCCATTAAAGGGATAGTAATGTTTCACAAAAACAGCAGCTCCAATTAATCTTCATAGCGACTGAGCTATAGAGAGTGTTATTTCAGTACTGTGAGCATTGTAGTTCAAGAGTAATTGAACGATAAAGTTTCTACCTCCAGCCCCTTTTACCTAGTGTAAGCTACCTCCCCTCAGATGTGGAATATGGTTACTTGACCAGACAGTTCACATCAAGGGTCAATATTCTAAGTGTGAGAGCAATGAAATCCCTGCCCCCCTTGACAGGTTTTTCCCTTATCTTATTTGAAGATTGTCCCTCTCTGCAATCTACTGGGCACCTCCCTGCTGCTCTGAGGTGAACAGTGTTACATCAGTAAAAGGGGCGGGAGGGGGACACTTTCTCATTGAATTACTCTTGAACTACAACTCTGACAGAATTGAAATAACACTCTCCAAGGCCCAAATACTATGATGATTAATTAGAGCTGCTTTTATTATGAAACATTACTATCCCTTTAAAATCAATGGTAATTTTCATTCCTCCCCTGTGATTAATGTGACCAGATCTCCATTTTAATGCGAGACGCTAATGAATTATTCACACAGCAGGAATACATATATAATGATCAGAAACAAAGAAAGAGGACAGAGCTCTGTAGTATAATATTCTAATTCAATAAACAACTGAATAAGAGCTATTGGTGTTGAACGCACATTTGTTAGAGGATGTTAAACCTCTCTCTAGGTATTCCCTTCCTTTTAAAAGTTGCTACAATGGAATCAAAAGTCCCATCAAGATATCAGCATCCTCACAAAACCGCAGTTCTCTGTCATTTCTCCCAGTACCAGCTGCCAAATGGTCTCTCCTCTTCTAAGAAGCAAATGCATTAACCAGCTCTCTCCGGGTCTACTATGCACAAACCAGCAGTATCTAAGAATCACCCTACGTGTTTCATGCCTATGACTATCACTTCCTCAGGGGTGCAATAAAACTGTAGGATTGCACTGACTTGTATGCAGTTCTGTAGGAAGCCAGTCAAATGACCTATGGTGCGGTTAGTTTGAGCCAGAACTGCACCCTTTATCCTGATGATATGTCCCAAGGTTTGCTCGTGTGAGTAGGTTAAGAAATTAGATAGAAGCTGCAAAGCAAGGGGGTGGGGACTGTCAGAAACTGCAGTGGCCATATGGTAGTCAGTGAGCATCAGATTGCCACTATCAGCTTCAGTAGGAGATGGAGCCCTGGGAATAATTTACTATTAGCGCAACAAGTAATTTGACCAGATCTCCATTTTAATGCAAGATGCTACTGATTACACATATTACAGGATTGCACTTATTCCTGTGTGGTCCTGTGGAATAAAATTTTGATAAGTGTCCTGCAATATAATAGATATCTGGTCACTTTAGATAGAGGAGTAATTTTGGAGAAAGCCAACTGCACCATACAGGACAGTACAAATTCCCCAAATTCATAATTATTTAAATGGGGCTTTGAATGCTAAAGAAGTAAGTCTCAAACGCATCGCTTTACAATGTGGCAGAGACTTCACCAGCATCCAATGGGTAAGAATATATATTTAAATCAACTGAAATTGCACTTGTCCACTATGGTTTATGGGACCAAATTGTCATTGCTTTGCAAAGCAATGGATACCTCTGTAGCACTCAAAGGGTTAAAATGGGGATCTGGTCTTCTTGACTAAAGTGCAGATGGTTTGCCCCATAATTACTCATCTCTGCATTTTGAGCATATTGCCCTTAGGATCTTATGCACAAAGCAAAGGAGGAACAATTTTGGGGACAAATACAAATTCTCAAAATTTCCATTGATGTAAATGGAGCTTGCATACCTGGGAACTCTCCAGATCTGGCCCTGACAGTCCCGTTTTCATAGTTCATTTCTGGGCCTCCGGGGTCAGAGGCTGAATCAAAACTTTGTGACTTCCTCTATATCCACACCCACCATCAGTTCCCATTCTATCCACTTCCTGTCCATTTTCAGGGGAATCTCTTCCTTTTCTCCTCCCAATCCTGCCACCCACTCCCACAATACAATGCAAATGGTGTCGATAAGGATACTCCCAGCCCTTCTTGGAAGATGAGAAGGTTCCCAGGTATGCTTGAATGCCAGAAAGTTTTTCAACACATGCAGCATTCCAGGGGTTAACAACCCCATTAAAATCGATGGTAGCTGTAATTTACTCCAGAATTTCTCTTCTTTCCTTGTGCATACAACCCTTAGAGGACACTAGAAGACACTGACCCTTTACCCCTTTGAATGCCAGAGAGGTATTCAATGCATTGCAATGAGTTGTATACTTCTCTGGCACTCAGATGGTTAACCCCTTGAGCTCCAGAAAGGCAATGCATTAGATACCCCTCTGGGACTCAAAGGGTTAAAGCGCGCGCGGGCACACACACACACACACACACATTTACCCTGGAAAAGACCCTGTCATTTTGAGATTAAAACAATCAGCTTTTTAACCCTTTGAGTGCTCTGTAATGTGTTGCATAACTCTCTGGCACACAAAAGGTTAAACCCTTGAATGCTAGAGACACCTTCGCTACAAAAGATGACCAGAAATCCATTTAAAGGGATAGTGATGTGTCACAAAAACAGCAGCTCCAATTAATCTTCATAGTATTTGGGCCATGGAAAGCGTTATTTCAATACTGTCAGTTGTGGTTCAAGAGTAACTGAATGATAAAGTATCCCCTCCCACCCCTTTTACTGATGTAACACTGCTCACCTCAGAGCAGCAAGACTGTCCAGATGGATCTAAGAGAGGGACAATCTTCATTGAGCATAAGGAAAAACTTGAAAAACCTGTCAAGGAGGGCAGGATTTTCCTTATGCTCACAATAAGAAGATTGCCCCTTGCTGTGAGCTGTCTGGTCTCAAGACCAGATTCCACATCTGAGGGGAGGTGACTTACACTAGGTAAAAGGGGCAGGAGGGGGAAACTTTATCATTCAATTACTTTTGAACTACAACTCTGAGGTTATTAAAATAATGATCTGTATGGCCCAAATACTATGAAGATTAATTGGAGTTGTGTTTTTATTGTGAAATATTACTATCCCTATAAACATTTAATTCTGAAAGACTTCTCAGGAATCAGTGCAGGGTGTGTCTTTCCTGTGTCCTGCAGTTAAAGGGATATCTGATCACCTTGCCATTCCATTGCTTCATCTCTTGCATTAAAGGGATAAAGATATAACATGGGTTTCAGAGAGGTATCCACAACGCAATGTGTTGGATACTTCTCTGGCACTCAAAGGGTTCATTAAATGATCACTGCCATTTGTTCACTTGAAATCAGTTTAAATTGCTTCTATTAAATAGATATTGAGAATACACTTACATCGCTTCTCACACCCCCTCAAAGGGCTTAACCCTTTGAGTGCCGGAGAGGTATCTGCATTGGATACCTCTCTGGCGCTCAAAGGGTTAAAAACATGGAGGTTGATGCACTACATAAAACTGAAGTAATTCTGAGCCAACCAACTGCGGCATAATGGACAAATAAAACTTCCTATTGATTCAAATGAGGTTAACCCTTTGAGCGGTAGAGAATTCGCCAATATACCACTTCATATTTATTTCAAAATCTCCCTAGCACTGAAGTGTTTAAAAGCCCCACTGGCATCAAATTTAATTTTAAGAATTCTTACTATTCCGCTATCGTGTTGTTGCTTTGCATCACTTGTTGTTAGTATGTCCGCCATATGGTGTAACAGTATAATAAACAGTATTATTCTGTTACTGGCCCTTGTGATGGCATAAAAGTATTAGAAATATAGAAATGTAAGTAGCGGGTTTGGTGGATTATATACAACTGTGTCACCCTTTCAGGTCTCAGGGAGGCATGGGAAAGGATTTCTGCAGTTGCACATCCCTCTTGTCCTTAATAGGTTAATTAACCCTTTGAGTGTCAGAGGTACCCCTCACAGCACCACATGACTCTCCTCCAGGGAGACAACACATCAAAGTTCCCAGGTATGCCTACTATCAACTTTAACATCTATCTCCAAGGTCATGACTTCCAGGAAGGGCCGGATTTACCAATAGGCAGAGTAGGCAATTGGTCCAGATGTTAAGGGTGCCTCAGCTGTGCTGCTTATACCCACATTCTGAATTGTGGGCGTGGCCAGAGTCATCTCAAAGTCCCTTCATCAGTTTTATACCTCTTTGCAGACTGTTATTTAACCCTTGTATGCTTGAGATATCTCTAACTCACTGAGGAGAAACGTGTTGGAGATTTCTCTAGCAACGAATGGGTTAAAGCATTTCTGTTCTAGCTTTTTATAGACCAAGGGTATTTTCTATGCAATGGGAACCTAGAGTGCTTTGCCTATGGGAGCCTGGGATGTAAATCCTTCCCTGCATCCAGGATTGGTGTTACCTCTTGAAAATAGTACTAGGGAAAAATTCCTGGGGGGCCATTAGAATTTTCTGGTCATAGTAGTATTATTAGGTGTTACTTCTCCTTCAAAAGGTTTAAACAGGAACAGCTTGGAAGGGAAGAAAGAAAAAACTGATGCAGGCTTCTGGCACAAACATTTAACAATATTTATGATAATTCACTTCACACGAGTCAGCCAAATTGGATGTGGGACAGCTCAAAGTGTTCTCAGTCTGCGAGATACGTATACAGCCTGTGTGTTTGTCTCTGACAGTGATTGTACCTATTGTTCTGTCTCCCCCTTCCACAGTCTGACAGCCCAGGACAAAATGAGAAGGAATCTAAAACAAATGACACTGTGTGGGTGACTGCGGAGGTACTGTGTAAACAAGGTGATCACTGTTCCATTGCAGTGGGGGCCGCTGCATCCACTCCTGTTACAGATCCAAGATACTATGTGAGTTGTAACCTTGCACAACAAATCTTGATTAACACCTTAAGGCCCGGTGACTTACCAGGACTGTCACCGGTGGATTGCATTAAGGACTGGTGATAGCTCTGCCATCCCAGAATCCACTGCAAAAAAAAATTAGCAGTGGTCCTTAATGGGCACCCCCACCCTGGACTGGACGTTCGTTAAGGGGTTAAAGGAAAATGAACACCTCATAATAACCCCACATGTACCCTACTATAGTCAGAATAATCTCTACGGCCCCGTATAAATGTTACCCTTGCAGATTTATTCTACACATAACATCTTAAAGAGGATCTTTCACCCCTATAAAAGTTAGGCTTATTAGATACAGTATATAGCTATAATGCTGAAAACGTTATTTATTTTTTAAAACAATACGCTATTTGGGCTAAAACTATTGCATACAGAGAGCCATGCACCCTACTTCTGCATACACTGGTCTTGCCGCAGATTGCTGCTCTGCCTCTGCTCCCTCCTCCGATAACAGAGGCTTTCTGTCTGTAAGCTGCAGTGATCTCATTTGCAGAGATCGATATCTAGCCAATGAGATCGCTCCAGCTTACAGACAGAAGCCTCCAACATCAGAGGAGAGAGCAGAGGCAGAGCGTCAAGTCCAGCGTATGTGGAAGTAGTGTATTTTTTTAAAAGCTAAACAATGTTTTCAACATTATAGCTATATACTGTATCTACTAAGCCTAACTTTTACAGAGGTGAGAGATCCCCTTTAACCCTCTGAGTGCTGGAGAGGTATCCAACACATTGTGTTGGATAACTCTCTGGCACTCAAAGGATTAAATCAGTCCTAAATGTCAGATCTGGGGAAGAGGACATGACAGGTGCTGGTAGTTTTTTAAAACTAGGTTCATGAGCCTACTTAAAGGGATAGTAATACTTCGTTTTAACTTTATTTTATTTTGTAGGCATTAAAAAAACATGAAGAATGATATAAGTCTTATCTCTCAAACCTTTATGGTTTGAGAGATATTCACAAGCAAAGTTTCCCCCTCCTGCCCCTTTTACCTAGTGTAAGCCATCTCTTCTCAGATGTGGAATGCAGTCCATAGACCAGACAGATAACAGAAGGGGACACTCTTATTCCTATGAGAACAATGAAAGCCCTGTCCCCCTTGACAAGTTTTTCAGGTTTTTCCCTTATCTTAATTGAAGATTGTGCCTCTCTGCTGTCTACCTGGGCACCTCCCTTCTGATCTGGCTGAGCAGTGTTACATCAGTAAAAGGGGAGGGAGGGGGACACTTTGTCATTGAATTACTCTTGAACTACAACTCTGACAGAATTGAAATAACACTCTCCAAAGTCCAAATACTATGATGATTAATTAGAGCTGCTTTTATTATGAAACATTACTATCCCTTTAACTGATTAAGGAACAGAAACGTTTGCAAGTCATTGGGAAGGGTTAAGATACTGCCATCTGCAGTGGGTGAAGTTTAAAGCCCTTTGATCCTGTTAGCAACTGTTATGTCCGTCTCCATGGACATGACATCCATTACTGATTGAAGATGTGTTATCTCTTGAAACACATAACAAAGGAGAGGTACATTTTTCTGACTACAATAAGGTAAGTGGAATTTATTATTAGATGTGTTAGTTCTACTATAACTTCTTGGATGCTAGAGACATCGCTAATGCATTGCTTTTCAATGTTATGGAGATATCTTTAGCATCCAATATGATATCACCAACGCTCCAAAGACATCAGGGCACCTCATCCATTAGAATTACGTGTCCCCTATGGTCCAGTAGGTTTATTCCAGAATTTCTCAAGCTCTTCTTGAACATGGCAAATCATGTATTTTGTGCTTACAGTGCTACTGTGGGAGCACTATAAGCACTAACGGGTTCTGACACTGACCTCTCTAACTCCAGAACGGTCTCTCTTAGACCCCCATTTGGCTTACCGGTACATGTCATCAGTCATGTGTGCCTGTGCGCTGACAACAATCAAAGCGGTCCTTAAGGAAGGTCACTTCCCTGGACCGCTGGTCATAAAGGGGTTATGGGCAAATTCACATGTTGTAGTACACATCAAATCACCTCCTTGGATCTGTGTTCCCTAAGCAATCTAGTGGCTAGGGGGTGGGCGTATTCTGGGGGTGTGACTGATGGGTAGGGAATGCAGGATTTGACCAGTCATCACTGGTTGATGCTCACACAGGCCTTTATTGATTATATCCTTGCTGTGAGCACCAGATTGATACAATCTCTCATGTGAAAACTCTCACGGCGGTCCCATAGGACACAGAGCAGATAACCTCTACTGTATCTTGACTGGATTCTGCAGGGACCTCAGCAAAGATGGAGGAAACTGCATTGAGGCTTTGATACATAAAGCAATAATTGTACTTGTGAACAGCCTCATAAATAGAAAGCTACTGTAGTTTTAGTTAGCACAACAGAACCACTGTTCTTAAACCACTATGTGAACTGAAAAAAATGCAGCCCCAAACAGCCTGAGTGCCAAAGGTTGCATGTTGTAGCCTACACATTGGTGACTTGACCATGGCAGTGATATTGTCACTATTCAATTCTATATCTAAATTATCTGCACGGTAGGGTGTTCCCATCACTGGGGGTGAGGAGGACTGAAGTCCGGCCCTTGTCTTTGTCAGCCATGTATGATTGGCTGATCTTCAGTTGGGTCCACCAGTCACTGGAGACTGTAATGAGCATAGCAACCTCCAATGTCGTTCATGTGAATGATCTGAGTGGTTGTTCCATAGGCCCCTGTGCAGATCATCCCTGAGCTCATTTGTGTTCCACGTGGAACACAGGAAACTTGCAGCTGTGTTAGACTGCAGTCATATGAGGGGATACCCCACTGTGTCAAAAGTAACACAAGGCTGTCACTTTAATAGGTTCATTCATATAGAGCATGCAGGATTGAAAACTGAGATGCTCAAGGTCTCTTGTACGTTTGAGGCATCTGAACAAAACAGCATTTTCTTCATTCATTAACCACAACCCAAGGTCTGATTTGCAGGCCACTACTTAGCTATTTTCTGCTTTTTCCACAAAACGACTTTGTTGTAGCCAAGCAGTCATGGCTAGATATTATAAAGAACAAGTACTTTTGTTTCCTATGGGGCAAGGTTGAAGGCAGCACTGTTTTTTATTGTTCCCAACGAACTGCACAGAAATAAAGTTATACAAGCAAAATCACAATAAAGATGTTACAATCAACAATAAAGGGATACATTATCCAAAAAAGTGTACAAACAGGGGACAAATAAACATTCTCATCCGTTTAAATAGAGCTATTTAACCCCTACAATGCTAGAGAGGTCTCCAACATTGCAGAGATTAATCAATGGGCATTTGGATAATTTGTCCCCCTTCAGGGTTGCTAGGATCTCTCTTTAAAACTGGACACATATGTAAAATACCTGCTGCAGGAATACATGGGAACCTCTGCAGCCCAGTAATGACCACCACGAACCTGCAGCAAGCATTTTTCATGTACACTGTCTTTTAAACCTTTGAATGCCAGAGGGGTGTGCAAACAAGGGATGATATGGCAAAAGTCAATGGTGCACTTGGTTTGCACCAATTTTCTTTATATGTAAGGCCTAAGAAGCCTTATTCCTCAAGTTAAAGCGGACCTTTCAGCTATTACTAAGTCACCATTCATTCATTAACAGCATGGTGACTAGCTTGGAAATCCATGTCTTACCTTTAAAAAACCCAGCAGATTCTACAGAAATCCTTGCCGTTTGGAGACTGGAACCCAGGCTACAGAGCAGACATCTTCTCTGCGCACCTGCGCTGTCAGTCCCGGTCTCCTTTGAGTAGCACTGCAGTGACCACAAGGTAACCGGAAGGGACTGCCGGCACAGGTGCGAAGACCACACTAACCTGCCCATCAGTCTCCAAACGGCAAGGATTTCTTTACAATCTGCTTTTTTTTTTAAAGGTGAGACATGGATTTCCAAGCTAGTCGCCGTGCGCTTAATGAATGTATGGTGACTTAGTAATATCTGAAAGTTCCGCTTTAAAGAGGAGCAATTCTGTTGGTTTTTAACCCCGTTCAATGCTTTGCAATGCAATGGGGATATCGCTAGCTTTGAAGGGCTTACACTCCTCACTGAAATCAAATCAATAGCAATTTGCAGAACTTTCATTTCAACCATATGGTTCAGTTGGTTTGCTATGTAACTGCCCCAGTTTGGTTTTGTGAACACTAAGGCCATTGGTTTTCTGTTGGTTTATCAAAATTGCACACTGTCAAAAGCAGATTTTGGATAGTTTACATTTTCACCTAATTTTGGCTTGGATTCCATTGAAGGTGATAAATGTTATCATTTGGTTGGTCTCATATTGCTATTGAAGTCTATGAGGAAAAAATTAGTACCTGCAATGAAATCCAGCACTACATTCGTAACTACGCAACCAAAGATGATGGGCTGGATTCCAGCACAGGTGATACATGTTATCACTGGGTGTTGTCACAGATTGTTACTGAAGTCTATTGGGAAATTTGCTGATAAATCACTTATACAATTATTAACCCTTTGAGTGCCAGAGGGGTACGAAACGTACCCCTTTGGCACTCATAGGTTTAACTGCAATGGAATCCAGCCATACATTAGTAACTAAACAAGAAAATATCAACCCTTTAGTGCCAGAGAGGTGTCCAAAGCATTGCTTCACAATATGCTGGATAACTCTCTGGCACAAGAAGGGTTAAAGGCTGGATTCCATCGCAGGTGATACCTTTATCACTAGTTTTATCTTCACATTTCCCCAAAGACTTCAGAAGGAATCTGTAAAATGCAACAAGCAATAACATCAGCTGCAGTGGAATCCAGCCCAGTATTACATAACACTGCAGTAATCTGTTACAGCCAAGTTATTATACTGCAGACTCTGCTACACAATTCAAGGGGTTAAAAGCCCCATTTAAATCAGTGGAAATTTAATGAATTTGAATTTGTCTGCTATGACACAGATGGTTTGATACAGGCCGTAAAATATGTAGGTGTATATTATACCCAAGATTTTAGGGGAAAACAAGAATGCACATGTATAATACGCACCCTTGTTTTCCCCCTTACTAAAAAAACAAAATCAGAGCTGCCAGATACCTTCCCTCCCTCCCCCTAGTGCAATCTGCTCTCAAAATAATACTTCCACTGAAGTCCACATCTTCCCTGCAGGTGGCATGCTTGCATTTACTGCCTGCTTCCTTCAATGCGCTCTCAGGTCCTTCAACCTCCAGCCAATGGTAACTCTCTGTGAGGATCACAAGGTCCTCACAGGACAATACCGTAGGCAGAAGGTCCTGACAGCTCATTGAATGAGCTATAGACACAGACTCTGTGACCCAGTATGTGAGAAAATGAGAGTGAAGAGCACCGGAAGGTGAGGAAAGCGCTTCCACATATTGAGCTGTTTTCTGGTGGTTCTGCTTATCTCTGACCCCCTAAAGATTTGTTTGACTAGAAGAAGTACACTATTGTCCATACAATCAGGGGGCGGGCAGCAAATAGAAGCTTGCCACCCGCTTCCTCCGATGCCTCTCCCCTCCTCACTCATCGACATTGTCCCCTGCATGGAGTCGCACACTGAACGACTTCATGCATGGAGGGGACAATGTCGACCAGTGAGGAGGGGAGAGAGGTATCGGAGGAAGCGGGCGGCAAATACAAGCTTGCCACCCGCTTCCTTCGATGTCTCTCTCTCCTCCACCCGCTTCCTCCAATGCCTCTCTTGTCCCCAGCCTTCTTTATGCTGCGGGTTTTACAGCCACCCGCAGCACCAGGAAATTGATGAATGGAGGTGAAGGGAGTGCTGCAGTCAGTGCACAGGGCTGCTTCCACAATTGTATCTTTAGTTAGATCACATTCATTTATAATGTCCTACCTCCTGTGTCCCCTTGCAATTACTACTTTTGCTCCATTCTCCGTTTGAAGCAGTGGAGCAAAAGTACTAATAGCAACGGGACACAGGAGGTAGGGCATTAGACATTAATGAGAGCTAACTAAAGAATAAATTGAGGAAACAGCCCTGCGCTCTGATCACTCAATCAGTCACCCGGTTTGACCCGGGTGACTGATTGAACGATGGGACAGCATCGCTCCCTTCACCTCCATTCAGTCATTAATTTCTTGGTGCTGCTGGCGGCTGTAAAGCCCACAGCATCAAGAAGGCAGTAAATGCCTTTGGGGTCGCCGCATGGATCATCTATCATTATGGACAGATGATCCATGGTAGGGGGGCTATCAGGAGGTGTCCTGGTGCCCCCCTTTGAGGTCTGATCTTTTACTGTAACCATAAAAGCGCATATAAGCTATGTTTCACACAGCTTACATGTGCTTAATGTAATTAACAGGCATTTGTCAGCCTCATGTTAGGGGGGGTGTCATGAGGGGTCATGATACCCCCCTTGAGGTATAATGTATATATTGTTAAATTTAAACACATTTCATTAAGAAAACATAACTTATACATACACATATACAGGCATATCTTGCCTATTAACCCTTTGGGTACCAGAGGGGTAGGAAACATGCTAAGCAATGCTTTCCTACCTCTCTGGTACTCAAAGTGTTAAGTGTTGAATAAAAGACAGATTTGTCGACTACATGGCAGTCCCTGAGATGAACGTGGATGGAGTTAGTATGTTGCATACTGTATATGCAATATATGTCGACATACTAAGGGGGGGGGGTGTCGAAGGGGGGCATTGTGTAGTGCTTGATGTACTAGTTCTGTTTATTGTAAACCTTTAATGCCACAGAGGTGAGCAGTGCACATCCCTATGGGATTCAATGCTGTCCATGGTGCTGAAAGCCATCTCTGTGTTCCCCTACTGGCTGGGTAGGGAAGCGCAGACTCATGTTATCCCTAACTCTCTGTTTTATTTTCCTCGACGGTGGTTTTCTACTCTGAGTTGTGTGATGTTCACCAAAAAAGAAATTGGTGTTAGATTTCTGGAGGAAAATGTTGCAATTTAACTTGCGTTAGACCTAACTCCAACATTTGAATGGCTCTGGGCTTCACTTCTACATTGTCCTCTATGGGCAAGATTTTGATGTTTTGGAGACGGCAACGTGTGTTTCAGAACTGCCGTTATTTCTTACTAGTGGGAACATTTGCATTGCTTACAATCGATTACAAAACCACTGTCGCCAGTTTTTTCTGCCGACGCCAACATTTGGATCGAGCCTTTAATTAACTAGGGGGTTATGCACTTAGGCATGATAAAGAGGTGATAAAGCGGAGATAACTTCTCCAGTGATATCACTTCTGCCGTTCCTATGTTATTGTATGGAGCCTATTCACTAAGATCTCCAATAGCTGGAGAAATCTTAGTGTATACGCTCCAAAGAATATAACAGGAACTGGAGAAGTGATATCACTGGAGAAATCATCTCCACTTTATCACCTCTTTATCACACTTTAGTGCATAAATCCCCCTAGTCTCTGAGACAGAGGTTGTTTGATGGAGAGTTTCCTGTCAAACACTGGCCATTTCTCCCCCTTCCCACCCTGTTCTGCCCACTTCCCAACCACTTCTCCTTCCCATCCTGTTCCACCCACTTCCCAGAACAATGTCAAGCCACAGGCACCCTATTAAGCCCCACCCCTTCATTATGCAAATCACCTCATTAGCATATGCCTGGTCACAGCACATGGACCCTTTCTGGGGTCTAAAGAGGATAAAGTTCCCAGGAATGAGCATAAGATATTAAAAGTATAGGATTCACCTTTCATTTGTTTTTTTTAAACTTTATTTATGCATTTACAAACCAACAAGTGAATTAAGAAAAAAATGGAGAAAATAGAAGACAATGAGAAAGAAAAAAGAGAAGAAGGAGAAAGGGTAAAAGATAGTTGGCCATACTAAAAAGTAGAAATACATTTTAGGTGTTGTTTTCCTTTTAAAAAGTACATTGTTAATGTGGTCCAAATGCATCAGCAATAAAGTTTGAATACATTGAATATATCAATAAATTGAATATATCAGTGCTAAGCTTACAATCAAGTCTACTGCATATATATCGTTATTAGGATGTAGAAATAAAATATAGCTGAGAAAAATGTAAACAAGTTTAAACTTAGAAAATTCCTCTAGTTTTATCTAATCTTTTTTCATGATAAGAAACAGTTATTTCCTCTCTCCTCCTTTCAGAATCAAATAAAGAAGGAAAAGAGATAAGATAGTATACAACTGGAAAGTCACAAGCAGTGTAGAACAGTAGAAATGGGTGACAGTTTCCATCATAAAAGCAAAACATGTGAAATACAGCTCCAAGGGCCCAGCATCCAAGGTGCTCTCATTTGCCCCCGGATCCAATAGTTTCTAATTAACATAGTAATATAGTTGATGAGGCCCATGCCAAATTCCCACTGCTGATCGAGAGGAAGGCAAAGAAAAAAAACATTGAAGCCATTGCCAATTTAGCCCCAAGTGGGTAAAAAAAAATACTTCCTGACTCCAAATTGCAGTCAGATAGTTCCCTGGATCAACAACCTATTTGCTTTAAAGCCAACTGTCATAATTCTCAATATTTTTCTGTGGTAGTATCCATTAATTTTTGAAAGCAGTTACCATATCTGCAAGCACAGCATCCGAAGGCAAAGCATTCCATAGCTTTACTGCCCTTACTGTAAAAAAATCCATGCCTTTGTTTTAGTCAAAAAAATGCCTTTCCTCTAGCCTTAATGGATGACCTCTCATTCTTAGCTTGGCTCTTAGAGTAAATAATTATTTGGAGAGTTATCTGTATTGATCTTGAGCATATTTGTAAATAGTAATCATATCACCCCTTAGATATCTCTTCTCTAATGTAAACAAACCCAGCTTGGCTAGTCTCTCTTTATGACTCAGATCCTCCAATCACTTTATCGGTTTAGTTGAGCTTTTCTGCACTTTTCCAGTTCAATAATGACTTTTTTAAGAACTGGTCCCCAAAACTGTACTCCATATTCTAGATGAGACACAACCAAGGTACAGGTAGAATTATATTTGTATCCCATGCATCTATACCCCTTTTTATGCAGGATAGTAACCTCTTTGCTTTTCCAGCAGATGAGTGACTCTGCAAAGATATTTTTGTGTTATGGAGCTCCCAGGGCCCTCCAATGACTAGGTGTGTAAACACACATCCCAGCCAATGGGTATGAGTCCTTTTAAACAGAGAATGACCATATATAAAGGCAGCTGACGACAGAGAAGACACTGGGGCCAAATGTAGTTTAATATTTATTTGGGCACCTAATTTAACCTTATGTTTCCAGAGCACATTTAACATTACACAGGATTTATGGGGCTATTTATGCATTCTCTATCTACCTATCCCTGTCATCTGTGCATTGCTTAACCCTTTGAGTGCCATAGAGGTACACAACCCATTGTGTTGCGTACCTCTCTGACACTCAAGTGGTTAAACTATGCACAGATGACAGTGTTATGTTTAGACACACAACATATTACTTATTTTATTTTTTCACAGGCGTGATGCAATGGTAACAAAGAAAAGAGAAGAAAAAAAGAGAGGAGAAGATGACAGTAACTGACCATGGTGCTGAAGACCCTGCTGGACATCAGGATTAATGGTAGGTGTTTTTTTCAGGGGCTGTTGCTTTATACCTTATGAGCGCAACAGGGTTAATTCTACTAAAATAGACACATTTTTTTCAGTACTTTAGAAATAGATCCACTGGGGATTTGGTGTTTTTTCCCACTGTTTTGAGATCTGATAAGGGATTCTGCAGCCAAAAGACTTGGTCTAAAATTTTCCACTATAAAGTTGGTCCCTAAAAGGGATAGTAATACTTCGTTTTATCTTTATTTTATTTTGTAGGCATTAAAAAAACATGAAGAACGATATAAGTTTTATCTCTCAAACCTTTATGGTTTGAGACATATTCACAAGCAAAGTTTCCCCTCCCGCCCCTTTTACCTAGTGTAAGCCATCTCTTCTCAGATGTGGAATGCAGTCCATAGACCAGACAGATAACAGCAGGGGACAATCTTCTTCCTATGAGAACAATGAAAACCCTGCCCCCCTTGACAAGTTTTTCAGCTTTTTCCCTGATGTTAATTGAAGATTGTCCCTCTCTGCAATCTACCTGGGCACCTCCCTTCTGATCTGGCTGAACAGTGTTACATCAGTAAAAGGGGCGGGAGGGGGAGATTTTGTCACTGAATTATTTTTGAACTACAACTCTGACAGAATTGAAATAACACTCTCCAAAGTCCAAATAATATGATGATTAATTAGAGCTGCTTTTATTATGAAACATTACTATCCCTTTACAAAGCTAGCTACTGCTGCACAGACATTGCTGTAACCGAGGACACCAATGGCTACTACCCTTCCATTAACCCCTTAAGGACCGGTTATGAAACATTACTATCCCTTTAACGGATCTAATGGTCAATTAAATTGTATCTTGTGACACTTTTTTTTATTTTCAGAGGGCGAAAACGCTACTAACTTTATCGCCCTACAGGTTTTATTTTGCCGACATTTTTTCACAGCACAGGTAATTGAATAGCTTACCGTGCTTGAAAAAAGGCTGTCAGCTGTTTTCTCAGCCGTCGTACCTAATTGAATTGAGGCCTTCTACTGGAGAAAAGTAAAAAAATGAACAAAATGGAATAAAATAAAAGAAAATAAAACTTGTGTTTCATGAAAAAAAATCAGCCCATACAATAGTAAAAGCTTTGAGATGTTAATAAAAGTGTTCTCAAAATGTTCTTACATCAAAAGAAAGTGTTATTGAGCCCATCACAAAGCTGGCATATTAAATGAATGCAGGCATCCGCTTCACATACGGTAGCTGCTCTTTCAGTGATTGCCTTGCGGTACAATGGCTAGCACTCTATTGTTCAAAGGAAGAACCCTTTGAGTGCCAAACAGGTAAGCAAAATATTGCTTTGCAATGCACTGCATACTCCCTCTGGCACGCAAAGGCTTAAAAACCCAATTTTAAAAATATGTCCCCATAGTGCAATGGGATTGCTTCAAAAATAGCACCCATTTTATGTGTGTGTACAGCCCCTATAACCCTTTGAGTGCAATAAGTTTCATACTGCGTATATTTCTATACTTAGGGGTCTTCTTTTCCAAGTATCACAACAGCATTATTTGCACCAGATTTATGAAACATGTTTAAAGGGGATGGATCACCTTTTAAAAAGGTGTTACCATCCGCTTTGTTAATAAAAGTTATTGAAGGAAAGCTGTGTTCTTTAAAAAAAAATCTAACTAATTGTAAAGATATTTCCTCTTCTGTGTTGTGCACTTCCGCATTATGTGCACAACACAGCTCTATACCACGTCGTATTTCTCCTCCCACCTCCCTCCCAGCTGCCCCAGGGAGTGCGTTCATGCTTCTGTGTACGGCTCCTAGCATTACAGCAAGCTGTGATTAGCATTATACTGAGGTTGCAACCTCAGTATAATGCTTACAGGAGCTTGCTGTAACACTAGGAGCCATTCACAGCACACTGAAGGGAAGCTTGAACACTCTCCCTGGGGCAGCTGGGGCATAATGGGACACACTGATTCTTCGGCAAAGCTCTTCTGCACTTCAAGAAGAAATATCTTTACAAGTAGTTAGAATTTTTTTTAAAAAACACAGCTTTCCCACATAACTTTTGATTAGCAAAGCGGATGGTAACATCTTTTTATAAGTTGATACATCCCCTTTAAACTTGGGTCTTACTTTTGTGTTTCCCTGTTGATGCCCAAGATGTTCGATGCACTGCATATTGCAGGGCTGAACACCTCCGACATGCAAGGGGTTTCATTATGCATTACTTGACTTTTTATTGTTTTTTATTTTTCATTCCTTATTGTTTCCTAACGCAGTGAAATTTAGCAATTAATTTACTTTATTGCTTCAAGTTCAGAGTAGTTATACATTGTTGCGATGCAGAGACAACTTGGGTGAATTCTGCTGTTTCCTTATTTTGCATTTAACAACTTTGCATGTTTCTGCTTTATTGATTAGAAGAATTCTGGAGTACATTACTATAGATGGCTGATTTCCCTGATTTAGTTGATAACGTTAGTGTTATGACATTGGTAACATTCGGGTGGACATTACAGCAGTTCACAAAATGCAACATTTTATCTTTTAGGTGATAAGTGATGAAACATTTATATTTCATTAATTAGTTCACATCATGTATGAGTTTCTTGTATTATGTTTTATGTTTTCTTCAGTCTGTTTTTTCTTTTCTTTTTTTATGTGTATATTTTATATGTTGTATAAAGTAATTGTGGGCTGGAAGAGCTAGTTACCCTAACGGTACTATATCCCGATATCTTGCTCCTGCATTTTGTACTTTTATATGCGTCTAATCGATTGTGACTACCCCCACCATTTGCAAGCTTACTTTTAATTCACTTATTTATGTTACTTAAAAAGGAACTCTCACCTCCAGGATACGGCTTCTTAAATACAATTTCCATGTTAATACATTTTGAATGCAGATTTTTTTTTTTTTTTTTTAAATACAGTATTCTCAGAGATTTTTGGATTTTTAATTCTGTCGCATGACGTCAGTTCAGGACAGGCTGCGGTATAGCTCTGTATCACAGCCTGTCAATCTTTGTCTCTTCCCCTCCACAGCTGTTTCCCTTTACCGCCTCCTCCTCCTCCTCTGAAGGAGGAATAAAGCATGTGAATCTGAACGAAAATACTTTTATTAAATCCGCATTCAAAATGTATTAACATGGAAGATTTATTTAACCCCTTACCACCCGAGGACGTACATTTACATCCCGAGCAGATGTCCCAGGTGGACAGAGGATGTATCGGCGGGCGATAAGTACCGGCCTAAGGGGTTAAGAAGCGGTTTACTGGAGGTGAGAGTTCCCCTTTAAGCGTTTCAATAGATGTACACTTAGATATAAACTAAGGCATATTGCTTATATTAACCCTTCTGGTGCCAGAGATGTAGCCAACATATTGCACTCAAAGGGTTAACATACGGAGTTGTACACATACATAAATTGGGAGCTATTTTGGAGCAATCCCACTGAACTATGGGGACTCAATAACATTTCCAACTGAGTTAAAAGGATAGTAATGTTTCATAATAAAAGCAGCTCTAATTAATCATCATAGTATTTGTACTTTGGAGAGTGTTATTCAATGACAAAGTGTCCCCCTCCTGCCCCTTTTACTGATGTAACACTGTTCAGCCAGATCAGAAGGGAGGTGCCCAGGTAGACTGCAGAGAGGGACAATCTTCAATTAAGATAAGGGAAAAACCTGAAATACTTGTCAAGGGGGGCAGGGCTTTCATCGTTCTCATAGAAAGAAGATTGTCCCCTTCTGTTATCTGTCAGGTCTATGGACTGGATTCCACATCTGAGAAGAGATGACTTACACTAGGCAAAAGGGGTAGAAGGGAAACTTTGCTTGTGAATATCTCTCAAACCATAAAGGTCTGAGAGATAGTATTACTATCCCTTTAAAATGGAGCTTTTCATCCTTTGAATGACAAAGAACTGGCCAACGCATTGCAAACCAATATTTGAAAGAGCAGCTACAATATGTGAAGCGGATGCCTATATTCATCTAATATGCTGTCTTTATGATGGGCTCAGTAACAGTTTAATTTGATGTAAGAGCATATTGAGAACACTTTCATTAACATCTTACAGCTGGTACTATTGTAGGGGGCTGACTTTTTGATGAAACATAAGTTTTATTTTATTTGTTGAAACACAAGATTTATGGTGCCTCAGTCTATTCAGTTCCCTGCTGCATTGAACTGACATGAAGTGGTAACATGTTTGAAAGTAGTTCAGGCAGAGGGGGAGCAAAGACAACATGAGATTGGCAGGGAGGAGTGCATGACTCACTCTTGTGTGCAGGAGTTTAGTTTCATGGGTACAACTTGGGTCTTTTGTCCCGCTCTTTGGGGTCAAATTACCAAATTTCATATCTGTAGGTACCCCTGAGGAAGTGGAGAGATAACTCCACGATACACGTTGGGTTATCCCTATTATGGCACTCACACTATAGGCCCCTACTACGCCCCCTACGAGGATCCCACCCCCTTCCAATAGCCGGTTTACACAGTACCATCATACACAGCGTTGGCCTGAGACCACGAGGTTTCATCCCGTTTAGCGCCTTTTAGTGTTAAACTTTACTATCTTATTTCTGGCAGTCCATTATACACCTAAGGACTTTACCACAAATTGGACTATCCCTTTGGGGATATGTATGGAACTCTCTGTTGGACTATAATTGATCCTATTTTCATCAGGACCGATACGGTGGATTGATTCTAGCTTCACCATCGCTGTTGCAGACGGAAGCCGCAGAAGGAAGGTATCTGGGATGCAGCTTGAAGGCTGTTAGAGGTTGGGACCTCTTATGAGCATAAAGCCCAAGAGGGGCAAAATGTGAGTGCAATTTATGATGATTTGTGTTTTTTTATATATTTACTATTAAATTACTACACTTAGTTTGGATTTTCTCTCTCTTGTTTTTTTGTTTTGTCTTGCGCTTTTACTTACTATAGATTGTTCCTCTGGGTGTACAAGGACACCAAACGTTTCAGCATCATCTGACAACTACTAGAGAGACTTAGGATTCATTCACCTTCATCACTTCCATCCTCATCATTCATCCTCTTTCATCATTTTTATTTGTTCATCATCATTTTTTCATCTCGTCTTCATCAATTTTATTGTTCTTATTGAACTAAGATTCTGTGTACAGTTGAGACATTTGCCTTTTGGGTTCATAGCCCAATAGACATTTCCTACTTCAATATTGTTTCGCTTTTGCACCTTAGAACTGTATTTGCTCATTCGACATTTTGGACTGATTTTTGTATGACTTCCATTCTTTTGCGCTAGCATATATTTTTTGGTATAATAAAAGTTAAGTATTTGACTTTTTTTTACAAGCCCTGTGAGTGCTGATTTATGGATTATTCAAGATCTCTCTCTCCTACTATGCAAACGTTTTAGGACTGGGAGAGACCTTGCTGATGCAGTATAACTACCTTGTGTCTTGTTGTTGTGCTCAGTCTTGCCATGGTGTATGACTTTTGACTATAAACTGTCTTCAGCAACCTCACCTTGTTAGCTGAGATTGGCTGTTCCTCACCTAGTTTTATTCCTCCTACACAGCTATTTCCATTTCAGTTAATGATTGTGTTTCAACCTACATATTAAACTGAAGATCATTAGCACCTGTTTGGTATAATTGTTTAATCATCACCTGACTATATGCATAAAAAATTAATGATTTTGTGCAAGTATACCTAGAAGAATTGATGCGGTTTTGAAGGCAAACGGTGGTCACACCAAATATTGATTTGATTTTTCAGATTTTTCTTCTGTTCACTCACTTTGCATTTTAACTGATAACAATAAACTAAACATGTCTATTTTTGAAATCATTCTTACTTTACAACATTTTTTCACACATGCCTAAAACGTTTGCACAGTATTTTATATATATTAGCAGTGTGGGATGGCATTGCCTATCTGTTTTTTAAGCAATGTTTAACCTTTTGAGTGTCAGAGGGGTATGCAATGTAGTACAATGCATTGCCCTGACAGACACAGGACTGTATATATAATGTATATTAATGTATGCATTGTATATAGTATATGTAAGTACACACTCTGTACATTAATATACATTACATATACACTCCTGTGTGTACATTAATATACATTATATATACTCCTGTATGTACAGTGTTTACATTTATATACACTATATATACATACACTCCTGTGTGTGCAGTGTGTACATTAATATACATTATATATACACTCTTGTGTCGCTGAGCTTCACATAAACCATTTCGGTGGCAGAGGGGTATGCAATGATTTGAGTACCCCTCTGGCACTCAAAGGCTTAAGCATTGCTTACAAAACAAACAGATGGGCAATGCTGTCCCATATAAACTGCAGTGGTGTGGCTGCACACTCGATAAGAGAAATGCCAGGGTGCCTGTAAAGTACTGAAATATGTAATCTAATAATAATCAACACTCACTGGTCTTTTGGAAAGTGTAAAAAGTGGTATACAGTTTATTATGGTGTACGTTTTTGGTGCTCTACACCATCTAAAAAGGCAACAAGTTCAAACAGAAAGTGGTGTTTGATACGTCATTCTGACGTCACCGATGAAAACCATCCCACCAAACGCTATATAAGACACATATCATAAACATTGTAGATGATAACATTAAATGACATTATGACTACATTAAAGCATTATACATCATGAATTCTAATGCACAAATATGTCAAAAGCCATGAAACAGGAGATCAATAAAGAACATGCTACAGAAGCTGAGATGAGCAATGCAGGTGGTGGCCCCAGTTCCGTAAGACTTTGCAAAAGAAAGTGGACAACAGAGGCCACCCCTCACGACGTCCAAGTATAAAATGAAAAACATGTCAATGGGGTAGACAGAAATAAGCTGAGTAAAGTACGATGATGTGGACCAGCGGTCGGTACTCAAGGGGGAGAGAGAGCCTCCATTTGTCCATCACATCACACACTGATGCACTGGAGCCTCGGTTGCTCTCCCTTTTTTCTGGTCTGCACAAATGTGCCTTGCATAGGCCATCATGGTATGTGATCATGGCTTGGTTTTAGTTTATTTATCGCATTATGCCTACCTTCTCAACAGTTTTCCTTTTTATCATTGTACACTGCTGCATCGTGTTGTGTAGTCTGGCCAGGGGAGCAGTGGTGGTAGAGGTTTGGTAGTTCGATAGTAACCCCGGCCTGGTGTCTATAGCACTGCGTACCATTGTAGCTCTAATATTGTTCCTCTTTTGCTATATTATTGATTTTGGGATGAGTTTGTGCTGTGCGTTGTGGTGAAGACCTAGAGTCTCTCTCTCCTCAGGATGAAGGCCGGAGGTTCACATCATCGCATTTGAATAAGTCCATTTTGGTGTACCTTCACTTTGTGTTCTTACGTTTTTTTTGGGAGGGTGAAATTCTGTCCATTGTGGAGATTGTTGTACTGTGGTGGAAACCTGTCGGCTCTGTGTTCTCTGAGTGTCCGCAGGTGGTCCACATCATAGCACTGCACTTGGCTCATTATCCTGCATTTTTATTTTGTGTTCTTATATTACTTTGTGTTGGCTTTCTGTTAATTTTGTATGGGACTTGTGATGTGCTATGTGGTGGAGACCCGGCATCTCCCCACCCCTTCCCCCGAGTACCAACTGGTGATCCACATCATCGCACTTCACTCTGCTTATTTCTGTGTACCCCATTGACGTGTTTCTTATTTTTATTTTTGGATGTCATGGGGGCGGTCTTTATCGTCCACTTTGCTTTCTGAACTGCTAGGGAAGGTGGGCAACCTCCTACGTCACTCATCTCAGCTTCTGTAGGATGCCCTTTATTGATCTCCTTTTTCGTGGTTTTTGACATATTTTTACTATACAATGCATGATTTTTCCCTTTGGGTTGCCATTGTTTGTGTGCACCCAAAGGGTAATTGCAGGGGAGGATTATTTGAAGAAGTGTAAGAGGTGGAAGTGTAAAGTTAGGAGAAGAAGTGGGCGGCATGAACTTATTGTGATAATAGCAGCCAACAGGACATAGTGATGAGGCGAAGGTTGCTTACAGTGTAAGTAGGACATGTTGTGGTTTTGTTTGAACACAAAATAGTGAGGAGGGCTGGTAGTGTTGGAACTTGCTAGCGGTGTAAGTCGGCCATGTTGCTTTTTTTCTTTGAAGACAAAATAGTGAGGAGGGGCGAAGTCCTTGCAGAGATTTTGACAGGAGCGTTCCTGTGTATTTTGGCCTCAGCAGTGTGGAGGAGATATGCAAACACAGCCGTATAATTTGCGGTTATGTGACCAGGTTCTCTTTTATAGTATAGATATATATGTCTCAGAGATGTGGTAATTGTCCTGCTGAGTGCAATACAATTTGTTACTCTCTGGCACTCAGAGAGTTAAGTCTGACTGTTCCTTGTGCTTCAGATCTTACAATAACAGCTGTACAGACAATGTATCAATTCTGAATCTCTCTCTCTGCTCCTTCGTAATTATACTTTTTACAGGAAAGCTCAAGTTTCACACTGTTTCATTTATCCTGCAGAGAAAGTCATAGGTTATATTTTCACAGTACAGGAGCTCTGCTGTATGAGCACAGCCAGAGAGATAAAACCATCACGTGGACCATATTTGATCCATCTCCGGTCTACGGGGACTGCATCACACAGACTAAACTGGCGGACTTCAATCTTGCAGTTTAGTCTTCTTGTGGGACCAAAGAGTGAGTGCTGGGATGGTGACCCTTTTTCACATCCCGTTCTTCTCCCCTGTTGGGGCTCAGAATGCAGCCGCAGCTTTTTTGGTAGGTCTACACCCAGGGAAACAGATCTGCCAGTGGGTATGTAAGTGACAACAGCCCTAGTTTGGGGGAGTTTTTCATAACTCTAAGTGTGTATAAGATTCTAAGCCTTTGATTATTGAAGTCTTCTTTAATTCTCTTTTGTCTGTTTGTTTACTCTCCAGCTGGATCCAAGGAGTTAATAAAAGAATTTAGTTAAGTACACATTCACTATTATGAATGAATGAAAGAACGAATGAATACATGAATGTTTATTTATATAGCGCCACCAGTATACTGAGCACTTTACAATTTAAGGATTTGGACAATACAGGGTGACAAGTGCTTAAAAAAGTGAAACTATGGAAGTGAAGCCCCTGCCAGAAAGCTTTCAAGTGGTAAAAGCAGACATACAGAGTCCTTGAGGGTTAAGTTTGGAATACAGTGCCGAATTTCTGGTTGGGATAGGAGAACATAAAAAGTAAATTATAAGAGCTTTAGATTTACAACATGAGTGCCTTCTATCTCCTTGAAGCCTTGTTGACTTGAAGACCATAAGAGCGGTGCAGTGGTGCATTGTGGGAAGTAAAACATTCCATAGATAATGAGCAATGAGAGAAAAAGGTTTGATAAGTTAGAGAGCTGTAGACACAAAAGGAGCTGAGAGAATAATGTCATTGGCTGATCGTAGGTGGCAAGATTGGATATAGCGGGAGATCAGAGTGGAAATGCAGGAAAGGGTGGAGGAGTGAAGGGTTTTGAATGAGAGAAGCAGTGATCTATAACATATCAGAAGATTGATCGGCAGACTGTGGAGCGATTGGAGGTGGAGGGGGGGTGGGGAAGGGACAAACCTAGGTGACAGTAAAGTAACTCGTATTGCAGCATTCTCTATGGGTTAAAGTGTATGGAGGTATAGGCAGGAAGACCCAAGAGAAGAAGGATGAGTGCTTGTGTAAGAATTTTAGTTGTGGACGAACAGAGAATGGGATGGATTTTTGCTATGTTACAGAGGAGAAAGTAGCAGGATTTGGCAATATCCTTAATTAAAAAGGAAATTAATAAGAACTTTTAAAGCGGAACGATCATGCTTACATAAGTTATTCCTAATTAATTGTTAGTAGCTTAATAATCATGGAAATAGCATAATAACGTTTCTTAAAGGGATAGTAATACTTCAGTATTACAAATCCCTATATCAAAGCCCTAGTAAAAAAAAATGTATTACCCCCAGTGTCATCTTTCAAACCTTTATGGTTTGTGAGATGAACGCTTCTAAAGTTGCCCTCTCCCTCCCCCTTCCCCGTAGTCAGCATTTTAGCTGACTCAGGGAAATCCGCTCAGAGATCATCAGGCGGCTCTGCAGCAGAGCCGCAATCGCGTTAACTAAAAAAAAAAAACTTTCACTAAAACGGTCTTCTACGTGTGCTTGCAAGCCAAGTACACGTAGAAGACCATTTCAGTGAAAGTTTTTTTTTTTGTTAACGCGATCCGGCTGTGCTGGAGAGCCACCTGAAAGTCGTAAGACTATGTTCCCTGCAATCAGCTACAATGCTGACTACGGGGAAGGGGGAGGGCAACCTTAGAAGCGTTCACCTCTCAACCATAAAGGTTTGAGAGATGACACTGGGGGCAATACGTTTTTTTTTTACTAGGGCTTTAATATAGGGATTTGTAATACTGAAGTATTACTATCCCTTTAAATGCCAGCATGAGTTGGAATCATAACATCGCTTGAAACTTACATCAATAGGACATCTTGGTGAAGAGACATCTGTGCGCCTGCACTTTTTTCATCTCAACATTATAGTGCAATTGGTACTCTCCACAATTGTACCGCCATGGCTTAATGCATAACAGTTTGCACTGATTTGCACATGTAAGCCTCTGTGTGGCATTGAGGCAAATCACAGTTCTCTATACCACCCAAGGGGTTAAATTGTGACAAAAAACTAACAGGGAAAAAACTTGCAAAAACATCCACTGCCCTAGTCTTCCACATTTCAGAAATCTCATACAATTTAAACTGAAGTCCCTTGTGGCAAAATTCTTTCCTAAGAAATGAGAGAGAGATGTAACTTTACTGCTCTAAATTAAAAAAAAAAAAAAAAAAAAAAAAAAAAAAAAAAAAGTATATATATATATATATATATATATATATATATATATATATATATATATATATATATATATATATATATATTTGAGGGTGTAGAGGCCAGTGCATATGAATTACTTAACCTTTTGACTGCCATGCATCCACAATGAATTGCACACCCATCTGGCAAATCAAAGGGTTAATGTGGCAATTTACAGTAACTTTCCTTAACAATTTAAGGACCAGAGTAGAAGTTCTCAGACTTTCTGTGGTGAAGTCAAAACTATCATGCATTTTGGAATTTTTGGAGTACACGTAATATTTTATGACATTGGTCAAGCATGAGATGAAGGGTACAAATGCATAAATATATACTTATTTTTAGGTCTAGCAATCATAAAAAACAAACACACTGTGCACAACAATTTGCTTAACCCCTTAATGTTCAGTGGTCCTGTGGTTGGACAACCCTTAAGAATAGTACAGATGCCATTCGGCAAGCCGTCACTTGTGACTGATCACGTGTACCAGCTTGCCAAACAAGAAGCTGAAACTGCCCACTCCGATCTTGGAGCAGCCAGTTCCAGACTCCCATAGAATTCACAGCTGTCCTGCAGGAGTTCTGTAAACACAAACACCCATGACGTGCCATGATCATCACTGGTCCTTAAGGGGTTAAATAGACATTTGAAACACAACATTCACATTTTTGTCAAAGTCCTAATAGAAAAGAAGGAGTACTCGAAGTGGATGTCAGTGGCACACCAAAATGTCATGGGACCCTGGTTGAGAACCACTGGATCAGAGGGTTGCGCAATGCGTTACAGACCTCTCTGGTCCTTTATCTAATAAGTGCCAGAATGGTATACAGCACATTGCTTTGCAATGCGTTGTATACCTCTATGGCACTCAGTGTGTTAAGGGTTCATTGTAAACAAAATGAATGTTCTATATGTTGTACTAGCCACTTGTTTGTAATACACATTTTTTAAGATATTAACCTTTGTTTGCTGGTGACATCATGCACCATCCTATAAAATAATTTGCTAGGATGTTTGTCACGATGCAGTCATGCGCAGTGCCCGCATTCGGGCGGTCTCTACTGAGCACGATTACATTGTGTGAGTGAAGCGACGCAAGACTGCATCATGTGGAGCAGTGAGGTAGCGGCCTCTTAACGCTTTGAGTGCCAAAGTACTCAAAGGGTTATCATTACCCGGACCTTGGCCTGTGTACATGGACTTTTACACTAGTTTTATTATAATTAGTTTCTTTGCTGCCCCAGTATATTAACATGCAATATACTATGAATGAATCTAGGCAAAGTCTACAAAATGGAAGAACCTCTAATAGCACAATATGGGATAAGGAGACCCATAGACTTCTGTATTCAATGTTAATGACTGGGTCTCTGGAAATAGAGGTGACTCTCTGGGTTAGTGGGTTCCCTAACACCCCACCCAATTCCCTCCCATATTTCAGGCAAATCCTGCCTCTCTTTCTCCCAATCCTGCTCAGTCCTACTAACTCAGTTATTCTCAACGTTAGTCCTCGGTGCACACCGACAGTGCAGGTTTTCAGGTTGTTCCCGCTTAATCACAGGTGAGTAATTAGTGGCTCAGTCATTGTGATTGATTCACCTGTGATTAATCAGGGATATCTTGAAAATATGACCTGTTGGTGTGCCCCGAGAACTGGAGCTGAGAATCACTGTACTAAATCCATCACACATTATGATGCAAATTGTGACATTTGGACACTCCCACCCCAGCCCTACCTGCTGCTCTTGGGACTTGGCACAAGAAGGTTGTTTCAATGAGGCTGATGTACTAAGCAGAACTAGCATATGATTGCTGGGCAAACCTTTGATTTTCATAAATGCTAGATGTCTCCAAAGCACTGTAAAAACAATGTGTTGGAGTCCTCTGTAGTAGGGTTTTAAAAAATCCCCATTTAAGCATTTGAATGCTAGGGTGATCTGCAACACATTGCACAGCAATTCGTTGCATGCCCCTCTAACACTTACAGGGTTAAATCAACGGAAACTGAAACTTAAAGGGATAGTAATATTCCATAATAAAAGCACCTCTAATTAATCATCATAGTATTTGGACTTTGGAGATTGTTATTTCAATTCTGTCAGAGTTGTAGTTCAAGAGTAATTCAATGACAAAGTATCCCCCTCCCTCCCCTTTTACTGATGTAACACTGTTTAGCCAGATCAGAAGGGAGGTGCCCAGGTAGATTGCAGAGAGGGACAATCTTCAATTAAGATAAGGAAAAACCTGAAAAACTTGTCAAGGGGGGCAGGGCTTTCATTGTTCTCATAGGAAGAAGATTGTTTCCTGCTGTTATCTGTCTGGTCTATGGACTGCATTCCACATCTGAGAAGAGATTGCTTACACTAGGTAAAAGGGATGGGAGGGGAAACTTTGCTTGTGAATATCTCTCAAACCATAAAGGTTTGAGAGATAAGAATTATATCGTTCTTCATGTTTTTTTAATGCCTACAAAATAAGATAAAGATATAACAAAGTATTACTATCCCTTTAATTGTTTCATTTGCTCCCTTTTGTGCAGTTATTCTGTTCTAGAATTACTCCTGTTTCATTCTGACAGCTCCAGTAATCAGTAATCCTCTTATACTTCAGCCACTGCCCAAAGAAGCATAAGGCACTTAAGAGTGTTTTACCTGGATGAGTCATAGTCACAGCCTCTTCATTGGACATATTATTGTAGATGACGACAGCCGTGGCATTGTGAGATGCGGCACGCAGTATCTTCTCCTTGAATGTGCAGTTTCCCCTCTGCAGCAGTGCTATCCAGTGCTTTGTGTTTGGTGGCACATGGAAACGCGTTTGAGGGTCACAGCCAAGTCGATCAGCCACTAAAGAGATAAGGAGAGAAAAAAAAATAGGTGAATAGTCCGTCTTGTTTTTACCTAAATCCTTAAAGTAAATTAAAGATTTGTACACTAACAAAACAGTAGGATACTATTACTATTGTGCACTAAAATATCTCTGGAATTAACTAACACTAATTAGCTAAGAAACTCATGCAGAAATGTCCTCAGTATGTGGTTTGTGCCAGTGGGAGGGTAGTGGGGAAGTGTATTCGTGTTTCAGGACATTTGATTGTTCTGTGCCCTTTTTAACTCTACTTATAAGGAGCAGAGGAAGCTGTCAATACATAACTTAGTTTTCCTGTATATGCTATAGGGCAGGCACTGAGGCTTGCATTAAGGTCTTAATAGTGGAAAAGTGGATGCGCGGGTATGCAAGGATAGTCAAGGCTACCAGCAGTTAAATACTATCAATGGTTGGATGATCGGAGTTGTAGTCCTCAATAGCTGACTACCCCTGAACTAATGAATCCATACTCTTTTTTACAAACCTGAAAGTGCAGGCACATGATTAGTATGCCTATGCCCTCCACAGATATAAGCTGCACCATCAGATGTGCACATAACCCCATCACATGGTCTGTATTATCGTTTGCCTTAATGGTATCAAATGCTTAGTTTTACTGAAATCAAAGACAAATTCCATTTCTGTCAATAGAGCTTTCTCATTGATAAAGAAGTCTCACCTCCCAGAAAGTTACTGCTATTTAAATAGTAGGGTGCAATAAAGCTTCAGTCAGTTAATCTTTTTTCTTTAATCATAATGGACAAGGAGATATTAGATTACTAAGAATTACCTTCTGATGTAACAGGGGCCATTGCTGAGGTACAGCTCAGTAGCTTAGGGCTATCGCCTCCCCTCTTGCGCCTCGATCCTTCCTCCTCCCTCAGTGAAACCCAAATAATCAGAGGCGTAACTAGAAGCCATGGGGCCCTGGTGCAAGAATTGCCCCCCCATCTCCACACTGCCCCTCAATCTCCACATTGCCCCTTCCACAATGCCCCTCAATCGCCACATTGCCCCTTCCACAATGCCAGGCAATCTCCACATTGACCCCATCTCCACATTGCCTCTTCATCTCCTACCTCCCTGGTGGTCCAGTGGCAGTGGACAGGTCTGTGCCTCTTTCTGCGCAGACCTCTTCTCCCGCGTGGTTCTCTTCAGTAATGCAGAGCGCTGGGAGATGATGTCATCTCCAAGTGCTCTGCATTACGAGAGTCCCTGTCTGCCGGAGGGAATACTAATCTCCCTCCATCAAACCGGCACTCTCGTAAAGCAGAGCCCCAGTGCTCTGTATTACTTAATTGCGGGCGTCAGGCGAGGTGGTCAAGGGGGAGGCCGGGCCCCTGGAGTGACGGGCCCGGTCGCAGGCCTGTCACTCCAGACCACGCCATTGCAAATAATCATATGACCTGGAGAGCCCTTCCCAGTGCGCGTCAAGGTCATGTAGGCAAAGTGAGAGCTGTCATGTGCTTTTACCATATAACAAGTGCCAGTCCACTTGCTGATGTAAATATGCACCCAGAGACAAGCGGACTGGCACTTGTTATATAGTGAGAGAGCACGAAAGAGTTCTCACCTTGCCTCCATGACCTGGACGCACGTGCATTGGAAAGAGAGCGACAGGTCACATCATTATTTGGGTCTCACTGAGGGAGGAGGAGGGATTGAGGCACAAGAGGGGAGGTGGAGGGGAGGCGACAGACAGCCCTAAAGTACTGAGCTGTACCACAGCGATGGCCCCTTTCATGTCAGAAGCTTCTTTATAAACAAATATCTCCGTGCCCACAATGATTAAATAAAAAAAAAAGTAACCGATTGAAGCCTTATTGCACACTACTATTTAAATATTTTGCAATAAAGGCGAGAGTTCCACTAAAACATGGATAAGATGTTTTACCCCAGAATTGATAAATATGTCCCTTAAAGGAATAGTAACACCTTATTATTACTATCCCCCGTAATGTAGATATTTTCAAAATAATTTAATAGCCCCCAGGTTCATCTCGCAAACCTTTATGGTTTGAGAGATAACCAAACACAAAGTTCCCCCCTCCCCCTTCCCTGAAGTCAGCGTTGTATTGACTGCAGGGGAAGTCTGTCGTACGACAGGCTTGCGGCTCTGCAGCTGAGCCAAGATCCCGTTAGTGAAACATAATTATTTAACTGAAACGGTCTTCTACATGTGCTTGGTTTGCAAGCACATGTAAAAGCACATGTAGAAGACTGTTTCAGTGAAATAATTCTTTTTCACCAACGCGATCACGGCTCTGCTGCAGAGCCGCCTGATGAAGTCAGACAGGATATCCCTGCAGTCAGCACAAAGCTGACTTCAGGGAAGGGGGAGGGAGGGGGGGACTTTGCCTTCGGTTATCTCTCAAACCATAAAGGTTTCAGAGATGAACCTGGGGGCTATTAAATTATTTTGCAAATATCTACAATATGGGGGATAGTAATAATAATAAAGTATTACTATCCCTTTAAAGTTTTGCATTGATTCCCTGGTACCTTGAGGTGGTGTCACTTCCCCTCTCTGCCTAGAAGTGGATGTAAATAAGATACACTGTATCCACTGCTAATCCAAGAGAGGAAGCAGCATCACCGCAAAAGGATGGGGTAAAATATTAAAACTGTGTAATTCTTTGCCTTGGACAGCTGTGTTTGCATATAATGTAGATTTTTGTTGTTATTGTTGTTTTTTTTATTAAAATGGACTGAATATCTTTCTAGTTCATAACATACCACACTGGGGGTGGTAAATGGGATCTTTTACTTCTTCAAAGAGGATCCTGTTAGATATCTAGCTTGAGTGCAGAAGGGATGCAATGATCATAATGACTGGAATATATTTCTTTAAATATATATTGGGCTCTTCTCTTACAGCGGGGTCCCTGTTTTACTGAAAATATTAGCATAGCTTTAACTCCTTAAGGACCCATGACAGTCCTGGACCTTCATCGGTTGTTATACCCTTAAGGACCCAGATGTCATGGAATTCCCGTCTCCCCGTGCGGCCGCACGCTGTTCGGGGAGTCTGGAATCGGATTGTGCAAAAAAAAAAAATGTAAAAAAATGCTCCGTGGTCCTTAAGTGACCGCAAAATGCGTGCGCGGCCGGTCCTTAAGGGGTTAATGGAAGGGTAGTAGCCATTGGTGTCCCCAGTTACAGCAATGTCTGTGCAGCAGTAGCTAGCTTTTTAAGCTAATACCCACTAAATGTTTTTAAGTGTTTATACACAGCCGTGGTAAGGATCTTCTTCCACAGGATTAGTGAGCCCCACAAGAGTTAAGTGAAATAAGTGGTATAACTACTGTGTTTTAAACACCAGGTGCTTAAGAGTAAAGTTCTCAGCCTTGACAAAGTGCCAGTTAGGAGACAGGAAATGTGCCAGTTCCCCTGTGAGACATACTCTCTGTAGTCTGAAAAGTGGATGATAATGGTAACCTTGCTAGGAACGTGTTCTAATAAAGCTGAAGATTTCATGCAATTCCTGGAAGCTTCAAAGCCAAGTTTTTTCTAAGTTGTTGTGATCTATGGGGCAGCCAGACAAACATTATTATGAGTAATGGTCATGAGCTGGCCTGGGTGGCATATGATGGCTTTGCCCCAGCCCCCCTGGAAAACGTTCTACGGACACCACAAGTAATGGTATAATTGTGATGAACATGAACATGTCCAGTGTCTGTGAGCAGGGTTGGATTTCACAATAGGCAGGGCTTTGCAATGCGTTGCGTACCCCTCTGGCACTGAAAGGGTTAACTGCAGGACACTTATGAAATTTCTGTTCTGCAGGACCACAAATGAATCAGTGCAAACCTGCATGGTGATTTCCATAATTAGCCTTCATTTATAGGGATATCTGGGGGGAGATTCACTAAGGCGTGAGAAAGAGGTGATAAACTTCTCCAGTGATATCACTTCTCCAATTTCTATGTTATTCTGTGGAGCCAATTCACCAAGATTTGTACACCTTTATAGATCTTAGTGCATAGGCTCTATAGAATAACATAGGAAATGTTGAAGTGATATCACTGGGGAAGTCTTCTCGGCGTTATCACCTCGTTATTACACCTAAGTGCAATAACCCCCCTGTCCATCTTAGGTGAAGTTGATATGCTTCATAATTTTCATAATTGTTCATCTTTTGCTTTCTGCATGGTGTTTTATGCGATGTTGCTGGGGGGCAGGGCTGGTGGGTGGGGCATTACCATGAATGTTTAGACCTACTGACACCTCTTTATGTAACTGAATAAATGGTTTAGAAGACCAAATTATTTTATTTACACAAACTATTTTGTAAACACATATACCGAAATGTAATCTTTTGAGTGCCAGAGAGATTGCATAGAAATGCGTTCGATACCACCTCTCTGGCACTCATAGGGTTAAACAAACAGAAATGTGACCTTTATTGCTGTGGAGTAATGTGATATACTTATATTCACTCCCCACCATCTGATCTCCTAAAAAGAGGGACACCAGTGTGGGAGACGAGGGATTTGGGTCTCAAAGAGGAACACAGGGAGGTATGATTGTCTGGATCTCAAGTGATGTTATAGGAGAGTTAAAGGGATAGTAATGTTTCACAAAAAATCAGCTTGGATTAATCTTCATAGTATTTGGGTCATGGAGAGCATTATTTCAATACTGTCAGAGCTGTAGTTCAAGAGTAATTGAATGATAAAGTATCCCCTTTCCGCCCCTTTTACTGATGTAACACTGCTCTCCTCAGAGCAGCAAGACTGTCCAGATGGATCGCAGAGGGGCATAATCTTAAGTGAGCATAAGGAAAAACCTGAAAAACCTGTCAAGGGGAGCAGGGTTTTCCTTATGCTCACAGTAAGAAGATTGCCCCTTGCTGCATCCTGTCTGGTCAAGAGACCAGATTCCACATCTGAGGGGAGGCGGCTTACGCTAGGTCAGTGGTTCTCTATGGCACAAATTCTATAAAGATTAATCGGAGCTGCTGTTTTTGTGCAACATTACTATCCCTTTAACTTTGAGAATGCATTGAAGCCAGCACTAAAATCCAGAAAGTCAGACACTCCTGTGCCGGAGACGTCCCAGGTTGTACAATGACAAGACATTGTTGACCGCTAACAAGCTCAGAGTACAACATTGAAAGACTCATTTGTGTTGCAAGTAAAAAAAAAAATCATCTATGAAAAATGTTTCCGTTATTATACATAAACAAACACTCGTTACCACACATAACAAGTTCTTTTGTTCTCCCAACCTGCAACAGTCCGATTGCCCAAACGAAAAACAGAACAAGATCTCTAAAATCTCTTTACAATTATATCACGCTGATTTTGGTGACAAAAAAATAACAGAGGAGAAAGCCTTTTTTTTTCTTTTGCAACATGTCTGTTAGTAGTGATTACAGGGAATTAGATGTTAGGTGCAGCAATGACAAAGAACAGATTTGTTGAAAATTTGATGTGTGTTGATGTTCAAATAGCTGTCAAATGACAACATATTCACTTGGGAAAATGCCATCTGTTTTATATTCAGACAACTAGATCCACAGCAGATGAGAGGATAATATAAACTTTACTACAAGACAACAGCTACTCACAGTAGCCAAAGGGGTACGCTTTCAATGTATCTACCCCGAAGAAGTAGCTTAACCTTTTGAAGACCATAGAGGGTGTGCAAAGAATTGTGACACAATTATCCCTCTTTACCTCAAGGGGTCAACTTTATATCCACTGACTCACTACAAGAATTATCTATAGGAGAGATGGACAAAAGGGACCATATACATCTATCATGGCTCCTTCTTAAGTTGACCACATGTCCTGGATTTCCGGAGACAGTCCCGTATTTTAACCCTTTGAGTGCCAGAGGGGTATGCATACCTCTGTGGCACTCAAAGGGTGAAACATGAGTCCCAAGTACCCACGCATCTCCTTCCATGCATGCATTATCGGCAAATGAAGATTCACATAATGGAGATCCATTGACTACTGTTACAAAACATAACACCTGTGCTGGACTGCAAGAAAACAGTCTGCACGCCTTAGCTACAAGAAAATTGTGTTACAGCTCCTGCTTGGCAGTTCTCCCTAGCTGTACAACTATATGCAGTGGCCATTTTCTTGTATCCCTGCCATTTTCTGTCACAGCAGTTAATGGGTCATTCTCTATATTGTGATTAGAAATTTGTGGTGCTCTGGGGAAAGCATTGATGTTTGGTGATGTCAGCACTGGGGTCTTGTGACCCCAAACTGAGCAGTCACATTAGAGCCAAAATGGAAGCTCTCTGACTCTCTCAGACGTGCTTCTGAATGGCAGAAAGGTGGTCACCCTACTCTCCATTCTCTTCCGGTGCAGCAGGAAATGGAGAACTTTTACATCTTTCCATTTTTTTTCCACTAAAAAGGAAACTTTTCCTGTCTTCTACTGACACCATTCCTCTATCAACCCCCATGCAGAAATGTGATCTTAATACTGTTGGAGAGTTCAACAAAAGTCTTCAAGGAGAAGCAGCATTTGCTAATAATAACAACCCTACACTTACCTTATATGGCCAGAAAATCCTAATGTTTCCTGTACATTTTTTCTTGTGCTTTTGTTCAAGAGATAAGGCAGAATGCATGAGACTAATTAATCCTTTAAGAGAAGGCAGAATGAATAAGACTAATTAACCCTTTAAGGACCAGTGAAGCAAGGCACTGCATACCCATCTTGTCCCTAAAGGGTTAAGACAACCATATACAGTGGGCAGAATCTGAGTGCTGTAGTCATGTTAGCATCTGTTACTTCCACCTTCAAGCACATGGCATCCAGGACTGACTGACCATGTTATTTCTTGAATCAAAGAGTAAAGAAAAGATTCTGAAAGGACCATTAGAATTTTATGGACATAGAAAGGTAAGTGGAGGATTATTATTAATTTCTTCCCCTTAAAGGCAAAGGTCGTCAGTAGTTTAACCTCCAGTTGTTGGCGACTATAACTCTCACGATCCCCAAACAACTGCTTGGGAGTGATGTGAGCTGTAGACGTCCAATAGCTGGAGGTCTATTAATTGATCACACACCTGCCATAAATAGGTGATTCCGAATGAGTTTTCAAAGTCACCTATATTATTTTAGGAAAAAGAGAGAGGGCACCTTATACAGTAGAATCGCTTGGACAATAAGAGTGTAATATACAGCAATCTTCATACTATATACTCAGAAAATAAATGGCCACATGTGTAACACATCAGCAGGTGAAGGATATTAAATCTGCCTCCACGCAGATCTCAATATGACATTGAGCATCGACTTCAAAGTAGAAGGCGATTTCTCTTTAACCCCTTAACGACTGGTAAAGTGCCAGGACCGTCACAGTTTGGTTTTTTTTTCCCTTAAGGATCTGTGACAGTCCTGGAATGTCACAAAATCTACTCTTAAAAACTCCTGTGGGAGCTCTGTAAGCACAAACGGGGTCTGAAATTGACTGCTCCAAGACAGGAGCGGTCTCTCTCAAGCTACCGCTCAGCGCACCTGTACACGTCACAGGTCACATGCCGGCACGCCGAAAATGTTCAAAGCAGTCCCTAAGGGGAGGTCGCATCCCTGGACCTCTGGTCGTTAAGATGTTAAAAAAGAAAAAAAAGAGAAAAATGGGCAGGCAACAGACCAATGCAAAACACACTAAAGGATGGCGCTGATCAGAAAGTCGTTGTTAAAGTATAGCTGATACTCACATAGAAAAAAGTTGGTGAGAATTCTTTCTTTGTGTTGTATACTAATACCAATTGATGAAAAGGTTAAATATAATCTTAAAATGGGTTGATTACAGTTTATACTTTACACAAACGTGTTTTTAGAGACGATGTGTCTCATTGCATTTTAATAAACCCACTGAGTATCTATAAGATACAGACCAAGGTACATTTCCTTTGGGAACTCGATCAGGGACGAGCTGAAATTCCCCTGTTGGTATACGCCGCTGAATGGAAGAATTCTCCTTTCTTCTATGTGAATATCAGCTATACTTTAACACCAACCTTCTGGTATTAGCTCCCTACTTTTGTGTGTTTTATATAATGTTAACCATTTTTTTTTAAAAAGTAGTTTATCAGATATTTACATTTACTTATCAATTCATGTAAATGAGCTAGTAGTGACCAGAAGGTGGCAGTTGGATGGGGAGCAGAGTGGAATGCAATAACTGTTAAATAATGATAAATATTTAATATACTATTGTTTTACATTAAAAATAGGTAACAAACATAGGTGGCTGTGTAATCTCTTTAAAGCCTGTTTCACATGGGGGACATCACAGAAACTCTGATGCATATATGATGTTGGTCATGCAGAAAGAAAGCCCTGTATCCTGTGGTGCCTTTCATACAGGTGGCTATCTCTGTGTGTGACCGCACTAAGATGCAACATGTTTTAAATGATCTCATATAGGAACACGTGAAGATGCAATAGCAATGATCTGCTGTCTGTCTATTCGAGGGCCATGTAGATACTTCACATGGATGACAATGGTCATCCAAAACTGGAGAAATGCAGGGACATTGGTGTTTCAGAAGGGTAACTGGAATGTGGCAGCCTCGATGCTGCCTTCCAATCACCAGTGTGCAAGGGGTTTAAAAAAAATGTAGGATCCTTTCATGGACTAGGCTGGGGGAAAGATATACACTATAAAAGTCTCCACTATACACAGCTAGTACTATGGTGCTACAAATGGTTGCAATTAATTTCCACTATGAAACACACATTTCAAATCCTAATAACTTACAGTTCAAAAGTACACACAGAAGTTTAACCTTCTGAATGCCCCTTAGCAGGAATTCTCTTTCTTCCTAGGGAGTCTTAGCAATAGAACTATTGGGGGGGGGGGGTTATTTATTTCTCAGTCCTTATCTTCAGATTCTCCAAGAGGTCGCAGCTCTTCTAAATCACCGGTGGGAGTTGCAATATTTCTAAAGCAACAAAAAGAAGGAGAAAGGGCGCAAGTCTAAAAGCAAATCTGAGGTTACAGAGCAGGTAACCATATTGTATTTGGAAGTAGCTGCAGGGCAGAGTTTATAACTTCAATTTAGACCAAAAATAGCTTAAAAAAATGAAGACAATTTTAGTCATATTCAATATATAACCTAACTATTTAGGCTAAGTTATATAGAGGTGATACATCCCCTTTAAGAACCTTTAAAACTAACTATATTTTTAGAGTTTGTGTGAAAGTGTGAAAGCTAAAGTCCCCATTGCTAAATGCATTAAGAAAAGTGTTTTTTTTTTGTTTTTTTTTGTTTTTTAAAGTAAGCACACACCCACACTGCCCTTTTTTATGAACTAGTGTAGGAACATGCAACTCCTGGCTTTCCAGAGCTGGAAACTTTAAAGGGATAGTAATAATTGAAAATAATTGTATTTTAGATTGTAGCCCTTAAAAAAACATGAAAAATGATATAAGTCTTAAAGGTTTGGGAGATATTCACATGTAAGATATAGTAAAATTCTCTTTTCCTGGCTGTTTCAGCTAAGTCTGCCATCTAGTGGACAGATTTGGAATTCGGTCCACAGAGCAACCGGCAGCTCTTTAGCAGTGCCGAGATCACGATGTTTGAAAAGAACTACTTAACTGGAACTATCTACAAAGTGTGCCTGGCTTGAAAGCACACTTTGTAGACCATTCCAATTAAGAAATTCTGGAGAGGCACAACCGGTCCCGGGACCGGATTCCAAATCTGAAGGGTGGAGCAATGACGTTACTCCAGGGGAAACTTTACTTCTGAATATCTCCCAAAACATAAAGGTTTGGGAGATAAGACTTATATAATTTTTCATGGTTTTTTAAGGGCTACAATATAAAATAAACTTATTTTCAAGTATTACTATCCCTTTAATCCCATCGTCCCCAACAAACCGCTGTAGAGCCAAAGGCTGCCTAGCCTAGGCTAGTGTGTGCTTGTTCAAGCCAATCAAATATACTTATTCCTTCAAAACGATCTGAAGTTTATCCATGACTGCAGCAATGCCCAGAATATCTGATACACGGGTTTCTCCAATACTTGATAAATACACCCCAAGGAGCTCATATTCATCTGGTTTATTCTTAGTTAATTTTTAATTATTTGAAATTGTATAATTTATTTTTATAGTTCTTGTACTTACATTTTTCTTTATGACCCAGTCTTTGTGAAACTCACAATCCATTATTTAAGATGTTTTAGTTACTGTAGTTAAAAGCTTGGCAAAATGAACCATGTTTTAAAATATAATAGCAAATCTAGGCCTAGGTTCCATAACAGGTGATAAATATCACTGGTCTCTATCACTGGTCTTATAGATCTCTATGGGAAAATACGCAGCAAAAAAAAAACAAAAAACACTGATAAAGTTAAGAACTGCAATGGAATGCAACACCTAAGTAACTCACAGAGAATTCTGGACTGAACTTAGGAGAGGGGAAGTACTAAAACGATTCTAAGTAAAACTAGGCACTGGAACCCATTTCTTAGTGCAATGCATGGCTAATACTGCAGATAATGGTCCTCTGTATGTCATTTCTGTAGAAGGAAAGGCAGCGGGGAAAGTTTATGTGGAATTAAGGGTGTACCTTTGCTCTGCTCCTTGTTTAAAGGGACAGTAATGTCCCATAAAAACGTTTATAGTTTTGTAGGGGAGAAGAAAATAAGCTGAATTGCACAAACCCCATCTCTCAAACCTCTATGGTTTGAGAGATATAGGAGTTGAAAGTTCCCCTCTCCCTCCCCTTCTCCTGATATCAGCGTCTAGCTGACAGCAGGAGATCCTGGTCCGGGGACCAGCAGGCAGCTCTGAAGAGATCGATTTCTGTCCAATGAGAGCACTACAGCTTACAGGCAGAACTCCTCCGTCATCGGAGGAGGCTGGATAGAGAGAGGCAGAGCGGCACACTGTGGTACACATCAGGTAACTGCAGTCTGCCCAGAAGTAGGTGCAGGGCTGTATTTATTCTTTTAATACACTTTTCACTATATTTGATATATAACAAAACGATTCAGACAAAGTCGTATAGGGGTGATAGATCCCCTTTAAGGGATTTAATAAGGTTCAGAAGGGAACCATTCTAGAACAAGAAGACATGGCTACTGGAGGGTGGCAAGAAAAGAGGAAATGTAAGAAAAATACTATACAGAAATGGTGATAGAGCCACTGAATAACCTGGTAGAAGATGGTACGAGTTAAAACAGTGAGTTTAAGAAATTGGGAAAAATATATGACTAGTGATGAAATAAGTCTGAGTTTCTTTAATAAACAGGAAAAAAGCAGACTAGATGTGTCTATTGGTTCTTATCTACAGTTAAAATGAAATTCTACAAAGGGGAGAAAGTACTGTGTAATAAGGGTAATAATGGTACTCCCAATACCGAGTTATGTTGTACTCGAGAGTAATTGCATCTCAGTTTTGCATTTTTCTTCCATGACCTGAAATCTTACAGTGGTGCTCTTGCTACAGCAGCCAAAGGAGAATTATTGTCACCGACAACCATTGTCCATAGACTCCTGTAGTAACAGCTCCATTTCATGCCGTGGAAGTTCTGATCCAAAAAGATAGACGTTTGAGTCGCAATAACTTTTGAATAAAATGTCTCTTAGTAGTGAGAGTACCCCTGGTTTACTCAGCAGGATACACTTTGGAACATACATTTTTTCCATAGTAAGAGATGTTATCCTTTTAAATGAATACAAACAACTAAAATGGTATGCATATGAAATTAAAATTCCTGCACTTCAATTACATTTCTCATTTTGGTTCCCGAAGGCTAAAATGAAGTCCAAGATAAGCCCCTATGGAGTATACATCCAGGCTTTTATGCAGGGCTCCTAGCACCCTATAACCACAAGAAATCTTAACCCCTTAAGGACCATTGCCGTGCCAGGACCGTCACGGCGGTCCGGCACTTAAGGACCAATGACGGTCCTGGCATGGCATGGAGTTCAGTGCTCCCGGCGCAGCTGCACGCCGCTCCGTAAGCCATGAATCGGAAGGAATAATTAAAAAAAAATGCCCCTTGGTCCGCAAGTGCCGGCCGCGTGTGCACGCTGGTCCTTAAGGGGTTAAAGCAATAGTAATGTTATAAAAATATGCTGGATTGTTCAGTTTACTTTTATATAATGCATAGAATCTCTGTATCTTTGTATTCTTCTTGAAAATTGATATAAAAGTCCCCCACCTCCCGCCCTTTCCATTATGTCAGTCATAGTTCCCTCAGATTCTAAAGACGGTTCAGACGGATAACAATGAGGAACAATATTGTTACAGTATAAAGAAGAACTTTCCCTCCTTTGTCAGGAGAGCAGGGTTTGCCTTATACTGACAAACACAATATTTTACCTTGTTGAGATACGTCCAGTCAAGTAACCGGATTTTGAATCTAAGGGAAATATGACAGAAGTAATGGAAAAGGGTGGGAGGAGGAAACTTGAAATCCGTTTTCAAGAAGAATACAAAGGTGCAGGCGCTAAGATGGATACTATGTATTATATAAAATTAAACGGAACAATCTGACGTATGTTTATATTATAATGTTACTTTCCCTTTAATAGGTAACTCTGAAGTAACAATGCAGTATTGTCTGTAATCTGGCAGATAAAGAAATGCCTTTTTCAGTAACACAGGTGTGGATACTTTTCCCAATACATTCACTCGCTGCCTTAGATTATCCTTATATAATAATTTGCTAGGATGTTTGTCACATTGCAGTCATGCACAGCAGAGACTGCCCGCATGATTGCGTCATGTGAGTGAAGCAATGCGTTGGGTACCCCTCTGGCACTCAAAGGGTTAACATTACCCGGCCCTTGGCACGTGTACACAGGCTTTTACACTAGTTCTTTATAAGCTGCACACACAGTTGCATAAGTCATAAATCAGAAAAGCAAGTTTAAAGGGATAGTAATACTTCATTTTAACTTTATTTTATTTTGTAGGCATTAAAAAAACATGAAGAATGATATAAGTCTTATCTCTGAAACCTTTATGGTTTAAGAGATATTCACAAACAAAGTATCCCCCCCCTGTTCAACCAGATAAGAAGGGAGGTGCCCAGGTAGACTGCAGAGAGGGACAATCTTCAATTAAGATAATGGAAAAAGCTGAAAAACTTTTCAAGGGGGGAAGGGCTTTCATTGTTTTCATACAAAGAAAATTGTCCCCTTCTGTTATCTGTACTGTCATACAACCAGACTCACATCTGAGAAGAGATGGCTTACACTAGGTAAAAGGGGCGGAAGGGGAAACTTTGCTTGTGAATATCTCATAAACCATAAAGGTTTGAGAGATAAGACTTATATCATTCTTCATGTTTTTTTAATGCCTACAAAATAAAATAAAGTTAAAACGAAGTGTTACTATCCCTTTAAGATTGTAGGGATCAAGGATTAAATATGTTTTACACATGCTATAATAATTTAGTTGATATAAAATTAGTAGGTGTTAGCCTTCTTTTAACCCCTTGATGACCAGAAGGTTAGCAATGAATTACCATACAATGTGCTGCACGTTTTGAAATGTGTTGCGTAGCCCTCTGGCACTCAAAGGGTTAATTAAAAAAAAAAATTGCAGTGCACATTTAGATATACTAAAAACAGTAATTTGACAATTCCTAAAGCCTTACTCCCTTGAAGCCCAGAGGTGTGTGCAAAGAATTGCTTCCCAATGTAAACACTGGTCCTCCAAGGGTTAAATTATAAATACAAGTCACCAATCATAAAGGTCAAACCTGTTTATCCTGTCCCTATTATCAGTTTATTCTGGACCAGAAAACACTTTCAACCTTCAAATAAACTTTAAAGTGATAGTAATACTTCCAAAAAAATTATTTTATATTGTAGCCATTTAAAAAAACATTAAAAACGATATAAGTCTTATCTCTCAGACCTTTATGGTTTGAGAGATATTCACAAGCAAAGTTTCCCCCTGAGTAACCTCACTGTTCTAAGCTGTCAGATTTGGAATCCGGTCTGCAGACCAGCTCTTCAGCAGAGCCGAGATCGAGAGATATAAACACAACTACTTCATTGGAATGGTCTACAAAGTGTGTATGGTTTGCAAGCACACTTTGTAGATCGTTGCAATTAAGTAGTTATTTTTATATCTTGTGATCTCAGCTCTGCTGAAGAGCCCCCGGCTGGTCTGCAGACTGGATTCCAAATCTAACCACTAGATGGCAGACTTGACCATTTTGGTAACTGAGGGGGAAACTTTACTTGTGAATATGTCTCAAACCTTAAAGGCTTATATCGTTTTTTTAATGTTTTATAAATGGCTACAATATAAAATACATTTTTTTGTAAGTATTACTATCACTTTAAACATACTAAAAAAAACATCCAAGGAGGATAAAACATAAAAGCAATAATATATAGCATTTTTAATTTTTTTCCTAAACCTAAAATAACAATGAGTTTTTACAGTTATGACAGTGTTTTCCTTTCCCCGATAACATGGTGCACTGAGCTAAAAAAACACAAGTCATGTGTATAATTTACGAACACCGAACAATGCTAAAGAGTATATTTTCTTGCTGAAAAAGCTGTCAGGATGTCCTGTGATGTAAGAGGAATGTGTGTCTATTGATAAACCTGTCAATCAAGGCATGTTCCTTTAGAGTTTACGTGTTGCAATGCAGGAGGACAGAAGCCTGTGTGATATGTACCCAGACTTCTCTGTGAAATGGTGTTTTTCCATACAGTGCCGGCTTTTTATTCAAGGCACAGTGCCTTTAGCTCCATCCACACCCCCATTCCTCTCATAACCCTGCCCACCAGTCCCTTTCACTATCCCCTGGCACAGAAAATACCCTTGGCCTATAACAAGCAAGGACAAAAAATGCTTGGTTACTAGAGAGATGTCCAACGCATTGCATTGATACATAGGGGTGAGGAGCAGCCACACTCTCCTTCTGTAGAAGTATCTGAGCGGCACTGTGGGAAACATTCAGTAAGCTAAAGAGATGCAATTCCAGAGCAAAGCAACCACACCTCAGGTGACACATAAATCGCGATGATTTATAAGATGCCCATATAGGCATAAGATGGCCTATGATTAAGTGAACTGTTTCATTAAATGCGTTAGGCAGGTTGTGGTGTGTCTTTTTTTGTTTCTATTCATTCCTCAGTATACCTGCGTTTTGTTTTTATAATTTGCATAAATAAACTTTAAGTTTATATTACATTTCTGTCTGGCTGTGATATTCTGGCGGCTCAGTCGAGCGCTTCTTTCTATGCAAGTATGGCTTATGTGTCTGAGAAGCTGAGAAGAGTGTTTTATAGACTACTAGTGTAAAAGCCCGTGTACATGGGCCAAAGTGCGTATTTCCTTTCATCAAGCAGCCGGGGCAGGTCCTTTGTTCTGCCACGGACGCCCTGCGTCTGCGCATTGCTCTCCCTGCTGGCTGACGTCACATTTGGCGGTCCTCTTCTACTTCTAGCTTCATGTAACAGGCACTGCATAGACACACAGCCGCGCCTTCCAGAGTGGTGCATTCCTCCTTACTTCCCCCAATGTGATGGGGACATCCAGAAATACCACAACTGCGGGGCCCAGTAATTACTTTTTTCAAGCAGCCCAGTGCAGACTGGCCAGCACCCAATCAGCTGGCCTGCGTTCCAGCAGTCTCTACTGTGCAGCAAATCAGCTGGCCTGTGTTCCGGCAGTATCTACTGCGCAGCCAATCAGCTGGCCTGCATTCTGGCAGTCTCTACTGCACATGACTGCATCGGACAAATAAACATATGGCCTTTTATATTATAGGAGGATATGACTTGGGAGGCCATAAATGCATTGCAAAGCAATGTGATGTAGACTTCTCTAGAATTTATGGTGTTAACAACTGCATTTAAATCACTCGGAATTTTTATTTCTGCCTTATGCTATTGATGGTTTACTCCAAAATGGAAAACCTTTATCTTACAAATTTCGGCCACTATGTGTCCATTTGGTAATGGTTTAACCCATACTCCTTTGACACTCAAAGGGTTAATTATTATTTGGCGACGGAGACATGCTTGCTGACAGAAACCGGTTTATGCTGAATACCATAAGGAACAAGAATGCAGAATAAACTAGGATCCAGTCCAGATTGGTTTCCTTGTGTACAGCACTGGGATTGGACCAGAGGAGCATAATAACCATATTAAGAACCAGATCATGTGCAACTTTGCAGCTGCCGTTCAATCTCTCATTCTAGGTAATTTCTAATTTTCAGCCTGAATGCTGGAGTTAAACCACTAGGTTTTTGCTTGCTTTCAGATTGCACATTTCTGAGAAACAAATTATTCCTGGTCTGCAAGATGGCCAGTTATCTCCATTTTTTTCTTCCATGAGCTCAAAAAAAAAATCACATTCTGCTGACAGAAAAAAATTGTAAATGCAAATTCAAATGAGCCGTTCAGTTGGTAGGTCCCTAGCAAGAACAGTTCACTGTGGGTTATATGCACCAACATGGAGTCATTCCGAGGCAAACTAACTGAAGAAAATGTGATTCAATTCCTCTTAAAGGTATAGAAATGTGTACACTAAAGTAGATCTCCGGGTCTTCTCTAAGGTAAACCTAACAACCTAACACATTGTGCTAGGTTTAATAATTTACTTTGATGTAGCTCAAAAGATATTAAATGTAGAAATAACCCCTTCCCTCCCCTTCTGGCCACCTCCCCTTAGAGCAGCGAGGGACAATCTTCAGTCAGGAAGTATAGGAAAAACCCAGTTCCCCTTGACGAAGGAGGGCAGGATTTCCCTTTGCTTACTGAAGATTGTCCCTTGCTGCATCCGTCCGGACCACACAGAGGCAGAGTGACACGCCAGAAGAGGCGGGAGGGGGATCTTTCTACATTTAATATCTTTTGAACTATATCAAAGTAAGTTAATAAACACAGAGCAGTGCGTTGGGTTTACAATACAGAAGACTCGGAGATCTATTTTATTGTACAGCTTACTATCCCTTTAAATTATGTTTTTTCTTCCTTGAATGCTAGAAAGGTCTCCATCGCATTGCTTCTCAATGTGTCAGAGATCTTTCTTGTATTCAAGAGGTTAAATCACCAATTGGAATTTTTGAAAAAGTTTTCAGATGGTTTGTCTCAGAATTGCCCCACTTTTGACTTTGTGCATATGGCGAAACATGTTTCAAATACTCTAAAAAGGACTTGGCCTTTCCAGCTGGAGTACAACTCCCATCATCCTTAGATAAATACTGGAGTTGTAGTCCAACAATAGCTGAAGGTCAGCAGGTTGCCCACCCTCTCTCTAAGACAGAGATGTCCAAATTAAGGCCCCGAAGGCAATGAACCATGCTCAGCCCTTGGGAATGCCCAATCCTGTCCTTCCTGCAAATCCTATTAAATAATAAAAATGTGGCCTGGAACATTTTATTTGTCCCCTATGGTACAGTTAGTTTGATCCAGAATCGGATTAACCCTTACAGTGCCATAGGGGCACAGAACATATTGCTTTGCGTTCCGTACTCTTTTGGCACTGAAAGGGTTAGAGCAATGCACTGGAGACCTCTCCAGCATTCCTGGATCAAACCAACTGTGCCACTGGGAAAAAACCCACTGATAAAAGCCCCATTGAAATCAATGTAAAATGTTATAAATTTCCTTTTGCGCAGTTTCTTAGTAAATCGGCCATGGAATATTGAACAGGGTATTAGCATAAAATGTTCCAATGTGCAACCCAAACATAAAGGTTAATTCCTTCAAAACTATTTATAGTAAAAATTATGTAAAAATTGCTAATACAATATATAGGCAGATGTACATCTTCTGTGAAACAAATGAAACATCTCGTAGGCTGACAGGTCCACACTGCAACACACTGGTGGAGTTTCGCTAAGGTGATAAGGAGGTGATAAAGTGGAGATGACATCTCCAGTAATATCACTTCTCCAGTTCCTATGTTATTCTATGGAGCCTATTCACTAAGATCTCCAAAGTTGGAAGAAATCTTAGTGCGTTGGCTCCACAGAATAACATAAAAATTGGAGAAGTGATATCACTGGAGAAGTCATCTCCACTTTATCACCTCTTAGTGAATCTCCCCCATTGAGGGCTATGTAGTAAAGAGGTGGTAACAAGGAGAAGACTTCTCCAGTTCTATGGAGCCAATTCACTAAGATTTCTTCAGCTTTGGAGATCTTAGTGAATAGGCTCCATAGAATAACATAGGAACTGGAGAAGTGATAAACTGGAGATGTCTTCTCCTCGTTATCACCTCTTTATCATTCCTTAGTGCATAACTCCCAATATGCATTGTAAAACTCTCTGGTCCTCAAAGGGTTAATGTGCCATTACATATTTAGTAGGATATGGTCCTCAAATTAATTATTCTTTTCTCCGACTCACTTGAATGAAATAATTGGACCCTTCAACTCTAAGGGACGTATGTTCAAAAGATAAGTGGAGGGATCTGGAGCAATTCAATTGTGCTATGCGGAGAACTAAAAATGCCTATTGATTGAAATGGGAATTTTAACCCCTTGAATGCTAGAGAGGTCTCCAAGGCATTGAGAAGCAAAGTCTCAAATGCCTTGGAGAACTCTCTAGCAGTAATGGACTTAACCCTTTGAGTGCCAGAGTGTTACGGAATGCATTGCAAAGCTATGCATTCCGTACCGCTCTGGCACTGAAAGGGTTAAAATTTTACATTAAAATATATAGGATTTTTTTTCTACATTTTTATTTTTCTCCTATAGTGCATTTGGTTTGCTCCAGAATTTTTGCTCCGGAATTTTCTTCTGCACATACAGCCCTAATATGTTATCAGAGGAACTGACCTTTCAGAGCCATCATTTTCACACATTGCAGCCAGATGGTTTATATTAGTACAATACTCTCATTCGTCCTACATGCAGTAAAGATACACATTTTCTTACAGAGCATTCTTGAATTATATGTTCCAAATTCTAGCTCTTTTTCAACAGTACAAATTGACCTTTCTAAACAAGGAGATGAGTTCTAATTTGAGAAGTTTCTCATTACGTCAATAAAAAAAACACAGGGGAATTTTATTAACCTCTTGGGTACATTCTCAAAGCTCATTATTATGTAGAGTTTTTTATTTTACACGATTTCACTTGTGTTTCTAAAATGACAAAGTTAATTACCCCTATTTGAATGCTCTAAAGGCAGGAGTGCACACAGAATTTTTTTCTCCAAAATTATGAGAGTTATAGTCCAAAAACAGCTGGAGAGTCGCAACTAGTACCAAGGGGGGTGGAGCTGGAGGCTTGGTTAGTACAGATAATAGGGAGAAGCCTATTATTATTATTCTTTATTATATAGCGCCAACTAATTCCGCAGCGCTGTACAACTGGGAAACCACATCATAACTAAATCACATATGGAACATGGCAGTAGCATTAATTGTATGATTGCAAATAGCAGAAGTTTAAAGGGACAGCAGGAGATCCTGGTCTGGGGACCAGCAGGCGGCTCTGCAGCAGAGCCGAAATCTCGTTATTTCAAAAGAATTATTTAAAGGGATAGTAATACTTTGTTTTATCTTTATTTTATTTTGTAGGCATTAAAAAAAACATGAAGAATGATATAAGTCTTATCTCTCAAACCTTTATGGTTTAAGAGATATTCACAAACAAAGTATCCCCCCCCCGTTTAGCCAGATCAGAAGGGAGGTGCCCAGGTAGACTGCAGAGAGGGACAATCTTCAATTAAGATCAGGGAAAAAGCTGAAAAGCTTGTCAAGGGGGGCAGGGCTTTCATTGTTTTCATACAAAGAAGAATGTCCCCTTCTGTCATCTGTCCTGTCTTACAACCAGATTCACATCTGAGAAGAGATGGCTTACACTAGGAAAAAGGGGCGGGAGGGGGAAACTTTGCTTGTGAATACCTCTCAAACCATAAAGGTTTGAGAGATAAGACTTATATCATTCTTCATGTTTTTTTTAATGCCTACAAAATAAAATAAAGTTAAAACGAAGTATTACTATCCCTTTAATTGGAAAGGTCTAAAAAGTGTGCGTGGTTTGCAAGCACACTTTGTAGACCTTTCCAATGAAGTAATTCTTTTGCAATAACAAGATTTCAGCTCTGCTACAGAGCCTCCTCGAGTTGTACGACTCGAATCTCTTGCTGTCAGCTTTACAGCTGACATCAGGAAAAGGGGAGGGAGGGGGGACTTTGAATACCTATCTCTCTCATACCATAGCTGTTTGAGAGATCGGATTTGGAGCATATTGTTATTTTAACCCCTTAAGGGCCACTGACGTGCCAGGACCGTCAAGGCGGTCCGGCACGTAAGGACCAGTGACGGTCCTGGCACGGCATGGAGTTCAGGGCTCCCTGCGTGGCTGCACGCCGCTCCGAAAGTCCTGAACTGGAATTTTAAAAAATAAAAAAAAGCCCCGTGTCCTTAAGGGGTTAACCTCTACAAAACTGGAGACAATATTTCTGGGACATTACTGTCCCTTTAACTGGTAAAATACAGGAATTGGAGCTGGTAGCTGAAATTGAAAACTATGACTTGATTGGCATAACAGAAACATGGTGGGATGACACACGTGATTGGTCAATCAATTTGGAGGGCTACAGGTTGTTTAGAAAGGACAGGTCAAACAAAAGAGGTGGAGGGGTCTCTCTGTATGTCAAACCGGCGTTATTGCCTCATTTGCAGGAAGATGTATGCGATGGCAGTAGTGAACATGTGGAATCCCTGTGGGTTGAAACAGTCAATGGGTGTAAAAATGACCAGAAAATATTAGTGGGTATTTGTTACATACCACCAAACATTGGTGACCTTGAAGAATCATAGCTATTAGAGAAAATAGAAAATGCTTCACAAATAGGGAGAACTATAATTATGGGGGATTTTAATTACCCAGAAATAGACTGGAACAATGGAACAACTAATTCTGCTAGAAGTAGTATGCTTCTGAACTTGTTGAATGACAATTTTTTTCTCAACTAGTGCAGACCTCAACCAGAGGGGATGCATGTCTGGATGTGGTAATAACTAACAATGAAGAGCTTATCTCCAACATCCAAGTAAGGGAGCACTTGGGGAATAGTGATCACAACATGGTATCATTTGAGATTAATTCAAAAAAAGCTATTTGGTATGGGTTCCACCAAAACAATGAATTTTAAAAAAGCCAATTTTAGCAGGTTTAATTCATCCCTTGGTCTTGTTGACTGGGATGAAACACAAAAGGTAAGTGGAACACCTTCAAAATAACATTACAAAAATATACATACCGTAAAATCTCAGGTATAATACGCACCTGTGTATAATAAACAGGTGTAAATTATACCCAAGATTTTAGGTAAAATAATAAGTTCCTATGTATAATACACCCCCCAAAAAAAAGCCAGGAGGCAGCCTGCAACTCCTCTGAGCATTTGGGTTGCCCTGTCAGGACCTACCATAGATTAAATGCGCATGAACATGCACATTGAATCTATGGTAGGTCCTGACAGGGCAACCCAGATGCTCAGAGGAGTTCCGGAAGCAGAAGAAGCGGGCGGCAAATGCAAAAAAATCTGATTGCCATTTGGAGTCAAGAAGGAATTTTTCCTCCCATTCAAGGCAGAATTTGAAATTACTGAAATAAAGAGTTTTTTTTTTTTGCCTTCTTTTGGATCAACAGTGGTAAACAAGAATAAGAAAAGGGTTGAACCTGATGGACGCAAGTCTTTTTTCAACCTCATGATAGATCGCTTTAAAGGCAATACTTATGATAAATAAATATAGAAGATATGTACTGTTTAAAATACAGTACTGTGGAATGTATTTCATATGTGTACCCTTTAAATGGCCAATTAAGGAAGTGCTAGATCTTAAACCTTTGAATGCCAGAGGGGTACGGAACACATTGCTTTGCAATGCGTTGCATACCCCTCTGGCACACAAATGGTTAATCCCTGCAATGCTAAACACATTTCCAAAGCAGTACTTGGTTCCTTCCACTTGATCAAAAGTATTTTGTGCTAGCAGGACTCATTTGTAGTACAATACCCTGAATCCCTTGCTCATCATCAGAATCCAAGTATAAATTATTATTACCTGCTAAGGCAAATTGTGGACCTGCTTCAGATATTATAAAGCATCCCCATAGGCTATTACTATGTGAAACACTATTTTACAATGATAAAGTTCAGTGTACTCGCTTCAGTTTCCTAAATATATCTTCAAAACTGCTTCGAGATTATTCACTACTATGCAATCCTCCTCATGACGCAGTTATTACAGTTGTTTTACCAGCTGCCTTGCTTATGAGCACAGTATGTTCCTTACATGTCTAGATGTATTACTCTTTTCCAGTTTTGCGTTCAGGCTGCCTGTGAAACATGCATTCAAATAACTTTCAGAAATATCACAAACAGTACAGTACAAGTATCCTGAAAAACAAGACTGTTCAACCTTAAAGGGATAGTAATACTTCATTTTAACTTTATTTTATTTTGTAGGCATTAAAAAAACATGAAGAATGATATAAGTCTTATCTCTGAAACCTTTATGGTTTAAGAGATATTCACAAACAAAGTATCCCCCCCCCCCTGTTCAACCAGATCAGAAGGGAGATGCCCAGGTAGACTGAAGAGAGGGACAACCTTCAATTAAGATAATGGAAAAAGCTGAAAAACTTGTTAAGGGGGGAAGGGCTTTCATTGTTTTCATACAAAGAAAATTGTCCCCTTCTGTTATCTGTACTGTCATACAACCAGACTCACATCTGAGAAGAGATGGCTTACACTAGGTAAAAGGGGCAGGGAGGGGAACTTTGCTTGTGAATATCTCATAAACCATAAAGGTTTGAGAGATAAGACTTATATCATTCTTAATGTTTTTTTAATGCCTACAAAATAAAATAAAGTTAAAACGAAGTATTACTATCCCTTTAATTCCCTTGATTATATATTAATAGGAATGTACCAAATACAGGATTTGGGTCAGTATTCAGGCTGAATAATGTTTTTTTCTATAGACTATGGATAATTACAGGATTCAGTACCTTCACAGCTGGATTTATTTTAGGCAAATAACCTTGGCACCTTTAGATTCGCCCATGACAACACCTTTAATTACCTGACACCACCCCCAGAACTTCCCACTATTTCTTGGGATAGAAAATACCCTTAACACATATCAACAGACATAAAATCTATTGTAAATTACACAGAATCACATAGGCTACGCCCAACACTCTGCAGTGGGCATGGTCTGTAATGCTGCAGTACCCCTCTGCATTTGGCACCATATGCAATTGCCTTATCTGCCTAATGGACAATCAAGCTCTGGGTACAATCATGCATAATCTCTATAGAAAAGGGTAACTGAAACTCCCAAACCTCTTCTCCCATTAAGATCAGGAACCAATCACCAACACCCACTGGAAATTGATCCATAGAGGTTGTTTCGAAAATTCCATTGTATTGAGGTGGCCAGTGGAAGTAAAAAAACAAAGACTTGCTTTCAGCTCACAGGCCAGTGATATTGGGCAAGGGCAACATTATTCTAAGAATGGCTACTAAAATGGTGCATGGTCTAAATTGGGGGGGGATCAATATTTAGACCTTCATCTACCGTAGACTACAGCCAATGGCTGATCAATGATTTGTAGTTCCCAGCAGCTGGCGAGTAATTGCCCACCCCCCAGTCTTAATCCCTTGAGAACCAGGTCCTCAAAGGTTTAATCATAGGCGAAACCTCCCAAACAGTGCAGATTACAGGATCTCTTCACATGAGAACAGGTGGGTCAATCAGTGGATTGGTCATTCCAAAGGATCGGCCAGGGTGACTGACATTCACTGCGTTCAATCAAGGAGACCTTGAAAAATTGCATGGACAGTGTAAAATGTGGAAAGCAGGACTTGAGGACAGCTCTACGCCCCTCTGGCCTAAGTAATATATATCAGGAAAGACTCCAGGGGGAGATGCATTAAGAGGCCAGGGTGGTGATATAGTGATGAAGTGGTGTTGATGCCATATCAACAGCCTACATTAAGGTGTCTTACGCATCATATCCCTGTGAATCGCCACCAATTCAACAAAATCCACCGACATCACCATGACTCCGCCATGCCTTAGACAGGTTTCCTAATTTGTTCAACCATGGCTCATTTGCATATGGAAATATAGGCTGATGAGCCATTATCATAGTCATGTGGGTGTGTTTACATCAGTGCTTCTCAACTCCTGTCCTCAAGACCCACTAACAGGCCAGGATGTGATGATTTCCTTGTTACAGCACAGGTGAGTTAATCAATGTGGATGAGCCTCTGATCGCCACACCTATGCTCTAGCAGAGAAATCCCTAAGTCCTGGCCTGTTAGTGGGTCCTGAGGGATAATATGGAACTCTGATACATGCACTAAGCTCTGACAGATGCCTCTGGAGTCAAAGGTCACAGTACCAACATCTCTTACCTCTCTATGGAGCCAGAGGACAGTTTGCTCTTCCCACTATGGAAAGCAGAGACAGTAGCTGCCCTCCCATAACCCTTTCAGTGCCAGCTTGCACAGTGTGCATATGGTGATGTGAGGGGATGCCAGTGGGGCAGCATGGCAAAGTATCCACATAGCTTCTGTTCAAAACAACTATGACACAATGTCCAGTAACAAGTCTTATGTCACTTGTAAACTATACATTTCACAGGCCTGAATTCTTTAAAGGGATAGTAATACTTCATTTTATCTTTATTTTATTTTGTAGGCATTAAAAAAACATGAAGAACGATATAAGTCTTATCTCTCAAACCTTTATGGATTAAGAGATATTCACAATCAAAGTATCCCCCCCCCCTTTTCAGCCAGATCAGAAGAGAGGTGCCCAGGTAGACTGCAGAGAGGGACAATCTTCAATTAAGATAAGGGAAAAAGCTGAAAAACTTGTCAAGGGGGGGAAGGGCTTTCACTGTTTTCATACAAAGAAGATTGTCCCCTGCTGTTATCTGTCTGGTCTTACAATCAGATTCACATCTGAGAAGAGATGGCTTACACTAGGAAAAAGGGGCGGGAGGGGAAACTTTGCTTGTGAATATCTCTTAAACCATAAAGGTTTGAGAGATAAGACATATATCATTCTTCATGTTTTTTTAATGCCTACAAAATAAAATAAAGATAAAACGAAATATTGCTATCCCTTTAAGTAGTATTCCTGTCTTACTGAGGCTCCAAATTGTGTACAGTGAATGTTGCTGAGTCTCTACTAACCCTCTCAGCTTCCCCTTTTCACACAACTTTTTTTTACCCCTTTCAGTGCTACAGGGATTTGCAATGCACATCCCACTGAAAGGGCTTGTGGTGCTGAAGTCTGAGCACCTCCTCTCCGTTCTCCCAATAGGCAAGCAGAGAGCATATAATCCTTAACCCTTTGAGTGCCAGAGGGGTACTCCACACATTGCTTAGCAATGTGCTGCGTTCCGCTCAGTCACTCAAAGGGTTAATTAGTCCTAGTTAGTCTTTTTAAGTAGACTTCTATGGGAAGTGTTTGACAACCTGATATCCAGCAACAACGAATCATGTCTTCATGGGGCAATTTAAATGGATGCTGTTACCTAAAACCAACTTTGGTGATTTGGAAAGAGCTTTCAAAACCATGTTTATTTTGTATTGGCGATTTCTGATTTAGAAAAAGACAGTTTTTGCTTTACTTAGACGTACAGATTAACCCCTTAAGGTGTTAGTAATCTATATTTAACAAACGCTAATACTGCAGCTATTAATTTATTAAATTTAATTATATTAAACAACCCCAGTACCATACCTTTATGGTTTGAGAGATATAGAAGGCTAAAGTTCCCCGCTCTCTCCGCTGTTAGCTGATACCAGGTTATCCTGGTTCCAGGACAAGCAAGCGGCTCTTCATCAGAACCGAAATAGCAAAATGTAAAAAAGAAATATTTCATTGGAACGGTCTACAAAGTGTGCCTGCAAATCAGGCATATTTTGTGGACCGCTTTGATTAAGTATTTAATTTTACATTGCACTATTTCGGCTCTGCTGAAGAGCCGCCTCGAGTCAGCTGACTCGAATCTCCTGCTGTCAGCTGTAGAGGAGGGAGCAGGGAACTTTAGACTTCTATATCTCTCAAACCATAAAGGTTTGAGAGATGGTACTGGGGTTGTTCAGTTTCATTTTATAATAGCTGCAATATTAGCTTTTGTTAAATATAGACATTACTAACACGTGTCAGGACTGTCACAGTATCTGATTAAAATATGCGCATATCCAGCATTCAGCAGAGGGATCCAGTTCAGAGGCCCTCACATAGGCCTCCCATCAGTCCTAGTTTTACAGGAAGGAACACATTTAACCCTTTGAGTTCCAGGGGGTATCCTATATAAATAGAGCGTTCAGTAGTCCAGAATGAGTGAAGCTGATGGAGGTGCTTAATACATAAATGTGTCTGCTTTTCTCACATATAGTAAGGAACAAACAAGAAGGTTATAAAAGCGGAACTACCACCATTCCCCATCTGGCGACTAGCTGCTCAGTAGCGATAGTCGCCACAATTATTACTGCATTAACGAGAATTATCCAGTGCTCCCGGGCTGACAGGAAGGAGCGCAGACATCTTTCCATAGTGATGTCTGTGCTCCTGCGCTGTCAGTTCCTTTGGAACCGAACGGCTCTTACTAGAGCAGGCTGGGACTGACAGTCACTATGGAAAGATGTCTGCACTCCATCCTGCCTGTCAGCACGGGAGCAATGGATAATTCTCATTAACATGGTAATAATTCTGCTCAGTAGCGCTAGTCGTCAGATGGGGAATTATTGGGGGCAAGTTTTTTTAGCGGTGGTAGTTCTGCTTTAAGAGGATCCTAAACCTTTCTCTATATTTGTAGGCGTCCACTTACAATTCCACTAGGAGCCTCAGGGGTTCTTAACCCTTTGAGTGCCAGAGGGCTATGGAACACATTGCTCTGCAATGCGTTCTGTACACCTCTGGCACTCAAAGGGTTAAAACTGTCATATGTGTGCCTCCATGGTCATGATATCCAGTTCTAAGTAACAATTCATTTTACGGAAGCAACCTATTCTGAATTCATTGTTAATGGCAATCAGGACTTTCCTGTCTTATTAAGGTAGTGGTCAAACAAGTGATTTAACTGTTTGCCTTTGATTGCCATGTGTTACGTACTCCTCTGGCGCTCAAATGGTTAAACAACACCATGATTCAGCACTGTTGAAGCCACCAGTGTACTCATCTCTGATCTACAACATTCCCTCTTGAACCTATTGCAATAGGGAAGAGCTTGGTGCAGTTGTGATAATACTGGATGAAGCCCACGCGGTTGGCCAGCTAATGGAGACTGCAAAGGGCATCAGCTAATGGAGAGTGCAAAGGGCTGGCAGACCATGTATGCTGCATCTTGGATGTGTTCAGTTGAAGCATTCTGTGTTCTGGTGTTTTCTGGTGTGCTGGAATAATTGCCAAGTGAATAGTACCATAGGGTTCAATGTTATAGATAGATAGATAGATAGACAGACAGACAGACATTTAGGAAAGATCTATGACTATTGTAAAGATTAAATAAATCGGAGCTTTTTGATTGGCTAGGTAAAAATGGACCGAATGGATCATATTTCCTGTCAAGTTCGCTATGCCATATAAAAACAATGGAGCAAATCTGGAGCAAGCAAACTGCACCACATGATACAAATAACATTACTCCAATTCTCCATTTTAATGTGGCTTTTAACCCCCTGAATGCTAGCGAGGTCTCTAAAGCATTGCTTCACAAGGGGTTTAAAGCTCCATTTAAGTCAATGGGAATTTTTATTTGACCCCTATGGTATAGCAGGACTGCTCCGGAATTGTTTTAGTTTCTCCCCCAATTCTTCTATCTTACTTTTTCATTAGAGTTGCCACCCAGCCGGTATTTTATCTGCAGGCCAGTAAAAAATTGGCTTCTGTCAAATGTTAAGTCTATGGAGGGAATGCCATGGCTGGTATTTTTTTTAAGAAAAGATGGCAACCCTATTTTTCATAAGTAAGTAATTTAGTAAACTGCAATTTAATCCAAGCTGATTTGATTCCTGACTTTGGGGGAGATTTATAAAAATTGTTCTTGTTCATTATTGCAAATGGATCCTAAAAATGTCCTTATGCTGTATTCTGAGCGTTGGTATTTATAATGATGTTTAGGAACCTTTACAGATGTGGCAGAAATGCCACAAATAAGAACAGATCAGATATTTCTTTAAATTTTGGTGAAACTCCACTTCTCAAAAAATTACCTACATGGTATTATGCTATCTTGAAATGGCATTACCACTTTTATAACTATCCACTACATGTTAAACGCCACTTTAAAGCTAGTTTTCGCTTAACTCCACTTTTATAAATCTGTCCCTCTGTTCCAGGGAATATATTGCTATGAAGTGACTTGGTTTAAATGTAAACAATCCACTGTTAAAGGGGCAGTAAAACAAGTTGCTGTTAAATTAAATGGCAGACTTCAATAATAACAGACTTGTGTAAGACTTTCCTCACATTGACAAATCTTGTTTTCTTTTGCAACTTGTCTTCCCTGTTTGGAAGTTGAAAACACACACACAATATTTGCCTCCCTAAATTCCACAGAGGTATACAATACATTGCAAAGGGTTACTTAGAAAGGACCATGCAGGGGGCCATGCATCAATCACAGAGCAGTCTTCACTGGCTACTTTCAGTGACAATCCCTATAGAGAGATAAATAGCTTACTGGAAAGGTCAGACAATAATATAAAGGGATAATACACTGATTTAAAGGAGCCCCGACATATCCTAATACAAAACCCCATGTACCTTAATGTGGCATAAAATTTGCATGAATCTAGTATGAGTAAATTCTATGTTTATTGCTTTCCGGAATTCATATTTAAAGGGGAACTTTCACCCCGCAATAACTAAATCTCCCCTTGCTGCTCACCTGGCGACTAGCTGCTTAGTAGCGCTAGTCGCCAGAAACCTTACCCGGTTCTTCAAATATATGCGTTTTAAAGGAGCAGGAAGCACGGACGTCTCTTCACAGTGACGTCCGTGCGCCTGCGCTGTCAGTCCCTTGTCAGTCCCTTGTGCACCGTACGGGGTAAGATTTCTGGCGACTAGCGCTACTAAGCAGCTAGTCGCCAGGTGAGCAGCAAAGGGAGATTTAGTTATTGCGGGGTGAAAGTTCCCCTTTAATTAGCATAGGATATCATATCCTTGGAGGCAGAAAAGAAAGAAAGAAAGAAAGAAAGAAAGAAAGAAAGAAAGAAAGAAAGAAAGAAAGAAAGAAAGAAAGAAAGAAAGAAAAAGAAAGAAAGAAATTAAGTTTGCCCTTAAGGGGAATCTTCCAAAAAGAATCAGTAATGCCTCTGTGGGTATATCATCAAATACTAATTAAATATTTATATTGAGGAACCAATGCATACCTCCCAAGTGTCCCTCTTTTAGACCCAAATCCCTCGGTCCCTCTTTCCCACTCTGATGTCCCTCTTTTTAGGAGATCAGATTGTGTGGTGTGTATATAAGTGTATCATATTGTTTTACAGCAATATAACTTTCATTATTGTTTGTTTAAATGTCAGTAGATGTGTTTATAAATTAGTCTGTGTAAAGAAAATACTTTGGTCTTGTTATAAGTCATTTATTAGGTTACACAAAGAGGTGTCAATAGGTCATGAAATAGTCTAAAAATTCTCGGTAATGCACCGCTCACCAGCCACGCCCCCAGCAACACCCCCTAAAACACAAGTGTCCCTCTTTGGCAATCTGAAATGTTGCGAGGTATGCCAATGCACTCATAATTAATTCACAATAACAGATTAAGTGGGTGGTTATTATGAGTAGGTGACCACTATAGGGACAAAAGAAAACTTCCACTGATTTATATGGACATTTTCAGCCATAGAATATCACAGCGGTCTCCAGTGTATTGAATCACAATGTGTTGGTGGCCTCTCCAGTATTCAAGGGGTACTCCAAAAGAAAATTGGAGGAATTGTGGGGCAGGCCAACTGCACTATAGAGAAGAACTAAAATGTCCACTGAAATAAAAGGGGAATTTAACTCCTTGAGTGCTAGAGATGTATTTAGCATTTAAGGGGTTAAACATCCCCATTACATCTGAGGGAATATTTGGAATGTGTATATCCCCTTATGGTGCAGCTGGTTTGCCACACTGTTTCTCCACTTTTCTTCTGAACATTTGGCCCAAAAAATATAAAGGTCATCTGTTACTGTTATAGAGTGAGACAGAGGTGTGCAACATGAGGCCCTCCAGCTGTTATCAGACTAGAACTCCTATCATCCCATCATCCCCTGCCAGGCTGGCAGAAGAAGATGGGAGTTGTAGTCTAGCATCAGCTGGGATTGCTTCATGTTGGCCACCCCTATTTCTGAGCAGTGGTATCATGTATTTGGCCTTCTTCAATGGTACATCCAATTCCTAGAACACAGGATTTCAAAATCTACTGTATGTTGTGCCAATCTGGGCATTCAGCCTGCTTGACTGGCATGTCTGGGTTGGAGAAAGGACATTAGTAGTTTAAAGGAACGGACAATTGCTTGTTGGTGGCACAACGTGGCACTGTATGTTAATTCGTTTCTGTGCGAAACCTGTTTTACCACCTACACCGTGCTATGATTCTGGGCAGAGCACACACACTGGGGACATTTATAGTTACATAACAAGCAATAGGTTTGGCCTTAGACAGGACCAATTAGCATACAGTACGGGGAATTAGCTCCACGTACAAACAAAACATATAGGTTAACCCCTTGAGGACAAACGGATGTGCCGTGTATTGCTTACCAATGAATTATACACCCCCTAGTCCTTAAAAGTTACCCTAAAACAACATTAATTTGCTCTTCCATGAATTACAATTTGACTATATGTATTACTAGCCATTTTTCTGTTAATTATGCAAACATAACCACTTGTTTCTTTAACCATCTGAGTGCCAGAGGGGTACACAACACATTGCAAAGCAATGCATTGTGTATTTTTCAATGCGTTGTGTACCCCTCTGGCACTCAAAGGGTTAAGTGTTAAGGGGGCTTCACATTCTCATGTCCAGTACTAGAAAGCTGTAATGCAGTCCATTCAGGGATCACACACCACTCTGCTCCCACTGCAACAACTACTATATTAGCATGTGAAGAATTTGATGAATGCTACAAGATACCAGATAAATATTTATATAAGGTGTTCAATTTTGCTTTAACCCTTTGGATTCTACATTATCGTACAACGACTCACTGAGGCTGATGTATTAAGGTAAAGTGGTGCAATTCTTGTGCAAACCAAGTTTACCATGAATAATAAAAAAAATTCCAGAAATTCCCACTGATTTAATCAGATATAAAAGTAACTCCAATGAATCTTCATAGTATTTGGGCCATGGAGTGTGTTATTTCAGTACTGTCAGAGTTGTAGTTCAAGAGTACCAGGTGTATATTATACCCAAGATTTTAGGGGAAAACAAGAGTGCCTATGTATAATATGCACCCTTGTTTTCCCCCTTAGTAAAAAAAATATGAGGGCTGCCAAATACCTTCCCTCCCTCCCCCCAAAGCAATCCGCTTGCATAAAATAATGCTTACTTTCACTGGGTTTGACATTTTCCCTGCGGGCGGCATGCTTGCATTTGCAGCCCAGTTCTTTCAATGCCTTGTCAGCACCTTCCGCCACCAGCCAATGGTAATGCCCTGTTAGTGTTATGGAACTTTCTGTTCATAGGAGCTCGCGGTTTAGCAGAACCATGATCTGGGATGACCCCACTGGTTTACTAGCCAGGGATTTTCATAAAGATGACTGTGGGGCCAGTTTATTGTTGATTATTGCATAACAGTCATTACATGTTTAACTCTATGTTCATGTTTTAACGTATCGGGTGGGGTATGATCTGTTTCTAGCGAGTCCGTATGCTTTGCAATGCACTGGAGACCCGCGGCTTGTTAGTATGGATATACAGTATGAGATGGCATCCATATTGTGGGTGCTGGGCTCTTTATTAGAGAAGGGTTGTCTTCTGCTCCCTCAGTTTTGATTTTAATTTTATTTTTTATTCACAATGTACGCACAGTCATATGTCACTAAGGTTTTGCAGCTATGTCACTTAAGGTGTTTGAATAACATTAACTATAATGTTTATGTTTTTAATTGTGGGGGTCTATGTCCTGATTGGGTGAGGGTCACAGGGTATATATATAGTGGTTAGATTACACCATTTTGGCATCTTAATAAAGATCCATGTGAGGATTGAAACGTTGACCACGGAATAAAGTTACACTTACTGCTGCAAGACTGATTCCTGTGAGTGCTGATTTCATTTCAATATCATCTGAATTATTTGGATTGTGCACCCAGGAGTTTGCCCCTGTTGTCGAGAGTGCATCCTGTTGCTTTTTTCAGATGCTTTTTTCATATATATATATATATATATATATATATATACTAGCAACATGGGACGGCGTTGCCCGTCATGTTATGACCATTGGGCGCACGTGTTTGAAATGCAGACACACTGATAAACACAGACATATGCAGCATACAGGCAGACACATACCATACATCCCAAGTGTCCCTCTTTAGGAGGGACAGTCCCTCTTTGAGGGCCAAATCCCTCTGTCCCTCTTTCCCACCCTGTTGTCCCTCTTTTTAGGAGGGTCAGACTGTGTGCAGGGCCGGCTCCACCTATAGGCGAGCTAGGCGCCGGCCTAGGGCGCACACGTACTGGGGGCGCGGGCATGCAGTGGAGAAGAGCTGCGCCCGCACACACCACGCCAGGAACCACAACACAGTCAGGTCTGTGTTGCTACAGCGCTCCCTCATCTGGTCAGATCTTTAGTAATGCAGAGCGCGCTGGGAGTCATGATCTCCCGCCGCGCTCTCCATTACTGAAGAGAAGACTGCGCGGGAGATACAGGTATGTGATGGGGGGCAAGTTGGAGCTGAGGGGGCATAGTGGAGCTGAGGGGGCAAGTTGGAGCAGATGTGGGGCAAAGTGGAGATGATGGGGGCAAGTTGGAGCTGTTAGGGGAAAGCTGGAGCTGAGGGGGCATAGTGGAGCTGGTGGGGGCAAGTTGGAGATGATGGGGGCAAGTTGGAGATGATGAGGGTCAAAGTGGAGCTGATGAGGGTCAAAGTGGAGCTGAGGGGGGGCAAGCTGGAGCTGAGGGGGGCAAGTGGAGCTGAGGGGGGCAAGTGGAGCTGAGGGGGGGCAAAGTGGAGCTGGTGGGGCAAGTTGGAGCGGATGGGGGGGCAAGTTGGAGCGGATGGGGGCAAGTTGGAGCTGCTGGGGGCATAGTGGAGCTGATAGTGGAAAGCTGGAGCTGAGAGGGCATAGTGGAGCTGGTGGGGGCAAGTTGGAGCGGATGGGGGGCAAAGTGGAGCTGATGGGGGTAAGTTGGAGAGGATGGGGGGCAAAGTGGAGCTGATGGGGGTAAGTTGGAGCTGAGGGGGCAAAGTGGAGCTGAGGGGGCAAAGTGGAGCTGAGGGGGCAAAATGGAGCTGGTGGGGGCACGTTGGAGCTGATGGGGGCAAGTTGGAGTTGATAGGGGCAAAGTGGAACTGGTGGGCCAAAGTGAAGCTGATAAGGGGCAAGTTGGAGCTGGTGGGGGGCATCTCTTACAGGCATCGCCAGACCAGGGGCAGACTGGCCCAGGGGGCAGAGAGAGGACAATCATGAAAAGAGGTGGGGTATAAGTAGGCAGGGTATAAAGGGGTGGGACACAAGGGGTGGAGCGAAATGGGTGGCAAAATTAGGTTTTGCCTAGGGTGGCAAAAATCCTTGCACCAGCCCTGACTGTGTGGTGTGTTTTACTTTGCTCTCCAGCAATAAAGCAATAAACTTCAGTATATGTGTTTATACATTAGTCTGTGCAAATAAAATACTTTGGTCTTGCACTAAATCATTTATTCAGTTACATAAATAGCCAGTAATAGGTCATGAAATAACCTAAAAATTCTTACTAATGCCCCGCCCACCAGCCACACCCCCAACAATATCACCTAAAACTAACGTGTCCCTCTTTGGCAATGTGAAATGTTGGGAGGTATGCACATACACACAGTGAGCGGCAGAAACATGCAAAAGACACGCACACACACAGACTCACTGGAGACGCACACATATGTAACAGATGTACACACACAGACACACTGGAGATGCACACATGGACACATATATGTAACAGAGATGGACACAAACACACATGCAACATATATGAGCAGAAACACATGCACTCATGAGTTGTGCACCCCTCTGGCAGTCAAAGGGTTAAGATATACAGAGGCATGTCAGAGTTAAATAGCAGTGGGAAGTGTGTTCATACCTGGGAACTTTGACTTGTGGAGTCCCTAGAGGGGACTGATGTGGTGCTGATGTGGAGAGACAAATGGGGCAATCTGGGTTAAAAGGGGGCGGGGCTTAATCGCGAGTAGGGGGCGGGGCTTAACATAAATGTGGAAAAGTGCTAGTAATAGGCTGGGTAAGGAGGAGATGTGGGAGGGAAATGCAAGTTTACAATGTGAGGGGTTTGAACACACTCCCTGAGGGCTAAAACTTGATACACAACCCTGTGGCAGTCAGTGAGTTAAGTGTGAATGTGATGGCTGTCTGTCCTGTGTCTTGCATGCCAAATGATGACAGTGAAGAAATAATTGAGCAATGAGGGCCTACCTTAAACCTTTGAGTGCCATTTTGTTCTTCTGGTGCTGCACTACAGGTCCTGCTGAGGCCACTGGGAGTCAGGGTGAGTGACTGTGTGTGTGTGTCAGCCATATTTATTTCTGGCTTTGTGTGTGTATGTGGTGCTGTGTGTGTGAGTGGGGGCATGTGTGTTTGGTGCTGTGTGAGTGGGGCATTGTGTGTGGTGGTCTGTGTGTGTGTGAGTGGGGCATGTGTGTGTGTTTGTGTGGTGCTGTGTGAGTGGGGCATGTGTGTGAGTTTGGTGCTGTATGAGTGAGGCATGTGTGTTTGTCTGTGGTGTAGGAGCACGTGGCAGCCATATTGTTTTTTTCTGACTTTGATAGTGGTGGGCGGGCTGCATAGTGGGGGCGGGCCAACTCCCTGCATGACTGAATCACCCAATAGGAGTAGTAACTCCTCCTCTCTGCCGCCCCTGGGTGTGTTTTGGCAGGCACAAAGTCTTCTTTTATATATATAGATATATATATATACAGTAGCAAACATCAAAAGGGCAGCAATTTTAACTGGAGCGGCCAAGAAGGCTTCAGTTTACAGCAGTTCCACAATGTGCACAAAGCGTATATATATACACACACACACATGTACATAAATCATAACTGTATACACACATAAATATACACACTCATTTATTGTGACTAGAACACAACAAAGGAGATGTTTCCTTGTCAGACTGGTCATAATCTATTAAACTGCAGGTTGCAAGGCCAACTACGTATGACGTGTGTGTATACTCTCGATCTGTCGTTGAACCCATGATATGCACTGGAGTTACACAACACTATCCCTGCAGCGTGTAACAGTTTCCAAATGAGCACTGGTGAAGGACATAGTCAAGCTATTTACAATAAACAAATTATAGTGATCTGTAAGCTCCTTAAAAGCAATATATGGTAGATCTATTTCTAACACAGTGAGACTGATGTACTAAGAAAATGGAGCAATTCTGGACCAAACCAAGGGCACCACAAGGTACAATAATACTTTCCCAAAGTTCCATGTATTTAAATTGGTCTTTTAACCCATTGACCACATTAATTGGGTTTAAATGACAACTTTCATCCTGACAGTGCCCTCTCAGCATATATATATTTATTTAGTGAGGTGTAAAAACACTACAATAAGGGAGGAACAGCCCCCCTGAAATGCTGTGTTTTTCATTCTTCACTTAATATACAAAAAAGCCCAAATATCCAAGTAGGCAAAGTAGGTAACTGCCTAGAGCGCCAAATTTTGAGTGACGTGTCAGCCATGCTGGCCACACCCATATTCTGAATTGTGGATGTGGCCAGACTAATCTCAATGACTCTGCAACAGTTTGTACCACTATTATTTAACCACTTGGATGCTAGAGAGATTGCCAATGAATTGCGGAACAGTACACTGAAAGTCTTGCTAGCAACTGAGGGATTAAAGTTTTTTTTTTTTCATTTTTGCTTTTATAGAGTGAAGTTATTTTCTGGATGTGACTGGGCCTGTGGGTGTGGCCATGGGCAGGTCTAAGGGCACCTAGAGTTCCTACAGTTAGTTGACTAGGCCTTGCCTAGTGTGACTAGAGTGACCACACGTCCCGGAATGCCCGGGACTGTCTCTTATTGGCGGTCTGTGTCTCGCATCCCGGGTCACCCCCCACTGGGACAACAAAGAGTCCTGGAATGGAGCAACACACAGCAGTCCAGCCAGCCAATGAAATTTATTTGCTATATGGTCCTCATTGGCTGGCTGAGCCAGCCAATGAGGACCATATAACAAATACATTTCATTGGCTGGCTGGACTGGTGCGTGTGAGACAGCTTGGATGGCGCAGGTATGCTGGCGCTGGGAGTGAGTCCAGCGGCTGAGGCTCCCACCGGCACTGACCTTCTTTCTGAGGCTGACACAGTGTAAGAGTTGTCACTGGGGACTCTTACTCTGTGTCAGCTAAGAAAGATGGTCAACGCCGGCAGAAGCCTCACCCGCGGGACTAGGGTGACCACATGTCCCAGAATGCCAGAATGGAAATGTGGTCACCCTAAGTGTGACTAATGTGAAATTCATCCATGCACGACACTAAACTAAGCTGACCAGACCTCTTGTTTAATGCAACACACTTATGAAAGAACAAATACAGCAGTGTTGTTCTTATATCTTTGCAGTCTTGCAATATTATGTTATAATAAGTGTCCTGCATTAGGCTACATTATGAAACATCCCAGCGTTACATATGTTTTCAAGCTGTTGTTGCTATTTACAGTCAAATGAAAAAAATATTGATTTTCCTGTAAGAAACCACATATATCATATATTGTTTTTTTGTTTGTTTTTTCAGCAGAGCCAGCACTTTGCTAAAATTCTGTTGGTTTGTAGAGCCCCTATCATGGTAGAAAATATCTGCTCAGAACGCAAAAACATTGTTTTTCTTGAAATTCTAAAAAAGTGAAATAACAATAACTGAGAATAAGTGGACTTTTGCTACTCTCCCTAGTAAATGCATACAACCCTATATCTGGTACCTCCTTATATTTCCAAAACACCAAAATACATGCTTTTACACATAGGCCTTCCTATAAAGGTTTTCAGTTGAAAAACAGATGTAACATTTTTGTTTACATTCTGTATAAATCATAATTTGTAACAAAAAAATTAAAACTGTCGCTACCGGATCAGATCAGATAGTGCATGTGTGACTGTGTGTGTATGTGTGTGTAACCCGACTCCAATAAGAGCAGACTAGATGACAAGTCTATCAGATATGTAAGAGTGAGCGACCTCCTCACATCTCCAACACCAGTTTGGGACTGTAGTGCAGAACCTGTGCAATAGTTTGGAGGTCCTGTAACACCTGTTCAGGAGCTTAAAATTAATTTCCATTACAAGAGAATTCCTAGAGCTAAACAGCATATTTCTGTGGATCATTTTCTATGTAGCATCATATATAGAGATGCCCAAATCCCTTCCCCATCTGCACGTGCTGGACAGAGCGAGGGTGGTATCAGCATGTATCAGAAGGATGTAAGTAGATAAGATGTTAGTGTGTTTGGGGTTTTTATCCCTAAAAAGCTTCTCATATGGGGTAAGGTCATGGAGAAGATTTGATTTATTGGGGTGAGAAGAGATGAAGCTATGCATCTGTCTGTATCTCCAGAAATCGTCAGGGGGAGATCAAGGTTGGCTTGAAGTGAATCAAAAGTGAGGAGAGGATTGTGAAGGGCAAGAAGAGTGGGCCATATGAAGACGACAGGGTGAATTCACTGTTGTGTTGCAGTGAAGTGAGGGGGTAATGGGCACAATGACAGGGTCACGTATGCTTGGAGAATTGAATTCCAGGTGTGAAGAAGGGTGGAAAGAAAGGGGGATAGGCCAGACTAGGTTCTCTCGGGATGCCCACAACAGTCCACCCCAGTGGAGGCAAAGTGATACGGTCCATGAGGATCTGGACCCAAACTTTGTCAGTACTAGAATAAAACCAGTGATGGAATAATGGCAAATGGACTTCATGGTGGTATTTAGACATCACATGGACCCCAGACCCACCTCAACGGGATCCTGGTTGGTATGTCAAACTATATTAAGGAATTGATAAGTGTTCAGTTGATAAGAACCAAACAAGGAATATAAAGAGGACCATTTCTTGTACTCTTTAGTAATTGTGTGCATAAGTGACATGTAGTTAAGAGAATATAAGGAGGAACTGCAAGTGTAATATGATTCCTAAGTATTTAAGGTGTTTAGGAGCAGCACGTTTAAAAGATATTATTTCAAGCAAGGAGCTGAAGTCAGACCAAGGTACTAACATTTTTAGGATTTCAGATTTGGTCAAGTTAGGAAAGAAACAAGAGAAACATCCAAACGTGATCATTTTCTCCAGTGCTGCAGGGAGAGATAGTCTGAGGTCTGTAAGGGTGAGCATTAAGTTGTCAGCAAAAAGAGCTAACTTGTGTTCCCTAGATCCCGTATAAATGCCTCTAATTCCCCCATTAACCCTAATAGAATTGGCCAGGACCTCCATGGTAATGATAAAAATCAATGGAGAAAGAGGCCACTCCTGTCTTGTCCCATTAGTAAGGAAGAAAGGCCTGGAGAGGGTCCCATTTGACCTAATCCTTGTAGAGGGGTTAGTGTATAGGGTTTTTACATATGTCAGGAAATTGGAACCTAGTCCGATGTAGGAGAGTTTTGCTTCCATAAAGGTTCAAAATAGCTTGTCAAATGCCTTTTTGTCATTGATAGCTAAAAATACAGGCTGGGTGTCTAAAGAATGAGTGCAATTTGTTAGTTGAATCAATTTGACTGCATTATCCCTAGACTTCTTGCCTGCCACAAAGCCGGTCTGATCAGGGTTAATTAGGAGGGGAAGGAATTTACTCAATTTGGCAGCCAGAATTTTGGCATATAGCTTGACATCGGCATTTGAGAGTGAAATGAGTCTATAGCTTGCAGGAAGCCTGGGCTCTTGGCCATCTTTAGGAATTAACATGATATAGACCTCCGTGAAGGATGGGGTGATCATGTATGGGGGCAGGATTTCTCAAAATACAAAACAGGAGGGAGAATAGTGGGAAATATCTTGTAGAAAAAGTTAGGGGGAGGCCATCAGGGTTCTTTGCCATCAATATATATTACTCAGGCATGTTCAATGTCAGATAACTGAAGGCCCAATTCCAGCCCCTCTTTCTGAGAAAGTGTAAGTTGTATGTCTCAACATACCGCGCGAGGTCTGCCAGGTAAGATCGGTCCAACGTATTAGGTAAGTTGTACAAGTCATGATAGTAGGAGCACAAAGTTTCCAAAATGAAATGTAAGTCCCTGACTAATTTGCCCTGTGTTTCTGCCTCCCACAGTTTCTCATTGGTCACCTCTGCCTTATCTACCTGCTTGCTGCACAGGCGGATGTTAGATCTTTGTGCCTGATCCTGAGAGTTGCTGTTGCCTCAGTATCGTCTCTCCTGACTTCAACGTCCTGTGTGTTCCTGACCTTGCTTTCTGCCTGCTGATTTTTGTTGTCTACGACTTCTAGCTTTCAACCTGGCTTGCCTTCCAACTTGATTCAGTCATCTCTTCTGGTTACTCTGCTCCTTGTCTGGTATTGACCTCGGCCTGTCTCTGACCTTCCGACTGCCATCTCCTCCAGGCTCTGAGCAGCACAACTATCCACCTCAGGCCTTACCATTGCGTCGATAACTCTGTGTGTGTCATTAGCATCCAACTAACCCTCCTCTGGCCTTGCTGAGGTGTCAGTAGTATGCTACTAATCCGACTCAGGCTTTGGTGGCGTGTCAAGGACACTGTGTGTCAGTATCAGCCTTGCTGGTGTGTTGAAGACTGTGTGTCGGTAGAATCCGACTAACCCACCTCAGGCCTTGATGATGTGTCGAGGACTCTCTGTGTCTGTAGTATCCAACTACACTGGTTGACAACCCATTCTGTTCCACGACTCCTAGCTGATTTACCATTATCTGCAAAACTCCCTCTGGTGGTTGAGCTACTCACTACTCTACAACTCCTCTACTCACTTCAGCCAGTCTCAGCTGAAGTTCTGTTTGTGGACTTGCATGGTTGCTCATTTCTCCAGCCTTGCAACTGATCCAGACTGCACCTGTTACATCCTCTGGCTGTTTCCTGTTCAGAGCCAGCTTCCACTGATCTCCTGCATTATTGGACCCACCCTTCTGCTTAGTTTGGGCAACCCTAGTGGTTTCTGGAGAGGTTCGTCCTGGTCAGGTTCCCAGCTCCTCTGGGTCCTTGCGGCCAGCACCTGTACCCTGACCTTGACCAAAGAAAGGGTCCTCCAGTTACTGCCACCACTCTCCAACATTGTGTTCAACTCCAGGCACACAAGCTTGTGGTTGCAGATCTCTCCATCCTTGTTAACAGAGACTTGACACTGTATGACTGATTATCTGCATAGGGATAAAGCCTTTTATCTGATGAACGAGTAGTTTGCCACATTTATTACTAAATTCATAAGAATGGACCCTGGATCAATCATGAGAGGACTGGGATCTTGAGTTGAGAATATCTATGGCTCTAGAGCGGAGAGATGATAGTTGTTGAAGAGTGGAGGGATCTTGATGTAGACTATGCACATTCTCTAATCAGCCTATTTCCCCCAGAACATCTGACTCCCTGTGTTTATTTCTCCAGAAGTATAGCTGGATAAAGAGACATCAAGGACACTTCAAGGTCTCCCATACAGTAAGGATCTAGGAGACAGAACACAAGTTATGAGAGAGGAAGTCAAGTCACAGATTCAAGCAAGGTTAAGTCTCCAAGCACCCAGCCTTGGAAGTTCCATAGGTATAGCTATGGTCAGTATAACTGGGAAATGATCCAACAATGTCATACGCAGGATCTGTGAGTGGGGTGCATGGGAAACTGGGATGGATGATTGCTGTGTAGCCGGTATTGTTCTATATGTTGTATAAACTTTAACAAAGTTTGCAATATAAATCTCCCAGAAACAGGATCTCTCTTGTATTAGACAGCAAGAGAAGCCCTCATTTAAAAAAGGTTAATGCTCCTTTAAAGGGCAACAGTCCTCAAATTGATACCCAATCAGGATCTGCTCCCTGGAAGTAGACCTATCATTTAACATGGCACTACCTTTTGAGCCCCAACAGACTAACAGGGAAACAGAATGCAGTCTGAAAAGACATCCCTCTTGCTCCCTTGGTGCAATTTTCCTGTATCTAGCTGAATGGTTTCACCTCCTGCTAGATGCAGGTTCTAACAGACCCGCTGTACTCTAAGGGTCTATGGGGACTGTATATGCAACCCAGAAGTTGTAGTTCCCTCTGAAGCAGATTTGGAAAAATGTGATAACTGCACTTTACTAGAGAAGGTATTAACGAAAAAAATGAAGGAATCAGAACATTAAAAATCTAAATTAACTCAAATACACCAGCGTTTGATGTGGATCTTGTGACACACGTTCAATGTGAAATTCCTCTGGCAATCAAAAGATTCGTGTTCCGTCCCCTGGGTGAGGAAAAAAACTGCATCAAGGAACAGTGACTATGTAAAGGATAGTGTTTGTGTTTACAATGGTAAGGGAGCACCTTTGCAAGTATCAGCTTAACACAATTACAAACTAAACTTAGAGGATCGTTATCACAAAAAATGTACCTGTTGGTCTTTAACATCCAAGCTCTATGTACACAACAAGCATAGCAAAACTAATTGTTCTGGGAAAATACAACCCATACGACAGCTGCTTCAACGAGTTCTGCAGGTTTCACGTATATCTGTCCTTCTACCATATAGCTGCAGGGAGAAAAATACGAGCACTTAGGCCCATATTTATAAAAGCAAACTGGACTTATTGTGGAGTAAATCATCTAAACTACAGGGGACAAATAAAAATTCCTCTTAAATTAAAATGGACTTTTAAACCATTGAATGCTAAAATGGTCTCCAATGCATTGTGAAGCAATACACTGGAGACCTCTCTGGAATTCAGTGGGTTAAAAAGCTCTAATTGAGTGCTTGGGGAGTTAGGATTTTTTTTATTTGTTCCCTATGGTACAGCTGGTTTACTCCATGTGGGAGATTAACTTAGTTCACTGTTCAACTTTGTTGCAACATGTTGCCTAGGATATGTATATATAATTGTATGGGGTAATTCACATGGGTAACTTTTACAGCTGCAATTGTTTTCAATGACAATCTTATACTGCTGTAACACCAATGTTAACTAGGTCTTAGGTGAGAAATTCTCCAGTGAGACAGCAAGACTGGTTGGATCATAGAGAGGGACAATCTCTCAGTGAGCATAAGGAAAAACTGAAAAACCTGTCAAGGGGGGCAGGGTTTTCCTTATGTTCACAGTAAGAAGATTGATCCTTGCTGTGATCTGTCTGGTCTGTGGATCAGATTCCACATCTGAGGGGAGGTCTTACACTAGGTAAAAGGGGCGGGAGGGGGATACTTTATCATTCGATTACTCTTGAACTACAACTCTGACAGTATTGAAATAACACTCTCCATGGTCCAAATACTATGAAGATTAATTGGAGCTGCTGTTTTTGTGAAACATTACTATCCCTTTAAGACTTGTAAACAGGAGTGGGGAAAAAAAAGCAGATTAACTGCTTGAACGCAAGAGAGGTCTTAGTACATTGAATTGCAATGCCCTGAAGACTTCCGTAGCACCCACGGGTCTGAAGAGAGCAGAGTGTGTCTCTGTGAAGGGAAGCAGGCTGTGAGAGAAAACAAAATGTGTGGGTGGTTTTGTGAGTAAAAATAGGACACCAGAGAACAAGCTAAGAACCACAGGAGAAGCCGCTGATGGCTGTACATGGTCCCAGGGTTGCTTTGCTTCCAACCACAGCATTAATCGTTTCTGTGCCAGAGGGGTACGCAATGCATAGAGTACCCCTCTGGCACTGAAAGGATTAACCCTTTGAGTGCCAAAGTGGTACGGAATGCATTGCAAAGCATGCATACCATACCACTCTGGGACTCAAAGGGTTAAGATCTCTCTGACTTCAAAATGAGGCTCCCAGGCAAACCTAGGAATTGTACAGGTTATTTCAATGGAGTGAACTCTCTCAGTTTTATCCCACTTTAGTGCATAACCCACATGAGAAACCTATTAAGAGAAGTGTACAAACCAGCCAGTGCGGTGTATGTGCCATACTTGTATACAGGTTTGCTAACTGAACACCTGTGTTTAGTGCAGATGCCTTTAGTACATACCAGCACACATAACTCCACCAGAGAAAGACTTCAATGTGAACATGTCCTCAAAAGAAAAGTAACACCTTTAATAACACCCCCACCCCAACAAAAGCCCCTACGAATTTCACAAAGTAATGTTCAGAGATGCTCAACTAGGATCGAGCTGAACAAAATATATAGCAGACGTTATAGTACCTCTCTTTTAGCTCATAAGTGCCTTACACAGAATAAACATCCTGACGTACATCATACTGATCCTGCCCAGATGACATTCCATCCACACGGTGCCAAGCAATTCCTTTCTGCATGAAAAAAGCAGCTAATCCTAAACATTTCAGCCTTCTTTTGGGCCTTGTCAGTGAGGCACAGCTGTTCTCTCTAGGCACTTGTAAGCTGCATTTCCCTAAAGCCCTTGCAGAGACCAAGCTCATGGGTTGTTTGCATTTGCAAAGTAAAGGTCGAAGATGCTCAATGAGAAATGAGCCTAGGAAAGTATATAGCAGACTCCATAGGGCCTTATCATGGCCAAGGTACAATCTCCTTTCTCACGTAGGTATTACATACATCATTCTGATCCTGCCGAGATATTGGCATGCTTGTTCCTAATTAACCCTTTGAGTGCCAGAGAGGTTGGATGCTTCCCTGGCATTCAAAGGGTTAAGCATCCCTGGCTATTACTTTGCACGTGAAAATAACCCTTAGATTGGAGACATTCCCCAGCATTCAAGGGGTTAAAGATACCATTTAAATCTAAGGACATTTTTAGAATATTTATTTTCCCCTATAGTGCAGTTATTTTGCCCCAGAAATCCTCCTCTTTTCATTAGAATATAAGGCTCCTTTTGAAAGATTGTTATAGGTATAGATCGTAAGTTTTCGGCCAGGGACCTCACTTCTAGTGTTTCAACTTTGCAAAGCACTTGTAACCCTGTATTGTAACACGCTGAATACACTTGTGGCTTTATAAAAAAGTGGGGAGACGCGCTTGCTGCTACACAGAGATTAGACCTGAGTGCTTATCAAAACGTCAAAGATACGTAGTTCACAGAGGATAGACAGCACTTGCAGGAATGTTTTGACCATAAAGCACTAATTGTTTATTGTAATGTTTCGGCCAGAAATTGTGGCCTTTATCAAGAACACACAACATAGAAAGACATAGAAATTATATACCCTGAGTATATCCATATCCATTCATAGCTGTTTTGCTTATGCTTTTTGGCCCATAATCCCATTATAATAAATGCAACATTTATTCTGTCACTTTTGTGTAAAAATTGTCACTTTATGTGTGAAAAGCTATTTTTTTTTTTGCACTAATTACATATAATGTCAGGTTGCTAACAATATATTTTTCTAACTTTTTCCTGAATAAATAAAATAATTTACTCACACCTTTTTGCATAGTAAAATATATAAATTACTTCCTTAGGCTAAGTGGGAGCAGCCTAGGTAAAAAAAAGAGGATTTTAGTCTTACCTGTTAGATCCTTTTCTCTTAGTCCATGCAGGTTACTGGTAACTCTGGGTAGGCAATCCGCCCCTTTAAGTAGGCAGGAACAAATCTACAATTGTATACAGGGAGTGGAGCCTACCTTCCCTCCTTGGCTGCAGCTAGCCAACCAGCTCCAGAAAGATATGAGACACTAATCTCAGAAAAGTACCTCAGAAATGTTGGCAAGGAGGCACAACTTATCCTAAGTAGGAGCACCCTGACGGACAGCAAGAGTGAGCTGTTCAGTCCAGACCGCAATGGCCCGGTTCACCCATGACGCATGGCAGAACCAGCACTGGCAAAGATGGACTTGAGGGAGACCTCAAGTTTCTTGTCAGTCCAGTCCTTTAGAGCAGACGAATCAGACACTGGCAAAGCAGTAGACTTGGATAGTCTAGAGATAGCAGCATCCACTTTAACAGGATGAACCCATTGAGCAAGCGCAGCCTCAGAAAAGGGATAAAGCTTAGCAAATTTCTTGGAGACAGAAGGTTTCCTTTCCGGAGCCTTCCACTCTTTGGACACAAGGCGGTCAAGAGTGAGGTTAGTTGGAAAGCAAGTAAGGGGCTTTTTAGGCTCCTGAAAGACATCAGAAGGGTCATAAGGAACCTCCTGCACTAAGGGAATGTTTAGGATATTTAAAACAGCCCTGATCAGGCCCTCAGCTGAGTGCTCAAGATCAGCCTCAAAAGGGTCCCAAAAAAACTGAGAGGAGACCACCGCAGAACATTCCTCAACATCTGAATCCACCAACAGTTCCTCCTCAGTGGAATCTGACACATCAGGTACTCCCTGAGGCTTTGGCAGGGAAGGCTTCACGAAGGAGGGGGTCAGCCAAGAATGAAAGACCCCTGTAACTGGGATGGAAAGAGTTGCAATGTGGATCTGAGGTCTCAAGTAGCAGTCTTGAACTCTTGCACCCAAATTGGCTCTAATGCATGGCTGGAGGTCCCTAGGAGACTCTCAGGGACATCATAACATGCTGGGCATAAAGGACCTGAGAATTCTCTAGGTAACCCTGAATGACAGGAAGAGCAATGCGCAATAGGGGATACAGAGACCCCAGCTCCAACGGTTTAGACATTCTCACAGTGTCAATAACCTTACTGTATAAGAAATCACCCAATTACAGTGTGTATGATTAAAGTTTCACCCCAGAAATTGCGAAAATAGACTTATCTGGCAGGTGAAGGGTTAATCATCAGAGGAGAGGAGAGAAGAGAGAAGGAGAGTCCAAGCTCTGCGTACGATACTCGTTCTGGAAAGAGTCAAAATGGCTGCTGATGCAACAGCCAATCAGAAATGAGCGCGCGAAGCAAGCTCTCATGGGAAATGTAGTTTTCCCAGGAAAGTACCCCAAACAGTGCCCGAAGCCCCCTGAGCCCCCCAACACACAAGAAACATGAACCAGATGATACAGCAAGGGCAGACAAGTAAAATGAGCCATCTCTGAAGTCGCTAGGTTAAACGGTTGCAGAGATATGTTCCAAACTGTACAGTCCCATAGGAGTGAATGGAGCAATGGCGCCTATGCTGTAAAGTGTGCCTTTACTCAAATTTTACAAAATTCAAGGTGTAATATTAAAAGACATGAAACATCACTAAAACATGTTAGGATACCCAAAAAACACTGAACCAGTAGAAAAAGTGTAAGAAAACCCCCCATATCAATGCCAAACCAGCAGTTAAAGGGTTAAATACCACATAAACCTGCTCTAAACACCAAAAGACATACAGATAGAATTGCTCTTGCCTACAATTAAAGGGGCGGATCGCCTACCCAGAGTTACCAGTAACCTGTATTGGACAACTGAGAAAGTTCTTTTGCAGCCCCAAAACAGCTCCTATGAGTTGATCAGCAGGGGTGGGAGATAATGAAAATAGACCCCCTTGGCCAGCACACAAACCTGAAATATGCCACAAATACTGTTTGCTTTCACATTCCACAAAAAAGTGTGGTGTGAGGTGCAGTATAGATGCACCGGGAAGCATCAAGGAACTCCTGCCAGATCATTAACACCTAAAAAATGAAAATGGGTCAGTAATTTTAAATATTACTATGTAATTCCAGCTAGTGCCCGAAGAGTGTGCAACACCTTAGAAAGCAAGGCCCTGAGCACCTCTTCTGTTCTCTGCCACTCATAGGGTTAAAATCAATTGGTAAAATATTCACAATGATCAGCTGTGCACTAAAAACAGCTTTACTATCCCCCAAAACATCTGACCACACAATTAAACTGGATCATTGCAGAAAAAACTGGGACAGATGAGAATCGTTAGGAAACCTGGAACACGAGGCCCCAGCAAACACACGGTACACACTGCATTAAAATATTCCTGTTCTAATAAAGCTAGGTGAAGACATGAATCTTTCACGGTTTATTTTCTGTTGAGTAGAATGGCATTTATCATATTATCCATAAAATTGATCTGGATTTAACAGTAAATGTCTAATCGTATCAAATTATCCTATTTAGGCTATTAGATTGTGTATAATCTCTTTATATCCTTCAGCACGTCCTATTTATTTGTCTGTTCGTTAGAGAGGCTCTTCCTTTGTTTGGCATTTTATATATAACATTAAACATTCATACTCCTAGAAAACTCATGACGTACGCAGTACTTATTTTATAATGGATTCTAGGAAATGTAGTGGCTACTGTTGAGGTATATTTGATATCCTTAAATTTCAGCTCTAATTTTGCTTAAAACGAAAATCAGAATTGGCCAGATGATAAAGAAAGAGAGATTTACAATGTATAAAACAGTTATAGGGCAGGGATAGGTGTCCTCTGGCTCTTTATTGTGTTGGACTTCAATGGTCAACTGAGGATGATGGAAGCTGTAGTTTAAAAACAGATGCAGGTTACCCACCCCTTTTTTTTTAGGAGTAAACATAATTAACCAGTAAGGAAAATGCCTTGTATTAGCACAAATTGATTAGATTTTTGTTAATCTCCTATACAGCAGTGGCCCCAGTGGGACAAAAAGTGTATGATAAAGCAGCCAAATCCTTCCACTGCATCTCACTATAACAGTTTAAAGGAGAAGCAAATTTATTACAATGACATTTAACAGTGTAGCAACCTTACAGTTATTAGAAAATGGTGTAGTTCCTGTTGGAGGCAAAGGGCTTAGATCTCCCTCTTATCCAGGTATGGGCAGTGCAATGCCCACCAGCTCCTGCCAGGCTACAACTACCATAATTCCCTGCCAGCCAACAGGTTTGGTCTGGCAGCAGCTGGAGAGCCTCACGTTGCACACCAATGCTCTAATGTTTAGAATTCTGCACTCCATATGACAATGACATCATCTCAGTGATACTCAGTCCATTGAAAGCAGTGCCATGGTACATGACAATTCAAGTGTAAGATTAGTGAAGATTGGTTCCCTTTTGTGCCCCAATGGTTCAATATATTATCCTCTCTGACTAACTGCTAGCCAAGGTTTAATCAAGGACAGAGGCTATGGATATCCCTTCCAGATCCACTATAGTCATTGTGACAGAAACTATAGCGGAAGGGCCTTCTCTTGTTTATCCATGAGCATCTATGAAATAAAACTATGTCACTTGGTTATTTTATGGAATCAAGGTATAAAGCAGGGAGATTATTGAGGGGTTTTTTGGAATACTATAAAAATTAGGTCATATTGAATAACAAGAGTTGCATTTACTACCCACTTGATGCACATACCATAATATGTCTAACACTGAATCTGTATCACACCTCAGTTTTTTGTGCTGTTTAGAGATCATGGACTAGGATGGTGGGCAATGTGAAGTTCTTCATCCTGAAGCTCAACAACAGCTAGAGATTTCTTACCCTGGCACATATCACACATCCCTCCATGTTTTATAGTTAATTAAAAACTTTAAATATACGTAGAAAATGCTAACTTATTGAAAATCCATTTGGGACCTGCTGTATTTTTCACTGCCTGAGGATCAGCTTAAGAAGGTTTTCATTCTTCTAGTCTTGACATAATGAAATGTCAGATAAACATGTTAAGATGTAAATCGATGACTGAGACAAGAAACCTCATGTCTAAGCAGATTACATGCAATACACCTATTCATTTTACTACCATGCAATAAGATTTAAAAGAAACATAAAAATTAGGGGGCATTGAGCAGTCACTGGCAATAAGGGGGTAAGAAAAAAAAATCTAATTGATGATTAAAAAGGCTAAGTTATGAAGTATGATTTTTCTCTTTAATGTCAGATTGTAATGTTAGACTGTACAGCCTAATGTCTGGCAATAACTGACTTGTGTCTGGAAAGGAATTCTGTTATCTGGAAGTTCCACCCCCGAGGACCAGTCTGCAACTCGATGGGTGATCTAACCAACTCGGATTAGTAGCAGCTCTTTTCACAAACAGCTAGACTGTGAAAGTGCAGTTTAGTTTTAAAGGTGTCATGCTATAAAAACTGCATATTCAATTAAACAGTTGTATGCAAACGTTTAGGCACCCCTGACAAATTACATGTTTTGGTGAATTTCTAATTGAAAAAAAGGTAACACAAGCTCTGTAGTGAACATACTTAAACTTGACATATTTCTGCAAATTGTAATGTACAATTACTATTTATTTGCTGAATTCAACAGATTGAAAACAATATAACAGAAAATGTTATGTGTAAATGTTTAGGCACCCTTCCAGATAATCTCTTAGTATTTTTTGCAAGGACTCAGAACCTAATTGACTCCTTAACCCTTTGAGTGCCAGAGTGGTACGGAATGCATTGCTTTGCAATGCATTCCGTACCACTCTGGCACTCAAAGGGTTAATTTAAGTTAGGTGATAACAATTACAGAGCTTAATAAATTCCCTGACCCTCAGAACCTCAGGGCATTTTGTTTACACTCGACAACCATGGGCTCCTCTAAGCAGATGACTGAGGATCAGAAAATAATGATAATTTACTCTTACAAAACAGGAAAAGGCTATAAAAATATATATACACACCTCCTGCTTGCAATTTCTAAGGGAAACTGTTGAGGTCAAAGACAAGATCTGGGAGACCACAAAAATCTCTGATAGAACTGCTAGTTGACTGGTCAGGCAAGGCAAAACCCCAATATCAATGCAAAGCACCAGCAGGAAAGTTTAGCTGGCACAAGAGTAGTGGTCCACAGTCCACTGTGTAGTTTTGCTTGTGCAAACATGATCTGCATGGAAGAGTAATCAGAAAGAATAATTACCTGCAAACTCATGAATTATTCAACACAACACTTACATAAGCCAGATGCATTGTGTGGGTAGAGGGAAGAATGGATTCTACTGAGTATCAACAAATCCTGGGCGCTACTGTCACACAGTCAGTGAAGAAACTGAAGCTGAAAAGACAGTGATCCAAAACATACCTCAAAATCATCCATGAACTACTTCAAGAAATGAAAGTTTAAGGTTTTGGAATGTCCTTCACAGTACTCAGACTTGAATATTATTGAATATCTGTGGGGAGATCTCAGACATGCAGTGCATGCAGGAAGACCTAAGAACATTTCTGAACTAGAAGTGTTCTACAAGGACAAGTGCGAAAAAATTCCTAAAGAAAGAATAGAAAAGACTGTTAGCTGGCTACAAGAACATTTGGAGGTGGTGATTTCTGCCAAGTGGGAGTTGACTGATAGGATGTCCAAACTTTTGCACATGCCAGGTTTTATGTTTTATTTTCTTTGTTCTGTTAAATGCAGTAAATAAATAGTAACTGTGCATTACAAATTGCAGAAATATGTCAAGTTTAACCCTTTGAGTGCCAGAGGGGTAAGCAACACATTGCAAAGCAATGTGTTGCATACCTCTCTGGCACTCAAAGGGTTAAGTTTGTTCACTACACAGGTTGTGTTAATTTCTTTTCACTTAGAATTTCAACAAAACAGTTGAAGTGTTTATTTAAAGGGATAGTAATATTTCATGATAATATTTGGGCCCTGGAGAGTGTTATTTCAATTCTGTCAGAGTTGTAGTTCAAGAGTAATTGAATGATAAAGTATCCCCCTCCCGCCCCTTTTAATGATAGAATACTGCTCAGCTCAGAGAAGCAGGGAGGTGCCCAGGTAGACTGCAGAGAGGGACCATCTTCAATTAAGATAAGGGAAAAACCTGAAAAAACTGTCAAGGGGGGCATGGTTTTCATTGTTCTCACAGTAAGAAGATTGTCCTTTGCTGTTATCTGTCTGGTCAAGCAAACAGATTCCACATCTGAGGTGAGCAGTGTTACACTAGCTAAAAGGGGTTGAACTACAACTCTGACAGTACTGAAATAACACTCTCTATGGCTCAAATACTATGAAGATTAATTGGAGCTGCTGTTTTTGTGAAACATTACTATCCCTTTAACTGTTGGTTATTACAATACAAAATCAAAGTAAAAAATAGAGGAAAGAAAGGCAGAAAGACAGACAGATAAAGATAGAGGCAGACAAAGAGCAGATATGAGTTCCAGAGAGGTATGCAACACACTGCTTTGTGTACCCCTCTGGCACTCAAAGGGTTAAAGAGCAATAAAGTTTCCTAATAAAATATATATTTCTATAAATGATGCTGAATTGCCCAGAATGAAAGCGATAAATAGAAGGGGGGAGGGTATAGAAAAAGGAGCACTGCATAGGGGGATGCTATCTTATTTGTTATATACATATGTCATATTAAAGACACAGGCAGCCAGAGTAATAAAGAGGTGACTATTTTTGGGCTGCCAAACACCTATTTAATCTATGGCTGCCTATACAGCTCAACACACTGAGATTGTTGTACAGAGGGACACCTGGGCTGCAGGCAGCAGTGAGGAGAAGTAAGCAATTAGTGCAGCATTCCAAAACACTGTGCTAGAACTGCCAGTGTGAATGAGACCTAACTGTTTCTGTTAGCACACTCTTCTATGTTATTGATTGATGGCTTTCTGTTTAGTATAATTCTATTTATTTATCTTTTCTACTCTGCTAAATAAATATCTAGGTCTGGGTCTCTCATAGAAATGTGTGAAAGCTTTACCATAATGCGTCACTAAATTTGAAGTCTTCCTATTCAGGGGAAAGCAGGATAAATGCACACATACACACACAGTCACACACACACAGTCACACAGAGACACACACAGTCACAAACAGAGATGCACACACAGTCACACAGATAGACACACAGTCACACACACAGAGACACACACATACACACACAGTTACACAGAGACACAGACAGTCACAAACAGAGATGCACACACAGTCACACAGACACACATACACACACAGTCACACACACAGAGACACACATACACACACACATACAGTCACACAGAGACACATACACAGTCACACACACACACAGAGTCGCACACAGAGACACACACAGTCACAGACACACACATACACACAGTCACACACAGAGACACACACATACACACACACAGTCACACACACAGAGACACACATACACACACACAGTCACACAGAGACACACACAGTCACACAGAGACACACACACACAATCACACAGAGACACACACACACACACATACAGTCACACAGAGACACACACACACAGTCACACAGAGACATACACACATACATACACACACACACAGTCACACAGAGACACACACACACACACAGTCACATACACACAGTCACACAGAGACATACACACATACATACACACACACACAGTCACACAGAGACACACACACACAGTCACATACACACAGTCACACATGCAGATGCACTTGAACACAATCACGCACAAACATGCACACGGATACACGTGCTTGCATGCAGACACAGTCGCATATGCAGACGCACATGCATACTCTCACACATAAATGCACGCATATGGACATACATGACTGCATGCATACACATGCATGTACAAACGCATCTGCATACAGACAAAAAAGCGCACACACATATACAAACACGGACACACTACAGCGCATGCACGCACATGCATACATGCAGATACAAGCCCACACGCATGCACGCACACATGAAGTTTACTTAACCCTTTGAGTGCCAGAGTGGTACGCTGCGCATTGCTCTGCAATGCACTGTGTACCCCCTCTGGCACACAAAGGGTTAAAATATATTAACCCCTTGAATGCTAGAGAAATCTCTAGCACCAAAGGGGGTTAAAAGCCATATCACTCATCTCAGTATGAATACATCCCCACACACAGACACGATGAATCACTGCTCACAGTTCAGGAGCCACAGGTTGTGAACCCCTAACTTAAGGTTATGGTGCTACTATCACAGAATTATGATTATCAAGATAAAGCTGTAATGTTTAGCCAGAGAGAGGAAAAACTGAGAAAGGTTAAGAGGAATGTGTAAAGGATAAAATCAGTGAGAGAATGGAATATTATCCAGGGGCACTGAGAGGAGAAAGGGCAGGACTAGAACATGCAAGAAGATCAAGCAACGTCTGGTATCAGAGGGATGACAGCAGAGGCTTTAAAGGAGAAGTAACAAGACTGTTTAGATCAGCGTCTGGCTAATTATAGTCCCATTATCCCTGAAGAAAGTATCTTAGTATCCTGAAACGAGCATGAAAAGTCTTTATAGTGGACTACTGTCATATTTAACCCTTTCAATGCAAAATGGGTGTCCAAAGCATTGCTTCACAATGTGTTGAATACCCCTCTGTCACTCAAGGAGTTAATTATTTTTACTTACATTTTAATAAAGTATTTTATGCCCAACATCACGTTCCTGGCCGATTTCTACACTGGAGATTTCCTTAGAGATTCCTGTTTTATCCGGTGGCTAACTGGGCAGGGGCAACTTAACACTTGTTTTGCTGGGCCGGCTGTCATGTTTTCAGCCAGCTCATTGAACGATGAAAGTTCATCATTAAACCTTTACATTTGATTGAATGTGTAATTCTGTAATTGGAGTGAAGAGCACCCCCCATTTCTTATAGTATACCTCCTAATAATAACTCGCCACTTATCTTACTATTAGTAGGAAATCCTAATGGCCCTTTGAACTTTGCCCTTGAGCCTTGATCCAAGAGATAACATCTCACATCTGTTTGGGATGTCAGATTCAGTGTGGCAGCCATGACAGTTGCTGGCAGTTTGTTTCTAAACTGAAGGAAGTAGAGTGTATTGGCAAACTTATTTACCCCTTTAAAGTGAAACTAACACTTTTTAATGGCTTGTGTGATTTTGAAAGAGCGTTCAAAATCCCCTATATTTATGTTAGTCATTATTTATTTAAAACTATAGTTTATGACATTTTTAGCTCTATTTATATGTCAGTTTGTGAAGATTAGGCAGTGCTGTCTGACCCACTAGAAGAAGTGGCCTAGGTTGCCTTGAAAGCTTTTGCATTCTAGACCTTCTTAGTTAGCCAATAAAGGAATCACTTATTCTACCAGTGTCCTTTTTTTTTTTTTCAACAGCCAACACAGTACCATCTTGTACTTTTACCTCCGCTAAGGAGAAGATAGGAGAGAGGAAAACTTGAAGATACTCAAAACGTTATGTTCTAGCACGCATTGCCTTCTCTGCCTAATGGCAAATACAGCCTCGGCACAAAGAAAAAGTGAAGCAGTTCTGAGGTAAACCATCTTCCCCATAAGAAGAAACAAGATTTCCCTTTGATTTAAATGGGACTTTTAATCCCATGAATGCTAATGATGTCTAACTCATTGATGATTATGAACTAAGGTGTGATAAGGAGGTGATAAAGTGGAGATAACTTCTCCAGTGAGATCACTGCTCCAGTTCTTATGTTATTCCATGGAGTCTAAGCACTAAGATTTCTCTCACATGAAGCATTTTAGTGCATAGGCCCTAGAGAATAACAGAGGAACTGGAGAAGTGATATCACTGGAGAAGCTACCTCCGCTTTATCACCGTGTTTACCACACCTTAGTGCATCTCACCCATTAAGCATCACTATAGTGAAGATCTCTAGCATTCACGGGGTTACATTTTTAAAACAGCATTTTCTATGCTTTTAAAGGGATAGTAATACTTTGTTTTATCTTTATTTTGTAACAGATGAGAGTTGGTACCGTGTTAGCCGTAGAAATACAGAAAAAACATGAAGAATGATATAAGTCTTATCTCTCAAACCTTTTCAAAAGTTTCCCCTCCCCACCCCTTTTACCTAGTGTAAGCCATCTCTTCTCAGATGTGGAATGCAGTCCATAGACCAGACAGATAACAGAAAGGGACAATCTTCTTCCTATGAGAACAATGAAAGCCCTGCCCCCTTGACAAGTTTTTAAGGTTTTTCCCTTATCTTAATTGAAGATTGTCCCTCTCTGCAGTCTACCTGGGCACCTCCCTTCTGTTCTGGCTGAGCAGTGTTACATCAGTAAAAGGGGCGGGAGGGGGATACTTTGTCATTGAATTACTCTTGAACTACAACTCTGAAAGAATTGAAATAACACTCTCCAAAGTGCCAATACTATGACGATTAATTAGAGCTGCTTTTATTACTATCCCTTTAAATTAAATGACTATAGGAAGAAGGTGAGGCTACTGCAACATCTGAAGGTGTCGGTGACTGATGGAATCAACTAGTAGGGTCCCAAACAAGAAGACTACAGCCTCAGAATTTACTTTTGCTTGGAATCCAATGAAAATGATAAAAAGAATTAGATAAATACAGAGCTACCATTCTGGAGCAAACCACCTGCACCATAAGGAACAAATACAAATTCCTACAATTTACACTGATTTAAATCCGGCTTTAAAGGAATAGTAATGTCTCTTGATAAATTAAGCTTCGATCATTCATCATACTTTTTCGACAATGCAGAGTGTTATTACAATGCAGTAATCGGTCCAGTTCATGTTGTGCAATTAGATTATAAAGTGTCTCCCTCCAGCTCCTTTTAGATACAGAACGCTGCCTAACCTCAGGTTTGTAATCTGGTCATTGGACTCGACAGGTTGCAGACTGAGGGACAATCTTCTAGCTATCGGTATACGTAAAGCCCTGCCCCGCCCCCTTGACGAAGGAGGGCAGTTTTTCCTTATGCTGACAGAAGATTGTCCCTCGTTGCAATCCATCCAGACCAGCTTCCTGCTCTGAAGGGAGGGGGGTTTATGTATGTAATTATAATTTATTATTATAATACTAGTGTTAAAGCCCGTGTACATGGGCCAAAGTGAATGGCACTGAATGAGTTAACCCTTTGAGTGCCAGAGGGGTACGCAAAGCATTCCTCTGCAATGCGTTGTGTACCCCTCTGGCGCTCAAAGTGTTAAGATAGCCGTGCACCCGCCAGTCCCTGCACCTGCCGCCTCAGTAACAGCAGTGTGTGAGGTACCAGGAGAGGGAGCGCGCCTCTACCTCGTCAGTCTCGGGTGTCCGTGCAGGAGACCGCCTTGACCCAGAGCAGGGGGTTCGTGAACGCGCCTCCCACCTCCGGGCTCAGCTAGACACTGCTCGACTGGGGCCAGGGCTCCCTCACACACCAGGACAGACACCGGAAACACAGGGCAGGGAGACCGGCTGGGATGATGGAGCGTTTTGTCCGTTTGGACATGACTGCTTCGGCAGTCTCTACTGCACATGACTGCATCTGACAAACATACATCTGGCCTTTTATATAATAAGGATGATACTTTAATTACACATGAACTGGACCGATTACTACATTTTAATAACACTTTGCATTGTTGGCAAAGTATAATGAATGATTGAAGCTTTATTTTATCAAGAGAACATTACTATCCCTTTAAACCCTTTGAATGTGGTCAGAGTTATCTCGGTGCCCAGCAGCACCAGAGTGGATAGATTAAACTTCTCATTGTTTTAAAAGGAACTTTTATTCCCTTCATGTGATAAAGGACTCCAGTACATTGCTCTGTAGTGTGTTGCAGACCTTCTTAGCAGTTAAGAGGTTAAATCAATTGGGATTTTTGGAATTTTTATTTCCCCCCTATTGTGTAGTTGGTTCGCTCCAGAATTGGAGACTTATCTATAATTCAGGGGGTTTAAAACTCCATTTAAAACCAATGAGAATTTTAATTTCTACCCTGTAGTGCAGCTGGTATATTCCAGAATTGCTCCTCTTTAGATCACTGAATATGACTCACCATGCTAGCTTTATAACTTGTAAAAAGGAATGAATTATGGATTAACACTTTGAGTGGCAGTGTGGTATCCAACGCATTGCATTGCAATGCTTTGGGTGCCTCTCTGGCACTCAAGGGTTAACTGTTTCTAAGCTGACCAACTCAGAACTGCTGCAGAGCAGTTCTAAACAAATACAAATTAGATTTTTGTTGCTGTAATCAAAGATTACAGAGATTAGCAAATAAAAAAGACCTTCCAAAATTAAAGCGGAACTACCACCTTCACTAAAGTCGCCCTGCAATACTTAGACAGGTGGTGACTAACTTACTAATCATTATTATACCTTTATAAAGTGCCCACGAATAAAGTTATGCTTAAGCTTCCGAGACCAGAAGCCAGGCATCACCGCGGACATCTTGAATGCGCACCAGCACAGTCAGTCCTCTTCACTCTCCACCGGCATTGCACTGGCCTGGACTGCTCCCGAAGAGACTGACGGCGCAGGCGCACAGGCTGCAGTAACCTGGCCGTCAGTCTCGGAAACTTAAGCATAACTTTATTCGTGGGCACTTTTTAAAGGTAAAATAATGATTAGTAATCTAGTCGCCACCTGCATAAGTGTTGCAAGGTGACTTTAGTGGAGGTGGTAGTTCTGCTTTAACTGTACATGTACAAATGCAATGGAAGTGCTCTTTTTACTACTGGAGTCAAGGTCTGGTTTTGGAAATCCCCAGTTCCATAATGTCAACAAGTTCATTAATCATCTACAATTGTCTTACCAGGAATCTACTCCTCCTAACACACCCATGTGGGGAGATGCACTAAGGTGTGATAAAGAGGTGATAAAGTGGAGATAACTTCTCCAGTGATACCCTTCTCCAATTCCCATGTTATTCTATGGAGTCAATGCACTAAGATTTCTCCAGCTTTGGAGATCGTAGTACATATGCTATTTAAATTAACACAGGAACTGGAGAAGTCACGTCGGCCTTATCACCTCTCTATCACACCTTAGTGCATAACCCCCTTTCTGCAGCTAAAATCTTTGTACAACACTGGCACAAACCAATTGCACTGTATTCTATTATTTTCCCTGAAATATCTTTTGTTTCGTCATTATGCTACATTGTATTTTGAGTACGATTTTCCTCCAGTTTTGCACAGGCACTAAAACAGCAAAAAGCTGTAAATAACCACCTTTCTTTAACCCCTTAAGGACCCATGACATGCCACGACCATCATGGGTAAACTTGCCACGCCATAAGGACCCGTGATGGTCCTGGCATGTCACGGAATTCCGGGATTCCTGCATGGCTGCATGCCGTTTGGGAGCACTGAATAGAATCTCAGGAAAAAAAAATACCCAGTGGTCCTTAACTGCCAGCAGCATGACCTTCAGGGGTTAAAATGGCAGTAATACCCCAAAATAAAGTTTAATTATGTTTAATGGGATAGAGATGCTTAGTATAATTATATATATATATATATATATATATATATATATATATATATACTAGTACTGAAGACCCGTGTGCACAGACCAAAGTGCCACCCAGTGGCCTTGGTTGCTGCCCCGGAGACTGGAGCGGAGGGAATTGGTGGGTGGTTCGGAGCACCCCGCTCCGGATCAGCTGTGGCGCCACTCTGACTGGAGGCCGGCGTGTTCAGCCAGTCCCTACTGCACATGACAGCATCGTTCGGGCAGTCTCTACTGTGCATGACTGCATCGTTCGGGCAGTCTCTACTGTGCATGACTGCATCGTTCGGGCAGTCTCTACTGTGCATGACTGCATCGTTCGGGCAGTCTCTTGTGTGCATGACTGCATCGTTCGGGCAGTCTCTTCTGTGCATGACTGCATCATTCAGCCAGTCTCTACTGTGCATGACTGCATCGTTCGGGCAGTCTCTACTGTGCATGACTGCATCGTTCGGGCAGTCTCTTGTGTGCATGACTGCATCGTTCGGGCAGTCTCTTGTGTGCATGACTGCATCGTTCGGGCAGTCTCTACTGTGCATGACTGCATCGTTCGGGCAGTCTCTTGTGTGCATGACTGCATCGTTCGGGCAGTCTCTTCTGTGCATGACTGCATCATTCTGGCAGTCTCTACTGTGCATGACTACATCGTTCGGGCAGTCTCTTGTGTGCATGACTGCATCGTTCGGGCAGTCTCTACTGTGCATGACTGCATCATTCTGGCAGTCTCTACTGTGCATGACTGCATCGTTCGGGCAGTCTCTACTGTGCATGACTGCATCATTCAGCCAGTCTCTATTGCGCATGTGCGTGTTACGCACACAGGGAGCGACGCATTCTAGCAAATTATATTATAGGATGTATAGCAGGTTTTATCCCGTGGAGTAAAACAAGCTGTTGGGAAATTTTTTATTCAAAAGTTAATGCAACTCAAACTTGCATTTTTTTTAGGTGCAGTACTTGCATTGCCTGAAATGTTATGGTTGAGCTGCTTAATCCTTTAAGGACACATGACGGTCCTGGCACGTCATGGGTCCAACATGCCATAAGGACCTATGACGTGCCAGGACTGCCATGGATTTCAGGGCTCCCCGCACAGCTGAACCGGATCAGGCGATAAAAAAGAATTGGTCCGTGGTCCTTAAGTGCTGGCTGCATCCGAGCGCGGACGGTCCTTAAAGGGTTGAAGACCAAAGAGGTGTGCAATGTTTTGCTTTCCAATGTGTTGCACATCCCTCAGGTCCTTATTACAGGAGTTATATATCAGCTCTTTACAGAACATGTCTGAGCTATTAACTCACTGAGGATGAATAGCAAGATCAAACCAATGGCAGAGTAGTCCACAAGTAAAAGATATCTAAATCCATATGACTTTAACCCCTAGAACACTAGAAAGGCACTAGACATTGAAGTCCTCTACATTCGCCCCTTTGAAAACAGTGGGATTTTTTTTATTCATGCATTTAGTTCAGACCTGCTCTACTGTAGCTTTAAGGGCTGTATGTTCAAAAGAAAAGTAAAGCGTTACTGGGATAAACCAACTGCATTATAGGGGAATCCTAAAAATGGGTATTTTAACACTTAAAATGCTAGCTAGGACTCCAATGCATTGAGAAGCAATGTGATGGAGACCTCTACAGAATTGAAGGAGTTTAAAATCCACATTTAAAACAATTAGAATTTTTGGAATTTTTACTTTTTTCCTTCCATGGTTCAATTGGTTTGTCCCAGAGTTCCTCCGCTTTTCTCTTGAACACATGCCCCATAGGGCCACGTTTATATTCTGGGATAAACCAACTGCACCATTGGTGCCAAATAAAAATGAATGTTAAAATAAATAGGGCTTTTAACCCCTTGATTGCTAGAGAGGTCTCCGATGCATTGGAGACCTCTCTAGCATTCAAGGGGTTAAAACAGTTCTCTTAAGGTGCATGAGAATTTAGGAACTCATACTTGCCCCTTATGGTGCAGTTGGTTTACTCCAGTTTGCTTTTATAAATGTGGGCCTTAGTTTTCAAATCTTGGAGCCATATGCACAAAGGAAAATAGGATAACACCGCAGAATACGAACTACGCTAGTATAGTGGACAATACGTTGGAGACCTCTCTAGCGCTCAAAGGGTTAAAAGCCACATTTAGATCAATGGGAATGTTTATTTGTCCCCCATGGTCCCGTTGGTTTGTACTGTTGTTGCTCCAGTTTTTCTCTTTATACATATGGTCCTGAGTCATACTAAAATATACCACAGACCCCAGGCACAAATGTGGCACACATGAAGCAATTTCTGGGCAAATCAACTGTACCACAGAGGGCAATTAATAAATCCCTAAATCACAATGCATTGGACACCTCTTTAGTATTCAAGGGGTTAAAAATCTAATTTATAGTAACAGGAATTTGTATTTGTTCCCCTATGGAATTGTTTGTTTACTCTACAACTGCACCAACTTAGTACATCAGCCACGTCCCCAATGAAGGGGTTACAAAATAAAGCACTATCATGTATTCATTTTCCCATTTTAATGCAGTTTTAGTAATCCAAAATATTCTAAACTTTAAAAAAGCGGATCCAGCCTGTTATTGTTATAAATTGATATTTCTTCTACAAAGGCACAAAAAGCACAGAAAGAGCAATGTAAGTAGTTCTCTAAACATTGTATTTGTTTGGGAAATGACCTTTTTGCAGAGCAGCAGGAGTGAAACGTGCCATGTACACACTATGCACAGTTAGTAAACACTTCAGATCCACCGTTCACTTCTGAGCTGCACTGCTGTTTGATAGTCAGTTTTACCAGTGAAATTCTGGATTTAAAGGGATAGTAATGTTTCATAATAAACAGAGGTCCAATTAATCATCATAGTATTTGGACTTTGGACAGTGTTATTTCAATACTGTCAGAGTTGTAGTTCAAGAGCAATTCAATGACAAAATATCCCCCTCCCGCCCCTTTTACTGATGTAACACTGCTCGGCCAGAGCAGAAGGGAGGTGCCCAGGTAGACTGCAGGGAGGGACAATCTTCAATTAAGGTAAGGGAAAAACCTGAAAAACTTGTCAAGGGGGCCAGGGCTTTCATTGTTCTCATAGGAAAAAAATTGTCCCCTGCTGTTATCTGTCTGGTCTATGGACTGTATTCCACATCTGAGAAGAGATGGCTTACACTAGGCAAAAGGGGCGGGAGGGGAAACTTTGCTTGTGAATATCTCTCAAACCATAAAGGTTTGAGAGATAAGACATATCGTTCTTCATGTTTTTTTAATGCCTACATAATAAAATAAAGATAAAATGAAGTATTACTATCCCTTTAACTTCTTGAATGACATATGTCGACACTGCATTGAAAATCAAGGCACAAAGTCTGGATTTACATCTCAGGAGCCCCTAGGCGCACCCCTAATTCTAACATGACTCCTCCCCTATCAACTATTTCCAGTCACAGAAAATACCCTTCACCTATAACAAGCAAGAACAAACATCTTTTAAAACAGCACTTTCACTCCCGATAAAGTGCCCCCTAAATAATTATTCATATAGCGATAAGCACAGAAATACTAGTATTATCCAGAATAAATCCGGTATTACTAAGAAATACTACTTGAACCACAATGAACAGGCAGGCATCAGAGCAGACATCTTGCCTTATAGACATCTGAGCGCCTTCGCTGTCTGTCCCAGTCTCCTCCAGGATTGGTGGGGGGAGTTGCCTTGTACCTTATGGTACAGGAAGTGACTGATGGCGCAGGTGTCACTACAGCAAGAAGCCTGCAGGTGAATGTCAGATCAAGTAGGATTTCTTAATAACTCTGGACTAATTCTGGATAATACTATTATTTCTATGATTATCGCTATATGAATAGTTATTTTGGGGTGCACTTTATTTGGAGAGAGAGTTTTGCTTTAAACCCTTGGTTGCTAGTAGTAATATTAGTATTACTACTATTATTATGTTTAAACTTGTCCTAATTTTTTTTAAAGTTTTTATGTCTCTGACAGGGAACTAGCTGAATTTCGTTTTCCAGGGAGCTTTCCACTCGGCAATTGTGAAAGCTGAGATATTTATGCAATGTTGTTGTCTCCCTGCAGCAATGATTAATCTGTAAGCTGTAGAGACAGAATTTGCTACATAGTTTTACTGCCTTTAAATACACTGTATCTTTTTTTACATTGTTGCATTCTCTCTGCTTTCACAGTCCCACACAGAGAGCTCTCTGGAAACGCACTCAAACAGCTACTTTTCGGAGACATAAAAGTGTTCAAAATTGGGTGAAGATAGAAAAAATGGCAATTTGGCTTTACATATTTTGAACTTACAGAATATGTACAGTGAATATGTAGTGAAACTTTCCAGTAACATCGTCTTTAACCCCTTAAGGACCAGCGGTCCCGGGGTGTGTGGTCCTTTAAGGACCAGACAGAAATGTTTGACGTGCCGGCCCATGTGACTGATCACGTGTGCCGGCACGCCGAATTGGGCGTGCAGGAGAGCTGTGAGTAAAAAGTATGTGATCCTTCAGTGATGGACAGCCGTGACGGTCCTGGCACGTCAGTGGACGGGAAGGGGTTAAAGGAGAACTAACACAGTCTAATAATAACATCTTCCTCCACTTACGTTACTATGGGCAGGAAATCTTAATAGCCCCTACAAATTTTGCCCTTTTGTTCAAGAGATATCATCTTCAGTCAGTTTTGGATGTTGTGTGCATGGAGGCGGACATTACAGTTGCAAGCAAGACCACAGGTTTTCAAACTCTGTTCAGTGCACACGATACATATAAACATTTAACCCTATGAGTACCAGGGAGGTATCCAACGCATTGTGTTGCAACACAATGAGCTGGATACCTCCCTAGCACTCAAAGGGTTAAGGACCAGAATGGTATGAAACAAATTGCTTTGCAATATGCTGCACACCACTCTGGTCCTTAAACTCATAGGTACATTAGGATTTTCTAGCCATAATAAAGGAATTAAGAGATTTTAGCTCTCCTTTATAAAAACAGTTAATTGTTAATTACACCCATATATTTATCCTGAGGAACCTCTCAAATGTCTCTGAATGTATAATAGGATTTTAGTCTTACCTGTTAAATCCTTTTCACTTAGTCCATACAGGTCACTGGTCCTCTGGGAGGCGTAAGTCCCCTTTAATAGGCAGGAACAACTATGCAAATAATTTGCAAGGGGCGGAGCCTCCCCTCTTACTTAAGCCACCTTCTGGCCAGAGCCACTTTAGATTGATTTGAGACCCTAAAACTGACCTCAGGTAAGCAAAAAGAAAGACTCCTGTGAGCATGCCCGAACGGTCTCCCACTGAATGCCACAGGAGAGCCAAGACTGGTCCCTTGACAGGGTGGGAGACCAGTGACCTGTATGGACTAAGTGAAAAGGATTTAACAGGTAAGACTAAAATCCTATTTTCACTGTCGTCCAATACAGGTCACTGGTACTCTGGGATGTACAAACATTGAGCTGATCCAGAGGCGGGAAGTAAGGCAAGGACCAGGCGCAAGGCCCAAGTCACTAGAACTGCTATGACCAGTTGATAACATAGCCCAAACTGTAAGTGTCAACGGACACCAACCAAGGGAACAATCCCTGAACTAACACAGCACACGGAACCAGAGCCAACCGGGCTCAACAGTAAAGAAGCACTAAGGATCACAGAGCGGAAGACCTACACAGGCAAGACTGCCTCCAGGACCTTCCTTCCAAAACTGGCATCAGCCGACGCCAGTACATCAACTCGGTAGTGCTTTGAAAAGGTGTGCACAGAGGACCAAGTGGCCGCTCTGCACAGTTGATCAGCAGAAGCTTGATTCTTGTAGGCCCAAGAGGCCCCAATAGATCTGGTGGAATGGGCAGTTACCCGGAAGGGAACATGCTTATTCCTCAACTTATAGGCTTCACGGATGGTAGCCTTAATCCAAGAGGCAATGGTAACTTTGGAAGCCGGTCTTCCTGCCCTAGGCCCCTCAGGAATGACGAATAGAGCGTCAGACTTCCTGATAGACTCGGTGCGATGAACATAAAACTTGAGGCAACGCACCACATCCAACAGATGGAGATCTCTTTCCTTGTCAGATGAAGGATTAGGGCAGAAAGAGGGAACCACAATCTCCTGATTGATGTGAAACTCAGACACAACCTTGGGTAAGAATTCCTTGGTAGTGCGAAGCACAGCCTTATCCTTGTGGAACACCAGGTAAGGAGGTTTACAAGACAAGGCCTGTAACTCTGCTACCCGGGGCACTGACACAACAGCCAAGAGGAAGGCCATCTTCCAAGTCACAAGACGTAATGGAATGGAAGCCAAGGATTCAAACGGTGGTCGCTGAAGAACTCCCAGCACCAAATTGAGATCCCACTGGGGAGCAGGACTCTTAAAGGCAGGTCGAACATGAGTCACACCCTGGAAGAAGACTTTCACATCAGGAAGGACAGCAATCCGTTCCTGGAAAAACACAGACAAGGCAGAAGTCTGAACTTTGAGGGAACTCAGACTGAGCCCCTTATCCACACCGTCCTGCAAGAAGGCCAGGACAGTGGGAAGATGGAAGTCAAGTGACAACTTCTTGTCAGAGCACCATGTCACGAAAGTTGACCATATGCGATGATAGATCTTGGAAGACACAGGCTTACGAGCACTGAGCATCGTCGATACCACAGAAGGAGAAAAGCCTTTCTTTGCTAGAATCGAGGATTCAACCGCCATGCCATCAAATGGAGAGAGTGAACATCCTCTTTCCACAGATACCCCTGAAGAAGCAGGTCCGGACGGGCTGGAAGTGGGATCGGATCCTTCACTGACATGGCCATCAATTCCGGAAACCAGGACTGGCGAGGCCAGTTTGGAGCAATCAGGATGACAGGACAACGTTCCCTCTTCAACTTCTGGATAACTCTGACCAATAGAGGAAGAGGAGGGAAGATGTAAGCCAGGGGGAAGTCCCAAGGGATCGACAAGGCATCCACTGCTAGAGCAAGGGAGTCCCTCAACCGGGAGCAAAACACCGGAACCTTCCTGTTGTGTCTGGTAGCCATCAGATCCACCACAGGCATCCCCCACCGTTGAGTGAGCATGTGAAACACCTCTGGGTGAAGAGCCCATTCTCCGCTGTCGACGGTGTGACGACTGAGGAAGTCTGCCATGACGTTGTCCACGCCTGGAATATGAACTGCAGAGATGACAGGCACGTGATCTTCTGCCCAAGACAAAATATCCTTGACCTCCCACCAGGCGGAACCGCTTCTTGTGCCGCCTTGCCTGTTGATGTAAGCCACCGCCGTGGCATTGTCGGACTCCACTCTGACTGGAAGACCGGTCAATTGAGACTCCCAGTGCCTCAGGGCCAGCCCGAAGTTCCAGAACATTGATGGAGCATGGATTCCTCCAGACCCCATTTCCCCTGAGCACTGAAGCGACCCCAGACTGCACCCCAGCCCCGAAGGCTGGCATCCGTAGTGACTGTGGTCCAAGGAGGAACTAGAAAGGATTTCCCTTTCAGGAGATGAGAGAGATCTAACCACCAGTGCAGACTCGACTCGACATGAGGAGGAAGAGAAACAGACAGATGCTGATGATCTGGATGATTCTTGCACGTCTGGATCACAAATCTCTGAAGATCCCGGGAGTGGGCCATGGCAAATGGTACTGCTTCGATTGTGGAAATGAACTTCCCCACTAAGGACGACAACTTCGGTACTGGAATCTTGTCCATGTCCAGAATTCCAGCCACTCTGACAGCTATCTGGTGAGCCACGTCCTCTGGAAGAAACACCATGCATTGGCGAGTGTCGAACAGGAGACCCAGGAACAGAAGCCTCTGAGATGGAATCAAGTCCGACTTGTCCAGATTCAGGATCCAGCCATGACGGTTCAGGGTGTGCATGCACATCTGTAATTGCTGAAGGAGGAGCTCCGCTGAGGAGGCCTTCAGAAGGAGATCGTCCATGTAGGGGGTCTCTCTGATCCCATCCTGATGGAGCACCGCTATCAAGGAGCCCAACACCCTCTGGAAGACCTGAGGGGCTGAAGTCAGCCCAAAGGGGAGCGCTGCAAACTGAAAGTGTCCCCTGTGGCAGGCAATCCTGAGATACCGCCTGCTCTCTGGATGAATAGGGATGTGAAGATAAGCATCCTGAAGGTCCAGGGAGGCAAGAAACTCCCCTGGAGACATTGCTGCAATCACAGAGCGCAGGGACTCCTGGCGGAAGTGGGAAGTCACCACATAGGCATTGAGATCTTTGAGATCCAAGATGGGACGGGCTCCTCCGTCCTTTTTGGCTACCACAAACAGGTTGGAATAAAATCCTGAACCTGTGTCCCCCTGAGGAACCGCCTCCAGGACCTCTTTGTCCAAGATATCCTGAATAGCGTCGTCGAACAGACGCCTTTTTGTGGGTTCCTGAGAAGGACGAGTAAAATGGAACCGAAAAGGAGGAAGGGAAGAGAAAGGGATCCTGTATCCCTCTGACACCACCTGAAGAACCCATGGGTCCGCCACTGACTCCTCCCAAGTCCAGCGAAAGATGCGGAGACAACCGCCTACAGCCGGATGCGGACCCGGGTTCGGCGAGTCATGCCGAAGCAGTCTTGGAGGTCTTGGCCTTGGAGGCAACTTTGGGCCTCCAGGACTGTTTGGGCTTGGAGGAGGAGCGCGTAGTGGGAGGACCCGTTTGGGCCGAGGAGCGTGTCTCAGTCTGAAAGGAACGAAAGGACCGATTGCGTTTGGCTGGAAACTTTTTCTTAAAGACTGAGGGTAGAAGAGTACTTTTACCGCCAGTAGCCTCACTGATCATTTCTTTGAGTTCAGACCCAAAAAGCAAATTCCCCTGAAAGGGCAAGGAAAGCAAGGCTTTCTTAGAGGCTGTATCAGCAGACCAAATTTTCAGCCAAAGAGCGCGTCTAGCCACCACAGAAGAGGTGGAGGCCCTCGCCATCATGCGCACAGCATCAAAAGCAGCGTCAGCAACATAGTTCTGAGCTTCAGTGATATTAGCAAGCAGCTGCAACTGTTCAGATACAGGCGCATCCTGGCGAACCGCTTCAGTCAGTCGTTCAGTCCAGGCCGCAATAGCTCTATTAACCCATGCCACAGCAAAAGTGGGGCGCATGGCTGTGCCAATGGAGGCAAAAATAGACTTAAGAGAGAGCTCTAGTTTCTTATCCGTCCAGTCCTGCAAGGCAGAGGCATCTGAGACAGCCAAAGCAGTAGATTTGGATAGTCTAGACACAGGAGCATCCACTTTGGGAGGATGAACCCATTTTGCCAGCTCCGCCTCAGGAAAAGGGTAAAGTTTAGCAAACTTTTTGGAGACAGAGGAAGATCTATCAGGATTCTTCCATGCCTCAGAGACCAGACGGGCAAGAGTAGGGTTAGTTGGAAAACAAACAACTGGTTTAGATGGCTTTTTCTGAAAAACATCAGTAGGATCATAAGTGGATTCCTGAGTCAGAGGAAGGTTGAGCGTATTCAGAACCGCTCTGATCAGACCCTCAGCCGAAACTTCAGGGTCACACTCATAGGGGTCCCCAATGGACCTGTTAGATTCAATAACAGTACGTTCCTCAGCATCAGAATCCTGTAAAAGTTCTTCTTCAGAAGAATCAGTGATATCAGGAGCTCCCTGTGGCTTAGGCAGGGAGGTCCTGATAGTAGAGGGGGTCTGCCAGACCTGGAGAGCCCCCTGTACCTGAGAGGGAAAGAGTTGAAGAGTGGATCTGAGATCCCTAGTGGCAGCTTTAAACTCCCTCACCCAAGATGGCTCAATAGCGTGGCTGGGAAGCCCAGGGTTGCTATCTTGACCAGTACAATTAGGGCATAGATCCCCCACATTATCGCCATCCAGCCCAATGTGGCAAGAGGAGCAAAACGCCATGGGGGTAGCGGACCCCCCATCCTCCTTAGACTTGGGTCTAGCCCCTAGCTCCAGTGAAGTAGACATGCTCACAGCGTCAATATACCCCACTAATAACACTATCACCCAGAAAAAGTGTTAAGATTAAAGTTTCACCCCAGAAATGTTCTAAAAACGGACTTATCTGGCCAGTGAAGGGTTAATCTGTTGAGGAGAGAGAAGGCTCGGTCCCTGCGTAGTGTACTCGCCTAGGAAAAGTACCACAAAATGGCGGCCGTCATGACAGCCAATCAGAAACGAGCGCGAACCAAGCGCTCATGGGAAATGTAGTTTTCCTGGCCAAGTACCCCAAACATTGCCCGAAGCCCCCCTGAACACCCCACATGAATAAAACACATTCCGGATGATAGATCAGGAGCCTAGAATTAAAATGAGCCCTCTCTGAAGTTGCTGTGACAAGCGGTTCCAGAGATATGTCCCATACTGTGAATTCCCATAGAGAGTAAAGGAGCCCTTGCGTCTGAGCGGGAAAAAGCCGCGGAACACCATTTTTAATAAAGTTTAGTAAAACATTAAAAAGTGCCCAAACAAGCATGAAACACATGAGAAACATAAATAAATGAATACCCAATGCTCCAAAACTCAGAGAATAACACAGAAATTGCATAAACAGTAATAATGCAATAAAAACACCCTATGAGTGCTGGAGTGTATTAAAACTCCCAAATACAAGCCCAGCAAAGGGACACTGTGGGGACAAGTGGACCTTCAGCACTCAATGGGTGACTCACCTTCCTTGCTGACTTCTGTCTTCAGGTGACCATGATAAGGAGGGAAAGAACCAGAGGTAAATTCCCCAATAGGGGAGCTGCTTAACACAAGCTGTCCCCTCTTCAGGGCATAAGGTCCACAGAAAATCCCTGGAAGCTGCACCAGCCACTTTAAAGAGGGCAATTCACAGCCATGGTCACCCTCCTAATGGTGGTATTCCATATTTGAATAAAAAATAATAAAATACTAAGATGCATAGATGTTCTCTACCTGGTGTGCAAGCACACCAGGAACAAATCAATCTAAAGTGGCTCTGGCCAGAAGGTGGCTTAAGTAAGAGGGGAGGCTCCGCCCCTTGCAAATTATTTGCATAGTTGTTCCTGCCTATTAAAGGGGACTTACGCCTCCCAGAGGACCAGTGACCGGTATTGGACGACAGTGAAAAAAGCATTAAAGTATAAATCAGCATTTATATAGAACTAGTGTAAAAGCCCGCCTACACGGGCCAAGGTCATTTTAACCCTCTGAGTGCTACAGCAATGCGTTGCATACCCCTCTGGCACTCAAAGGTTAAGAGGCCACTAGCCCACTGCTCCACACGATGCAGTTTTGCGTCGCCTCACTCACGTGATGCAATCATGTGCAGAAGAGACTGGCCAAACGCGGGCAGTCTCTACTGCGCATGACTGCATCGTGACAAACATCCTGGCAAATTATTATATAGGATATATTTTACCAGTAAGAATATGTTGAGATTTCTCTAATTTTCAAGTGTGTCCTAGAGAGTAGACAGCCATTTTCTGTTTAGCTGCCCCAAAAGCTCGTTCACTAGAGATCTTTCACCTCAGTCCATTGAGCTTCCCTCATCAGTCAAACCCAACATCAGAGAGAAAGTAAAAATCAATGCTTTCCCGGAATAAACAGCACACTAGCAGCAAATTTATTACAAAACTGATTAGGTTTATATGCTCTCTTGACTGAACTCTCTAAGTGCATTTCCACACACAGACCAAATTAATAATTAGGACTACTCAGAACAAATGTATGATTGTAGGATACTACATATAATCTAAAGGTAAGACTTCCTGTCTTATCCCTACATTACCTCCCCCACTCACTGACCTGGCTCAGCATTGCATTTCCCATCTCCCCTAGCAGTGATGTGTCATTGAATAGGGGAGGTAACACAGGGAAAAGATAAGATAACTCAAAAGCCAGCTTTCTAAATTAAAAAAAAATAAAATACAAAAAAAAACGTATAGGTGATTTCCAAAGTTCTTTGTTGTTTTTAGGTAATGGGGTCCCTTTCATTTTTGGTTATAGCTTATATTTAAAGGAGCAGTAAACTTTTTTTCATGAAAACACATATTTTACACAGCATTTCCTGCTGAATAAAACAAGGTCACTCCCATCGCTGTCAGATGTTTTATTCAAAATTTATAGCAGTTTAAATAATCAGGAAGTTAATTTACTGTATTTACTTCCTGATAGTTCTAACTGACAGGAAGTGACAGGCAGTTTCTGTCACATTCTATGGAGAACTGTATGTCTCTGACTTTCCTCTCCATTAGAATCGAACAGGAAATCTAATTAGAATTTGACCACTAGAGGGCACTGCTAATGTAAATAAACATGGGTTTAAATTGTAATAACTCTGCAAATATAAATCTCTCGGCAGTGGGAGTACCCTTATTTTACTCAATAGGAAAATCCCTACAATATATATTTTTTCATAAAAAAAGTTTACTGCACCTTTAACACTTGAAATACCAGATAGGTTTCCAGTACCTTGGAAAACAAGACATTAGATACCTCTCTGGAACTCAGAGGGTTAAAGGGACAGAAAACATATTTAGCTTTAAGTAGTTGTTAAAAAGTTGAATTGAATGCAAAAAAACATATCTCTCAAGCCGCTATGGTTTGAAAGATATCTGCATTCAAAGTTTGATGTTTCCGGCTGTCAGCTATAAAGATGACAGTGGGAGATCCGTGTTGGCCGACACGAAGCCTCTTCAGCAGAGCTGCAATTGCATTATTTAAAACGAATGTCTTCATTGGTATGGTCTACAAAGTGTGCTTGCAAACCAGGCACACTTTGTAGACCATTCCAATGAAGTCATTCGTGTTAAATAATGCAATTGCAGCTCAGCTGAAGAGCCTCTGTATCAACCGACATGGATCTCCTGCTGTCAGCTTTACAGCTGACAACAGGAAACGTCAAACTTTGAATGCAGATATCTCTCAAACCATAGCGGCTTGAGAGATAAGGCTTTTTTGCATTCAATTCAACTTTTTAACAACTACAAAATGCTAAATATTTTTTCTAGGACATTACTGTCCCTTTAAGACAAAAAGGGTGTAATCATATTTGTATTCTTCATGGTTTGCAATAGTAGTGATAGTAACCAAAGTAAGCAAGTCTTAAATCCAGCAAAAATAGTTTTGTATTATGAAATATGAATAACCTTTTTGAAGTAGAAGATTCTTCATTCAAAAAGTTATACCAGTGCAAATTTACACTTTTTTTAGGGTTTGATTTCAGTATATTTTGTGGATGGATGGCGCAGTTGCTATTGCAGTCTTCAGAGAACTATATGTCACTGACCTTAAACTCAGTGAATGAAGCTTCTCCTATTTATATAAAAACCTACAAACCCCCCCCCAAAACACTAAAAAAAAAATAAAAAAATGTTATACTACCTCTTTAACCCCTTAACGACCCTTGACAGTCATGGTACATCATGGGTAAAAGTGACTGAATGACACATGACGTACCAGGACCGTCATGGAATTCCGGGCTCCTCGCGTGGCTGCACGCCATTCAGGGAGTCCGTAATCGAATAGGTAAAAAAAAAAGCTCCATGGTCCTTACGTGACCGCACCTGCATGCACGACCAGTCCTTAAGGGGTTAAAATTAATATATCATATTTTACTTTCATTGACACTATGAAACTGATGTACTAAAAAGAAATGGAACAGTTTTGGAACAAACCAACTGCACCATATGGAATAAATAAAAATGTCCCAAATATAAATTCCAGCCTTGTTCCACTGTTTACCACTGCAACCTTGTATCACTGTCCAACTGTTAGTCACAGCCCCACAAATACAGTGTCTGGCACCTCCGCCTTGTTGTAATGTTCCACTGGTAACCATAGAGCCAAACATACAGTGTCTGATGCTTCAACCTTGTTCCAGTGTCCACTAGAAGTCATATCTGCACATTTATTGTTTGTTTTCCCAGCCTTGCTGCACTGTTCACTTTCTGCTACCCCAACCTTGTTCCACTGTTCCACTGGTAGTCACAGACTGGATACAATGTCCCACTGATACAGACCCATACATATACTGTCTGACACCCCCAGCCTTGTTTTAATGTCCTATTGGTAGTCACAGATTTACATGCAGCCTACCACTCCTTTCCACAGCCATCTTTCAAAAATGAATGCATGACTGATGTAACTGGGCAGGGCAAGAGAGAACAGTGAGAGGCTAGGTCACCATGGCAAGTGGAGGTGACAGGGAGCCACCAGACTACATTGGTTTGGGGTAGAAGGTGGTGGAGACGGGGGGGGGGGGCAGCAGGATTAAGAGAATAGATAAATGACACTGTAAATTAATGGGAACAATAAGGTAGTATGTGTGAGGTGAGAGGAGGGAAATGGGGTTGTATGAAGAAATGTGATGTGTGTGGTGAGGGGAGCAGATCATGGAGTTGGAAGAACAAATGACAGGTGTGGTAGCAGGGAAAAGGACAATGTTGTGCTGTTGATTTGACAAGGTCAATGAAAGTGAGGCCTCCACTGGCCCTGGCCTGTTTAATAACTGACACAGACTGAAGTGTTTCTGGAAAATGCCCTACAGACATGGCTTAGTCTGCCAAGCTGCTGTCCATGCATGTGGTCAACAAGGAAGCAAAAGCATCCATATATAGATAAATAGACATATGTGACTTCTGTATGAAGGACACCTACCTAGTTATGTTTTTCTTTTAGACATACTACAAAATACTGAGGTTGATTTACTAAGAAAACTGATCAGTTCTGCAACAAACTAACAGAACAATTGAGGCCAAATAAGAAATAAAAACAAATACAAATCCACATTTACGTAAATTGGCTTTTAACCCCTTGAATGCTAAAGAGGTCTCCAAAGCAATGAGCGGGAGACCTCTCTAGCACTTGAGTGGTTAAAAAAAATGTAAATTAATAGAAGTCTCTGTTTGTCCCCTGTAGTGCAGCTGGTTTGCCCCGGAATTGATCCAGTTCTCCAGTCCAATTGAGTGCATCTGGTTTGCCAAGAAATCACTCCATTTGTGTCCACATAGGATTTTGATCTACTGTTCCTGAATGTCCTCTGGCGGGTGGTAGATACAATGTTAAACAAAAATTTGATACACCAGTCAAGACATAAGACTTGCTTTTCCCACAGAAATCTCACATTTGCAGTGTTTGTTACTACTGCAAGGGATTTGGGGTAGGCATATGCAAATAAGTTTAGCAAAGAATCACCTCTTTGCCTCAGATTCCACTTTATACATGGATTCCTTAGAGTATGTGTATGCTAAGCAACAGCTTTAAGACACAACTCAGGAGGAGATACAAAGCCAGTGAACCACTCATGGACAGCTGTTTCGTTGTTAATGCAACTCTTCAGCATGAGGTTGGTTTTACTGGCTTGCTATTGAGGCTTGGTGCACTTATGGAGCACAAACTGAAAAGGTTATGGTGGGGAAAAAAGTGAATGAAAAGCCCTTCCACCTGAATTTGGTGGGTGGTAGATACAATGTTAAACAAAAATTTGATACACCAGTCAAGCCATAAGACTTGCTTTTCCCACAGAAATCTCATATTTGCAGTGTTTGTTACTACTGCAAGGGATTAAACTTCAAACAGTCGAGTCATCAAATAGTAGAAATGAGTGAACCTGGGTGGCCTGCTGTCAAACTAAAGATTAGACCTTGTTTCCAATGTACTATCAGCTACTGATAAGGCACAGCCAAGTAAGAGCAATGACTAGGCTTCTGCAGAACAGAAGCCTAAATCTTTCTGCTCCTACCGTAATTAAAGGAACATATTAATACTTAAAGTGCATCTGTACAAAAATGTATTCAGTTCTATGGGCCTTATGTATCAAGGCAAACTGAAGCTGTTCTTGGAGAAACCAATATCCCAAATAAAAAAAAATGTGATGTATATCGCTAATTAATAATTATTATTATTCTATGACTAAAGCCTAAACTGTCACCAGTTATTTTGAAAGACATATGAACTTCAAATAATGTTAAAAAATCCTAATAAGAAACCGTCATTTACCTTAATCTGGTCAGAAAATCCTAATGCCACTATGAACCAATTCTGTGTGGCTTGGTTCTCCAAAATTAACCATGAATTATTACTGGTTATTTTGCCCACAGAGGCAGACATGATTCTTTGTTGCTGGACTCAATACCCAAAACTTCTCCTTCTGAAGGTTTCATTCCTTCCTGTTTGGGAAGAGTTTAGGGTCTTGGAGTCCTGCAAAAATGCATCATGTCCACCTCCCTCCTTTTTTGACTTTCAGTGCCTAATATGTAAATTCAGATTCCCTATAATTATAATTTTCCCTTTTTTTTTGTGTGTTTGTTTTATTCTTTTATGTCCCTGTAACAGGGATTTTACTTAAAGGGATAGTAATACTTCGTTTTAACTTTATTTTATTTTGTAGGCATTAAAAAAATATGAAGAATGATATAAGTCTTATCTCTCAAACCTTTATGGTTTAAGAGATATTCACAAGCAAAATTTACCCCTCCCGCCCCTTTTACCTAGTGTAAGCCATCTCTTCTCAGATGGGGATCTGGTTGTAAGACCAGACAGATAACAACAGGGGACAATCTTCTTACAATGAAAACAATGAAAGCCCTGCCCCACTTGACAAGCTTTTCAGGTTTTTCCCTTATCTTAATTGAAGATTGTCCCTCTCTGCAATCTACCTGGGTACCTCCCTTCTGCTCTGGCTGAAAAGTTTTACATCAGTAAAAGGGGCAGGAGGGGGATACTTTGTTATTGAATTACTCTTGAACTACAACTCTGACAGAATTGAAATAACACTCTCCAAAGTCCAAATACTATGATGATTAATTAGAGCTGCTTTTATTATGAAACATTACTATCCCTTTAAATTCTGTTTCTATAGAGCTTTCTGTTAGCGACTAAGAAGGTAGAGAGATTTAAACACTGTTGCTCTTTTCCTGCAGCACTAATTGATCTCTATGCTGTGGAGGCAGGCTTTTCTACTTTGTCTCATTATCTTTTTTAACATTACATCTTTTTTACATTGTTGCACTCTCACGGCTTTCACAGTTCCACATAGAAAGATCTCTGGAAACACATTCAGAAGTCGCCTTGCCAGAGGCATAAATGTTTTAAAAAAGGTAAAGATGAAAAAAATTATGTTTAGGAAGTTTTACTTTACATATTATTAACTTGCAGTATATAGAATGTCAAAAAGGAGGTTGATTTTCACTTTGACTTCCAAGACTAATACATACAAAGGGATAGTAATGTCTGAAAACATATGCAGATGCAGTTAATCTTCATATGGCGTGGGCCATGAACAGCTGTTATTCAATATTCTCCAATTGGTAGTTCCACAGTAATTCCATTATAAAGTACCCCATCCCGCACCTTTTACCGCATGTATGACACCTCCTCGCATATGTGGAATCCGGTATTCCCCAGACAGCTCTCAGCTAGGGACAATCTTCATGCACTGAGTATAAGGAAAACCCTGCCCCTCTTGATTTTCCTTATGCTCATTGAAGATTGCCCCTCTCTGCTCTCCATCTGAATGGCTTAGAAAGGAAGTGTTATGAGGTAAAAGGAGAGAGAGGGGGATACTTTATAATGGAATTACTGTTGAACTACAACTAGGAGAATATGGAAATACATCTCTACATGGCTCACGGCATATAAGGATTAATTAGACCTGCATTTATTTTCAGCCATTACTATCCCATTAAGGATAGTGAATGTAAACATGCTAGTATTCCAAAACTGGTAGCAGTCTTCTATGTTTACAAAAATCTAATTGTTTTTGGTTTGCTGTCTGCCCCTACCTGGGGAGGCAGGTAGGTGAAATATGCCCGCACACCAGAGAATTGGGACAGGACAATGGTTTTGACAGGAGTGGTCAGTGGGCGGAAAATTCAGCAGGATTCACAGGGGAAGGGAGTTTGACAGGAGTGCAGTGAGATTCACAGTCATTGAGTTGCAGTGGTTCCCCAGCGTGCACCACAAATGAAGACCGGGTGCCATATACCATGGGTAACGCAGTGCATAATTTGCTAGTTCATCTAATAAAATAATCCGCCAAGTACTAAATCAGCAAATGCATGACAGATCTATATGAAAATAGTGAACACAATACAAAACATAATATAACACAATACATAGAAAAGAAAAATGAACAGCTGAACTGAACTGTACCATAAAAAAACTATATAATGAAATACTTTCCATGTTTTGTCTATGCAAGTTTCATGGACAATTGAATGCATAAGAAGCACTGAGGGAGCAGGCTGGGAAACAGCCAAGAAAGAACCAGAAAAATATCCTAACAGTGAACATATGGGAACAACCCCCCCACACCACCACACACACACACACACACTCTTTAACCACTTGGCTGCTAGAAGCAATTCATTGGAGATATCTACTGCAGATTTCACAATATATAACCATCAAACTCTGACAGTTCTTTGTTATATTCAAGGATTTTGTTTGTCTATAAAATATCCGGTATTGTAATGTCATATTACCTTTGCCACCTTGTTCTAAACAAGGGATGGGCAGTCCGAGGACCTCCAGCTTTTGAGCACGGCAAGTACCATCATCCTCCTCCAGCTATTGGCTGGAGAGCGGTTATGAGAATTGTAGACATCAATCCCTTGAGGGCCTCGGGTTGTCCACCCCTATTGTAACCGCTTCACTACTAAGCCTTTTCACTCAAGTGCGACGCTTTAAAATCAGATTACAATATTCAGTACTTTTCTGTGAACAACCCCTACATGCCATACACTGTTTTTTTGTTTGAACAGACCATGCACTTTCAAAATATACAATCGGCTTTTGGATATCCCCTAAAGGAACCACAAATGCTTATGTTACTAAGCTTAGTATTTTTTCACATTTACACGCTTTCAAATATACTGAAATCACTGAAAAACATGAAATATCATCATACCTGGGAACTTTTGCTTCTTCAGTCCCCAGAGAGGGCTCATCTGATGAGTTTGGGGGATATAAATGGTGCAATTTGTGTCACAAAAGGGGTGGAGTTTAATCATGTGTGGAGCGGAGTTTAACTATCTATGTCATAAAGTGGGCAGGAAGTGAGACGGATGAGGTAGGAATGAGGAGAAGTGGGTGGGATAATGGGAGAAACATGGTGGGAAGGAGGGGAAGTGGATAGCATGCCATAAGAAACTCCCCACTTCCTTAAAATCAGCCTCTGTCCCTGGAGACCTGGTAATTAAGTGTAAAAACCAGAGTCTTTGGGGCAGATCCGGAAAGTTCCCAAATATATTTAAAGATCTCTAGATCTCTCTACATAGATACATGGTCATGATATGCTTCATGGAGGCTGACAATCATTTTCTTGTAGCCCAGCATTGGTGTCACTTTCTCTAACAGCAGTCAGTAAGCACTTCTCCCTCTAAAGTAATAGTTCTCTACCAGGGTGCCATGCCACATTGGTGTACCATGGGCTTAGGGTGTTACTTTGTTTCTATTAATGTGAGTATTGAGTTTAAAATGTATTCTTATTGAATTTGTTAAAGGACGAATACATTTTTTTAATGAAAAACACATCTTGTAGGGCTTTTCCTCCTGAGTTAAAGAAGAGTAATCCCACCACTGGGAAATGTGTTGCGTTGTAACAGTTTAAACAATTGGTTTATTTTTACATTAACAGTGCCCTCTGGTGTTCAGTCAGTTTACCTAAAGTTCACCTGATCAGTTTGGATGGTAATAACTTTTGAATAAAAGCGCCCCCTTCATTTCGTACTTTACAAATAACCTTTAAATGTCAAGGGTGCTCTGATCATTCCATACTGTGGGCTAGCGTGCCTGGATAATAAAAACTGAGAACCACTGATTCAGATTTTGAAACTTTTCAGGTTTTGCTAAAATCAGATGAGGGAAAATTGGTGATTTCCAACTTTTGCTAAGGCTAAAATACCCATCATCCTTAGTTACACGCTGGTTGTGGATAATGGGAACTATACCCAACCACAGATGCAGGACAACAGTTTAATTGCATAAAGTATTATGTACTAGTATGAAAGCTTGTGTACATTGGCTAAAGTGCCACCCAGCAGCCTTGGCTGCTGCCCCTGAGCCGGGAGCAGAGGCAGGCGGCGAGCCGTTTGGAGAGCCCCGCTCCGGCTCAGAGCATTCGGCCAGTCTCTACTGTGCATGACTGCATTGTTCCAGCAGTCTCTACTGTGCATATGCTTTTTCACACACAGGGAGCTTCGCAGCCTAGCAATTTATATTATACAGATGTTTATTGTGTGATTTTCCAATACATATTGTTTGCTATGTAGGAATAATAAATAACAGTATTAAGCGAAATCACAGCTATACAAAACTGATGTTTGCACAAAATCCACACTTGAGTGCATGCATGTGTGAGCATGGGCGGATTGTCCTATCAGGGGCTCGGACATCCCCCGGTGGGCCGCTAGATCATGGACCGGTGGGGGAGATCAAAGGATCTCACCTCACCGTCCCACAATATTTTGAAGGAGAGGTCTGCGTTGCCACTGGCACAGGCACTCTCTGTGACAGCCTTCACGTTCCTTGTTAACCCTTTGAGTGCCAGAGGGGTACGCAACGCATTGCAAAGCAATGCATTGCGTACCCCTCTGGCACTAAAAGGGTTAATGCAGAGCGCCAGGATATAACATAATATCCTGGCGCCTGCTCTCCCATGCCACACAGGGACCACAAGGGGGCGTCGATAGGGACATCGGTGCAGCTAGTGGACTGCTTTAAAAAACAATTCCCAGGCTGGTATTCCCCTACAATCCGCCCCTGCGTGTGAGTGTGTCAGGCCCTGAAAACCCACTGCCTGTTCAATGTCGGTAAAGAAATGTTCCCTCCTGCACAGTCACATGCCTTTAAAGTCATCTGTGTTCAAGAAGTCAATATTTTATCAGCTGAGATAAGGAATTAGCTGACATGGTTAATGAATAGCCATGACTTATTGGAGTTTTAAATGAGGCAAACGATCTTGGATAAATAATCTTTAAGGTTATAATTCACGTTCTTCAGGTGTGAACAGAAATGTCACATCCCTTCACAAGCACAGCTGTAGGAGACATATCTATAAGAGCAGGCAGTAAAACTTACAGCAGCACTAACACTTACAAATGATATTGGGTTACATAGTTCTAAATATGTACTTCTATTTAGCATATTGCATTTGTCATTCATGTGTAGACACCTATGTGTACACATTTTGTTTAATTGGTTGTGCAAAGATAATACTGTTAACCCTTTAAGTGCCAGATGGGTAGCCAATGCATTTCAAAACAATTATGTGGATACCCCTCTGGCACTCAAATGGTTAATGTATTGAAATTAACACCCAATGATCTTCTGTTCAGAAAGGCTTTTACCATATCGCGGTCCATTTAAACCTTTGAATGCCAGAGAGGTATCGAATGCATTGCAACCCAAAGCAATGGATACCTTTCAAGCACTCAAAGGGTTAAAGACAACGCAGAACAATCACTTCTTAGATATCAAGATTCTAATGGTATTGAGAGACCAGGATCCCTGTAAAAAGCAGAAATGGGAGCTCCCACAGGGCAAATGAAAGACAAGATGTTAGGCCTCAGAAAACAAATAGAATTTTTTTTTACAGAGGCTAACATGGGGCACAAAGTTTTAAATTGTGCATAACCTCATATTACATTTATGTTAGTGGTGCTTTAAGGATTTCCTTTATCAAGCACAGTTGAATTAATCAGTGACTCGTTCATTTGACTGATCAACCTGTCATTATTTGCAATCACTGAGGACTACACTCCGACATCTCTGCCATATGGGATACAGAAACATTCCGACTGACTTCAGGTGGGTCTTTTAACAACTTGAGTGCTGGGAATAATTTGGCGCTATATGAATAAAGTATAATATAATAATACTAGTGTAAAAGCCCGTGTTCACAGGCCAAGGTCCGGGTGATGTTAACCCTTTGAGTGCCAGAGGGGTACGCAATACACTGCTTTGCAAGAGGCCGGTCTTGCTCTGAGTACTGACACCGCCTCACTGGCGCCGCACGCGATGCAGTCATTCGCTGTAGAGACTGCCCAAACACACAGAATGCTCCCATCATTCCGTGCTCCCAGCATTCTGTGCTTTTGGGCAGTCTCTACTGTGCATGACTGCATCGGACAAAGATTCTACTGTTTTATTATATAGGATAATGACGAGGTCTCCAGTGCAATATGAAGCAATGCTTTAGAGACTTCGCTGGCATTCCAGGGGTCATGAAGTCCTATTTAGTTCAAAGGGAATTTTATTTGACCCCTTTGGTGCATTTAATTTATTTAAAAAATTGCTCCATATTGCTCTTATACATCCGGCCCACCCTTTCCTGATCAATGGCAGTTTATTTATTTACCATTTTATATTGTTGTTATGTCTAGTATGTGCACAGGTTTGCCCATTTAATTTATTAATTTACATATCCTCGTACTCTACAGTTTAACCCTTTGAGTGCTTTGTAATGTGTTGCGTACCACTCTGGCACTCAAAGGGTTAATAACAATTTCCAAGTTTCTATATTATTGGCAAGGAATGTTTCAGTTTCCGGCAAGTGGCGTTGGGTATGAGGGTTGTGGTCACTTGAGTGTAGTTGTGGCCTGCCCATGACTGAAATACCATTTTTGTTTTTAAAGGGCAAGTAGTATTATAATAGTACATATATGGTAGGTCTGCTCCTGTGAGAATGTCATTGGAAACAGCCTTGCATAGGAATTCCCACTGGAGGCAAAACAGACTGTTTTCCACCTATTTCTTCCTCCTGCTACAATTTTTGTCTATCCCCACCTGCAGATCAGGCAGCGAGCCAAGTGGGAGTCAGATAAGTGACCTCTGTATCTTTCTGCCTAATTCCTGTATTAGCCTTAGTAGGTGATAGTATAACATAGTACAAAAGGTTGATCTGGGAGTTGGAGAAGTACCTGATATTGAACACACTAAAAGTATAGGATTGCAAAGAGGACAGAGTTGTCCCAATTAAAAAAAAAAAGTGAGGGCAATTGCTAATTATGATGATTTGGGTGGGTAAAGGTAGTTCCCAAGTAATACTGAGTAGTGTTAATCGGGATGGTAGGATTGAGTGCAGGTTATGAGAGAGGAGGAGATCAGTAGATTACAATCAGAGCCACAGGGAAATTACCCTATAGATCAATGAATTACAACTCACATGCTCAAGGTCAAGCTTTAAGAGTGTCTATGCTTCAGCACAGATTGCTCAATTAGAGACTGTCATTTTGACTGACATCTATATGCTCAGGAAGAGATAACCTTAACCTGACCTGAATTTTGCCCTTGAGAACGGGAGCTGAAAACCGATGATGAATAGCAGAAACGAGGCAATGAGAATCAGAGAGGTAAGCTGCAGGCAGATGAGAGAAATTGAAACACAGCTGAAAAAGGATTGTAGGAGGATAAATTGAAAGACGAGTACTGGTAACCAGGGCAGGAATCCAAATACAATTCAGGGATCACAGATACGGAAAGGTGAATTGAAATTACATGAGAGAGAAAAAAAGAGCAAGAATAAGATTTTGGTTTCAGGGCATGTTGAACATATTTTACAGGTTCAGACATAGATTTGCCCAGTCAAATACAGTGGAATGACAAACAGCTTACCCCTGTGTCTGAAGGATTCTGTTGTCTCAATGTAATGACATAGACATCTTACAACATCCAAGGCATGACATTTTTTTGGGTCATCATTAGAATCTGTATCAAGAACAGGGAGAACTATTTCTTGTGGAGTTCACTTTAAAACCCAGGAACAGTTCTCAATACTACTTTATCATGTTGGAAGACTATGTATGGAGAAGCACAAGATAATGCACTGACCTCTGATACTCTTTCCCCAGGTGCAATAGCTGTGAGAAAAAACATTTTACATGTCATGTGTTTCATGGATATGTCTTTTAAAGGTTCACAGGGTAAAGACTGAAAAACCTCTAATACTAAATTTAAGCTCCATTGAGCTGTGGATTGTCTATATGGGGGAACTATATGGTTTATCCCTTGTAGAAATGTTGAATTTCTGGTAAATTTGCAATTTTTATTTGGAAAAGAAAAGATATGGCTGTAACCTAAACTTTTAGCGAGTTGAGTCTTAATCCTTTTTCTAATCCAGCTTGTAGAAATTCTAACATAGTAGGAAGGTAGAAGCAAAGAGGATTCACATATTTTTGCTTACAATACTTAAAGTATATCACCCATATATTACCAGTATTCTGTGGTATATTTTCTCTGATATTGGTTTACGGGCTAAAAGCCTATTTTCTTATTTCAGTTTCAAATTCCACACTGTAAAGGTAACATTCAACAAACTGGGATGAAGTATCATCCCCTGTAAGAGTAGGTCTGGAATTTTTTTTCAGATGTCAGGGTTCCGATATTGACATTTCCGTTAACTGATGAAACCTAGCTCTTCAGTTCCCATTCTCCCTTATCTATAATTTGTCTACTGAGATAGTACTTCTCCCAGATTTCTACTCCCGGTATGCCAATTGTTGACAGTGCTAGAGCATGAGTTTCTGCCCACTGGAGAATTCTTTCTACTTATTCAGGCTGCACTGCTCTTGGTGACCCCGTTGATGTAAGACACCGCCATTGCACTGTCTGATTGAACTCAAATAGGATAGCCCTTCAAAAGTATCATCCAGGCTGATAGAGAACGGAGGATGGCTCGTGTTTCCAATATATTGTTAGGAAGACAAGCCTTACTGTTGGACCATCTGCCTTGAGTTAGCTGTGAAACACATATTGCTCCCCAGCCAAACTGATTGGCATCTGTCATCACAACCTTCAGTTTGGGAATTGAGTGTGTTCTTCCTTTGGTAAAGCTTTGATATACTAGTTACCACTGGAGTGAATCTCTATTTTATTTTGAAAGCATCACTATGTGGAGCAGATAAGTGAAGAGTAAATTTATTTGTAGAAGGAGCAGATAGAACTGTGAGTATGGAACCATCTCTGTGGTAGAAACCATAGTTCCCACTAGACTCATGATGTTAAAAAGATCTTTTGAAAGTTTGTGTCAAAGACAAGCCCCAAGAAGACTATCCTTTCTGATGGAATTAGCTGACATTTGTGTTGCTTCAATCTTTTTAATGTTAGTTCTATTTATTTTGAAGTTATTTTGAAGTAGAAAGAATTGGTGATTGAGCCTTTAAAGTAGATCGATCACCTTAATTCAAGTTTGCATATTTGAAAACTGCATTAAAAACGGTCTATATGTCATATTAACCAAAAGGCCAGCAAACGTACAGTTCAGGAGATATTCACACTTCTTTCATAAGCTAATGTATGCTAATTGCACCAAGTGCAGCATGAGCGATGTTTTCATATGCTAATTAAGCAAATCACTAATGTTTCATATGCTAATGACTCCTTTTCAGTGATGTGTCATATGCTAATCGAGGTGTCAATTGTATTTCATATGCTAATACAGCTTTGTGCAGTTCTAGGAAGTGTTAAGTTTCACCTTGTCCAGAAGTAAAAGTGGGAATATCTCCTAAAATGTACATCTGCTGGACTTTTGGTTAACATGACATCTAGGCAGTTTTTAATGCAGTTTTCAAATATGCAAACTTGAATTAAGGTGATAGATCCACTTTAATAGAAGGTCATCCAGATAAGCTGTCACTCCTGAGAGATCGAAGGAAGGCAGTCAATGGTGCTATCACTTTTGTAGAGACTCTTGATGCTATGTTGAATTCAAATGGTGGGTCCACAAATTGGTAGTGCTGATTTTGTAATGCAAACCAGAGATTTCAATAATGATGCGGCCATTTTGAAATATATATTAATGCCATGCATTCCTGATACTGCAAAGACATATGTGATTTATTTGTTCAGATTTTTTTAAAATCTAGAACTGGACAAAAGACTTCATGTTTTTTGTCTGTATAATACAAAGATTAGAATAAAAACCTTAGGTTTCTTATAACTGGTGTTATTTCTCCGACCGTTAACATTCTCTGCATGGTCTGATGGAATTATGTTAACGGATTACTTTGGAACTCTGCACATGAAGAATCAAGATGGAGGAAGGCTTTTTAAATGTTATTCTGTAACCTTTAGTTATGATTTTAAGTATCTAATTGTCTGAGAGTGAATTGCTCCACTGAAGATCACAGTATTGGCATCTCCCTCCTAGTGGAATGATGGTAGGAGGCTCCAGTTCTCCAGTTTCATATTGAGATCAGTGCTTAAAATTGGAAGTCCTTTGCTACTAGCCAGATCTGAAAAGTTACTCGCCACTGCAAGCCATAACATAACCACCAGGGCTGAATTTCTACTCGCCAGGGCTAAATTTTCACTCGCCATTAGCTAGTGGTGAGTGGAAATCTTTGAGCCCTGTTGAGATGGTCTTGTTTTCTTCAGTTTTGGAGGATATTTTCTTTAGATTCAAAGCAGGTTTGAGTTTTCCATGTTTTTTCAGCACATTTGTAGTAAAAGTGTTATTAGTCCATTTTGGAAAAACTGTGGAACGCTAATTTCTGATGCCGCAGTTTTAGAATTATAAAGTAAAGTGAAGGAAAGCCAGAAGACAGTAGGTGCCAAGTCCCTGTATTATACAGGGCTGTTCCTGTGGCCAGTGGGCTGAGCGGACGAGGCTACAAAATACATTGCCCTTGCATCTACATGGCAGGGTGACCCCTTAAAGGGATAGTAATGTTTCAAAACAAAAGCTGCTCCAATTAATCTTCATAGTATTTGGGCCATGGAGGGTTCTATTTCAATACTGTCAGAGTTGTAGATCAAGAGTAATTGAATGATAAATTATCCCTCCAGCCCCTTTTACTGATGTAACACTGCTCACCTCAGAGCAGCAAGACTGTCCGGACGGATCGCAGAGAGGGACAATCTTTAGTGAGCATAAGGAAAAACCTGTCAAGGGGGTCAGGGTTTTCCTTATGGTCACAGTAAGAAGATTGTCTCTTGCTGTGAGCTGTCTGGTCTGTGGACCGGATTCCACATCTGAGGGGAGTCATTCAATTACTCTTGATCTACAGCTGTGACAGTATTGAAATAACACTCTCCCAAATACTATGAAGATTAATTGGAGCCGCTGTTTTTGTGAAGCATTACTATCCCTTTAAGTGGGAGACATCTGAATATCACCCTTTTGATGAAGGAGACATTATGATCTAGCCCTTTTGATGGTCGCCAAATAGAGGGTGACATTTCAATAGTATATCAGGTCCCTCCATCATGACGCAAGAGAAATTGGGATTTTAAACCCACTTTACCCTAGGGTGACCTCTAGCGCCATTTCAAAAAATGGGAATTTATGTTTCTCCCAACGGTGCAGTTGGCTTTCTCTAGGACTGCTCATGTTTTTCCTTGTGCACACAGTTTGACTGACTACTGTATTTTGCAGCCCATGAGAAGTGTAATAAATTTTATACAAGCTTTCTGAGAAGTAAAGGAAAATAGAATCTTCCACAGTATAGTAATTTATCAAATGGCTTTCGCTAGACAGGAGTCTGCCAGCTAGAGTTTCCTAAAGCTGCCTTAATGATTTTCATAGCAGCTTTAGAAGCAAATTAAACAGCTTTATTTAACCATCATTCTGCAAGTATATATGTACAGTATTGCGCTCTATGTAGGCCATTTTTTTTATAGACTGCAAGCAAAATGGTTATTCCATCTTCAATCAAGATATGTTCTCTAACTGATCACAGCAAATCTTATTATATTATTTTGCATACCATTTTTTGAAATACACTTATATTTGAACAGGCCCGAGGCATCATGACAATGGGCGCCGGCAAAATACTTCATATCAGAAGACTGAAAATACCCATATATTAGGAAAGAATCTGCAATAGCAGCCATATTAGGATAAGGCTTAGTTACGTGTGGAGACCTCTTTAGCATTTAAGGGGTTAATAGTGAAAACTGTTCTGTGAACAGATTAAAAAAAAATTAAAAGTAAACAAACCTTGTATAGCCAAGAAACTGTTAAATAAAATGTACTTAGAATTCATCACTTATTTTGATTTCCTGTAGACAAAAGCAATAAAGTGTACACAGACATGTAACAGAGCTGCACATAATTCATTGATGCCAGCACTTCCCCTGTACACTTGCAAGGATTTGATATGAAGATGTTCCTAACATCTCACCATTAGACATGTACAATGGCCGCTTCCAGCTCCTGAAGCCAAAACATCACCTGGTCCTGAGTGAAACAACATAACTTTTGGCTGCAGTAGCCAGAAACAGCCACTATACAGGCCTGATGGTAAGAAGAAGAGGAGATACACAGAGAATGTCTCCCTGCATCTTCATATTAAATCTCTGTAAAGCATACCTATATGGCAGAGTTATTTGCCCCATCACTAATGATTATTAAAGGGATAGTAATACTTAATTTTATCTTTATTTTATTTTGTAGGCATTAAAAAAAACATGAAGAACGATATAAGTCTTATCTCTCAAACCTTCATGGTTTGAGAGATATTCACAAGCATAGTTTCCCCTCCAGCCCCTTTTACCTAGTGTAAGCTATCTCTTCTCAGATGTGGAATCCAGTAATAGACCAGACAGATAACAGCAAGGGACAATCTTCTTTCTATGAAAACAATGAAAAACCTGTCCCCCTTGACAAGTTTTTCAGGTTTTCCCTTATCTTAACTGAAGATTGTCCCTCTCTGCAATCTACCTGGACACCTCCCTTCTGCTCTGGCTGAGCAGTGTTACATCAGTAAAAGGGGCGGGAGGGGGACACTTTGTCATTGAATTACTCTAGAACTACAACTCTGACAGAACTGAAATAACACTCTCCAAAGTCCAAATACTATAATGATTAATTAGAGCTGCTTTTATTATGAAACATTACTATCCCTTTAAATAAAGCACAATAACAGCTCACACATCTGTGGCATCGAACTTATCTATTAAATAGACCTCATACAGGACCCAAGACAAAACGGTCAAGCCTATGAAATGGTTGTAGAAACAGAAGATATGAGGGGGTGTATGAAATGTGGGCACTGTGCCCTTACTGTGGCATGGGAAATGAGCACCTTACCCTATAAGGATGTACAATGCAAAACACCACTGGCACAGACCATCTAGGTTCACTATTGATTTATGACACCACTGGAACAAGAGCAAACATTAACACAGAATTCAAGCCTGGTTCCTATATGCCCATTTCATCCATAGCTTGTGGTGGGGTGGGGGGGGGGGCAGAGGAATGGCTTGCCCATGTAGTAGCAATCCTTGGCACAAAGGGGGCTTTTAGGCCCTGAATGCCATATAGCTTTCCAGTTCATTAAGAAGCAATGTATTGAAGACCTCCCTATGAAACAGGTAAAAAGCCCAATTGGAATCAAAAAGAATTTTCATTTCTCCCCATGTTACATTTTGTTTGCATCGGAATTGCAACAGTTTTTCTTTGTGTATACAGTTGTTAGTAACACACTATCTTCCCTTTACGTGCCATTGATTCTTATAGGCATATATTGTGACAGATGACTTGGTAAGTCGAGGAAGTGATTCGCTATAATGGAAAAAAAAAAACCCTATCATTAAGGGGTTAAAGGAGCAGTAAAGGGTAATGGGAAGGAACCTTCTAAATATACGTACCTTCCAACCAGCTTAAGGAGACATGTTCCCACAGCTTAAAATTCTACAATTCGCTCATAGATCACCTGCAGATCTCTATGATCTGAATGGTTGGATGAAGTCAGCAGCCTACTAGGCACTTAAAGGGATAGTAATACTTCGTTTTAACTTTATTTTATTTTGTAGGCATTAAAAAAACATGAAGAATGATATAAGTCTTATCTCTCAAACCTTTATGGTTTAAGAGGTATTCACAAGCAGTTTCCCCTCCCGTCCCTTTTACCTAGTGTAAGCCATCTCTTCTCAGATGTGGAATCTGGTTGTAAGACCAGACAGATAACAGCAGGGGACAATCTTCTTCCTATGAGAACAATGAAAGCCCTGCCCCCCCTTGACAAGCTTTTCAGGTTTTTCCCTTATCTTAATTGAAGATTGTCCCTCTCTGCAGTCTACCTGGGCACCTCCCTTCTGCTCTGGCTGAGCAGTGTTATATCAGTAAAAGGGGTGGTAGGGGGATACTTTGTCATTGAATTACTCTTGAACTACAACTCTGACATAATTGAAATAACACTCTCCAAAGTCCAAATACTATGATGATTAATTAGACCTGCTTTTATTATGAAACATTACTATCCCTTTAAGTGAGAAGAAGCAACATCTCTATCGTCTCCTTTGCATTGAAGCCCCATATTGGTGAACATGGGCATCCCCGGGGGGGGGGGTAGCTTCACACTTGCCCCTCCTATACTTGACCACTCTATATAAACATAGGGACTAGATGGCTGGCCTAGGGTTCATACTATGGCTTTGCCCCCCTCCCCCGGAGAAATATGTTGGTGGATCATCTCCCATAGGAGCCGGATGAGACACTAACATCATCCATCCCTGCAGATTATGAAGATCTTCCAGACCGACAGGTGAGTGAATGGAAGTCTTTTAATCCTTTGGGTGCCAGAGGGGTACGGAAAGCATTGCAGAACAATGCGTTCCATACCCCTCTGGCACTCAAAGAGTTAACATTTAAAACAACAGATTGCATGCCTCTCTGATCCTCAAGAAGTTAAGTAATGGGAACTCTGTTCCCATAGCTGCAAAGCAAATACCTATAATTAGAAGGTCCTTTCCTATTGTCCTTTACTGCCACTCTACAGTGTATATGTGCCAGATTTCATGTCAACATGTTATGTCACACAGGCTTGGCTCCATACAGCGTCTGCCTCCTGCCAAAGCTCAGCTCACTATTTTATTCCTCTTGTGAAAGCAAATATGCAGCTCTGGAATTTAGATTTGCAATAGATATATTTCAATATGCTCGATTCTATAAGCAAGTTATGTAGCGTGTTTGTTCTAACAAGTCTGCCTTATTGAAAAATATGTATGATATGCAATAAGAATTATGTCTGTTCATATAGCCTCTTGCTATTCCTTTGTTATCCTTCTTAATCAACACTTTGAGTGCCTGAAAGCCATGTGTGGATACTCCTCCAGCACAAAAAGAAACATAGAATTTGACGGCAGATAAGAACCATTCAGGACATCTAGTCTTCCCATTTCCATACTGTAAAAACCTCAAACCTTGTTTGGTTCTTGGTCTTTTTCTTATGTTCAGGACAGCCTTACGCATATCCCATGCATGCTTAAATTCTGTCACTGTATTAACCTCTACCACTTCTGCTGGTAGGCTAGTCCACTTATCTACTACCCTCTCAGTGAAGTAAAACTTTCTTACATTACAACTAAACATCTGTCTTCATTGTCCCTCGCAAGAATAGGGGTGGAAGTTTATAAATTAAGCACTTTGAGCCTTACTCAAATACCTGCCAACTGTCTCTGATTTCCAGGGACAGACCCTCATTTTGGATCTCTGTCCTTGAATCCTGCTGTTCCTTTTTAAAAGCCCCTAGTTTGAAAATTGAATGTCAACCCAATATTCTATCTACTTATTAAAAGAGGACTAGGTCATGAGTTTACATGCATATTACAAACATAGTAACATAGAGTTTGATGGCAGATAAGAACCATTTGGTTTCTCAAGGTTTGGGGGAGCAACGGGGCCCAAATTGGAACATAAGCGTTTCCAGTTTCACACTTTGAATTTTCACAGCTTGCGTCACTTGTGTCTCATTTGGGGCTGTGTACCAGCACTCCACCTTAAAAGTTCCCCTTTGGAAAGTAAACACCTCAGTCTTTCATTTTATGTATGTTTTAAAATTTTTTATGCAGCTATTTTACCACCAATACCTCGTAAATCTTGATAAAAGTAAATAAATCAGCGTTTTTCACACTTTGACTTCAATGTTGATGTGAATTTCAAGCACACGATAGGTGAAGATTTTGAAAAATGCATTGTTTAGTGTTCAGCTCCTTCTTCTGAGTACGACAATACCCCATATGCATAGGTTTCTCAAGGTTTGGGGGAGCTATGAGGCCCAAATTGGAACATGCACGTTTCCAGTTTCACACTTTGAATTTTCACAGCTTGCGTCACTGGTGCCATGTCTTATTTTGAGCTGTGTACCAGTGCCCCACTTTAAGATTTCCCCGTAAAAGTGTATATTTTTGGAAAGTAGACACCCCAGGCTTTCATTTTATGTATGTTTTCACATTTTTTACACAGCCATTTTACCACCAATCCCTCGTAAAACTTGATGTAAGTAAAAAAAAAAATCAGCATTTTTAACACTTTGACTTCACTGTTGATGTGAATTTCAAGCACATGATAGGTGGAGATTTTTAAAAATGTATTGTTTAGTGTTCAGCTCCTTCCTCTGAGTGCGGCAATGCCCCATATATATAGGTTTATCATGTTTTGAGGGAGCTATGGGACCCAATTTTAAACAAATATTGAATTTTCACATCTTGCTTAACTGGTGCAATGTCTCATTTGGGGCTGTGTAACAGTGCTCCACTTTAAGATTTCCCCCCCAAAAAATGTATATTTGTGGAAAGTGGACACCCCAGGCTTTCAGTTTAGGTGTGTTTTCAAATTCTATACGCAGCCATTTTACCACCAATCCCTCATAAAACTTGACAGAAGTAAAAAAAAAAACTGCATTTTTCACACTTAAGACTTCAATGTTGATGTGAATTTCAAGCACATGATAGGTGAAGATTTTTAAAAATGCATTGTAAATGGGGGTATCTGTTCGTATTCCATTGCTGCAGCAAACCCTGCAGCGCTTTTGTGGGTTTTTCTTTCGGCGGGGTTGGGTTTTTTTTTAAATAAAGTGTACTACCCCTGGTTTTGGTGGAATTATTTCTGTTGCCCCTTGAAACAAAAATTGAGAGATAAGACAGAGCTGATACTGCAGAAAACTAAGTTTTAGGGTGGGGTTTGCCAATTTGGAAATCAAAAAAGAATTGTATACTGCAGCCTGCATCATGTACATGGCAACCTTTTTGTACCATGCCCTAAATTTTCACATTGTGAGGTATGGCTGCATGAGTTAATCACAGAGATCAACTCCTCCCATGTGCTTGTTGTAGTCTCTGATGCAGACTGGCTTTCTTAGTACTCCCCTTCTGCCACGAACAGAGACCACCGCAGTTTTGTCCTCATGCATGGTGGAAAGCAAGTAGACATCTTTTGTGTCCTTGAACTTAACTGCCAGCAGCTCTTGTTGGCACAAAGCTGAGGACGTACATCCCTGTTTTTAGTTTTTTAGCTACCAGTTCTTTGGGCATCTCCTTGCAATAGAGCCTAACAGTGCCACAGGCCACGGTCAAAATAAAAAAGTGACTTAAATAAAAGGGGGCTGGAGCACTTGGAGGGGATGTATTGCTTGAAACCTAACCTGCCTTTATATTTCATAAGGGATTTATCTATACTTATGTGTTTTTGGGGGGTATATACTTGGGCAAACTTTTCCTGTAAATGATTTATTAGGGGGAGAATTTTGAACAGTCTGTCATACTGGGGGTGTTCTTTTGGGAGGCACAAGGTATTATCTCTAAAGTGCATAAAGCGCAAATTCATTTTGTATGTAGTCCTGGTCATTGTTTTGGTGAATATAGGGGTATCATATATGGGGTTTTTACTCCAGTATAATCTAATACTTGTTTTTTTTTTTTACAATTCCCATTGTCATTGTTAGGGCCCAGAATGTCTTGAATTCTAAAAAGGTCTGTGCCATATTTCTTCCTTGGAAACGAACGCTGATGGGTTGGTGGCAATATATTGGGCTTCATATAAATTGGTTTGAGACACGATTTCCCCCAAAATTTCTTCCCCGAAAAATAAATAAAAAAACTCAACATGGGTAAATCCTGCCACATACACTTGAATTCCTGGGTTGCCTGTGAATTCAGGAATTTGTGGGCATAAATTGGCTGATGATACCCATTCATCAGCAGGAGTGGCAGTACTTGTGGCAGGTCTTGGGGCAGCTCTTGGGGCATTTCTTAAGGCAGCTCTTTGGGAATTTGCTGGGGCAGCTCTTGGGGCATTTGCTAGGGCAGCTCTTGGGGCAGTTGCTGGGGCACTTGTTGGAGCAATGCGTCTTTTTTTCGTAGAAGGCCCTGCATCATCACTACTAGAGCTGCTCTCACTCTCCAAAAACTGACTGAAATCTGATGCAGTGTCTGTGGCGTCTGAGTTAGATGCCAAATAGGAATACGCCTCTTCTAAACTGTACCTCCGCTGCATTGTATACACCTACTCTAAGCTAAATAAATGACTAACTTCTATATCTGCCAATACCTAACTCTCACCCAAAACGGTCACTATTCCTATGATACATTTTTGTTTGTGCCTGTGTCATGCTGCTTATACTAGCAAGCTGCTAGCCAGCTGAGCCTAGACCAAGTATGAGTAGCACCGGCATGAGGCTCACTGGCTCAGTCATGCGGCCGCGTGAGTTGCAATTTCAACTCACGGACAGGACTCACTTGTACATCAAGATCGATCACATTAGACATCCTCAGTGCTGCTTCCGTGTCACTTCCGCCAGGCACTGAGGTAGTCTACATCCCAGCTGAGACTCACTCTCCCCCCATGCAACTCGGCTCTGAAGTAAAGCAGCATCTCGTGCTGCTCATACTGAGCACTCTCTCAGACTTCACTTGCTCAGAAGACAGTTAGTTTGGTGCAAGCCCTGCATGCGTGTGCATAGATGAAGCATGACACACATGCACAGTAAATTAGGCATCTTGCTGCTCAGCGCAACATGGCTCACATGATGAGCCAGCTCAGCCAAGCGTGTGACTGATGTAAATGCGTACGAACATATTACATGCAAGTGTCAGCTATGCATACAGGGCTTCAATTTCCACTCGCCCTCGCTCAATTTATCCTCGCCAAATGCGAGGAGGCAAGTGGAAATTTTGAGCCCTGCTCTAGAGTATGTATATATATCCTTCTGGAGATGGGGTCTCCAGTACTGTACACAATATTGTAGACGAGGTCTAACCAGAGATCTGTAGAGTGGCATGATCACTTCCTTTTTCTGCTATTAATGTCCCTAGCTATACAACCCAGTACCCTGCTTGCATTCCCCACCACTTTGTTACACTGCCTGCCTACCTTTAAGCCCCAGTAAAGGTTTTGCACTTCACTACTCCGCCCAAGTACTGCAAGAAACAACAGATCAAGTTAAAGCGGACCTACTGACTGCCCTAAGACAAATTTAAAGTGTTTTAAATAGAATTAAAAGCAGCCTATATGTTGTATTAGTCATCTATATATATAAAAGAAGACTTTGTGCCTGGCAAAACACACCCAGGGGCGGCAGTAAAAAGGATTACTGCTGCCATTGGGTGATTCTGTGGGAGTGTGATTTTTGGCCTGCCCCCACTATCCAGCCCGCCCACCACTATCTAAGGCTGAAAAAAAAAAATGGCTGCCACACACTCCTACACCACAGACACATGCACATGCCCTCCCACACACACACTAGCAGACACATACACACATATACACACATGCACGCTGAGGATGATGGGAACAATGTTCAAGCTACAGCTGGAAGGCCATGGTCCAATCTGTATTATGCAGCTTCTTCATTCCCTGTCTTTGAGCCTACACAGCTCTGCTAATTACTACAAGTGAGCTGATTTCTAAACAATCAGCAGGAGGATACTGGCTTGCTGAGAAAGTGGAAACAACGGCAGAGAGGTGATCAGGCAGTGCAGAGCAAGGCTTCAGCTGAGCTGGTAAATGGCAGAGACATGGATGTGACTGTATTTATATATTGCACAAAGAGAGAGAAAGAGAGCAGGTTGTTTGTCAGTCTGTCTGTAAGTAGAGGTGCCAGTTCCTGCAATCATCTCCATGCTGTACATAGCTCACTGTATAGCATGTATGACAAACTATTTATATATGGTCTGGCATTGTATAGTATACAGTCTGTGTATAAGGACTGGCACTATACAGTATAGGAGGGACAGTCCCTGTTTGACACCCAAATCCCTCTGCTCCTCTATTTAGGAGATCACACGGTGTGGTGTATATACAGTAGGCTGACCAGACCTCACCTTTAACCGGGGACACATAGGAAATAAGCATATTTCAGGAGTGCACCAAAATCAAAGCAGCCCTGCAGTATGCATTTTTCATATGTGTCACTGGTTAAAGGTGAGGTCTGGTCAGCCTAATGTACAAGTGTATCAGATTGCTCCACATCAGTAAAACCCACGGTAATGTGGGTATAAACTTCTGTATATATCTGTTAAATTAGTCTGTGTAAAAAAATACTTTCATCTTCTTCTAAATCATTCACTTACAGAAAGAGTAACTTAACCATTTCAGTGCCAGAGGAGATGCAATGCATTGCTTACCCCCTGGCACTCAAAGGGTTAAAAATTCTCTACAATGGTCTGGCACTGTATAGCAGTGGTTCTCAATCTGTGCCCTCAGTGGCTATTAACAGGCCAGGATTTTAGAATTTCCTTTTAAGAGCACAGGTGAGTTAATCAATATGACTGAGCCTCTGATCAACACACTTGTGTTCTAGCAGTGAAATTCCTAAGTCCTGGCCTGTTAGTGGCCACTGAGGGCATGGGCTGAGAACCTCTGCTGTATAGTATACAGTCTGCATGTGTCTGTGTATAAGGACTGGCACTATACAGTATAGGAGGGACAGTCCCTGTTTGACACCCAAATCCCTCTGCTCCTCTATTTAGGAGATCACATTGTGTGGTGTATATACCAGTGTATCAGATTGCTCCACATCAATAAAACCCACAGTAATGTGGGAATAAACTTCTGTATATATCTGTTAAATTAGTCTGTGTAAAAAAAATACTTTCATCTTCTTCTAAATCATTCACTTACAGAAAGAGTAACTTAACCATTTCAATGCCAGAGGGGATGCAATGCATTGCTTACCCCCTGGCACTCAAAGGGTTAAAAATTCTCTAAAATACACCACCAGCCACGCCCCCAGTAACACCACCGAAAACACAAGTGTCCCTCTTTGGCCATATGAAATGTTGGGAGGTATGTTACTTACACTGCTCACACTGTATGTATTTATGTTCTGATTTGCAGCTGTGTGTCACTGTTTGTGTTGTCAGTGCATGTGTGTGTATATGTGTGTGTTGCATGTGTCTCTGTCTATCACTGTGTGTACCTTTCTGACACGTACACCCTACGCTATAATTCACTATCATAACATTTATTTAAAAAAAAAGAAACAATTCCTGCATAACATGACGGGCAACGCCGTCCCAAACTGCTAGTTTTCTATAAAACAAATACTTTTTGACAAATAATTATGCTAATTTCAAGCAAATTAAGCTAATGATATGTTTGATGTCCAATTCATTGCTCCCAATGCTATCTGAAACATCCCCAGTGTGTGGGTGGCGCCTATTTTCATTCATAGCACAGTGTGCAATATTAGCCTAGACCAGAAACTAATCGGCATGCACTGCCGTTCTTAACAAATTAAGGTTAATCTCTGTAGAGCAATGCGGCATACAAAGCAATGCACTGCATATTTCTCTGGTGCTTAATGGGTTATAGTACATTAGTACAACATGCAGATGGGTTTTAAATATATTTAAAATGAAGAGTGGAGGAGTTCTCAGGCAAGCCATTTTTACTTAGGGCCCTAGGATCGGGTGCTGTGGAGCTAGTATCAATTACCATAAAAAATCTCCATTATGGCATGTGTGGATCTCATTCAGCATAGCAGGAGACTGATTATTTGCTGAATTTAGAATCAGTAGATGTTAACCCATTTACTGGATGCTAGAGACATCTTTGAATTGAAGCTGTTTCTAGCATCCAAGATTAGTCAGTTGACCTCTAATTCTCAAAGTATTTGTTTGAATGAAATACTAGAATGTAGTGTTCAAACCTCAGAGTTGCAATATCTAGTTCGACAACTAAAATAAAATGAGTACCCTGGACATACAAGGAAAGAAAAAAGGAAGAATATCCTATACAGCACCTGACAATGGATTCTATTACAGGTGCTAATTTTATCACCGCTTTTATCTCCAGGTTTCCCCATAGACTTCAATAGGAAACTGTTTGATAAAACCGGTGTTAACCTTTATCTCCTGCAACAGAATCTAACCCCAAACCCCTCAAAGATACAAAATGGGATCATAGCTTATAAAACTACTGTATCTTAAAGCACACAGAATCAATATACCAACACTAGTTCATTTGTCTGTCTCTAGTGTATTTATATATTTAAGTGAAGTGCACATCACAAATGCAGCCTAATAATTGTATTCAGAGCAAACTTAAGCTCAAAAAATGCAATACAAATACAAAATACAATTATTAGGCTTCATTTGTGATGTGCACTTTGCTTAAATATACAAATACACTAGAGATGGACAAATAGGGTGACCACATTTCCAATCTGCCATTCCGGGACATGTGGTCACCCTAGTGAGTCCAGCGGCTGAGGCTCCGTCCAGTGCTGGCGGGAGCCTCAGCCGCGGGACTCACTCACAGCGCCAGCATACTTGCGCCACCCCAGATGTGTCGCATGCACCAGTCCAGCCAGCCAATGAAATGTATTTGCTATATGGTCCTCATTGGCTGGCTGAGCCAGCCATTGAGGACCATGTAGCAAATACATTTCATTGGCTGGCTGGACTGGTGCGTGCTGCGCTATGTAGGTAGGCTGTGGGTGCCGGCTTTGTTGCTCCATTCCGGGACTCTTTGTTGTCCCAGTGGGGTGCGACACAGGACGCGGGACACAAACCCGGGACAGTCCCGGGCATTCTGGGACGTGTGGTCACCCTATGGACAAATGAACTAGTGTTGGTATACTGATCCTGTGCCCTTTAAGATACAATAGTCTTAAGAGTTGAGACTAACCTGTAATGTAAATTTACTCCCGATTTTCTGGACCCATTGCTTCCTTGGATAACCCCACGGCTCTGTGTGGGATACTGATAAATTACATCTAAGAGGATTCGCTTTTTTATTTTTAATTTGCTTAGGTTTTCTATTTGATACAATAAAATTTAGATTGTATATAGGTGATTTTCATGAGAACTCACAAATATGAGCTATAATCCCATTTTGTATTGTTTGGTCTGGAGCTGCATAGCATATTCTTCTTCCTTTTTTCTTTCCTTGTATGTATATATTATCCTAACAAATTCCTCAGTATTTTACCCAGGCACCCCATGTATGTTAGGCTGACCAGACCTCACCTTTAACCGGGGACACATAGGAAAACTGCATACTGCAGGACTGCTTTGATTTCAGTGAATTACTGAAATATGCCTATTTCCTATGTGTCCCTGATTAAAGGAGAGATATGGTCAGCCTAATATATGTTATATATATTCTCTTTATTATAGTACCCTGGACATACTTGAAAATGAGAGCCAATCTCAATGTAAGCTTCGTTGTAAATTACTTTAAAAAAAAAAAACAAGGCTTACCAGAAAACTGCAAGACAACCCACTATAACTGCAATGCATCACTGGCCCATATGGCAGCGCAATAGTGAAAAATAATTTGATTTTGAGAAGGCAAAATGCATTAAAGGGGAACTATCATCTCTAACCCAGTCTGCTCCATCCAGCGGGAGCCAAGTTAGTGTTTTAGCAGAGCCTGCATTGTACATCCCTGTCTGGTCACTAATGGCCTTTTGCAAGAATACATACAATTCCAGAGCAAACCACGTGCACAACAGGGTGGGGGAATACGGATTCCCAATGATTTCAAGGGGGCTTTTAACCCCTTCAATGCTAGAGAAGTCTTGAATGCTTTTCAAAGAGATCTATAGTATTCAAGGGGTTAAACATCCCATTTAAATGAATGAGACAGTGAAGAATAAAGGAGACATTGGTGGCAATTTAACTGCATCTCAGGGAACAAATAAAAAAATCCAGAAAGATCATATTGATTTAAATAGTGAGCTTAAAGAGATAGTAATGTTTCATAATAAAAGCAGCTCTAATTAATCATCATAGTATTTGGACTTTGGAGAGTGTTATTTCAATTCTGTCAGAGTTGTAGTTCAAGAGTAATTCAATGACAAAATATCCCCCTCCCGCCCCTTTTACTGATGTAACACTGCTCAGCCAGAGCAGAAGGGAGATGCCCAGGTAGATTGTAGAGAGGGGCAATCTTCAATTAAGATAAGGGAAAAACCTGAAAAACTTGTCAAGGGGGGCAGGGCTTTCATTGTTCTCATAGGAAGAAGATTGCCCCCTGCTGTTATCTGTCTGGTCTATGGACTGGATTCCACATCTGAGAAGAGATGGCTTACACTAGGTAAAAGGGGCGGGAGGGCAAACTTTGCTTGTGAATATCTCTCAAACCATAAAGGTTTGAGAGATAAGACATATCGTTCTTCATGTTTTTTTAATGCCTACAAAATAAAATAAATATAAAACAAAGTATTACTATCCCTTTAACCCCTTGAATGCTACATAGGTCTTCAATGCATTAGTTTGCATTAAAATCAACACATTTAAATCACGCACCAATGGGATTTTACCTGTCCTCTAGCGCAGTTGATATGACCCAGAGTTGTTTTATTTTGCCTTTATACGTAAGGACCATTATGTGCAATATACATATGCAAACCAATCATTTCCATTCACACCATTCCGGTCTAAACCCATTCACATATAAATGTACACCTGAAACTTGCCACTGTAAAGAGTCAGCCTTTTCTTGCAGTATAGTAAATCTCCCCATTATCTCCTTGATATTATAGCCCCTTTTCTACAAGAAGCAGTCATTCCATCAGCACGTCTGCCCATTTTCCAGATACTGAGAAGGGATGGAAAAACATCACTTAGGCTTACCAATGTACCAAATGTTACATTATCTTTTTCATGATTCCCCATGTTCTTTACATCTCCGAAACTGAAGAATTGGTAAAGAAAAGTGGATTGTGTTACCATTGTAAGTGCCTATTCCCATTCCTACTGGGCTCCCTAGGCACACAATTCCTATCATTTATGTATAATGCCTTGAAGACCGCTCTAGAATTCAAGTATTAGTTTTGAAGCAATTGTGAAGACCTCTCTAGCGTTCAATGGATTAATAGCCTCATTTAAATCATTGCAAATTTCGTAAATGTTTATTTCTCACCTATGGTTTAGTTGGTTTGCTCCAGTTGTTGTTAGAACCACCTCAGTGTGCAGAAGCACTGCTGAACGAAGCAGCCACTTCTGTAGTAAAAACATCAATTTGCAAATGTGCCTCTTACTGACTAATGCATGTCACACACACACACACACATGATTACAGTGTGTCAAAACAAGGACTCCATCAGACAAACATGCGATTTACCACTCTAAAATTGCAGGCTCCTTGAACACATTAGCTTTTTCAAATGACTTTCTTCCTTCCTCTTTTCACTCAGCTGCCTCTCATCTACACATGGGTGGGATATGGAACTTACAGTATGATTTTTTTCAACCCGTGGAGGGGTCTAAGTCAGATTTGAAGCCCCTGTAGCAAAGAGCAGCTTAGGAGGAGGGGGCTTGACAGGCCTAGGAAGGAATTTAGTGCATTATGGGAAGGATGCTACAGGATATGACTGGCTGCAGGGCTTCCGGTCCTGCAGCTATTTTGTGAGACGTGAGATGTGAGGCGTTCTCGCCCATCCACCCTTGTCCTCTACTGAGAGTGTGCATCATATGTGTTGGTAGTATAGGGGCCCAGGGTCTAGTGGATTGTGTTTTTTTGGCTGATGATGTAATGGCTAGCCTAATGAGTTATGTGTAGCGTTGGTGGTATGTCACAGCTTGGCAGGGTGCTTGTTGGGTGAAGCATGAGCTTCTCTGTTGGTATTGTATCATGACTCTTGGGCATGGTCTTACCAGTCGGGGTATGGATATCGGCCTACCACTTGCGACATTCAATTAATTTAGGGGTTGGGTGGTGGTAAGGCCCATAGCCAAGTAGTGTTAAGAATGCTGTGCATTTACTTGACAATACTAGTCAGGCAATGGCTGTGAATTAGCAAGCACTACATTTTATGTTTATACATAGTTATTTATTCAAGTGGTAATTATTATATAAATAAAAGTTGAATATTTGTTCTGTATATATAATAAAATTGCTGTGGCCCTTTCAACCCATCCCAGGTGTCCATGAGTAATTGTAATGGGGGGGGTACAGAGAGATGGATGAATTGGCTATTCTCCTGTCATGTCTGCCTCTACGAAGAGCTGCAATTCAGAATTATACCCATTAGACAGTTTCAGAACATAAAATATATCAAACTCTACGTGCAATTCTGGATGTAGAGGATATACAGCAGGAAAGAATCAGGAGACCTCAAAAAATGGTACTCCTCTCATAAGATATACAATAGTATTTTAGTTAGATTATTCTGAGATCAGTGAATAGCCTCAAGACATTTTATGTATGAAGTGTTACTGGAAAAACCAAGTCCAGTCTTATGTACGGCCTTAAGTTTTAGAACTCGCTCTAAGGATTTTGTAGACAAAAACATGTTTTCTTAAACACATAGGTTTGGAATAAGAGCAAGGCTGCGACAGACCATTAACTCATACTGATCAGATTCTCTGACATGGAGAATACCAACTGTACCATGGGGGGGACTTCCCACTTATTAAAATTAGGCTATTAGGCTTTTAACACCAGAGATGCCTAGGGCATTGACTCTAAATGTGTTGTAGACTTCTCCTGCATACAAGTCATTCAAATCCTCATTTATATCAATTGGAAATTTGAGAATTTTCATTTTTCCCTATGGCAGTTTTCTCCAGAACTGCTACTCTTTAGATCATAAAATAAAGCCGTGTATTTTATGAAAATAGATACGAGCTGGGGGCAGAAAGTCTCAAGATAGTTTAGAGTATTTATTTTATCTTTACTTTATAAGACTTAACTAGGTTTCTATTTGTACGAACAGCATACCCCCCTTCTGTGTTTTTCAATATGTTCTTCTGTATACTGAGAGAGTGGGCTATGCATTCCATATACAGACACACATGGGGTTCAGCTCTGTAAGTGCGTACAAGTACAATGAAAGGATGAAGAGGATCAAAGAGGTTAACATAGTGCTGTGTGTGGGGAATAAAGTTAATAAAGATTTTTTTGTAATCTACACTCCAATCTCCCCTCACACACTGTCTCCCCTCACACACTGTCTCCCCACACACACTGGCGCCCCTTACAGTCTTCCATTGTAACCTTATACTTTCTTTTATAACTAGGAATACATTAATGTTATACTCCTCTCTACCTTTTTGTTACCAACTACAGCAGGAACGGCTGAGTTGCAAGAGAGATGGGCAACGTGTTGGATGGCTGGAGATGAAAGGAGATGCAGTTCTCCACAGCTGGAGGTACTCACCTGGTGCATAAGATGTTATTAACCCTTTGGATGAGAAACGCTGTTTTGTAGATTACTTTAACATCCAAGGGGTTAAACTTTACAGCTGCATGAAACACTTGTATAAAGCTTCCTTCCACTCAGCCTAAAGTGGATACTTTTTATCTTAAATTTCAAAGAAATGCTGTTAATCATTTAAAATGATAGTAATATTTCACTAAAAAGCAGCTCCAATTAATCTTCATAGTATTTGATCCATACAGAGTGTTATTTCAATACTGTCAGAGTTGTAGTTCAAGAGTAATTGAATGATAAAGTATCCCCCTTCCCGCCCCTTTTACCTAGTGTAAGCCACCTCCCCTCAGATGTGGAATCTGATCCACAGACCAGACAGCTCACAGCAAGGGACAATCTTCTTACTGTGAGAACAATGAAAACCCTGCCCCCCTCCCCCCCTTGACAGGTTTTTCCTTATGCTCACTGAAGATTGTCCCTCTCTGCGATCCATCCAGACAGTCTTGATGCTCTGAGGTGAGCAGTGTTACACTAGGTAAAAGGGGCGGGAGGGGGATACTTTATCATTCAATTACTCTTGACCTACAACTCTGACAGTATTGAAATAACACTCTCCATGGCCCAAATTCTATGAAGATTAAATGGAGCTACTTTTATTGTAAAACATTACTATCCCTTAAAAGGCATAGTATGTTCAAAATTTTACTAACATGTATCTTGCAGCCATTAAAAAATGTAACTTAAAGTGATAGTAATATTTCACAAAAACAGCAGACCCAATTAATCTTCATAGTATTTGAGCCATAGAGAGTGTTATTTCAATACTGTTAGAGTTGTAGTTCAAGAGTAATTTAATGATAAAGTGTCCCCTTCCTCCCCTTTTACCTAGTGTAAGTCACCTCCCCTCAGATGTGGAATCTGGTCTTGAGACCAGACAGTTCACGGCAAGGGACAATCTTCTTACTGTGGGAACAATGAAAACCCTGTGCCCCTTGACAGGTTTTTCAGGTTTTTCCTTATGCTCACTGAAGATTGTCCCTCTCTACGATCCATCCGGACAGTCTTGCTGCTCTAAGGTGAGCAGTGTTACATCAGTAAAAGAGGCAGGAGGGGGATACTTTATCATTCAAATACTCTTGAACTACAACCCTGACAGTATTGAAATAACACTCCCCATGGCCCAAATACTATGAAGATTAATTGGAGCTGCTTTTATTATGAAACATTACTATCCCTATAAAGTGATAGTATGGTCAAAATTTTACTAAAAATTATCTTGTAGCCATTAAAAAATGAAATTTAATACCCCAGTCCCATCTCTCAAACACTAAAGTTCCCCCCTCCCTCCCCTTTCCCTGACGTCAGTGCTCTAGCTGACTGCAGGGGAATCCGCTCCCGGGACCGATGGAGGCTCTTCAGAAGAGCCGAGATTGCCAGATAGAAAAAAAAATACTTCACTGGAATGGTCTACAAAGTGTGCTTGCAAACCAAGTTGCATTAAGTTTAATTTTTTAATGGCTACATGATAAATTTTAGTAAAACTCTGACCATACTATCCTTTAAAAGGTCTGCACCGTGTTATAATGGTGAAGAACCAAAGGTAGAAGGTAGGGGACTGCATGCAGTCTGCAGACCTCAACATGCCTTGTCTACAGTATGCAAAAAAACACACAAAGAAGGCGCTCCTAGTGTAGTATCTTCGGGTGACTTATACCCTCCCCTTGGTTATTGTACTCATACTTTGTCGTATCCAGTGAAGCACTTATGTGTGCACTGGAATATCAGGCAGGTGGGATTTATCCGACTGTCCCCACAACAGTACACCAAGGTTTCTTGTTAACAGGAATATATTGGGCTGCTCCTTCCGATCATCCAGCCAGAAGCTTGGAAGTATATAGAAAGAAAAGGAAACACACAAAGGGCGCCCCAATAGTGCCCATTAACCTTTTAGACACCAATTATTATAATAGCAAAGATGATACTCACATTAGTTGATCTGATAAAGCGGCCTGTGAGCCGTGAAACATTATTTTAGCCTTACAATTGGCTTTTGATTTTTATATATTTTACACATTACTAAATTTTTATTGAAGACTAAGATTGGAGCAGCTGTCATTTTGGTATCTTTTGAGAATCGTTTGGGGGTCCTTTCGTGTACTTCAAGATTCTAACTGGAGTAACCTGAGTTGGGACAGGTGATATTTCCCTGCATGCTGTTTTGCTGGTTTTGACATCTACCAGGCATTCTATAATATGAGTACCATCTTTGCTATTATAATAATTGGTGCCTAAAAGTTTAACAGGCACTATTGGGGCACCCTTTGTGTGTTTCCTTTTCTTGTCTACAGTATCTTATAGTGCTCGTTAAAGATAAACACTGGAAATGTTTCAGTCTTCCATTTGTCCACTGGTAGTTTCAGACCTACACATACACTGCTTGTCACTTTATCTTTGTTCTCTTACGCCATTAACCCTTTGAGTGCCAGAGGGCAATGCTCTGCAATGAGTTGTGTATCCCTCTGGTACTCAAAGGGTAAATTACATTTGTTCCACAGAATCCCTTGTACAAATACAGAGAATCTCAGGCTTTCCATGGAACCCAGTCTGGCAACCACCGAAGTAGTAAATGTGAAGGGTAACATTCAATTGTTTGCATTAAGGTACAAAATGGTCTTATTAACCCTTTGAGTGACAGAGAGGTATGGAATGCATTGCTTTGCAATGCATTCTGTACCCCCTCTGACACTCAAAGGGTTAAAAATGGCAAAAGCTAAAACTATTCTAGAGCAAATCAACTTCACCATAGAGGCAATTACAATTTTCTACTGCTCTAAATTGGGCATCAACACTTTGGGTGTCAGAGGGTTGTGCAACCCCTCTGGCACTCAAACACCTCTCTGGCACTCAAAGGGTCAACCACTTTGAATGCTGGAAAGTTCTCCAGTGCATTACATCACAATGCGTGGACACCTATCCTGTATTCAAGGAATTAATATCCCAATTTAGATCAATGCAAAGTATCGTCTGTCTCCTACTGTATGGTGCAGTTAAGTTTTGCTCTAAAATTGTTCTTCTTTTACATTGTGCATATGGCCCAAAACCCCTTATCCAGAATGCATCCTTTGCAATAGTTTGGAGATCTCTAAAGCATTCAAGATGTTAAAGGTCCTACTGAAATCAACTGGGTAAACTGAGGAATTTGATGCATCCCCTGTGATGCAGTTGGTTTGCTCCTGAATATTTTTTTAGTATCCTGAATACAGCCCAAAATCTGCATAAGGACATGGAAAGTGAAACAGATCTCCCAAAATATCTGGCCTGGAAGAGGCAACAAATTCCTTTTGGGAAGCAGAAGATTCCTACCAAACAGAAAAACCTCTTCACTGAGCAAACTCTCCATATCCAGCGTTACTTATTTACAGCTCCAATGTGTTAATTACTGTATGCCCCTGCTGGCTGCCATTTTATGATCCCCTTGGGTCGGCTGCCTGTAAAGCCGACTGAACAATCTGCACTAATCATTAAGCTACAATGAGAGATGATCTCACAAGCTGCTTACTTCTGTCAGAAAGCAAAGGGGAGATGGAACTTGTTAGAGTGGCTAATGAAGAGAAGGTTGATCTTAACTCCTTGGATGCTAGAGACGTCACAGCATCTTTATCATCAAAGAGGTTAAAGAGTAAATTTATCCTAGAAATGTATCCTAGTTATTTTTAATTTAGCTCTTTCAAGACCAGAAGGGTGCACAACACAATGAGAAGCAATGAACTGCACATCTCTCTGGTCCTGGAAGGGTTAGCATACAGCAGTCATGTATCTCTAGCCTGCTGTACACATATTTCTCTTTCACACACACAAACGTACACATGTATGTGTGTATAGCATTTTCTCCTCTATAATCTGCTGCTAATTAATTTTACTTTACAATCTGATAGACAATTGACCCATATGAACCATTTAGGACAGAGGCATCCCAGTTTGATTCTCAAGGGCCGCCAACAGGCCAGGATTTAAGGATTTCCATAATGAAGCACAGTTGAGTTCATTCATTTTAAATGGCCCACCTGTGCTCAAACAGGGAAATCCTTAACCCCTTAAGAACCAGGGGTTTTGTACACCAGTGCCATTTTATTCATTGAGCTGGGACATGTGAACGATCACACGTACCAGCTTGCCAAGGGTTAGGCTGAAACTGACTGCTCCGGTCTTGAGGAAAGCTATATATTTCTCATGTCTATGGTTTATGAGGCAAGGGTGGAGCTTGATGGACTTATATCTGTTTTCAACATAATTTACTATGTTATTATCACAGTGTGCATTCAAGTGTGTTGTGATCATTTAACTCAGGACGTGACAAGGACTGTTTGTAGCTCTTGAAGATCGAACTTGGACACCCCAGTTTAGGGCTAATGAAGTGTCTTGTATGTCACTAGGCATTCTTCAACAGAAATCATTATATATATATATATATATATATATATATATATATATATATACAGCTGCATATTCCGTTCAAAAATATATAAACAGATATACAGTGAGTGTCTGGCTGCTGTATAAAACATATCAACCTAGGTAGTTTTTATAAACAATTAGGAGCCTCTTTTTCCTAGGGAAAAGTTTCCTTTCATTATTGGAAACAGTAACATTTTCATTCTCCTAGAGAAACAAAACAATCCTGCATTGCTCCATACAAATAATATACATTTTGAACCCTGTAATCAGCATATATCATAACAATCATAACAAGTGTATTAAATGGTCATGCCAAGGCATGATTTGGCCCTCTGGGTTGTATAATTCGTTTGTTTTTTTGTATTTGTATGTTATTCAAAGTGCACCAGTCCTAGGCCATACAATTATCTGAGTAGATAACATCACCAGAAACTGAATGAGTAGATCACCAGAGCAGAACAGAGTGTCATAAAATATATTGGACCATCTGCTCTGGGGGGAAGTTTATCCAGGGGACACCCAAATAGCCTGAAATAGGGAGAACATGTATATAGTGTAAAAAGGTTCAATACAAAGATATATTCAGAATGCCCAGGTTTTACCCTTTTGGTGGGTACCAAACATGCCAGGGGGAGGTGTTCTTGCTATGAGTTACAAGAATAGCCACTTTGCAACCAGTTAGACCCAGCATGTTTGGTGTCCAGATATTCACACAGACATGAGGAATATGATTATTATAACATTATAGAGGTGTGCTGTGGGTTGCATGCTTTGGGAAGCCTTATGACTTTTCAGGTAGAACTCTGCAGTAACATCCCAGACAGGTATGATTGAGTGGGCTGTAAACTGTCAAGCCAGACCCCTGACCCTCCCAGGTAACACCAAGGACTCTTAAAATATCGGTAATTGTATTTAAGGATTTCTTGTGTTTGTCCCATTTTATTTTATGGACTGTTTTGCAAAACTGTTATCTTTATTTGTGTATGTCCTTTATTTCTGTATTTTTGTAACCAGCACTGTGAAGCCTTTTGTCAGATTAAATGTTCAATTAATCAGCTCTTGTCTCTGTTCTCTAATATGCACTCACTACTCTGAAGGAAGCTCAGTTAGCTCACGTTACTAAAGGTTTCATTATATATGTCTGATTATTAAGGTGATTTTATACTGTAATTATGTTGTGTTTGGGGTAACCTAAGACGCCCAGATATAAAGTCTTGGTGGTGGCAGCAAATAGTAGTAGTAGTGAGTAGTGATGAGCGAGCACCCCAATGCTCGGGTGTTCGGGTGCTCTGACCGAGCACCCCCTGAGGCTCGAGTGCTCGGCCGAGCACCCGAGCCCCATTGAAGTCAATGGGAGGACTCGAGCATTACACCAGGCACCCCCTGCTCTGATGAGGGGAGGGTGCCTGGTCCATAGGAAAAGGGCAGAAAAGGATGGAAACACCACAGAAATGGTTCAGGGACAGCATAGGGAGGATGTCTGGATGCATCTTGGACTCCAACATCGCTGCTGGGAACGATCTTTCGCCCGTAGTACGCCATTTTTACAGACTGACCATAAAACACACAAAAAGGAAAATAAAAACGACTTTAGGCGAAAAATTGTTACCAAACAATATTTGCTGTATATTTACTTGTATATCATCTGCAAATTCTCCCAAAAATTTCCTTGATTTTCTGAAGTGAGGCCATGATTAAGAGGGAAACGTGCGCAGAGGCAAATTCTCCCAAAAATTTCCTTGATTTTCTGAACTGAGGCCATGATTAAGAGGGAAACGTGCGCAGAGGCAAATTCTCCCAAAAATGTCCTTGATTTTATTGAACTGAGGCCATGATTAAGAGGGAAACGTGCGCTGAGCTGACCATCTAAAACATTATGGGTGAGGGTCTGCTGCAGAGCTGACCATCCTAAACATTATATGCGAAGGCCCGCTAGTGAGCTGACGCTATAAAACATTATATGAGAGGGCCCGCTAGAGAGCTGACCCAATAAAACATTATATAAGAAGGCCCGCTGGTGAGCTGACCTATACCAAAAGTTGTCAAACAGGGCCCGCTGGTGAGCTGGCCCTATATAAAAATTATATAACAGGGCCCGCTGGTGAGCTGGCCCTATATAAAAATTATAGCACAGGGCATATGGAAGAGGAGGAGGAGGATGAGAAGATTAAGAGTCAACCATATACCCGTTTTTTGGGTGGAAGGGGTGAATGGGAATACAGAGTATTCCCATCATTGTAAATAACATATATAAAGTGAGTTTATGTTCCCCCAGGGCTTTCCTCCAGTGGAGTAGAGAAGTCAGGGGAAATCCAGGCCTTGTTCATTTTTATAAGTGTCAACCTATCAGCATTGTCGGTGGAAAGGCGGATACGCTTATCTGTTATGATGCCACCAGCAGCACTAAATACCCGCTCAGACAGAACGCTGGCGGCAGGGCAGGCCAGCACCTCCAAGGCGTAGAGTGCCAGTTCATACCACGTGTCCAGCTTGGACACCCAGTAGTTGTAAGGCACAGAGGGATCATTGAGGACGCTGACACGGTCTGCTACGTACTCCTTCACCATCTTCCAAAACTTTTCCCTCCTTGTGACACTAGGCTGCGCATCAGGGTGAGGGTGCTGGCGGGGTGTCATGAAGGTGTCCCACGCCTTGGAGAGTGTTGCCCTGCCTTTGTCGGAACTGCTGTGTGCTCCCCTTTTCTCCCCTTCTCGGTTGGCCAAGGTAGCACGTACTCTGCCGCCAGCGTTGTCAGATGGAAAATTTTGGAGCAATTTTTCAACAAGAACCTTCTGGTATTGCACCATTTTGCTTGTCCTCTCCACCGGAGGAATGAGAGATGAGAAATTCTCTTTGTAGCGGGGGTCCAGAAGGGTGAACACCCAGTAATCCGTGTTGTTTAAAATGCGTATAACGCGTGGGTCACGGGAAAGGCAGCCTAACATAAAGTCAGCCATGTGTGCCAGAGTACCAACAGTCAAGATTTCGCTGTCCTCACCAGGAGGATGACTCTCAATCTCCTCATCCTCTTCCTCCTCTTCTGCCCACCCACGCTGAAGAGATGGAACTAAAGTTCCATGGCTACCCTCTGTAGCGGAGGCAACCGTGTCTTCCTCCTCCTCCTCCTCCTCCGCCTCCTCCAATTGTCGCTAAGAAGACGAAGTGAGGGTGCTCTGGCTATCACCTTGTGTAAGCTCTTCCTCCCCCATTTCCACCTCTTCCACATGCAAAGCGTCGGTTTTAATTGTGAGCAGCGAGCGTTTCAGTAGACACAGAAGTGGGATGGTTACACTGATAATAGCGTTATCGCCGCTCACCATCTGTGTCGATTCCTCAAAATTGCGTAAAACCTCACAGAGGTCTGACATCCATTCCCACTCCTCACTTCTGATTACAGGAAGTTGAACGGAGAGGCGACGACCGTGTAACAGCTGGTACTCCACTACTGCCCTCTGCTGCTCACAAAGCCGGGCCAACATGTGGAAGGTGGAGTTCCAGCGTGTGCTCACGTCACACAGCAGCCGGTGAGCTGGCAATTGTAAGCGCTGCTGCAGCTTCAACAGGCCGGCCGAAGCTGTAGATGACTTACGGAAATGTGCACACACGCGGCGCACCTTGGTCAAGAGATCATGCACATTGGGGTAGGTTTTTAGAAATCGCTGAACCACTAAATTAAATACATGCGCTAGGCATGGTACGTGTGTGAGCTTGCCGAGCTCCAAAGCCGCCACCAAGTTACGCCCATTATCACACACAACCATGCCTGGTTGCAGGTTGAGTGGCGAGAGCCACTGCTCGGTCTGGTGACTAATCCCCTGCAACAGCTCTGAGGCCGTGTGCTGTTTGTCCCCAAGGCAGATCAGCTTCAGCACGGCCTGTTGACGCTTCCCCACTGCAGTGCTACACTGCTTCCAGCTACTGGCTGATGGGGGAGTGGCGCTGCGTGTAGAGAATTCGGAGGTGGAAACGGAGGAGGAGGAGCCAATAACGTAGGTGCTGGCGGAAACCCTGATGGAGGTAGGGCCCGCAATCTTCGGCGTGGGTAGCACCCGTGCCATCCCAGGGTCCGAGTCGCTCCCAGCCTCCACGACATTCACCCAGTGTGCCGTCAGGGAAATGTAGCGTCCCTGGCCACAAGCACTTGTCCATGTGTCAGTCGTTAAGTGGACCTTCCCAGTAACTGCGTTGGTCAGGGCACGGGTGATGTTACGGGACACATGGTGGTGTAATGCGGGGATGGCACACCGGGAAAAGTAGTGGCGGCTGGGGACCGCGTACCGAGGGACAGCTGCTGCCATCAGGCTGCGGAAGGACTCAGTGTCCACAAGCCTAAATGGCAGCATTTCGATGGCCAGTAATTTTGAAAGGTGTGAGGTTAGTGCTATGGCCTGTGGGTGGGTGGCTGGGTATTTTCGCTTGCGCTCAAATGCCTGGGGTAACGACATTTGGACGCTGCGCTGGGACAGGGAAGTGGATGTGGTCGCTGATGGTGCTTCAGATGGTACAGGTGCAGGGCGGGAGGTATGCGGGCCTGCGCCTTCGACAGGCGATTGGCCGGCACCGAAAACAGGGGAAGAGGAGGCAGTGGTGTGGCCTGCAGACACAGATGGGCGATCCAGGCGTTCCTCCCACTTACTACGGTGCTTGGATGCCATGTGTCGGATCATGCTGGTGGTGGTGAGGTTTCTAGTGTTCATGCCTCGGCTCATTCTGGTGTGGCACAGGTTGCAAACTACAATTCTTTTGTCGTCCGCACTTTCCTTAAAAAAACGCCATACCGCGGAACACCTACCCTTTGGCAAGGTAGATTTACGCAAGGGGGTGCTCCGTGGAACATTTGCGGGCCGGTTTGGTGCGGTCCGCCTTCTTTCTGTAGCCACACCACTGCCTCTTCCAGCCTGTTGCGGTGCTGCAGATGGCTCACCCTCAGGACTGCTGTCATCGCTCGGCTCTACACCTTCCCAGGTGGGGTCAGTCACCTCATCGTCCACCAAGTCTTCCTCCACTTCCTCACTCTGATCATCCTCCTCATGTCTTGATCCCACCACATACTCAGTCATTGACAACTGTATAACATTCTCCTCAACAAGGTCTTGAGACGGAAATAGTGGTTGATTTAATGGCAACTGTGTCTCATCATCATCATCATCATCCACTACTTCCTTTGACCTTAAATGCCGTTCACATCTGTCATCTTCTTGTGATTGGGTACCCTCTAGAGGTTGTGAATCAGGGCACAAGATGTCATGTTCCTCTGCAAGCGTGCTTGGAGAGAGGGTCAAATGAAGGATTGGTGATGAGACGAGCTCCTCACTATATCCCAGTGTGGGATCACTTCTTTGACCAGACCGTGTATGGTGGGAGGAAGGATGATCAGAGTGAGGATTATGTTGACCAGACTCTTGGCTACTGAGAGTGGACTTGGTGGAAGACAGGGTGGTGCTTAACCGACTGGAAGCAGTATCAGCTGTCATCCAACCGACCACCTGTTCGCAGTGGTCGGACCTCGAGAGTGATGTCCTGCAACGCCCTGTAAAATTAGACATGAAGCTAGGTATGGTGGATGTCTTTCTTTCTTGTGCTCTGGCACCAGGCACAGTTTCTCCGCGTCCTGACCCGCGCCCTGAACTATCAGGATCACGTCCACTTCCCCGTCCCTTTTTACCCGCCTTCTTCATCTTACACGGAATATGTGACTTTAATATTTGAGTTTGAAAACTTAACAGTATTTCTTCCTATTCTGCAACTGTGCAGAGTACACAGAATAGGCTGCTAAACTGCGGTGACACACACTGAATGGAATATGTGACTTTAATATTTGAGTTTGAAAACTTAACAGTATTTCTTCCTATTCTGCAACTGTGCAGAGTACACAGAATAGGCTGCTAAACTGCGGTGACACACACTGAATGGAATATGTGACTTTAATATTTGAGTTTGAAAACTTAACAGTATTTCTTCCTATTCTGCAACTGTGCAGAGTACACAGAATAGGCTGCTAAACTGCGGTGACACACACTGAATGGAATATGTGACTTTAATATTTGAGTTTGAAAACTTAACAGTATTTCTTCCTATTCTGCAACTGTGCAGAGTACACAGAATAGGCTGCTAAACTGCGGTGACGAACACAGAATAGAATATGTGACTTTAATATTTGAGTTTGAAAACTTAACAGTATTTCTTCCTATTCTGCAACTGTGCAGAGTACACAGAATAGGCTGCTAAACTGCGGTGACGAACACAGAATAGAATATGTGACTTTAATATTTGAGTTTGAAAACTTAACAGTATTTCTTCCTATTCTGCAACTGTGCAGAGTACACAGAATAGGCTGCTAAACTGCGGTGACACACACTGAATGGAATATGTGACTTTAATATTTGAGTTTGAAAACTTAACAGTATTTCTTCCTATTCTGCAACTGTGCAGAGTACACAGAATAGGCTGCTAAACGGCGGTGACACACACTGAATGGAATATGTGACTTTGATATTTTAGTTTGAAGACTTAACAGTATTTCTTCCTATTCTGCAACTCTGCACAGTACACAGAATGTGCTGCTACACTGCGGCGAAGCACACTGAATGGAATATGTGACTTTGATATTTTAGTTTGAAGACTTAACAGTATTTCTTCCTATTCTGCAACTCTGCACAGTACACAGAATGTGCTGCTACACTGCGGCGAAGCACACTGAATGGAATATGTGACTTTGATATTTTACTTTGAAGACTTAACAGTATTTCTTCCTATTCTGCAACTCTGCACAGTACACAGAATGTGCTGCTAAACTGCGGCGAAGCACACTGAATGGAATATGTCACTTTGATATTTTAGTTTGAAGACTTAACAGTATTTCTTCCTATTCTGCAACTCTGCACAGTACACAGAATGTGCTGCTAAACTGCGGCGACGCACACTGAATGGAATATGTGACTTTGATATTTTAGTTTGAAGACTTAACAGTATTTCTTCCTATTCTGCAACTCTGCACAGTACACAGAATGTGCTGCTACACTGCGGCGAAGCACACTGAATGGAATATGTGACTTTGATATTTTAGTTTGAAGACTTAACAGTATTTCTTCCTATTCTGCAACTCTGCACAGTACACAGAATGTGCTGCTAAACTGCGGCGAAGCACACTGAATGGAATATGTCACTTTGATATTTTAGTTTGAAGACTTAACAGTATTTCTTCCTATTCTGCAACTCTGCACAGTACACAGAATGTGCTGCTAAACTGCGGCGACGCACACTGAATGGAATATGTGACTTTGATATTTTAGTTTGAAGACTTAACAGAATGTGCTCTAATCTGCAACTTTGCACACTAAACAGAATGTGCTCTAATCTGCAACTTTGCACACTAAACAGAATGTGCTCTAATCTGCAACTGTGCACACTAAACAGAATGTGCTCTAATCTGCAACTTTGCACACTAAACAGAATATATATATATATTTTTTTTTTTTTTCCCCCCACACAAAATAACCTGCTGCCCCCACACACAGTAGTCCTAAAAAGGACTTTTGGTTCTTTTTTTTCACAATTTTCCTTTTTTTCCTCCCTACACTGACTTTCCCTTCCTATCCTTAGCTCTCCCTGGCTAAGACTGAGCCGAACTCGCTGGTCAGGTGCTATACAGCACCCGACCACGGGTTCTGGCCAGCCAATCAGTGTAATGCCAGCAGCCAACATGGCTGCTGGAATTACACCGATGTCAGAGCCTCCCTGCACGTTTATTGGCTGCGCAGCAGCCGCAAAACGTGCGGGGAGGAGACCCGAACATGGCGGGCGAGCACATGCGGTACTCGTACGAGTACCGCCATGTGCCGAGCAGAGCGATGCTCGAGCCGATCCGAGCATCGGCCGAGCATGCTCGCTCAACACTAGTAGTGAGTAGTACTGGGGTGACAGTGCAGGAGGGATTTCAGGGGTTAATTTGGTGGTTGCTAGGAATAATAACAAGTAACCAGGGGTCTGGTATTGTTAACCCTTTCCCTCCCACATTCTCCCCACTGTCTCAGCAGGGCCTATAGCCTTCACTTTTGGCATAAATGTTAATAAAAAATATATAAATAATAAGTAAAATTTAGGGCTTTAATCACATAGTTTGGCCAAGGTACTGTATTTAAAGCAAGTCCTAAACCTAACCTATACTTATGGCATTAAAAACATTTACATGTAAAATATTCTTCTAAGGAAATGAGAGTAGATTAAAAGAGTTAGAATGATTAAAAACACCTAAAATTAGAAATATAATAGCCCCCCCCATGAAAAGACTCACTCATTATCCAGCTATTATATTTCTAATTTTAGGTGTTTTTAGTCACTCTAACACTTTTAAAGGGATAGTAATACTTCGCTTTAACTTTATTTTATTTTGTAGGCATTAAAAAAACATGAAGAACGATATAAGTCTTATCTCTCAAACCTTTTTGGTTTGAGAGATATTCACAAGCAAAGTTTCCCCTCCCGCCCCTTTTACCTAGTGTAAGCCATCTCTTCTCAGATGTGGAATGCAGTCCATAGACCAGACAGATAACAGCAGGGGACAATCTTCTTCCTATGAGAACAATGAAATCCCTGCCCCCTTTGACAAGTTTTTCAGGTTTTTCCCTTATCTTAATTGAAGATTGTCCCTCTCTGCAGTCTACCTGGGCACCTCCCTTCTTCTCTGGCTGAGCAGTGTTACATCAGCAAAAGGGTGGGAGGGGGATACTTTGTCATTGAATTACTCTTGAACTACGACTCTGACAGAATTGAAATAACACTCTCCAAAGCCCAAATACTATGATGATTAATTAGAGCTGCTTTTATTATGAAACACTACTATCCCTTTAAAGGGGAACATTCATATGAGAAAAAGTTTTGACCATGGGCTTAAATTAGCCCAACTACATTAGCCTTGGTATTTTTTTAAATTTTACCTACCTACTATTTAAGCTACGGAGACCTGAAATGTGCCACTTCCGCTTTGTGCTGCACACTGTACACGCGGCACAACGGAGTACCGTAAAATCTTGGGTATAATACGCACAATTTTACCCGTCTTCACCTTATGTGAAGTGGGGGGGTGCGTATTATACCCAAGAGTTTTTTTTACAATTTAAAAAAAAATGTTAGAGCCTCCAGCTCCCTCCCTCCCTCTCTCAGCGCGGTCCTGTGACAAAGTAAAACTTTCCTCTTGAGGCTGCACTTCAATATTGTTATGGTGTATCTGAAAAAGATCCCTCCCTCCCATCTTCCCTGCAGGCGCACGCATGCATCCGCCGCCCGCTTCTTTCAATCGGTTTTCAGGACCTTCCTCCTATGGTATTGCCCTGTGAGGATCTCAAGGTCCTGAAAGCCGATTGAAGGAAGCGGGCAGGAGATGCAAGCGTGCCGCCCGCAGGGAAGATGGGAGAGAGGGATGTTTTTCAGATACACCATAACAATATTGAATTCAGCCTTAAAAAGCAAGTTTTACTTTGTCACCGGATCACGCTGAGAGAGGAAGGGAGGGAGCTGGAAGCTCTAACTTTATTTTTTAGTAAGGGGGAAAACAAGGGTGCGTATTATACATAGGCACTCTTGTTTTCCACTAAAATCTTAGGCATAATATACACCTACGCATTATACACAGGTACGTATTATACCTGAGATTTTACGGTAAGACTTCCCACCTACCTTCCAGCTGCTCCAGGGAGCGCATTCACGCTTCCCTCAGCAGCATGGTAAATGGAGATTGCTGTAATGATAGGCCACATAAATACAACTATGAAGGGAAGCGTGAAAGCTTAAGGGGTTAAAATTAGATTTTTTACACATCCTGATAGTTTGGTTTCTAAAGAAATCCTAGGTTAGTCATATGGACGATCTTTTGCTCCTAACTGAAAAGTAGATTTAAAAAAAAAAATTTAAATGAAATGAAAACATCAGGTTGATGTATGTATTTTGTATGCAGAGTAATTTCAGCTCAATTTTGCTCATAAACAAAGACCTGTACTACTGGCACAACTAAATGCACATGATACATTGTGGCATTTAGTGAAGTTATGTTATTTTTCTGTTACATTGTCTCTTTATATATTAAGTAATGCAAAAACCACGTGTGTGTCTCTCTCTAATGCAACTTTTCCTTTCAAGATTAAATAACCTAAATGGAATTTAAAGGGACAGTTATGTCCCTGAACATATGGTATGAGAGAGATAGGTATTCAAAGTTCCCCCCTCCCTCCCCTTCTCCTGATGTGAGCTGTTAAGCTGACAGCAGGAGAATCGAGTCGTACAACTCGAGGAGGCTCTGCAGCAGAGCCCGAATCGCGTTACTTAAAAAGAATTAATTCATTTGGAAAGGTCTAAAAAGTGTGCCTGGTTTGCAAGCACACTTTGTAGATCTTTCAATTAATGAATTATTTTTAAGTAACGAGATTTCAGCTCTGCTGCAGAGCCGCCTTTTGTCCCTTGACCAGAATCTCCTGCTTTCAGCTAGATGCTGACATCAGGAGAAGGGGAGGGAGGGGGGAACTTTGAATCCCTATATCTCTCAAACCATAGTGGTTTGAGAGATAGGGCTTGGAGCGATTTGATTAATATTTTAAGCTCTACATAACTATAATTGGTTTTTTTGGGACATTACTGGATAACTATGCTTTAGAACAGGGTTGTACTTATATAGCAAGGAGTGAGAGAGCTCTGTAAGTTCATCAGTGCCCTGTGCCCTGAAAGACTGAGATTGCATACTTGCTGGAATAATAGCATAAGAATATTGTGTGGTGTGGTAAGGAAGAGGTTAAAAACAAATCTCTCTGAGTTTTGTTTTCCCTCTTTGCTGTGATAAATAATTGAAGTCTGGTGTGGTGGGAGTGACTAATTACTGTGTTTGTAATTGGTGGATTCCTGGCTTAAATAGCAGATACATAGTGAATACTTGAACGTGTGAATCTTGCCTCAGTGTGTAAGTGCAGAAGGGTGGTAAGTGTGGGAATTTAAAACAGGGGGAATTCAAGTGCAGAAGGGTGGTAAGTGTGGGAATTTAAAACAGGGGGAATTCAAGTGCAGAAGGGTGGTAAGTGTGGGAATTTAAAACAGGGGGAATTCACATACAGGGGATTACACAGGGGAACACATTTATCAATCTTATTGTGCAGCTATTTTTGCCTGCCTGCCTTTTTATCTTGTGGTAACTGGCACATATGAGTGGTAGCATGATTGTCCATTTAACTCAGTGCACAAACTGCCATATGTTTGCACACCTGGAACAACCGTTCCAGGGTGCATACCTCTGTGGCAGATGTGAACAAGTGGTCTCTCTGGAAGCTCGTATTAGAGATCTGGAGGGGCAGGTTGCAACATTGAGAAAGACGGACAATCTTGAGAGGGTTCTGCTGACTGAGCAGCAGGAAGTGGTGGTAGGTAGTTCTGGGGGTGGAGACTGCACAAAGAAAGAGCAGGTAGCCAGATGGGTTACAGTTAGACATAGCAAGGGGGGTGGACAGAGAAATAGGGAGGACACTCCTGTGTTTACTAATCCTAACAGATTTGCTACATTAAGTAATGATGTTGGGGATGCTGACACAGGAATGTCTTTGCTGGAGAGGACTGTTCTCTCTAACAGCCGAGTGAACAGCCCCTCTAGCACGGATGGGATCCAGGACTCAGGCAGACCTAGACAGATGGTGGTGGTAGGGGATTCTATTATTAGGAAGACAGACAGGGTAATCTGTCGCCAAGATCGCCACAATCGTACAGTTTGCTGTCTCCCGGGAGCTCGGGTTCGACATGTGGCTGATCGGGTTGATAGATTGTTGGGAGGGGCTGGGCATGACCCGGCTGTCATGGTACATGTTGGTACTAATGACAAAGTCAGTGGAAAATGGAGGTCCGTTAAGAAGGATTTCAGGGACCTAGGATATAAGCTTAAGCAGAGGACCTCTAAGGTAGTATTTTCTGAAATTCTACCTGTGCCACACGCTACATTAGAAAGGCAACGGGAGATTAGGGAGTTAAATGCGTGGATAAAGACTTGGTGTAAGCAGGAGGGGTTTGGGTTCCTAGAGCACTGGTCAGTCTTTTCCCTTGGGCGCAATCTTTATAGTAGTGATGCATTGCACCTTAGTGGAAGGGGGGCCACGGTGCTGGGTGATAGGATGGTTAGAAGGCTGGAGGAGACTTTAAAGTAGAAAGGGGGGGGGAGGGAGCTGCAACACAGGCTGGGGAAGATAGTATAATTGAGGGAATGGGATTAGAGAAGGGTCATGGGGATGGAGAGGGGGAATGGGCTAGTTCATCTAATAGGGAGTTGCCATTGTTACAGCCTGATAAAAGACAAATACATCTGAAAAAGAAAGAAATCTTTAAGAATGGCAAAAAGATAAAATGTATGCATGCAAATGCTCGCAGTCTGGCTGGTAAGATGGGGGAACTAGAAATGATTGCAGTACATGAGCAGTATGATCTGATTGGAGTGTCTGAAACCTGGTTAGATGATACGTATGACTTGGCAGTCAATCTAGAGGGTTATTCAATTTTTAGGAGGGACAGGGTTAATAAAAGGGGAGGAGGGGTATGCCTATATGTAAAGCAGGCCTTAAAACCTAGTTTAAGGGAAGATATAAATGAAGGGTCCAATGAAAAGGTAGAGGCCTTGTGGGTTGAAATACACACTGGGGGCACACATAATAAAAAGATATTGGTGGGGGTTTGCTACAAGCCACCTAATGTTGGGGAGTTGGAGGAAGCCCATCTTTTACTGCAAATGGAAAAGGCTGCTAGGTCAGCAAAGGTAATTATAATGGGAGATTTCAACTACCCTGAAATTGACTGGAGCAATATGACTTCAGGCACAACAAAGGGAAATATTTTTCTAAGTATGATAAATGATAATTTTATGTCCCAACTAGTAGAGGAGCCAACTAGAAAAGAGGCCTTGCTTGACCTAGTGCTCTCAAACGATTCTGACATTGTAAACAATGTGCAGGTAAGGGAACATTTGGGCAGCAGTGACCACAATATTGTATCCTTTGAAGTTTGTTATGAGAAACCCAATAGCAAGAGTTTAACCAAAACATTCAATTTCAAAAAGGCTAATTTTACAAAGTTAAAAGAAGTTTTAAAGGATATCCAGTGGGATGTAATTTTCAAAGATAAAAATGCACAAGAGTCATGGAATGTATTTAAAATGCTCTTGGGCAAATATACACGTCAATATATACCATTGGGGAATAAGCACAAGAGAAGTAAAGCAAAACCAATGTGGATTAATAATGTGGTTAGCAGGGAAATGAGAAATAAAAAGCAGGCTTTTATGCTGTTTAAGTCAAACGGGTCAGATGCATCATTTAAAAAATATAAAGAATGTAATAAAATCTGCAAACAAGCAATTAAGCTAGCTAAAATAGAAAATGAGCGAAACATTGCAAATGAGAGCAAGAAAAACCCTAAACAATTCTACAAGTATATTAACAACAAAAAAGTTAAGGTTGATATTGGTCCTCTTAAGACTGAAACAGGTGAATTGATTAGTGAGGATAAAGCTATGGCTGACACCCTAAATACGTTCTTTGCTTCAGTATATACAAAGGAAGCAGAAATGACAAGCTGTGGGCAAACAGACAAAACCATGGAATTTCCTCCAACATCTACATGGCTTACTGAGGACAAGGTCCAAAAGAGACTGGAAAGGGTTATAGTGAATAAAGCGCCTGGACCGGACGGTATACACCCAAGGGTACTTAAGGAACTTAGTTCAGTAATAGCAAAACCATTATACTTAATATTTATTGATTCGCTTTCATCAGGCATAGTGCCCTGTGATTGGAGGAAAGCTGATGTAGTTCCATTGTTTAAAAAGGGAGCAAGATCCAAACCAGGAAATTATAGACCTGTGAGCTTGACTTCCATAGTGGGTAAGATACTAGAAGGGTTATTAACTGACAGTATTCAGAACTACGTGAAGACAAACAATATCATTAGTAGGAATCAGCATGGTTTCATGAAGAACAGATCATGTCAGACTAATTTACTTGCATTTTATGAAAGAGTGAGTAGTAATTTGGACAGGGGAATTGCTGTTGATGTAGTATACTTGGATTTTGCAAAAGCCTTTGACACAGTGCCTCACAACAGGTTACTGCATAAATTAAAAGGCTTCGGTTTGGGTGGTGTTATTTGTACATGGATTGAGAACTGGTTAAATGTTAGATGGCAGAGAGTTGTTGTAAATGGAACTTTTTCAAATTGGTCTAGGGTTATAAGTGGGGTGCCGCAGGGTTCAGTCCTGGGCCCAATGCTTTTTAATTTGTTTATTAATGATCTAGAAGTGGGAATTGAAAGTAGCATCTCAATCTTTGCTGATGACACTAAGCTATGTAAGGAAATACATACAGAGCTCGATGTTTTTTCCCTACAGAAGGATTTAGATAAACTAAGTGAATGGGCAGAAAAGTGGCAGATATCATTTAATGTAGATAAATGTAAGGTTATGCATTTGGGTTGTAGAAACAAACTTGCTACATATACTCTAAATGGGAAACAACTTGGGAAATCCTCATTAGAGAAAGATTTAGGTGTACTGATAGACAATAGTCTTCACAGCAGTGTGCAGAGTCACTCAGCTGCTGCAAGAGCAAATAGAGTACTAGCCTGCATAAAAAGAGGTGTAGAAGCAAGGGATGCTAATATTATTCTACCTCTGTATAAATCCTTGGTTAGGCCTCATCTAGAATATGGAGTACAATTTTGGGCGCCTGTTCTAAAAAAAGACATTGCTGAACTGGAAAAGGTGCAGAGACGTGCAACAAAACTGATAAAGGGATTGGAGGATCTGAGTTACAAAGAGAGACTAGCCAAACTGGGTTTGTTTACATTAGAAAAGAGACGTCTAAGGGGTGATATGATTACCATTTACAAATACATTCAAGGTCAATACAAAGAACTATCCAAAGAATTATTTATGCAAAGAGCTGAGCTAAGAACAAGAGGTCATCCATTAAGGCGCTTTCGACTAAAACACAGGCAGAGATTCTTTACAGTAAGGGCGGTAAGGCTATGGAATTCTTTGCCTCGGGATGTTGTGCTTGCAGATAATGTAACTGCATTCAAAAAAGCAATGGATGCCTATCTAGCACAGAGCAATATTGACAGTTATGACAGATGGCTTCAAAGCAAATAGGATATTGAGCCGGGGAACTATTTGACACACACACACACACACACACACACACACACACACACACACACACACCTACACTGGAAATTGCTCCAGAGGGCTTTTTTGTTGCCTTCCTCTGGATCAACAGGAGTGTTATTGGCATGGGCTGGACTTGATGGACGCTTGTCTTTTTTCAGCCTTATCTACTATGTTACTATGTTACTATATAGAACATTTCAGATCCAGAAATAAAATTTTATGAGCCTAGGATTCCAGGCTTCTGAGATTTGTCCACCTCTATTCTAAGAATAAGTAGATCTTAATGGGACACTAATGTCCTATAAAAATGTTTCGTTGTTCTGAAGATTTAAAAAACATAAATTATGTGCAGTAAATCCCATATCGCAAACCTTTATGATTTGAAAGATATTCGCCGCTAAAGTTCCCCCCTCCCTCCCTCCCCTTCCCCGGACGTCAGTTCTCTGCTGACAGCATTAGATCCCGGTCCTGGGACCAGCTGCGGCTCTTCAGCAGAGCCAAAACAGCAATCTACAAAAAGAATTACTTCATTGGAATGGTCTATAAAGTGTGCTTGGTTTGCAAGCACACTATGTAGACCGTTCCAGTGAAGTAGTTCTTCTTAAATATTGCTATTGCGGCTCTGCTGGAGAGCCTCCTCATGTCGGCTGAAACGGATCTCCTTCTGTCAGCTTTACAGCTGACATCAGGAGAGGGGGAACTTTATATGAGAATATCTCTCAAACCATAAAGGTTTGTGAGATAGGATTTGCACCACATAATTTATTTTTTTGAAATCTAGAAAACAACAAAACATTTTTCTGGGACATTACAGTTCCTTTAATTTTTTAACAAATTAACTTTCCTGTGTAGGTGTCCTTCATACAACAGTCAGATATATCTGCATATTTCTCTATTTGGTGAGGTTTTGATGCCTGTATTTGGGTCACATCTTCTCAGAACAAACAATGGGTTTAACCCCTTAACGACCAGCGGTTGCGGGGTGTGTGGTCCTTTAAGGACCCGATAGAGAATTTCGGCGTGCCGCACCATGTGACTGATCACGTGGGGCGGCACGCCGAACTGAGGGACTGAAAGAGATCGCTCCGGTCTTGGAGCGATCAAATTCAGTCCCCGGTATTACTCACCGTGCTCCTGCAGGAGCGCGGTGAGTAATAGTACGTGACGTGCCAGAACCGTCACTGGTCCTTAAGTGCCGGACCAGCGTGACAGTCCGGGTACGTCACCGGACGCTAAGGGGTTAAATAGCCCTAAATGGATTGTAAAGTCATAGTATTTATCAGATTAGAAACTGAAACAATTAGTAGTGGGCTAGAAGAGGTCAACTGTATATAGATATAACTGTCTGCCTCATGAAAGACATCTACATAGGTTCAGTTCTTCTGTAAGAGTTACTTATTTCCAACAGTTCTATATAAAAGTAAGTATATTTTTTCTTAAATGCCCACTGCTAATTTCTTAAATCTGTGCTTACAAATTACACAAAGCTTTTGAACGGAAACAGTGATCACAGTGATGCTCGACCATGATAACCATCATATATTTGAACCACTTTGAAGTGAAGAAAATGATGTCCCACAGGTTTCATTATACATTGATAAGAAGATCATAGCTCCTGGCTGGAAAAAAGATTCTCAAACAAATGCTTAAGTTTCCCTTTGATAGCGTATAGGGGCTTTGAGACTTTTCAGAAGGCTACCATCTGCTCTCATGTTCTTTGTAAGGCAGAAATTCAAAAGAAAACACACAACATACTTCTTTTTGCATTAAGGGGGAACCGCTGTTGTTCTGTTTTTGTTTTGTAATTGCACTACAAGGCTGTTTATTCCCTTAACGACTTGTGCCGTACTATGACCTTCACGGTCCTTGAAATTCTCAAGGACCGATGACGGTCATAGTACGTCAAGTACGTCATGTACTTTTTACTTACAGCGCTCTACCGGGAGCGCTGTAAGTAAAATAGGGCCTGAAATTGCCCGCTCCAAGATCGGAGCGATCTCTATCAGGCCCCATAGTGACGCGCCGATACACGCAACAGGTCACGTGTACCGGCGCATCCACGTGGTTCAATACGGTCCTTATGGGACGGAAACGTCCCAGGACCGCCGGACATTAAGGGGTTATTACATGTGGTCTTGTTGTTGGGAAAAAAACATCTGCTATTAAGTGGGAATTACTTAAGCATTAAATAAGAACTATGGGCGGAATGGGAGAAACGTGCACATGCGTGAAGGCATTTTTCATGCGCAAATAGATATTGCGCATGTTCTAATGCAGGAAGACATATACCGAACGCTTCTTGAATTGCACATGAAAAATTAGCTTTTAAAACAAAACTACACAGACATAAAACCGTTCACAAAAACTTCCTGCACTAGGCGCATTAGTTATTCCACTCAGACAGATTTGTTCATTCTAACCACGCCCACAAAATTATGCGCAGCTGCTTGCTAATCTTGATTTATTTTTTATGCGCAATTCAACAAAATCATGTGCAGACCTATTCCCTAGTTGTTTTCACACTGTTAATAGCGATTCTGCATGTTTCCTGCATTCCACTCTATATCTTTGGTATATGAGTCTCTTATGGAAACATAGAATTTGATGGCAGATAGTCTGCCCATTTTTCCTACTGCAAAAATCTCAATCATTATTTGGTCTTTGGACTTGTTTTATGTTCAGGATAGCCTGATACCTATCTCATGCATGCTGAAATTCCCTCACTGTATTAACTTCTACCACTTCCGTTGGTAGGCTATTCCACTTATCTACCACCCTCTCAATGACGTAAAACTTTTCTTACATTATAGCTAAACCTCTGTCCCTCTAGCTTAAAGGGGAACTATCACCCCTATACAAGTTTGCGTCAGTGTGATGTTCATATAGCGATAACCTGTACTCTTTTTTTGTCATACAATTCATGCTATGGTGAAATCTACATTTTTAAATATGAGCTGGAGCCTTACTTCAGGACAGACTGCGGTCACAGCTCTGTTATGCAGCCTGTCAATCTTTATCTGATCCCTCCCCAATTATTGTCACGTTCCAACCAGCTTACATGGTGAAATCCTCCATCATTGGAGAAGATTGGATGTACTTTGGTGAATCCCTTAATGTATTTTAATGTCTCTCTCATATCCCCTCTCTCTCTTCTCTTCACCAAGCTATACATGTTCACATCATTTAGTCTATCCTGATAGTTCTTATCCTGTAAACCATTCACCATTTTAGTAGCCCTTCACTGAATTATCTCTAGAGTATCTATATCCTTCTGGAGATGGGGTCTCCAGTACTGTACACAATACTCTATGTGAGGTCTAACAAGAGATCTGTAGAGTTGCATAACCACTTCCACTTTTCTTCTACTAATGCCCCTAGGTATACAACCTGATATCCTTTTAAAAGGTTGCAAGCAAAAGAGCGTACAACCTTTTCACACTGCATGACAGCGCGAGATTCTCATATCGCCTACTGAAATGTATCGGATGTGAAGGTCTGCTGGTCTGTATTACAATATACATTGTTGGATGTGTGATTATGCTCTTACTTGCAAAGAGCATGCCGTAAGGCTCGATTGTAGTCTCTCCTCCCACACCGTGCCCATTCTCTGTTGTTTCCTCAAAATCCTGAGTAGTGGGGGACAGGAGGTGCAGAGGACTGTCTATTTTAAAGGAGGCCGTGAGACAGAAACAATAGAGAATGAGCACGGTGTGGGAGAAGGACTACAACGGTGCCTTACTGCATGCTATTTGCAAGTAAGTGCATTCTCACGCATCCAACAATGTTTTTTGTAACACAGAGCAGCAGACCTTCACATCCGCTACATTTCAGTAGGCAACATGAGAATCTTGTGCTGTTATGCAGTGCAAGATTCTCATGTTGCCATTTTTGTGAAAAGGAAGGGAGGGATGCATTATGTTGCACAGACTCCTGGTCCTTAAAGGGTTAACATCATATATGCAGTGGGTATAGTTTGTGCGCTGTGGTCCAGCTAGCAACTATCATATCCGGTCCACCTCCATGGATCTGGATGTCATTTAAATGGAGTCAAACAGAACATTTGCTTGCAGATTTTTTTTTAAATCTGAAGAAGGTCTGACTGAATATGTTACCTCTTAACCCCTTAGCGACCCTTGATGTACCAGGACCGTCAAGGGTAAATTTGCTTTAAGGACCAGTGACGGTCCTGGTACGTCAAGTGTTAAATGGTAGCAGCGCGCCACCGTACATGCTGCTACCATTCATTCCAGGCTGAGACTGAGCGGTCCAGTACCGGACCATTCAGTCTCAGCCTCTGTCGGTTGTGCCAGGTCATGTGATCGCTGCGTCAGCGATCACATGTACCGGCATTCTAAAGCAATGAATGAGGCATTGCTACTTACTGCCTCTAGTGTCTCCTCTCTGCCAATGTGTCCCTTACATCAAAGTAAGGGACAGAGAAGCAGAGAGGAGACATCTAGTAGAAATAAAAATACAGCAGGTGGGGGTGTTAACCCCTTCACTGCTGGTGCAGGAGAATGGCTAGATGCAGGTCAATTTCTGACCTGCTAAATACACTTTTTTTTTTTTTTTTACAAATAAAATATTTAATTTTTTAAAAAAACATCTCAACAAACAAAATTGGAAGTGTCATTGTTGTGGAACTATGTAATACACTTACACACACCGCCAAATGTAATGAACAAAAAAGTGGGAAAATAGGGTGGGAAAAAGGGACATGGGGATTTTCACCCAGGGGGGACAGTGGCCACTTTAAACTGCGCATTTTGTAGGTATGACTGACTGGTCATACCTTTCATGCAGTCCCCATAAAAATTTAACCCTTTGCGTCTAATTGATCCCAAGAGAAAAAACAAAAATGGTGGGTTTTTTACATTTTTTTTACCTTTTTCTTTAATTTTAATAAAGTAAATGGTGGGTTATCCATATAAGTGGGGTATCAAAGGAAAGCCCTATTTGTGCGTAAAAAATCCCAGTATATAATTTATGGGGGTAGAATAAAAGCCTAAGAGGGAAAACACTGTTGAACAAAGACATAGTCAAAAAGGTCAGAATTGCTCCGGTCCTTAAGTCAAATCCACCTCTGATTTTCCCGGTCCTTAAGGGGTTAATCAAATGCACAAGAAACTGGATCTATACGGAATGATATTATAACAAATATTTGCTCCTGTTTTGCCATGAAAAACTCTTGCGTCACCTGTAAACTAAGACCAAAATTACATTCTTCTTGCCTACCATAAGAATATCAAATCAGACGACTTTTTCAAGACATTGCTGAGCAATGCGCTGAAGATGTCACAAACATCCAAGTGGTTACATTTAATAGAAAAAAGTTCTCAAAAACAAGTTGGAGCCAGACTTTTAGACATTTACTCCTCAATTGTGTCAAGATCTGATTAATAGAAGAAAATGTTTTTCTTTTCTTTTTCTTATAGGTGGTAAATTGTTCAGTGCAACAACAGAGAAACTAGCTGTTTGACAGCAGCGCATACGTTTTACATTCTGTGCTGTGTCACACTTTTTTGATAAAGGCAAACGGATATTAATAAGAAAAAAAACCCACAAATATAATTTAAATCACACAACCTGATAACTGGATATCATTCAGAGTATATTATTTTTTTTTGTTTTGAAAGAAAAAAATATACCTACAGCTAGATTTGGGGGTTACACACAAAAGAAAAGAGCAAATCAATTGCACCACCGGAGACAAATAAAAATGACAAAATTGTCCACTGATTAAATGGGGCTTTTTTCCCGTTGAATGCTACAGAGGTTGAGACCTCTCTAGCATCCAAGAGATTAAACTCTTAGTTTATATCAATGGAAAATGTTATTTTTCCCACTGTGATACAGTTGGTTTACCCTAGACTACATCTTATTTTCTGTTGTACAAATTAAATGTTCAGAATATCCCTGCACACCATCATATGTAAGTATAATGAATGCTAGCACTGAATGCGTATGGACTTTACACCGTGATCTTCCAGACTAAACAAACAGAGAACCATTTCTATATAAGGCTGTTGTAAAATGCACAGCACACGACACACAGTATGCCTTATGCTTTAACACCTTCACTGAGCACAAACTGAAAGGTCTCATGGGGGTTAACCCTCTGAGTGCAAAGCAATGTCTTGGCTATCCCTCTGGCACTCAAAGCGTTAAAACAATAGGACTTAAATTAAAAGGGCAAACACATAAAATCAAGTTAACCGATGGAGCTGTAAAGGGGTGTACAATGCACAGCACACACTCTGGCTCTCAAAGGATTAACCCTCACGTTTAACCCACTGAATGCCAGAGAGGTATGTATAGCATCGCAATGTGTTGGATATGTCTCTGGCACTCAACGGATGAACAGACATTAGTGTAAAACAATCCACTGCTTCCAAATAGTGAATTATGTAAATTTCAGAAAGCAAATAAAAAAAAAAGAACAACAAGCTGGTGCATTCTGATTGGGGAAGGTGTGTAAGGCGTTGTGGAGAAAGGCACCAATCAGAGTACAGGAATGTTTTCTATGTGCCGATGTGTTTTTGCACATGTATTAACCCTTTGACTGCCAAAGTGGTATAGAATGCATTGCATTCCGTACCATTCTGGCACTCAAAGGGTTAAAAGTAATTAAAGAGAAACTAGAAATTAAGAAAGAAATATGGTAAGTTTGAAGCAAGGGTTACACTTTCCTTTCAAAACAAAGCTCCAGAGAAGCTATGACTCCAGTGGGTTTTCTCAGAGGAGAAATATAACACATGAAGTAAATGTTCAACAGGAAGTAAACCATACTTGCCTTTGAGGTTATGCAGCCTATGTTACTGTACAAGGTGAAGGGGGATGGCGTTGTTGGCAGGCACAGGAATTGTACAGAATTGTTTAAAAGTCTTTGTGGCTATACTAGTACAGACAGCCACGCTTACATTTCCAATCACATAATATCACATATTAAAGTCTGCATAAGCCATTACACCCTTCCAACTATAACTCAATGTCTCAATGGGCAGTGGATAATACTAATGCTATACACAAGCAAAAGATGCTTGGTTTCCCTGTACTAGAAGAAGCAGGGGGAAGAGAGAGAGATACTCAGGTGTCCACCCACACATACACTGTCTGACATCCCAACTTTGTTCTACTGGTAGTCACAGACCCACACACATGGGAGGGCTGGACTGGGGAGGCAGGGGGCATATGCCTGGGCTGGTAGGCCACTGCTTCACTCAGTCTCCTGCTTGCTACTGATAATGGAGCAACACCAGTGATACCACAGAAATTATGCTACACACACGATACTGCAGAGCTACAATCAAAATAGAGCTACACTAGTAGAATAGCCAATTTTCATTGTAAGCTCCATAGTATCACTAGTGTAGTTTTTCTTAGATTGTAAGCTCTGTAGTATCAGTATTGTACCCCCATTTCAATTGTAAGCTATGTGGTAACACTTGACTTACTTTACAACACACTGATGAAAATTGTAATATTTAACCCTTTGAGTGCCAGATGTACTCCTCTGGCACTCAAAGAATTAAAAAGGGGTGTTGGACTGGGACATAGGGCTAGTGTAATAATAAAATGAGGTCCCTTGATTGTACACCCCCCCCCAGGCTACAAGCTGCCAGTCCTCCCCTGCCCACACATTCAATATTTTTACGTCCCATCCTTGTTCCACTGTCCAAATGGTATTTAAGTACCAACAAATAAACTGCCACCTCAGCTTTGTTCATCTGTCCACTGGTAATAACAGAGCTATGCATTTAATGTTTACTTCCCCAGCCTTGCTCAACAGTCCACTGTCTGCCACCCCAAGATTGTTCAACTGTATCACTGGTAGTATTAGACCGACACATACACTGTGTGACACCTTCGACTAGTTCCACTGTGGCACTATTATAAAGCGGTGGGAAATGCAAGCAGGGTGCTGGGTTGTATAATTAGGGGCATTAGTAGCAGAAAAAGGGAAGTGGTCATGCAACTCTACAGATCTCTAGTTGGACCTCACCTAGAGTGTTGTGTACAGTACTGGAGACACCATCTCCAGAAGGATATAGATACTCTAGACAGAATTCAGAGAAGGACTACTAAAACAGTGACTGGCTTACAGGATAAGAAATATCAGGACAGACTAAAGGATCTGAACATGTATAGCTTGGAGGAGAGAAGAGGGAGAGGGGATATGATGGAAACATTCAAATACATGAAGGGATTCAACAAAGTGAGGGATGGAAGTACATTTCAAAGGAGTAAAAATGTTAGGACAAGAGGCCATAGTCTAAAACTAGAGGGACACAGGTTTACTCGTAATGTAAGAACATTTTAATTCACTGAGAGGGTAGTAGGTAGATAAATGGAATAGCCTACCATAGCCTACCAGCAGAAGTAGTAGAAGTTAATACAATGACAGAATCTGCCGTCAAATTCTATGTTTCTGTGTTATTAGTCACAGAATCAAACAAACAATGTGTACTAAATAAAGACATTGGGCATGTATGAACTGTATAATGAAAATGACTGCATACGCTGCTAATATCCCTTTAAAGTGATAATGGACATGCCTCACTATGTAATGTCACTTTGAGTATCTATCCATGGATATTGAACATGCTCTATTATATAATGAAGCTGATTATCCATCCCCTGATAATGAACAAGTTGCACTTTATGATAATTGTAATTGTCTGCAGTCCGATCATTAGCACACTTCACTTTATAATGATACAGAGGGCCTTGTATATGAAGGCAAATCTGATTGATTATGGAGCAAACCAACTACACTATAGGGGATAAATAAACATTCAAAAAATGCCCATTGGTTTAAATGGAGCTTTTAAACCCTTGAATGCTTTGAGAAGCAATGAAGTTGGAGACCTCTCTAGGACTTACTATTGAATTGTCGAGCTGGTAATATTGAGCATCCAAAAGGTGACTTAAAATGCAGCTGGAGTAAAAAGGGCACATTTAAAAAGTCGACTTTAAAATGTTATCCCAATCCACCATCCAAGTTTGACCATGACCTGACCCTAACCTAAGTACCCTAACCTAAAAATGAACCCAAACCTAACAACTAACCTAAACCACTCCCCAAACCTAACGCAGACAGACCCTAAGCTAACCTAACACCTAATAACCTAACATAACAGATACAGATACATCCCTCAAACAGACACTAACCCTAACCTAACAGTTACTCACCTGGCGACATTCTGAATGGCGACATATTGCATGTTGAGAGCACACCATAATGAAGCTTGCCATGTAGATGGAGCCATTTGACAAGGATACCCCTCTCTAACATTCAAGGGTTTAAAAGCCCTGTTTAAATCAATGGGAATTATTAATTGTGTTTTGTGGTGCAGCTGGTTTGTGCCAGAACTGATCCTCTTTGCCTTCATACACAAGGCCCAAAGGGCCGTATTCAATAAGTTAAAAGCTGAAATCCTGAGGCGAATCAATTACAACATGGGGTATGAAAAAATACCCATTTCCCCATTGATTTAAATGGGACTTTTAGCCCCTAGAATGCTAGTTATGTCTACAATACATTGCAGAGCTATGAACTGGAGGCCTCTTTAGTCTTCAAGGTTTTAAGAGTCCCTTAAATATCATTTGAAGCTTTCATTTCTCCCCTACAGTAGAGCTGGTTTGCTCCAGAGTTGTACTTGTTTAGCTTATTGAATGGGGCCCAATGGATTTATTTATGGAACACTATGTAAAGGAATGCACTTGGCCTTACACACAAAGAAAAAGGAGCAATCCTGGTGTGAATTCCCATTGAGTTAAATGTCGTTTTTAACCACTTGACTGCTCTGGAAACCTGTCAAACATTATGGGGTAAAAGCCACTTAACCATTTAAGGACTGGAGAGGTGTTCAATGAATTGCGTTGCAGTGCATTGCACACCCTGCTGGTCACTTCAGGACAGGCTGCAGGTCATTCTGCCCAGCAGCCTGTCAATCTTCGTCTGCTCCCCTCCCCACGTAGCGCCTCATTCCAACCACCTCCGATGATGGAGGATTTCTCCATGTAAGCTGGAGCGCTCTCATTGGCTAGAGAATTCTCCAGCTTACATGGAGAAATCCTCTGTCATTGGAGGAGGTAGGAATGAGGCGCTACGTGGGGAGGGGAAGAGACGAAGATCTACAGGCTGTGTCTCAGAGGTGTTACAGCTCTGCACAGCAGCCTGTCAATCTTCATCTGTTCCCTCCCCAAGTATTGTTGCGTTCCAGCCTCTTCCAATGACGGAGGGTTTCTCCATGGAAGCTGGAGCTCTCCAATCTTCCGTCATCTGAGGAGGTTTGAACGAGGTGCTATGTGGGGAGGGGAGCAGACGAAGCTTATTCCCCGCAGCCTGCCTGAAGTGACGTAACGGGCTGAAGCTTAAAAGCAAGTATCCCTGTGAATACCGAATTATATTTTAAAAAATCCAAGGATTACAAACACGTTGCAAATGAGCATTCAAATAAAGCCAACTTTAATATAGGTGATAATTCCCCTTTAAAGGGTTAAATCATTGGTAAGTTTTATCTGTGGTTTGCTGCAGAACTGTTCCTCTTTGCGCATAAGGACCAGTATTAAGTAGCAAGTATTTGGCTCTGTACAATGTTTCTGCATAGATATATTTGATGATCATGCAGCACATTACAATTACAGGTACCTACAGACCAAAAATTAGCACTTCATGTCATATAATGGCTGCACTTGAATTTTTCTTTGGTTATGCCAGGTACCCTTTGCGTGTCAGAGAGATATCCAATACCTCTCTGGCACTCAAAGTGTTAAACCATTGGATTCTAGAGATATCTCTATCATATTGGAAGCCACATAACAGTGCATGTGCTGTTTTTAACCCTTTGAATGCCAGAGGTTGCCTGCAGAATGGTTGCACGCAGAAGAGCGATACCTTCTCTGCGTGCAGAATGACAGGGAGAAGCGGAGCACACAAAGAAGGGGATCAGCTTACATACTGATTGTATAGGGGTTTTGTTATAATAGCCTCTTCATAAAGCTGTGGAAGGAGGCTAGAGAATTCTCCAGCTTACATGGAGAAATCCTCTGTCATGGCAACCCTTGAGATTAGAGGAAAGGAGGTTTAAACTTCAGCAGAGGAAGGGTTTTTTAAAGTAAGGTCTGAAATTGTGGAATTCATTGCCCAAAGAGGTGGTTATGGCATATAAAATGGATACATTTAAGAGATGATTAGATACATTTCTTTCAAAAGGGAACATACAGGGTTATACTGTTTATTAGTAGGTAGATCAGGAGGGTCTGATAAAGACTAGCTTATTTGGTAGCAGGAAAGCTATAAAATTACTGGGGTATGAGGAGAAGGTTGAACTTGATGGACTTGTGTCTTTATTCAACCTAATTTACTATGTTACTATGTTAATATTTTAATGTATTCAAACATCTTTAACCTGCTGAGTGCCAGGAAACAGCTGACCGCTTTACTTTATAATGTGTTTGGAATTCTAATGGCTCTCAAAGGGTTACACCTCTCATCCAGCTTAAAGGGATAGTAATACTTCATTTTAACTTTATTTTATTTTGTAGGCATTAACAAAATATGAAGAACGATATAAGTCTTATCTCTCAAACCTTTATGGTTTGAGAGATAGTCACAAGCAAAGTTTCCCCCTCCTGCCCCTTTTACCTAGTGTAAGCCATCTCTTCTCAGATGTGGAATGCAGTCCATAGACCAGACAGATAACAGCAAGGGACAATCTTCTTCCTATGAGAACAATGAACGCCCTGCCCCCCTTGACAAGTTTTTCAGGTTTTTCCCTTATCTTAATTGAAGATTGTCCCTCTCTGCAATCTACCGGGGCACCTCCCTTCTGATCTGGCTGAGCAGTGTTACATTAGTAAAAGGGGCGGGAGGGGGACATTTTGCCATTGAATTACTCTTGAACTACAACTCTGACAGAATTGAAATAACACTCTCCAAAGTCCAAAATACTATGATGATTAATTAGAGCTGCTTTTATTATGAAACATTACTATCCCTTTAAACACACAAGAACCCATTACTGATTCTACCTTAACCCTTTGCATACCCATCTAGCACTCAAAGGGTTAAATCATTTTTATACAGCTCCTCTAAAAGGCCATTTTTATAAAAGCAAAAGTGGGGAAAAACAACTGAAACATAGGGGACAAATACAAATTCCTGAAATTCCCATGTATTTATTTTAATTATTTGATTGTTAGAGAGGGCTCTGAACAATGCACATCCCTATGGCATTCAGTGCTGTCCATGGTGCTGAAAGCCTTCTCTGTATTCCCCTACTGGCTGGGTAGAGAAGCACAGAGAATGCTGTTCAGGATTGTAGTAGTGTTGGTGATGTGTGAGGTAGGAGATCCCTTCCACACCAACAGCACTTAGAAAATCCTGTATGCAAATAGGGACCTTCTCCAACCTTCCTCTTCCATCTGACAATTTTTGTGAATATGTCGATGTGTGTGCAGATCGAATTGTCGGAGTGATTCTAACACATCGACAATATCATACCGACACCACATCGACATTTAGTGCATCTAGGCCATTTCCTTTGTAAATTAAAAAGCCGGTACACTTGACTGCTCTAGTAGCGAACACATGTACCAGCAAAATGGGGAATTACTGAAATTGAGTGCTCCGGTCCTGGAGTGCTCAGTTTTCATCCTCCCCAGCATGATAGCATGACAGTTGCTGGATTTTTTTTAAAACTGGATCAGGTAGAGTGAATGTGCCTAAATATCTCTGTGGTCCTGTTAGCAACTCTCCTAACTGCCTAAAAGAACATGACATTCATGCTGATTTACAATGTTATATCTTAAATAAAGGCACAAGAAAGAACATTCAGAGGGGTCACTAGGACTTCTAGCCGTGTTAAGGTAAGTAGGAGTTATTATTAGGAGTTCTTCCACTTTAATTCAGGTTGGAATTTTAGCCCCTTGGATGCAAGTGAGAGGTTTCTAACTCATTTTGAAGCAATGGACTGCAAAACGCTCAAGCATCTAATCCTGATGAGGTCAATTTTATAAATAATGTGATTTTGGTTTGTTTCAGTTTAGCCTTAAAGGGATAGGTTTGAGAGATAAGACTTATATCGTTCTTCATGTTTTTTTAATGCCTACAAAATAAAATAAAGATAAAACGAAGTATTACTATCCCTTTAATACTTTTTATAACTTTATAATTTACTCAGTTACCATCACAATGGCTCTGAACCATCACAGGGATGTCGCCATGCTCAGGTGGTAAGTACGACAGTAGTGATGTCAAGCGACTCATTTAGACTAATCAGGATCACCATGGCCAGGCACACAACGTGTATGCGGTGACATAAATAGCAACCCTGGGGAGCAATTTCACTGTGTGCCATTGGGAGAGCAAAAAATTATTTTTATAATTCAGTTATTTGTGAACAAACCTGTTCCCTGATCTAAAGAAAGCAGTTGTCCTGTTTTATCCTCTACAACATAACCCAGGGATGTCCAAAATCAGAGTGAGGATCTCATAAATACCCGTCAGAGTGGTACTCCGGATGAAGATATTTCACTTGTGGGCAGAGGATACAAAGACACCAAGCACTTGAGAAGGGATTCATTACATCTCTTGGAGTCCCTGTAACCTCTGCCTGCAGTGTATCAGCTGTATCCAGAGAACTATCTATGCCGGTGTGTGTGTTATCTATACACAGAGAGGGAAGAGAGATCAGAGGTATTATCTATGCTTGGCGTCTTTGTATCCTCTACCCGCAAGTGAAATATCTTCATCTGGGGTACCACTCTGACCAGTATTTGTGAGATCTGCACTCTGAGAGACGGGAGAGGTAACCCTTTGACTGCCATAGCTTGAACGATCTAAGCCTGCCTGCGTACATTAACCCCTTAACGACCCTTGACGGTCATAGTACGTCAAGGGTCGATCTGACTAAACGATCCATGATGTACTATGACTGTCATGGAGTTCCGGGCTCCCCCGCGGCTGCACGCCGTTCAGGGAGTCCGGAACCGGAAAACAAAAACAACAACAAAAAAAAGCTCCACGGACGTTGAGTCGCGTCTCGGCGCTGATACCCTGGTCGTTAAGAGGTTAAAGGAGCAGTAAACTTTTTTTTATGAAAACATGTATTTTATAGATCTTTTCCTGCTGAATAAAACAAGGTCACTCCCACTGCTGTCAGATTTTTTATTCAAAACTTATAGCAGTTCAAATAATCAGGAAGTGAATTTACTGTGTTTACTTCCTGATAGTTCTAACTGACAGGAGGTGACAGGCAGTTTCTATCACATTCTATGGAGAACTGTATGTCTCTGACTTTTTTGACTTTCCTCTTCATTAGAACCTAACAGGAAATCTAATTAGAATTTTACCACTAGAGGGCACTGGTAATGTAAAAAAACATGGGTTTAAACTGTAATAACTCTGGAAATATAAATCTCTGGACAGTGGGTGTACCTTTATTTTACTCAGTAGGAAAATCCCTACAATATATATTTTTTCATAAAAAAAGTTTACTGCTTCTTTAAGGATATATTCAGTTGCAAGAGTTGTACATATATTGGTCCAACAATATATAAATTATTATATTCTACAATTGAGCAGATTTATGGCCTTTTTTATGTGCACTGACTAACATTATAGTCCTCAGGAGTGACTTAGGGTTTTATTGTATTAGCTGGGATATCATATCTTGATATTGTGTTTTTTATATATATTTATTTTGTCTTGCTATATTTTATTTAATAAATGTATTTATGTTTTTTCAGATTCAGTGTTTTTGATTGCGCTCTCCACATTTTGTGTGTTTTGTATTGTTTTTATTACTTGTTCCACCACTAGTTTGTGGATATAAGCGATTTTCAAATGATGCATTGAAACATTGACTCAGTTCAATTAAAGGGCTAGTAATACTTTGTTTTAACTTTATTTTATTTTGTAGGCATTAAAAAAACATGAAGAACAATATAAGTCTTATCTCTCAAACCTTTATGGTTTGAGAGATATTAACAAGCAAAGTTTCATCTCCCTTCCCTTTTGCCTAGTGTAAGCCATCTCTTCTCAGATGTGGAATGCAGTCCATAGACCAGACAGATAACAGAAGGGGACAATCTTCTTCTTATAAGAACAATGAAAGCCCTGCCCCCCTTGACAAGTTTTTCAGGTTTTTCCCTTATCTTAATTGAAGATTGTCCCTCTCTGCAGTCTACCTGGGCACCTCCCTTCTGATCTGGCTGAGCAGTGTTACATCAGTAAAAGGGGCAGGAGGGGGATACTTAGTCATTGAATTACTCTAGAACTACAACTCTGACAGAACTGAAATAACACTCTCCAAATCCAAATACTATAATGATTAATTAGAGCTGCTTTTATTATTTAACATTACTATCCCTTTAAATCATTTATTCACTACATTTTGCTTAGAGTGCTGTTTTTTTCAACTTTTTGTTATACAGTGGGTCTTGTTAATTTCAACTACAGCACCCAGAGAGAGACTGATTTAAGTGAGAGTGCATCCATTTACTACATATATACATACACATGTGTGTGTGTGTGTTTGAGTGTCTGTGGATGTGAGTATGCCTGGATATGAGTGTGTATACATGTGTGTACATATCTGAGTGTCTGTGAATTAGTGTGAATGTATGTGTGTGTGTGTGTGTGCACACCTTTGTGCATAAGATGTGCATGTGTGTATTTCTCAACATGACAGTTATAGCCCTCCTTCCAGTTTCTAATTACTATTGTGTCCCTCTGCCAGAAAGATGTACTCACCACAGAGTCAACTGCAGCCACAAGTTTGGGAAAGAAATGGTTCCAATGACTGGATATTTTTATTTATGCTGTTACATCTTGTTTCCCATGTTATAACTGTATGAGAAAATGATGACTCACTTAACCCTCATAAAACTACTCAGATGTCACCATTTTAGGGAAACACCTAACATACAAGGGATTACTTTAACCATTTGTGTGCCACAGGGAGACAGTGAAAGTGGAATGAATACATTGAATCTTACAGGTCTCCAGCACTTTGCTTCACTATGTCTTGAAGACCTCTCAGGTATACAAGGGGTTATAAATCCCATTTAAATCAATGTAAATTTAGGGATTTTTATTAGTTGTCTAGAATGCACTTGGTTGGCCCTAGAATTACTCTACTTTTTCATTATAGAAAAAAGAAGAAACAAACCAGGGGAGCCTCATGGTGAAGTAACGTCAACTACTGGACACATCACAGAAGGATTAGTGACAAGGCGTACATCTGGGGGACATTATACTGACTCCCACATTATATTTTGTGTCTCCTCACAAAAGGCTCCTTGTCAAACTTTCCACCACCACCACCACAGCAGCAGACTAGGCAAACACAAAGAAAAATAGAAGGGAGCACATACTTGCTGTTGCCAAACAAAGGAAAGGGGGAGGGCAGAGTTTGCATTTGTGCTAAACAAATGAACAGCTATGCAAAGACTGAATTGGTGCTAAAGAAAGGGGGTGTAGGGTCTACATTAGTGCTAAACAAAGGAAAAGGCTTGCAAAGCTTGCATTGGTGCTAAAGGGAAGGGGTACAGAGACTGGACTGGTGCTAAGGAAAGGGAGTTCAAAGCCTGCACTGGTGCTAAGGAAAGGGGGTACAGAGCCTGCACTGGTGCTAAGGAAAGAGGGTACAGAACATGCACTAGTGCTAAGGAAAGGGGGTACAGAGCCTGCACTGGTGCTAAGGAAAGAGGGTACAGAACATGCACCGGTGCTAAGGAAAGAGGGTACAGAACATGCACTGGTGCTAAGGAAAGGGGGTACAGAGCCTGCACTGGTGCTAAGGAAACAGGGTACAGAACATGCACTGGTGCTAAGGAAAGGGGCGTACAGAGCCTGGACTGGTGCTAAGGAAAGGGGGTACAGAGCATGCACTGGTGCTAAGGAAAGGGGGTTCAAAGCCTGGACTGGCGTAAGGAAAGGGGGTACAGAGCATGCACTGGTGCTAAGGAAAGAGGGTACAGAACATGCACTGGTGCTAAGGAAAGGGGGTACAGAACATGCACTGGTGCTAAGGAAAGGGAGTACAGAGCCTGGACTGGTGAAAAGGAAAGGGGGTACAGAGCCTGCACTGGTGCTAAGGAAAGGGGGTACAGAGTCTGCATTGGTGCTAACCAAAGGAAACAGGGTGCAGCACCTGCATTAGTGCTAAAGAAAGGGTGCAAAGAGTGCACTGTAAAGGAGGTGTAGAGTCTGCACTGGTGATAAACCAAGGAAGGGGGTCTGAGTTTACATTAGTGATAAACAAAGAAAAGGGAATAAGTCTGCACTGCTTTGCAGTCCTCTCTAGCATTCAAAGGATTAAAATCCCCATTTAAAGCAATGACAGTTTTTATTTCCCCCCCTATGGTGGAGTTAGTTTGTTAGACCTCTTTAACCCCTTAACGACCAGCGGTCGCGGGGTGAGTGGTCCTTTAAGGACCAGATAGAGAATTTCGGCGTGCCGCCCCATGTGACTGATCATGTGGGGCGGCACGCCAAACTGAGGGACTGAAAGAGATTGCTCCGGTCCTGCAGGAGCTCGGTGAGTAATAGTACGTGACGTACCAGGACCGTCACTGGTCCTTAAGTGCCGGACCAGCGTGACGGTCCGGGAACGTCACCGGACTCTAAGGGGTTAACTTGATACAGAGCTGGATTTCCCAACAGGCATAGTACGCAACCGCTTAGAGCTCTAAATTTTGAGGGATGCCTCATGTGTGTTGGCCACACCCACATTCTGAATTGTGGGTGTGGACACAGCAATGTCAATGTTCCTACACCAGAAATGTAAATCTAGCCTTGACTTGATGAATAAGGCCCAATGGGAATTAGACTGAAAGAAGGCAATTTTCAGGCATGGTAGGGAGCAGATAAAAAAACATCCCTGTACTGCACAGTGGCAGCCCCAGAAATTCCCATTGAGTTAAACTGGGTTTTTAATTTTGTGAAAGCTAGAGTGCTCTCCAACGTATTACAAAGCAAATCCAACCGCTTTTTAATGTTACGTTTTACGCACATTTCATTTATCTTTATTTTACTATTGGAAAATATGTCACTGTTTGTTCATTGGAGAATTCAGAACATTTGTTTGCAAATTAATCTAAAATGTGTTTTTTTTTTTTTTTTTTAAATGACTTGCTAAATATTCTCTATTATCAAATTTTTTCTACTATACATATTTACTGGTTAGCGAATCATTGATAAACTAGTTTTAAAGCCCGTGTACGCGGGCCAACACTGGCAGCACTTCAGTCATGCGCAGGTTGACTGCCGGAACGTGCCGCGGCTGATATGGAGCGGGGTGCTCCGAATTCAAACTGTGGTCCTCTCTGCGCACCAATTGGTCCAAGGAGGGTGTGCAGAGAGGACTCCGGTCTGAATTCGGAACGCCCCGCTCCGTATCAGCCTCAGCGCGGGCAGTCTCTACTGCGAATGACTGCAGCGTGCTCAGCCGTCTCTACTGAGCAAGACGGCTTCTGACAAACATTGTTAGTGGATTATTATATAGGATATGACCTGTACATATACAGAACTAAAATAAAGTTTATTCATAGAACACAGACAACTGTACTATGCTGTAGGAGGTACAAACACAAAAACTGTATGCTACAGAGTTCTCCAGTGGATTACAAATCAAAGGGTGGGAGACCTCTAACATTAAAATGGTTAAAAAAACATTTTTAAAACACTGGAAATGTTAATTTATACCATTAACTCTTTGAGTGTCAGAGGGATTGCGCTGCAATGCCTTGGATACCGCCCTGGCATTCCAAGGGTTAAGAATTGCATCACTCTAGCTTTCTTGATAATATCCTTAACAATTGAGTGCCAGAGGGGTATTGCAACGCATTGTACCCCTCTGGCACTCAAAGGATTAATAGAAACAGTACTTAATAATCTGCTGTTGTACATCTCTGCATTATACAACTGCACATATAAATAAAAGAAGAATTATTTTAAAGGGTTAGTAATGCCCGTATTTAAGTTGATGCAGTATTGTAGATGTTAAAAAAAAATAAAGTATATGGAGAAAGTCTTATCTCTCAGACTTTTATGGTTTGAGAGATATTCGCCTCTAAAGTTCCACCCTCCCTCCCCTTCTGCTGATGTCAGCGCTCTGCTGACAGCAGGAGATCCCAGTCCTGGGACCAGCCGACGGCTCTTCACCAGAGCCAAAATAGCAATATTTAAAAAGAATTACTTCACTGGAACAGTCTACAAAGTGTGCCTGGTTTGAAAGCACACTCCGTAGACCATTCCAATGAAGTAGTTATTTTTAAATATCGCAAATTAGGCTCTGCTGAAGAGCCTCTTCGAGTTGCACAACATTTTTTTTAACATCTACAATACTGCATCAACTTAAAGGGATAGTAATACTTAAAATGTAAAAAAAAAATATGCTGTAGGGTTTATCCCCCTGAGTAAAACAAGGGTACTCCCACTGCTGAAAGGTGTTTTATTCAAAAGTTATTACAGCTCAAATTTGAATTTTTAGGAGCAATATCACAGTTGCCTGAAATTGTACAGTGGCGCTGTTGCTACATCATCCTATGGAGATTTATGGTCCCGGGACCAGAACTGTCCATAGGATGGTGTAGCAGCAGCGCCACTGTACAATTTCAGGGCACTATGATATTGCACATAAAAAAATCAACTTTGAGCTGTAATAACTTTTGAATAAAACACCTTTCAGCAGTGGGAGTACCCTTGTTTTACTCTGGGGATAAACCCTACAACATTTTTTTTTACATTTAAAGTATTACTGTCCCTTTAAATACGGGCATTTCTAACCCTTTAAGTTGATGGGACACAGAGCCTCCTTTTTTACTTTACATGTTCTGCAAGTGCATAATATGTTGAGTCAAACTGCCTACAGTTTTTATTTTACTTTTTTATATTCACCTTTATTTTGATACACTTTCATGTCCCTGACAGCAAGCTCCCTGAATTCCTGTTTCCAGAGAGGTTTCAGTCAGGGCCTGCAAAAGCAGGGATGATGATACAATATTGCACTATCCACTACAGCATACAAGGCTGCAGAGGTATTGTTACATTATAACACTGACCCTGCTTTCACAGTCCCTGACAGAAAGCTCTTCAGAAACAGAGTATGGGTAAGCTCCCTGTTAGGGGCATAAAAGTGTAAAAAATCAAACAATAAAAAACAGTTTCAGTTTGCTTATTATTTTTTTTTCTTTTTGCCTATTTTTTTACATGTTTATGTCCCTGAAATTGAGGTCTCTGAGCATGTGTTTCCTACAGAGATTTCAGTCAGGGACTGTGACAGCAGAGATATTTACTTATGTATTGAAAACAATGTTACACAGTCTCCCTGCAGCACTGATTGATATGTTGGCGACATGTTTAATTGGTCGCCAAATAGCAGGCAACATTTTGAAAGTGAAACTAGGCTGTACAGGCAGGCTCTTCTACATTGTTTCATTGTCTTTTTACACTGTATCTTTTTTAAATTACACTCTGTTTTCAAAGTTCCCCATGGAAATCTCTCAGAAAACAAATTCAGATAGCTCCTTGTCAGGGATATAAAAGCGTAACAAAAGCAATTACTAAAACTCATAATCAATTTAGCTTTACCTTTACTGAAAATGTAAAGTCAAAAATGATGTTGCCTAATTTAATTCCTTTAACTCAAAATAATAAATAACGGTCATACAAATAAATGCAAACATGGGACAATTTTGGGGCAAAGCTCCTATTCATATTTATTAAATTAACCCCTCAGATGCTAGAGAGGTCGTTAACACATCTGTACCATCTAACGCAGGAGCAAGAAATGCGATGTACTCCAGCTGTTGCCGGACTACAAATCCCATCATCCCCTGGAAGCCAAAAGATGGAAAGGGATGATAGGAGGTGTAGTCTGGCAATAGCAAGGGAGCTTCACTCTGTTGACCCCTGTTTTAAGGGGATAACGTTGCCATTTAACCCCTTAACAACCGGCCGATCGGCACGGTCACTTAAGGACCACTGAGCATTTTTTTTTTTTTTTTCAAATTACGGTTCCGGACTCCCTGAACAGCATGCAGCCGCGGGGGAGCCCAGAATTCCATGTTTGTCTTAGTACTTCATGGGTTGTTAACTCAGATCGACCCATGACGTACTATGACCGTCAAGCGTCTTTATGACCATAAGGGTCTTTAAGGGGTTAAAGCAGTGGGAATGCTTATCTGTTGCATATAATGTATAATGCCATTGTTTTATCCCAGAACTGTTGCACGTAGGTTTTTATACATATTCCTCAAAGTCTCCTGAAACATTAGTGTGATGTAAGATGCCAAGCATCACAGCCTTAAGGCAGGAAATACAGGTTCTATCTTCCAGCCCCCTTAGCTGCTATAAATAAATAAGAATACCCTCTCCCCCATTAATAGCGAATACTCACGTTTATAGAAGCATCACACAGTTCTGCTCTTAAATGAAAGGGATACCTATTGCCAACATGTTTTATTCAAAAGTTATTGCCGCTCAGACTTGCATTTTTGGGTGCAATACTTCCATGGCCTGAAATTTTTCAGTGGTGTTGTTGCTACAACATCCTTATGGAGACTTATGGTCAACTGGACAGTGGTCCATGGACCGCTGTAGCAATAGACTGACTGTAAAATTTCCATCCATGGAGGTACTACCCCTGAAAATCAACTCTGAGCTGCAATAACAGGAATAAACCTTGTAATGCATATCTTGTTCAATATTAAGAGTTTCCATCCCTTTAAATAAACATAATAGAATGTTGTTAACTCTCATCTAGGTTCACACCATCCTAAACACTTACAAGTACACCTTTCCATGTCCTCCCCTCAGGGAGCTTCCATCTTGAAACAATTTGCATGATTAGTCATCCTTATCAATTTATTCCATGTTTCTGAGGGAAACTGATAGGTTAGCAGTTTAAGATGGTGGAGATTGGTGATTTTCAGGATATGTGAGTAATTTATTAATGCTTTATCTGACCAAACCAGACAACAAAGCTCTGCGGAGATTAGTTTTCTCAAATACAAAATAAAAAAAAAACTCTAAAACTATTAACTTATTAGCAAAATAAAAAGCACACCTTATAGCAGTGATTCTCAACCAGGGTGCCGTGGTACTTTAGTGTGCCATGAACATCAGCTCAGGGTGCCCCATGTTTTCTATGAAGACTAACAAAAATGGACTTTTAAATAAAGATTTATAGAAATTGTTATGCACAATATATTTCGTTGTGTTATTATGATTATAATACCTAATAATAACAGTATATTTATGTATAGTACCCTTCTTATGCCCTTGATCAAGTACAATAAATATGTTAGGGGTGCCTCGAATGTTCTAGATTATGTGTTAGGGATGCCCCGAACAAAAAAACGATTGAGAACCACTGACTTATAGGCAGTTCAGAGACTAAAGGCCTGAATAGGTCACAGGTCCACTTTAAGTTTTTGCACCCGTCTTCACACAATATTAATTTTTCACAACTGGCTGGCTGTATTCTGTGTCAAAAACAACAGAAGCGAGGGGGATCCGGACAATCAGAGTTTCTTCTTGTCTGTGAGGAGCCCCCACCCACACATCCTTGGTACCTGCCCACTGTGTCTTACTGTTGAAATGCCTTTGACCATGGATTAACCATTCCAGGGGATATGCACTAAGGTGAGGAAATAAAGAGGTGATAGACAGGAGATGACTTCTCCAGTGATATCACTTCTCCAGTTCCTGTGTTATTCTGTGGAGCCAATGCACTAAGAACTATCCCACTAGAGAAATCTAAGTGCATAGGCTCCATAGCAGGAACTGGAAAAGTGATATCACTGGAGAAGTTATCTCCACTTTATCACCCTATTATACTCCCTCTCCTCCCTCTGTGTATGATGGCAAAAGACAATTGTTGGAACTACAAATCTCCTCAACTTCAGCCATCCACAATTTTAAAGCAGAGAAAATCAATTACTGGAGCTCCTGCTGTTGATGACCACAACTCCCAGAATCCCCAACCATTGGGAATTATGGGAGTTGTAGTCCTCAACAGCTGGGCGTCCAACAATTGACTATGCCAATTCTATACCCAACAGCCGGAAAGCAACAGTTTGTCCACCACTGACCTAAAACAACCTACATCCTATACAACAAACCTTAGAGATAGATATATTGTGCATGATACATATATATTTTTCAGTGTCGCCATCTGAAGGTTGAAAAATCAACCTCACCACAGTATTTCTCAGCTATTTCGAAGCCAGTGACTGCCTAAGTTCCTTCCAAAACCGAAATGGACCATGATCAAGGTCCAAGCCATTTATGCCTAAAGCACTCCATTGACTGGCACGGACAATGCCACAGATGGACAGAGGTCCAATAATCAGTGTTTAAATAACACTGTCAAAGTGCACAGATACAGGTACTTAGATTCCCAACAAACTACACTGCGGATGGGAATAAAGCCATCCCTTATGAAACAAGCAATGTGAGACATTTACCTCCGTGTATGGGTACAGGTGTCAAGAGGAGCCCCTTCGCCTCTGTTTTCGGGGAGTCCAAACCATAGCGGCCACCATCGATTCTCAGAAGAATGGAGTTGGTACTAGGATCCTGGATGGTGACATTAACCACAGCATTCATATTTTCCGTGTTGACTGTATCAGACCCACTCTGGACCATCGAACAGGGGATTAGGACCAGTATGGGCAAACAGTTCAGATATTTCAGTGACAGCCTTGGAATCATCTTCGACCAGTCTTAAAGTATGAACAAAAACAATCCGTTTGTGCAAAAGAAACGACAAAAAGTGCAAAAAAGCAGCATAAAAATTTCCCTTATCAATGATGCATTTAAATTCTCCTAGAATTATAATACTCTTAAATCAAATCTTAAACCAGTAATTGGTGTTATGTTTCCAGTAGTTGTCAAAGAAAGTGCAAAACTAAAAAAAGAAAGAAATATATTGGCACTTATAACAAAAAAGCAGGTATGCACAAAATGTGCTTTTAATTAACGCATCTTCCAAGTCACAATCCAAGGACAGTGATTCAATATATGTATTATACAAAGAAACTCCTTTTACTGCTTTTTGTTCTTTTATTCCAAGCTAGACCCCCAGTGCAGGGAAGGGTTTTTGCAAAGAAGGATGGCAGCTGATCTCTTGCTCAGTGTGACTCCTTGCAGGAGGCTGGCAAACCTCATTGTCTGATGTGGTCTGCAGAATGACGGGGGTACTCTGTGAGAGGCACAGCTCACACACACATCCTAGGGTACAAGGGCACAATGCAGCTGTGAGAGAGGCAGGAGTGCCCCAGCAGTGAAGAATCTGCTTTACCCCCTATTCCTCAGGCAATTTCCAGCGTAGATGTGCTGCTGCTCTGTGCCAGGGACTTTCTCTCTCTTCTTGCAGTACTTTCTCCCCCCCTCCCCGTGAAAATGTTGATTACTAGCACTCGCAAACAGAGGAGACCCCAAGTCTGACGTCTAAAAGAGGGGAAAAATATATTGTCCAAATGTAGCGGAAAATGAACACCACCTCTGTCTCCCGTCTGCTGCTGCCGCCGCCGGCGCAAGCAGTCTGAAGTCTGAGGACAGGGGGAGACAGAGACCAAGGGGCACTGTGGCTCCTCCCACAACCTGTGACATCACCCTTGCAAGATCGCTGGAAGAGACACCGCCTCCATCTGTCATTGGAAAGATGTGCGCATGCGTGTTCGTGGCGGAGCTGTCAGATCGTAGCTCTTCAGACGTTCTGCAAAGCACAACAATCGAAAACTGAAACACAGAGCAAAGCTAAATAGCAATCGGATATTTAACCCCTTGGCTACCTCTGATCTTCAAGACGTTAAATAAGTGCAATCTGTATCAACATATGGTTTGGTTTAGTGTGTTAGGAACATCTGATTTGCCAAACAGTTTGAACCAGATATAATACACTGAAAAAGACATTTCAGCACAAGAATTAGATACAAAAATGTTCCAAATGCCTGCATTATTTCTTTACTGCTATTCCACAGTTAGTACATATTAACTAGTTTAATACCTAAGGTGCCAATGACCGAAGATATAATAGGTTATTATATTTGTTGTTTTGCTAAAGATTAACTCACTGAGGCTGATGTACTAGGAAACTGAGCATAGTCATAGTTAAAAAATTACAATTTCTACTAAGGTGTATTGGGCTTTTAACCCCCTGCATGCTAGTAAAGTCTGCAGTGTACTGATTGGTGCAGTTAGTTTGCTCAAATTACTTCTTACCATATCAGCCTCTTTCTGCTCCTGAAGCAGGTTCAGTATATGTTACACAGTATCACTGCACACTCAGAGGGACATTGTATCAAGCCAACATTTTAGTAAAATGAGGCACATTCCTGATTATTTCAGTTGGACTTTTTAGTTGTTTCATAAGGTGCAACTGTTTTGCTCATTATATTTTCCAAACTTTTGTCAAGATAGGCATACACCATTAGGAGCAAACCAATGATTTCATTAAAATAAAATAAGTAAGCAGTAACAATACCTACATTTTGGTTTGTGTAATTCACTTTTATGTCCTTGACAGTGAGCTCACTAAGGGAGAGATTCACTAACTGGTGATAAAGTGGTGATAAAGAGGTGATCAAGTGGACATGACCTCCAGTTTATCACTTCTCCAGTTCCTATGGTCTATGGAGCCTATTCACTAAGATCACCAAAACTGAAGAAATCTTAGTTAATAGACTCAATTGAATAACACAGGAACTGGAGAAGTGATATCACTGGAGAAGTCATCTCCACTTTATCACCACTTTATCACCTCTTTATCACCGCATAATGAATCTCCTCCTAAATATCTGATTTCAGAGAGCCTTCTGTCAGGAGCTGTGAAAGAAGGGATAGTAATACAATGTAACACTATCACTGCAGCAGAAAGTCATGCCTCCAGTCTATTAAATACAGCATACAGAGCACTGATTGACACATGGATATTGTTGCATTGTATCACTATTGCTGCTTTCACATTTCCTGACAAAATGCTCTCTGGCAACAGACTCAGGTTGCTCACTCTCAGGGACAGAAATGCGTTAAAAAAAGGTGATGATTAAACAAAAATAATGCTAAAATGTATAGTCAATTTGCCTTTTCATATTATCCACTTGCAGACTATTTAATGTCAAAATGCAGGTTGTCTGCCACTTTAAGCATATACCAGTAGGGTGTGCACTAAGGTGAGATGAAGAGGCTGATTTAATAAGAACTGGAGCAAACCAACATCACAATATGGGACACCCCCTAAGTCCAATGTATTTAAATTGGGCTTTTAACCACTTGAATGCTAAAGAGATATGCAATGTGTTGCAAATTAACGTGCTGTGACCTCTACAACATTCTAGGGTTTAATCCTTTGAGTGTCAGAGTGGTATCCAACACAGTGCAGCACAATGTGTTGGATATCTCTCAAATGGTTAAAGTACCTATTTAAATAAATAGGAGTCTGTATGTATTCCATATGGTGCAGAATTGCTCCATTTCTTATTATATATTATTATATCTGCCTCAGATTATCCAGACAGAATAATTATCACGCTTTTAACTTATTTTAGAGTCTCTTTTGCAAGTTATAGTCAACTTTAACCCATTTCTAGCTACAGCTCCTGCTTTTGGCTTTCTGTCCCTGGATCCTGTTGTCTCTCTTTTGTCACTGGTTTTGTCCCTGGCTTTAAATAGAATTTCAGAACCATATTCTATATGTTCTTCTTACAAGTTTAATAGGTTATGAGATTATTATTATTGTTATTATTATTATCTGTATTTAAAGGGGAACTTTCACCCCCATGACACTCTATCTTATTTTATTAGTGTACCACAATGGTTTATGGTTTGGTGATGTTTTTGTAAAAAAAATGAATACCTTAAGAAATATTATATATTAACCCCTTAACGACCGGGGAATCCGGCCGCAGACGCGACTCAACGACCACGGAGCAAAATTTTTTTTTTGCTCCGTTGCGTTCCGGACTCCCCGAACGGCGTGCAGCCGCGGGGGGAGCCCGGAACTCGATGACGGTCATAGTACGTCATCGGTCGTTAAGTCAAATCGACCCTTGACGTACTATGACCGTCAAGGGTCGTTAAGGGGTTAAAGTTCTTGTTGATGCATCCACTTAGGCTTTCTGTGGCACAAGGCACAACAGCAAGCTCCCGTCAATATACTGAATAAGTAACCTAGAATTCAGAGTTTGAATTGTAAGCTACTTATTCAGTACATTGACGGGTGCTTGCTGTTCCAATATACTACGTAGAGGAGCATGAATACGCTCACAGGGAGAGCTGGGAGGGAGGTATTAGAATTTGGGACGTGGGGACATCCAGCAGAGCAATGCCGAAGTAGTCTTGTGCCGCAGAAAGCAGAAGTGGTTGCATCAATGCAAACTTTAATATGTAATATCTCTTAAGGTTTTTTTTTGTTTGTTTTTTTTTACAAAAAAAATCACTAGTCCATACACCATTGTGGTACACTAATAAAATATGACAGAATGTCTTGGGAGTGAAACTTCCCCTTTAAAAGTGCCAACCTATTCCACAGCGCTAGTGATGTAATTAGTCTTTCTGTCAAACCAAATGTGTGCACCATACCTTCACACATCCTTACTGTATCCAGGCCCCTCTACAGACCACATCTCTTCCCTTAAATACATTTAAGTAATGAAAATAATTAGGATTCAAGGGGTTAAAAAAGGCAAAATCTTGATTTATGAATAGAGACCATTTGGGTACATTCACTTTTTGGAAAGAGGTAACTGTGACTGAGGAGGCTATGAGCCACGAACTGCAAGTTTTTAATAAAGTGTTTTGTTTTGTTTTTTTGTAATGGCTATAGGCACAAAACAGAAACACTGCATAGCAAGCTAATCAGTTTGCCACCCTAGGCCTAAATGCATAGCTTAGCAGAGCTGAATAAGTTATTTATATGATTTCATATTGTCTTTAGGTGAGGGCAATGTCTGTTGTGTTGTACAAGTGCAGGGTAAAGTCTGTTGTAGAAGAATTTCTGCTGGTGCTTCATTATATTGTACTGCTGACCACTAGTGACTCTGATGTGCCTGCCTAAGGGAAAGTGTAACTGGACATTAGTTTGAAATGTTGGACTGCTGGGTGATTTTTATTTCAAATTAGTGCAATTTTCTAATAATAATATTTGAATGAAAACTCTCCTGGCAATGTGAGTACATTTGTTTGACTGAAAGGAAAAAACAATCATGTAACATATTTTGTTCTCATACAAAACATGTACTATTCCTTTAAAGGAACACTAAGTCTTTCTAATAATAAACATTTGTTTAACATAATCTTGGTAAACAATCATAATGGCCCCTATGATTCAATTATATGTGAACCAGTTCTCCAAAATCAATCTTTAATTAGCACTGGATTTCCTTTTGGTGGAAGAGACATGTGGTGGGATGCAGGAAACATGCACAATCGTTATTTGAAAACCACTAGCGAATAAGTTTGGTCATGATTTTGTTGAAATGCTCAAAAAAAATCAAGATTAACGGATAGCTGAGCATATTTTTTGTGGGCATGGTCAGAATTAACAAATCTGTCTGAGTGGAATAGCGAATGCACCTAATGCAGGAAGTTCTATTTCGCATGTAGGGATGGGTGAAACTTTCCACCTCAAACTGAAATAGGTGAAAAATGGCACTTTCCGTTTGGCGAAAAATTTCCTACGAAAAGTGCCGATCTTCTGTTTTTTTCCGCTTTTTTCACCCATTGAAATCAATGGGAACATAGAAGTTACACACAACACATTTCAAATAATATTTTATTTCCCAAAGACATAGTATAAACAGGGCACGAGGGTGCCTGTGTTGGTGGGGTGTGGGGAAAGAATCAGTTAAACAGGGGATGATTTTTGGGGGTTGTGTACTGGGATTGGGGGCACTTAATAAAAAAGAAATCCTAAATAAAATAAAGTAAAAACCATAAGACATGGTATAAATGGGTCCGAGGGAGGTGCCTGTGTTGGTGAATGAATGAATGAATCAGCCCTGAGAATAAAATAAAAAGTCCTTACTGGCCTAATGCCAGCAGGTCATGTTGGCCAGTGGCCACTGTCAAATGTCCTCCTGAGTTCTGAGTTGCAACTGCTGTTCGTACTGCTGCTGCTGAGTTGTTTAACCCCTTAATCCCTTAAGGACTGGCCGTGCATGCACGCGACGGTCACTTAAGGACCACAGAGCATTTTGTATGTGATTTGATTCCGGACTCCCCAAACGGCATGCAGCCGTGCGGGGATCCTGGAATTCCATGACGGTCCAGGACCGTCATGGGTCCTTAAGAGTATAACAACCCATGACGGTCCAGGACAGTCATGGGTCCTTAAGGGGTTAAGGACCCATGTTATACCCTTAAGGACCCATGACTGTCCCGGACCATCTTGGAATTCCAAGCTTCCCGTGCGGCTGCACGCCGTTTGGGGAGTTCAGGATTGGATTCCTAAAAAAAAAATGCTCAGTGTTCCTTAACTGACCACCGCATGCGTGCGCGTCTGGTCCTTAAGGGGTTAAGCAACAGGATGATTAGGCAGCTGAAAAGGAATGGGATCAACAACAGCAGTAACATGAAAGATGAATGATGAAGGCTCCACTTGCCACAACTGGCTCCAGTGATGCTCCTGAGGCAGTAGCAGCAGAATAAGTAGTCCCCAGTATTTGTGGAGAAAAGAACAAGTTGGCCATTAAATCTTCTCCACCTGCCCCAAAATCATCATGGGTGTGTTGTTATTAGAATATATTTTTTCCCTTGAGAGCAGGATCAGTGGGTCTCCTCAGCAACTGCAATGTGCACATTATGTGTGTGGTAAATAACATCTGGTGGCACAACTGTATCCAAACATCATGACACCCGAAACCAAGTACTGCCGCTGTTACTGTACTCCTTGTCCAGATCCCGCTAAGGACACATAACAACTTGCTGACAGTTTAATAGTAATGATGAACTATCCCTGCCTCCATCTTAGCATATTGTGTGGGCTGGAATCTCCTCAGATGATGCTTGATGGCCTGATATTGATTCTCCTCCACCACACTGGCATGGGTGGTCAGTGCACCACACAATGTGCAATGGGTAGTGAAACACTGCCATATCCTAACATCAAAAGAGTGGCTATCATTTGGCGGGGGAGGTAAAGATGAACGAGGTGGATTGGCAGGAGATGTACTTGTTACCCTAGAGGAAGAAGGTGATGTTGATGGCGAGCTAGTTGTTTTGCTCATCATGGAACTTCCAGTGTCTGTCTGGGTTTCTTTAGTCTTCCTCCTCTTTGATCTCCACCTTTCTGGAGAGTCAGGGGGTACAGTAACAGTGGTGCTAGATTTCTGTAATGGGTGTTTGGCTTTAACATGTTTGACATAAATGTCATGGTGTCTGTGTTTCATGTGTGTTATCAGGGAGGTTGTGCCAAGGTGTGTTCCCTCCTTTCCCCTTCTCACTAACTTGTCACAAATTTTGCACCGTACAGTTGTTGATTATGACTGCACTGTGCATGCCGGAAGAGAATAATAGTCCCACACCCATGACTCCTGGGGGGAGGGATAGGGAACAGGTGGAGAAGAATTGCCTCTTTTTTCTTGTCCTTCACATTCCCCTTCACTTTTTGTGACAGCGGATAATGTTGCTGCTACTGCATCAGATTTAGCACTACAACTAGGACCAGGAGTATTGCTGGTGCTGGGAAATGGAACCTGTCCTAGTCCCGCATCACTTGTTGACCCCATTCCCACTGTGTCCAAGGTGGTCTGTGGCACACTAACCTGCTCCTCAGCATCCTGCTGCCCTTGTATCTCAGCAGCAGCAAAAGTTAGAGCAGTTGCAATTTCCGCTAATTTCAAAAGCTGACTGCTAATGGTGGTGGTGATGCCCATCCTCATCCCTGTCTCCCATTCCTTCTCAGTTTCTGATAAAAAGGCCATCAATGTCTTTTCCACCCCAACTTCTCCAACACCACCACCACTACTAGTCCCTACGTGCAGCTGCTCTATTCCCGACATCTCACTGCTGCTTGGAGGAGGTGACGAGCAATGTGACAGAGGGTCCCCTGCTATCACACTTGACATCATTTTCTCCTTCCCCCCTGAGTACTACAAGAAACACTAGCAGCAGGCAAAGTATTGGTGGCAGCAGGTTCACCACTGGCAGCAGGTACAACACTAGTGGCAGCACATCTGGCAGCAGTTACAACACTAGTGGCTGCACATCTGGCAGCAGGTACAACACTAGTGGCTGCAGGTACAGCAATGGTGGCACTGGCAGTAGGGGCAGCACGTCTTGCATCAGACACAGGCAGCTGACTTGTCCTGCTCTCACTAGAATTACCCTTTTCTCCCTCCCTTCGCATTCCCTTTTCTCCCTTCCTTCTATTTTCTCCCTCCCTTCCCTTCCCTTTTCTCACTTCCTTCTCATTCCCTTTTCTCCCTCCCTTCCCATTAAATCCCCCAAGATCCCTTGGGGTGATTTAGGGGGACTGGACAGCATTTGTTCAGTACTGCTAGTCACTTCCTCCTCCTCAGACTCAGTGGACACATAAGGGTCCTTCTAGCTCCTCCACTGATTATTTTTCACTTTGCCCATAGTGATAGCAGTCACTATGAGCCTCTCCTGCCACAAGAGAACAGCACAGCACATCTATCTCGCTCTGTAGCTGCTTGTATTGTGTCTGCCTTCAGCGAAAACGTCACCTTTTTATAGCGGAAGTGAGAAAACAAAGTAAATCAATGGGCGGAAACTTTCTAGCCATTGAAGAAATGGTGAAAAGTTTTGGCCAATGGGCGAAAGATGCAAAAATTTTAACCACTAGTTTTAAAGTGGATTTTCCAGTGAAAAAGTGGATAACAACATGGTTTTTGCAAAATTTCCCACGGGAACACCCCTATCCGCATGATCTTATACATCTGTGTAGTGTTGTAGTAAAGCTAATTTTTTATGCGCAATTAAAAATGGTTTTGATATACATTTCCTGAATTGGAACATGTGTAATATCTATCCGCTCAGGAAAAATGCAGTTTGGACATGCGCAGGTTTCTTGCATCACCCTGATGATTTTTTAATGCAGGACTCTTAGATGACAAACTCCTCCCACTGATGGTTTCATGAGAAGCTTTCAATGCAAGGAGCTGAATCCAGGAATCCAGCAAAAAGAAACATGTCTGCCTCCAAGGACATGATGTCCAGTACTAATTAACCCCTTATGGACCATTAGGCTGTCTATGAACAGCTTCCTTTTATGTGTCTTAAAGGGATAGTAATGGTTAATTTTAAGCTGATTTAATATTGTAGACATTAAAAAAAGGTTAACATCTATGTAAGTCTTATCTGTCAATTCTTTATGATTTGAGAGATATAACTTGCTAAAGTGAACTTTTCCTGGCTGTTTCACTCAAGTCTGCCATCTAGCTTACAGCTGCAGAATCCAGTAATTTGACCAGGCAGTGGCTCTTCAGCAGAGCTGAAATCACACTATTTAGAAATAAATACTTAATTGGAACAGTCTACAAAGTGTGCTCGCAAACCAGGCACACTTTGTCGACGGTTCTAAATGAAGTATTTGTCTTTAGATATCATTATATCAGCGCTGCTGAAGAGCCACATCTGGTCAAGCCACCAGAATCTGCTTCTGACAGCTTTACAGCTCATCAAGTAAAAAGGGGAAGGACCAGAGAACTTTATTTTCCTATATCTCTCAAACCATAACAGTTTGAAAGATACAAATAAGTGCAAGTGCTCTCTTTTAATTTTATCGACCATATACTGTAGTTAATACTTTTTTCTGATGTTACTATCCATTTAATGAGCAAGGCTGTTTATTTATGGCATAATATGTATAATGGGACCTGGAGCACTGTCACCAGTGACAGCACTCCAAGTCCATATCAAAGCGACTCAAGCCATCTGTCACAGCCAGCCACAGTCTCCTGGAAGTGAAAGGAGGACACTGATTGGACCCATTCATATTCCCTTTCATTTCAACTCATTGAGAGATGGATGATCGCATTGAGGAAGGGGACAGCCCTCTCTAGTACTCATACCCAAAGGATGCAAGGCCATCTGGAGACAGCCTATGACATTCTCCACAGACATCCACTTAGGATGCCCATTCCATACAGGCAGAAATATGAATGTTGACTTAAAAATGTATATTTATAGAAATTGACATGCACAATATTTTTTATTTTGATTGTAACACCTTACAATCACTATATTTGTATACTTGTAATCTTTATCACCTTGACATATAATAATTTTTGGAGTGCCCCAAAAATTCCAGATTGCATGTTAGAGGTGCCTTGACCAACAACATCTTGAGAACCACTGGCATAGGATTTTATCTTACCACTGATAGCCAATCATGGCTCTCGATAGTAAGAACTTCTGAATGGGGCTGTCCCTAATGTAAAGTATTTGCCAAGTACAATGCCCACATTTAAAGAGACAGGGGTATGCTGTAGTTCATGTACTAGACTGAGGAATACATGTTTTTCAGCCAGTCTGTTAACATAGAAATGAAGTATAAGTATAATAAAATAAAATTATAGTATTTATAAAATATATGGTGGCTGTTCTACACTTAACTGCCAAAAAGATAGAAAACTTACATAAAATTGTTATTTCCATAAATGGAAAAATTAGACACATTTATTTCAGGGGTATTTTATAACAGTTGAACTTTGTTTGCATATTTATGTATATTTCCCTTTAAAAGTAGGGGTTATATACTTACATGTGGTGCCAAATAAAGCTTATTACATTCTCCCAAAAATATATATATTTTGCCTGGGTGCAGTAAACAGTAAACCAGTGACTCCTTTAACATAGCAAGTAATGTGAAATTTGACTTGGTCTTTAAGGTGAGAAATAGTGCCAGTCCATAAGGCGGTAAAGACTGATTTTGGGGAACCATTTCACACAAAATAGATTCATAAAGGCCATTAGAAGTTTCTGTTCACATTAAAGTAAGGGTTTAATATTAGGAATTGTTACAGTTCCTTTCAGTAATAACTTCCTGTTAAAGTGATGAGGTGGCTGCACTTCCATGCACACACGCACACAGACATACACATACACACATGCACACAGACATACACATACATACACACACACACATACTGTACATATGGAAGCAATTCCTTCTGCTGAGAGAGGAATCAGGTCTCATCAGGGGCCATATCTCTGGGTCAAAACAACTACATCATGGGGACAAATTAAAATTTCTATTAATTTGAATGGGTGTGTTTAACGACTTCAATTCTAGAGAGGTCTCCAACACATTGCACAATTAAAGGGGAACTATCACCCCTACACAAGTTTGGCTCATAATGATCTTCATATAGCGATTATTTTCTTATACAATGCATGTTATGGCGAAATTTAACGTTTTAAAAATTAGCCAGAGCCTTACGTCTGGACAGACTGCATTTACAGTTCTGCACTGCAGCCTGTCAATCTTCGTCTGCTCCCCTCACTACGTAGCGCCTCGTTCCAACCTCCTCCGATGACGGAAGATTTCTCCATGTAAGCTGGAGCGCGCTCATTGACTAGAGAGAGCTCCAGCTCCCATGGAGAAATCCTCAGTCATCGGAGGAGATTGGAATGAGACAATACTTGGGGAAGGAACAGACAAAGATTGACAGGCTGCGGTGCAGAGCATTTTTTTAAAACTTTGAATTTTGCCTTACCATGCATTGTATAAGAAAATAAAACATCTATTACAGCTTATCGCTATATGAAGATCATCAGGGCCGGATTTGCCATAAGGCAGAGTAGGCATCTGCCTACAGGCACACCCCACAGAGGGGCGTCTGTCACTGAAATCAATTTTTTTTTTAATATTGTTATTCACAGCGCTCGCGCTGCGCACAGTGGCAGCAGTAACCAGCCTCATAGTAAGATCTGTACCTTCTTCGGCACAGACCTGTATGCTGTTGCTCCCTCGTTGGCTCTTTAGTAATTCAGAGCACTGGGAGATGACATCATCTCCCAGTGCTCTGTATTATCGAAGAGAAGACCATGCAGGAGCAAAAGCATACAGTCTGTGCAGAAGGAGGGACAGACTTTTCCTGCCGCTGGACCACCAGGGAGGTAGGAAACGAATACGGGGGGGGGGGGAGGGGCAATGTGAAGATGATAGGGGCAGTGTGGAAATGATGGGGGCAATACGAGGGCAAGTTAGAGCTGATGGGGGCAAGGTGGAGATGATGGGACAATGTGGAGATGATGGGGGCAATGTGAGAGCAAGCTGGAGCTGATGGGGGCAATGTGAGGGCAAGTTGGAGCTGATGGGGGAAATGGAGATGATGGAGCAATGGAGCTGGTGGGTGCAAGGTGGAGATTATGGGGGCAATATGGAGGCAAGTTGGAGCTGATGGGGGGCAATATGGAGCTGATGGGGGGGCAATATGAGGGCAATATGTTTATGTGGGGGGTAATGTGGAGATTTGGAGCGTTGTGGAAGTGTCCAGTGGAGATGGCCAATGGCCAATTTATATTTTTTCAGTAGATTGCATGTGGTTTATCCCAGAATTGCTCCTTTTCACTTATTGAATACAGTCCTAGGTCATTTAGGCCAATCCTGCAGCCTGAGGGTGAAGCGTGGAATGGATATTCTTTTGTGCTTATGTAAGTAAGTGATTCATGTTATTAGTAACAAGGAAGAAGCTGGATCTGAAAACAACATGTGTGCAAGAAAACATTTACTCAAGGAAGTTCAAGAAATTTGGTTTTGCTCATATGAAACACAATACACATAAAGGATAAGAAAAATAAAATAAAGGGTTTCTTTATTCTTTCTAACTTGTGGGTACTTTTTGAATGCAGATGGCTTCAAAGCAAATAGGGTATTGATCTGGGGAACTATTTGACTACCAGTTGGAGTCAGGAAGGAATAATTCACCCCCCCACACCCACACTTGGGACTAGATTGGAAATGGCTCCAGAGGGCTTTTTTTGCCTTCCTCTGGATCAACAGGGGTGTTTTGGCATGGGCTGGACTTTAAGCCTTATCTACTACGTTACTATGTTACTATGTAATTGTAGAGGGGGCAAGTTCCCCCCTTGCCCTCCCACCGGACGCCAATGGTTTGGTGTACAGCATTTGGTGTTTCATGTATAACGTTTGGCATTTCATGTATAGCCTTTGGCATATAGCGTTTCACATTTCATGTGCATATTGTGTACAGCGTTTTGCGTATGGCTTTTGGCATATAGCTTTTTGTGTATGATGTTTGGCGTATTGCGTATGGCGTTTTGTGTATTGTGTATAGCGTTTGGCATATTGTGTATAACATTTGCTGTATAATATTTGGCATACCTGGGGAGCTGTAGGTAGAGGGAGGTGGGAGAGAAAGTGTTAAGATATGACAGAAAAGCGCACCCAACATATGCTGCCTGGTTAGATTCCTAACAAAGAGGTGAGAGACTGCTATTTAATTTAAATAAGCAAAGACACAGCGACAAACAACACAGGGGGTTTACCTGCAAGGTAGGCCTCAGTGACCCAGATGCCTGAGTGCTGGATCTTGATAAAGGTTCTGGAAACAGGTAAAAACAAGGTGGGGAACCAGAAAACAACAATCTAGAGAACCAAATGAAAAACCAGGGAAGGAATCGCAAGAGAAGGCAGAAAAAAAGGGACAGAACATGACAGAGAGACTTGGTCAAAGGGAGGAAGGGGCTGGGAACAGTAAACTGGCTTGGAGAGAAAAAGAGAGAGACCTGAGTGGGGAAAAGTTATAAACCTGTAGGAGTAAAATAAAGAGGCCTGCTTCGAACATTTGTTGGAGGTAGACTTAAGAGGGAAAAAAGAAAAAGAAATGGGGCTGCATCTTACTAGTGTATTAAATACCCCTATTTAAGTAAGTCCTTGGGGGAGATACACTAAGGTGTGATAAGAAGGTGATAAACAGCTGATAAAGTGGATATGACCTCTGCAGTGTTCTAAACTCCCCAAGTCCTATTTTATTCTATGGAGCCAATGCCAGCTTTATAAATCTTAGTGCATTGGCTCCATTGAATGACAAGAATTGGAGAAGTGATATCACTGAAGAAGTCATCTACACATTATCACCACTTTATTACAGCTTAGTTCATAACCCCATTTCTGTTACACATGGTAATTAGGTAGATATACCTGACTGTTGTTATGATGGACTCCTACCTACATAGGTGTAGGGTGGCATTTTTGTTGGGAAGGCCAGTAATAGGTCTTGTTCAACAGTTACTGGCTGTTAGCAAAATATATTGGCCATTTGCCACTAGTCTTATGGACAGTAGTGTATGCCAGTATGGTGTATACTGGGCCATAGAAAAATACAGAGGATAGCCCTCTGTGCCATATCTGTACATAATGCAGTCCCAGCAAACAGCAGATATGCAAAATTGGTAGAATACACATTTGGGCACATGTTTACAACTTTTTGGCCTGGAAACATGAGTAAATTCTTAAAATTCCTTTGTAGTTTACAGACAACAACATTTGCTACACATACAGGATCTAGCAAACAGCTTATAATCTATGTACACTAAACACTGCATCCCATTGGTACACTAATCCATAGACCTTGTAATATATAAGTTTGCCATCCACAGTGCAACAAAGACTGGAAAATTAACATTCAAAACTTGGAATAAACATGAAAATACATTTCACATAGACTTCAATACACAGACTGACCTGCAGGGGGTACAATACATAGCTCATCACTGTTATATAGTGCAGCATGCTCATTACAGAGCCCAAGTGGTAGTTAGCATATAAAAACATTAATCATATTTATATAATCAATAGCTCAAATATAAACATAATTTCAACTTAGTACTTGAGACTAGCAGAATATTTCTTCATTGTATGAGAACAGAGCATTACACCAAAAGACAAAACACAGCAGACAATCTCTCGACTATATCATATACAATTGAAGGAACAGGGACAGTAAGGTGTTGCTTCATGTGAATGTGATAATTAACCGTCTATGTTCTTCAGGCCTGGAAAAACAAAACTAATTGAAAACAGTAAAAAACACTTCAACTAACATTCAAACAGGCACGGATGTAATATGGTATTACACATCCTCTAGAGGCTGAAGAGGAATACTTTTCCATCTTGGAGAGAGAATTGAATCTGTGCCCGAATCAGGAAGTACCCTTCTCACTCATGTGGTATCCTGAAGTGATCATTACTGATCAATGTGGGATGATTCAGCAACCACTTTATGCTTGCTGTGTTATAGATAAACAAGGCGGAATAGGAAGCAAAATGAGTAAGAAAAATATTGGTGTCAGAACTAAAAGCTATTTTTCAGCCACCATGGTAACCTAGCTACCAGATTTTGTTAAGATCTTAGTATATATTTCCTTTATTTGCAACCCAGAAGAATGTTCCCAGTTACATCAACCAATTACATGCATAAATGTAAATCAACTAACATGCATGTAATCATATATCTACTACCCAAACTTTCAGATGTTTTATTTAATTTGAGTTTGCATTTCTCATTTTTGCCTATTGCGTCATTGTGTATTTACATTTGTATATGTGACTGTTTTCATGTCAGTGTGTATTTAGATGTTTACATGTATGTATATTTACATGTCAATATGTTTGAATCCTTTCTGTGTGTGTGCTGTCCGTTACTGTTTGCTACTGCATGTCAGTGTAGGTTTTCATGTCTATATGCAGCATGTTTACATGTAATTATTTACGTTTACATATGTGCATGTTAGCACATTTATATGTGTTTGAAAGTCCATGTGTATGACGTTATTTTATGTATGTTTCTTACATGTCAGTGTTTTGTGTATGATTGTGTGCCAGTCCCTATTGCAAATAACATTCAACCTCTACCTTTCTGTTGCACAGAGAGGTGCCAGAGGCACCTCTTTATTTTATTGTACAGAAACTCAAACAAAAGCTTCACTAATTTTAATTTTAGCCCCTTAAGGACCGGTGCGCGCACACGCGGCAGGCACTTGCGGACCACGGGGCATTTTTTTTTTATTGGCGCTTCCAGTTCAGGACTTCCGGAGCGGCGTGCAGCCGTGACGGGAGCCTTGAACGCCATGCCGTGCCAGGACCGTCATTGGTCCTTAAGTGCCGGACCGCCGTGACGGTCCTGGCACGGCAATGGTCCTTAAGGGGTTAAGTTGATTTTAGAGTGAAATTATTATAACCTCTTATTTTCGCTGATGTTTAATAACATAGTATCAGATAGTATTGTACATCCCTGTCGCACTTATAGAAACATTGAAACATAGAATTTGAGAGCAGATAAAAACCATTCGGCCCATCTAGTCTGCCCATTTTCCTACTGTAAAAACCTCAAACCTTATTTGGTCCTTGGTCTTTTCTTATGTTAAAGACAGCCTTATGCCTGTCCCATTAAACTACTTACAGCATAAAACTAATTGAAATAATGTAAATGAAGAGCAGTATTCAAGATTAGCAAAACCTATCCACAAATATCACTAACAGACCAGAGCTTAAGGATTTCTCTTCTTGAATAAAAGCGAAACAGTACCACAGTGCGAACACTTCAAGTGCAGTTACACAATAGATACCACAGAGCTTACAGTTGAAAAGCAGTAACACAAGATAAAACAGAGCTTAAACTTAAATGGAGCTACACTAGTGATACCACAGAGCTTACAGTTTAACTGGGGCTATACTAGTGATACACACAGCATACAACTCAAATGGATCTACACATTTGATACCACAGAGATTATAACTGAATTGAATCTACATATGTGACAGCACAGAGCTTATACTTTTACTGGAGCTACATATCTGATACTACAGAGCTTATAACTTAACAGAAGGTACAAAACTGATACCACAGAGCTTACAATGTAAGTGATGCTACACACCCGATACCACAAAGCTTACAGCTGTGCAGATGCTACACTTCTAATACCACAGCGCTTACAATTGAAATGGAGCTACACATCTGATACCACAGAGCTTGCAACTGAGCTTTAACTACATATCTAATAACGCAGAGCTTACATTTGAACTATAACTTCACATGTGACACCTTACAGGATGCAGCTGAGCTGGAGGTACACATCTGTTACCATAGAGCTTACAACTGAAAGGCACTGATATACTTGATTTCAGACTTGTCATGGAGGTCACTGATTTTAGACTGCAAGCTCTCACTATGACAGGCTGATGGACTAATGAAAAGTAGTGTAATTCAGGAGTAAACCAACTTACAGAGAACAATCAAATATCTCCAAAATGCTAATTTAAATGGGGATTTTAACCATGTAATTGCTCAAGAAGGTTGTGATCCTCTCAGTCATTCAAGTGGTTTAAACCCCATTGAACTCAATGGGAATTGTTATTACCTCACTGCACATCTTTTGTCAGGTAACACTGGAAATGAATTCCATAGGCTTCTGCATTTGCCAGACTTTGCATGGAGGTTGGGAAAAATGTGGTAGCGCATGAGGATGGGGGAAGGGGGTGATTTGATTGAAGATAAATCTTTTATGCACATAAATATTTTGGAGCTTCCCCAGCTGGATGCCAACCCCCCCAGCATATATACTTGTTAGAGGGGCACTTTTTTGTGCATGAAATTAGTTCACCATGCTCAGCATAGGTAATGAATTTTCTTAATGAACACAATGCATATTTTTACTGAGCTTGCATTGTTCCTGGCTGTCAGATTTTAAAAGGATAGTAAGAAAATAAGGGCAGTACCACTGCTGAGAGGTTTGTTATTAAAACATTATTTCAACTCAAAACTGAATTTTTATAAGTGCAGTATCTCAATGGAATTAAATCTGACAATGGCGCTGTTGCTTCACAATACTATGGTCAGTTTGGTCATTTGACTATAAACTCCATAGGATGGTGTATAAACAGTGCCACTGTCAAAGGTTTGCACCTTAAAATTCATGTTTGTACTGCAATAATTTTTGATTAAAACAACTCTCAGCAGTGGGAGTTTCCTTGTTTTACTCAGGAGAATAAACCCTACCATACATATTTTTTTACATTTTATGCCTTTAAATTCAACAAGGAAACTGAATCCAGTGAATTGGGGTGGGTGGATATAGAACACAGACATTTTATTATTCTCCTGAGAATTGAGGCTGAGGCACTTAAAGGGATAGTAATACTTCGTTTTTTATTTTGTAGGAATTAAAAAAACATGAAGAACGATATAAGTCTTATCTCTCAAACCTTTATGGTTTAAGAGATATTCACAAGCAATATAACCCTCCCCTGTTCAGCCACATACCTTAAAGGGATAGTAATACTTCGTTTTATCTTTATTTTTATTTTGTAGGCATTAAAAAACATGAAGAACGATATAAGCCTTATCTCTCAAACCTTTATGGTTTAAGAGATATTCACAAGCAAAGTACCCCCCCCCCCTTCAGCCACATCAGAAGGGAGGTGCCCAGGTAGACTGCAGAGAGGGACAATCTTCAATAAAGATAAGGGAAAAAGCTGAAAAACTTGTCAAGGGGGGGGGGAGGGCTTTCATTGTTTTTATACAAAGAAGATTGTGCCCTGCTGTTATCTGTCTGGTCTTACAACCAGATTCACATCTGAGAAGAGATGGCTTACACTAGGTAAAAGGGGCAGGAGGGGAAAGTTTGATTGTCAATAGCTCTTAAACCATAAAGGTTTGAGAGATAAGACTTATATCGTTCTTCATGTTTTTTTAATGCCTACAAAATAAAATAAAGTTAAAACGAAGTATTACTATCCCTTTAAGGAATTGCAGTAATTCTGAAGCAAACCAGCTGCATTATAAAGGGCAAGAAAAATTCCCATTGATGTAATAAGTACTTAATCCCTTGCTGCTTGGGATATTGCCAGTATATTGCACATTTAATCACTGGATACTAGTATTTGTCCCCTATGAGGAAGTTGGCTTGCCCCAAAATTACTGCATTTCTTGTTAGAACATCCGCCTCACTGATTGTTAAACACCACTGGAAAAACAGCATGGACTTGACACGTTTTAATAGAAAATCAGCATTATTACATCTAGCCAAAATGTACATTAAACCGGCTTTGGAGGAAAACCAGCATTATTACTACTAGCCAGTATGTAAGATAGTTACACAATACATAATATACTTCCGCATGTGCAGATCCATTTTAACTATTTCAGTGCAGAGCAATACAATGTCCATCCATTGTCACTCAGAGGTATATATATTAACCACTAGAGTGCCAGAGGGTGTGTATCTCAATGCTTTGCACTTTGGCACTCAAATGGTTAATAACATTTTCTTCAAGAGCATGCTGCTCACTATAATCTTTGTAATATAGTGACTAAAAATAGTGTGTGAATTAGACACAGTCTGTGTAATATACACTTTTTATAGCAGTTACTTTAACCCTTTCGGCCCCAGTGCTCAGCCCCTCTGCAATCTATCACTGTTACCCCTTGCTCTAGTCTCCTGTGCTACCCTGCTGCTTCCTCCTCCTAGAGTGAACCCAACCTTCTGGTGATGTCACAGGCTCCTCTCTGATTGGCTGTATCTACAGCTTGTGTATTGAAGCAGGGAAATGGGATAAATCAATGCAGAGGGTCATGCAGACTTCCTTGGTGACTCCCTGACATCCCCAGCATTATTAGGGAACACACATGGTTTGTTCTGATACCAGGGAGGTCAGAACCAGACCTTCATGTCACTTATTTACATTGATCTTCTGTTCCAGAATGGCAGATCAGTCTTATTTTACGGAGTCCTCAGTTAAACTGACTGATCCTTAGCTCCAGAGCATCACTGCAGCAGATGAACATGAGTAAATATTAAGGTAACCTCTCTAGCATTAGGTCACATTGTGGATGTCACCTAACACTATTAACATTAACAGAGGGGAATACCAGTTAGATAAAAGTGAATGCAGTCGAGACCACTAAAGAATGCTACATTTTTAAAGTGCTGTTTCTAAGTGCACTGAAGTGTGCAATTGGGTTTGGAGAGTATTAGCCTCCCCTAGCCTTCATTATTTTCCTCCCATGCAGAAGATATACTGATGTAACACTGCTCAGCCAGATCAGAAGGGAGGTGCCCAGGTAGACTGCAGAGAGGGACAATCTTCAATTAAGATAAGGGAAAAACCTGAAAAACTTGTCAAGGGGGGCAGGGATTTCATTGTTTTCACTGTAAGAAGGTTGTCCCCTGCTGTTATCTGTCTGGTCTATGGACTGGATTCCACATCTGAGGAGAGATGGCTTACACTAGGTAAAAGGGGCGGGAGGGGAAACTTTGCTTGTAAATATCTCATAAACCATAAAGGTTTGAGAGATGAGACATATCGTTCTTCATGTTTTTTTAATGCCTACAAAATAAAATAAAGATAAAACGAAGTATTACTATCCCATTAATGCCATGGTATCTACTCTATTGACAAGGTTTTTGGTAGTTTTGCTCCTGTCATCCTAATTCCAGGGTCTTTGTAGCCCTACTTCCCACCCCCTCATCCTCCTCTCATTACCTACCTCCCACCACCCTTTTCTTACTCCTTCCAATAACTTATTCTACCAATACTTCTCGTCCCTGCCACCCCATATCATTTCCCTTTACTCTTCATCATTTTCCTAAGTTAGAATTTATGAAAAAAATGACACACTTAACACTAAGTAATCCAAGGTTTCTTAGTTTATTAATCAGTTAAGTAACATATAGAGATCAAACTTATGTTATATTTTATGTTTGCACATCACCATTCTGTTCATTTTATATTCCTGACATACTGAGAAAAAAAAGCTGTGTTAATGATCACAGTTTACAACCCTAAATGAATGCAACCTGGCATTCATTTTCACAACTAGATTCACACAATTGTGAGTTTTACATCTTCACATATTGATCAGACTGAGTTGTGTTCCCCAGATTATGAGACAGATGAGTTTTTAGTGGGCCCTAAACTGTGCAAAAAGTATTATAGTTGTTCTTGGCCCTTTGCTTCTGTCCATTTTGTCATATTGTTACAAAAGACCCTACATGTATTTGCATTTATGGTAATTAAGACTTTCATTTGTTGGATTATAATTGAACTTTAAATTCAATGGATGAAAGTAGTCTGAATCCCTTGGATGCTTTAGATGGTGCACCATAGGGGATAAATACATTTCCCAAAGGATCCATTGGTTTAAATGTGACATTTAATCCACTGATCCCAATAATTCATTAGAGACCTTTCTGACATTAAAGGGATTAAAAGCCCCATATGAACACAGTTTTAGTGCATGACAGCCCCATCTTTACTTATTTCCATTGCCTTCTTTCTGTGGAGATCCTCACACACAAGCAGTAGTATAGAGATGTGTCAGATGGATATCCCACATGAATATCTGCCATACATTATTGACCAATGCCCACATTGGCTGGTCAGTCATTGGAGGTTGCAAACAGCATTGCAACCTCCAGTGTACCCAGTGGGAATGATCTGCATGGCAACCAACTGGCCTTCTGAAACCTGTATGTGCCCAAATTATGAGTTAATTCAAGATAAAGCATGTTGTGTTAGGGCACTTTAAGCAAAGTGAAAATTACCTCTGTGACCAGCACTACTGGGGGCACTGCATTTCACAAGGGTTCATGTATGAGACTTTAATAACACTGCGCTAACGTCACCCATGTGAACAGGGCTTTAGTACATCCACATTGCCCTTCCACAATGCCCCTTTCATCTCCACATTGCCCCTTCCACAATGCCCCCTTCATTCCACAATGCCCCCTTCATCTCCACATTGCCCCTTCCACAACGCCCCCCTTCATCTCCACATTGCCCCTTCCACAATGCCCCCTTCATCTCCACAATGCCCCTTCCACAATGCCCCCTTCATCTCCACATTGCCCCTTCCACAATGCCCCCCCTTCATCTCCACATTGCCCCTTCCACAATGCCCCCTTCATCTCCACAATGCCCCCATCGTCACATTTCCCCTTTAGCTCCACATTGCCCTACCTCCAGTCCCTGATGATCTAGTGGAGTGTCTTTACAGATCTGTGCCTCCTTCGGCACAGATCTCTGTAACTGGAGCTCCCGTGCGCCGCTGTAGTGATGCAGAGGCTGGGAGACAATGTCATCTCCCAGTGCTCTGTATTACTAGAGCGGCGCGCCAGTGGGAGATCAGCCGAGGACTGCTGCGGGCGAGGGGCTCGCAGGGAGCAGCCGAGCCCCTTGAGTGACGGGCCCGGTCGCAATTGCAACCGCTGCGACCCCTATTGTTACGCCACTGCTGGTACAAACCAAAGATCTTGTACACAACCATGGTCTGGTGGATTGAAAACAAACAAAAACACCCTAGCAGAATCTCCACATTATAAATAATTAATGTAAATACATACAATTCATTGCAGCCAGGAATTCTGGGTAATGAGGTATGAAAAATAACTCACAATGAATCACCTTTTTGGTGCACTTCATGCTTGTCAGTCATGTCTAAACACACCTTAGTCTTCAAAACTTGTGTTATACAGCCAGTATACATTTACAATAGACTGTAGCATAATTTTCCAGAATCATGCATGCAATTTTTAGAAAATGACAAGTTTGGACTTGATAAGTTAAACCACATCATAAACAGATAAGAAGTGACAACATATTCCAAACTCAACATGTTCGTAGCCTCAAGGCAATTATTGGACTTGAGATACTGAAGAAGATGCATTTCTTTATTTGAGTTATAAATTTTAATCAATAAGAGTAGGTTCAGCTTGCAGATAAACTTCTTAAGGCAAATGTACTATGTCCAACTTGGAGTAATTCTGTGGCAAACCAACTGCACCATAAGCAACACACATATAATTCCCTAAATCCCTATATACCTATGAATGCTAGGTGACCTCACAAGCATTCAGGGAAAAGCCCCATTTATATACTTCCCAACATTTCAGATGGCCCAAGAGGGACACTTGTGTTTTAGGTGGTTTTGCTGGGGGGTGCCTGGTGGGCAGGACATTATCAAGAATGTTCCTGTTATTTCATTACCTATTGTAACACAATATTATATTGATAATTGTTTGCTTATGTGGTGTTAAATCTCCTGAGCTTTATTTGAGAGGTTAGCACACTTTTGCAGTGGTGCATGAGGACCAGGGTGGGGATAGAAATACATTGGGTCTGCAGGCTAGGCTCATAGCCCCTGTAACCCTCACAGCCGCCACAACCTGCTGCCCCAACAGCACCAACTCCCTCTCTGCTCCAGCAGCTCCAGCTTCCCAATACTTCAAAAAGAGTGCCAAATGATAGAAGATTTACTCGACCAAGAGTGGACCACAAACACCCCATGGGTTTTCTATAATCATATACTGAATAAAAAATACCCAGATGAATTTCAAAACGAGAAAAAAGAAAGTGAAAAAATGGAAAATAAAAAATGAAAAGATAAATAAATCAAAATAAAAACATAAAAAACTAAAAAAGAAAAAAATACTAAATAAAAACACAATATACTATAATACAGACAAATCAAATAAATTAAAATTGAAAAATACGATACGACCAGTCACTCTGCTGAATGTTGGTGAATAGTCCAAAGATGAAATGATGTCAGGATGGAATGATAGATGAAATATTTAAACCAATATGATGACCATAATAGTATAACAGTGCATTGATGGATAATTGAAATGATGGAATGAACTGAAATGATGAGGATTTTCCTTATTTAATATCCAGATGGAATGTCTGTACGCTTTTGCTCTTAGACCTGTGTTATGCCCCTCTTAAATGATGGCCTTTCTCCACAACATGCATACAAATCTGTAAAAAAGCGCAATACCAAAATCTAAAAGCAGTATTTTATTATCATATTAAAAGCACATATTTATTGCACATACAGACTTCTTGCAGTCAAATCGCGTTTCTCCCTTCCAAGGTACACCGTCCTGATCTGCTCACTCCACTACTGACTAGTGTGCCGAACCTCCTCCAACACGTCTTACTGCTATCGGTTATAACCTTTAATGCTCGTTCTCCCTCCACTTAAGGAGTATCTATTCTCTTCAGAGATAGCAACGGGCTCCCGTTTTAGTGTATATGTGTTAGAGTAACAGAACCGGTGTAACAAAATGGACGGTTAGAACCGGCGTCTGCTGTCTGTCTAAACAGAGATAAACCCATGAGTATCACTGGCCAGTCTGCCCGCTTCCTCAAGGGTATAACACCCTATATACCCTTGAGGAAGCGGTCAGACAGGCCCACGATACACTTGGGGTTATCTCTGTTTAGACAGACAGCAGACGCCTGTTCTAACCTTCCATTTTGTTACACCGGTTCTGTTACTATAACACATAAACAATAGAATGGGAATCCCTTGAGCTATCTCTGAAAAGAATAGATACTCCTTAAGTGGCAGCAGAGAGAGCATTGAAGGTTATAACCGATAGCAGTAAGACGTGTTGGAGGAGGTTCAGCACATGCCGCTACTCAGTAGTGGCATAAGAGGATCAGGACGGTGTACCTTGGAAGGGAAAAATGTGATTTGACTGCAAGAAGTCTGTAAGTCTATTCAATATGTGATTTTAATATGATAATAAAATACTGCTTTTAGATTTTGGTATTGCACTTTTTTACAGATTCGTACCCTCGCTGGCTTGGCAGCCCTTTCTGCGCCTGCAGCCCTCTTGACTCTCACAGTCAAAGGTACACTCGCAACCCAGCAGCCCCTACAGCCCCTGGAACCCTTGCAGCATCTGAAATCCTTAAATCCCCTGCAACCCTCTCAGCCTTCATAACCCCTGCAGCTCTTGTTGCCCCCGCTGCTCTCACTACCCCCACAGCCCTCACAATCCTCAAAGCCCTCACAAACCTTGCAGGCCTCTCTTCCCCCCATAGCTGCCCCTGCAACCCACACAGCCCTTGAAACCCTCAAAGCCCCCACATCCCCCTAAAACTATCAAAGCCCCTGCAGCCCCCGCTGCAACAAATTTACCCGCAAATGAGGTTAGGGGTAGGATTGGGAGCACAGATTGCTAGAGAGGTATGACAAGCACAAGGGAGGGTTATTCTTAGACGGGGAGTTGGGGGCACTCACTGGCGGGAACTTGGGCCCATGAAATCACTATAACACACATTTTAATTGGTGCTGCCCAACCACATCTCCATTCCTCCATGGCCACTATCAAAAGATAACTAACTAAGTAAGTAATGTTTCTAATTGGAATTTCAAGATGAAACAGAACATGGAAATACTGGTAAAATCTGGAACACTCACTAAAAGGTCAGAAGCACTGTAATCTGTAGTCCACATACACTGTTTAGCATCCCAGCCTTGCTGTCTTTGACCCTTTCATTCTCCCCCAGTTTTTTACCTCCCCCCACTCTCCCTCCTTGTCTTTTTCTGTACAAGTTTGGCTGATCCACCTTTTTTCTGAGATCCCCTCCTACTTGCCTACCATTGCTGGTGCTGGATGGGGACCTCATGATCTTTGATAGTCTGTCATGCTTTGAAACAATAGGTCTGTGCCTCCTTCTGTGGAGACCTCTATAGCCAGCTCCCTTGCATCCCTCATTGGCTCGATAATGCAGTGCAGCAGGATGGGAAGTTATATCCCGGCTCGCTGTATTCTTAGAATGTGAGGGAGCTGGCTAAAGAGGTCTGTGTTGAAGAAATAAGAGACCTAAATCCAGGGGAGGCTCTGGGGGTCACAGGGCTGGGTGCCATGCACCCTTGGCACCCACCTAAAACTGACCTTGGGGCAAGTACCCCCTCTTGCCCACGCCTGCAGATGCAAATGAGAGGCAGTGAGACACACAAAGAGAAACATGAATATGTGTATGTTCCTAGACACAGAGAAAGGCAATCTAACATAAACACAAATACATCAATCCATATACATACACATATACACACACATGCATACACACATACGTATACAGACACACACACATACTCACATACACACACACACACACACACACACACACACACATACTCACATACACACACACACATATTCACATACACACAGACACACATAGTCACATATACATGTACACATACTACAAACAGTGAGAGAGACAAAGGACAAAGGTGATCAAAACAGAGGGAGCGAGCAGAATACAAGAAAGAGAAAAAGAGAGAGAATGACAGAATGAGTGAGACAAAGACAGAAACAGCAGAGAGAGAGAGAGGAAGAGAGCAAAGAGAATGAGACAGAAAGAGCATGAGTAAACGAGTGAAAGGCAAGTCAGTGGTATAGTGAGAGCAAGAGTGAACAACACAGACTTAGAGAGAGAGTAAGAGTGAATGAGGTATACCAAACATATGGAAGACAGATATAGAGGTGAGAGTGAGAGAGAGAGAGAGAGAGCAAGAGCTGGAAAAAGTGTTACAGAAAGAGACAGTGCAATTGATAACTAATAGAGGCATAGGGACTGAGATAGAAAGAGTTACAACAGCAATGAAACTGACTCTATGTGGTGTCTTTGTGTAATAGTCTGTATATTATACTTCCACACACAATGCTTAGTAATTTGTGCTGATAAATACAAGCTGTACATAACAGGCTCAGTGTGTTCTGGAGGTAAGGAAATCATACCTTAACCCCATCCTTAACCTGTCACTAAGAGGGCCAAGGTCAGTGATTCTCAACTCCTGTCCTCGGGACCCACTAACAGGCCAGGATTTGATGATCTCCTTGTTACAGCACAGGTGAGTTAATCAATGTGAATGAGCCTCTGATCACCACACCTGTGCTCTAGCAGAGAAATCCCTAAGTCCTGGCCTGTGAGTGGGTCCCGAGGACCAGAGTTGAGAACCACTGGCCTAGGTCAAGACTGAGCTACATACCAGGGAACTCTACATATCTGAGTTAGTGTCTCCAGGTTTCACTCTTAATTACAGGGTCTCTGAGAACAGAAGATATTTGGAACTTTCACTTTCTGTCAAGACTTCAATTACAGGTTGTACTTCATCTGTGTGGTATTTGTTAACGGGACCATAGATGTTTCTACTGTTTAATTCCCAAGGCTATTTTCACAAAAGTGGTGTTGAAATTAATTTTACTTGAGATTATCTCTAGCCTGAGGCTTGGAAGATTGCAGATGAGAATATTTGACTGTTCTGTCCCTGACAATAAATTGATTAATAGTTTTCTGAAATGTTCTAATAATGAATCTGTTGTGCAGTCAAGCACAAAATTACCACAGGTATTCGTTGAAGGAAAATTATCATAAAAAAGATCTTATTTATTTTTTTATATTGTGTTAAAGTGAGCCAGTCACCCAATAAGGTTTGCATATTTTTATATTAAATGTTATCTAGTCAATGGTAGGAAATGTTTAAACTTAACCCCTTAATGACCCTTGACGGTCATAGTACGTCATAGGTAGATCTGAGTTAATGACCCATGATGTACTATGACTGTCATGGAATTCCAGGCTCCCCCCGCGGCTGCATGCTGTTCGGGGAGTCCGGAACTGGAAATTTAAAAAAAAAATGCTCCGTGGTCCTTAAGTGACCGCGCCGCCAGTCGTTAAGGGGTTAAAGATATTAGGTTCTATGTTCAAAGAAAATTCTGGGGCAAACCATCTGTACCAGAGGGGGGAGTTGTGTTTGTTTGTGGATGTTATTTTTGTGTTTGGAAGATGTTTAACCATTTGAGTGCCAGAGAGGTATCCACTGCATTGTGTTTCAATACATTGATTACCTCTGTGGCACTCAAAGGGTTAAAATAAAGCCCATAAGTCAAACCCAGAGAGACAGAGACACAGATAGCAGACACAGAGACAGATAGAATGTTGCGATGAGTGTTTCAGGTGTGTTAACTGTGTTATGTGTGTGAATCAGCAGGTAGGCGGTATATTAGGTGTATTGAGGTGTTGTTTATTATTCAGTAGGCAGTGCATTCAGTGGTGTAATTACATGTGTGACTAGTATACCTGATTGGAGTAGTCAGAGCCGGCCCAAGACATTGTGCTGCCTGGGTCCAAGGATGAAATGCTGCCCCCCCTTCGCACACCAAATCCACCCCCACCAAAACACGCCACATCCTTCATTATATTAACCCCTCTCCTGCCCCTAAAACCACATACAACTGTAATGTTCTTTGTTTTTTTACACCCCTTGTACCTCTTTCTCCCCCCTTGCCTTTTTACACCCCTTGTGCCTCTTTTTTCCCCTCTTTTCACCCCTTGTGCCTCTTTCTCCCCCTCTTTTCACCTCTTGTGCCTCTTTTTTCCCCTCTTTTTACCCCTTGTGCCTCTTTCTCCCCCCCACCTGTTTCTCTTCTCCTTTTGGCTTACTCTCTCTCTTCTCCTGATTTTTACTCAGTCTCCCCACTGCCCCGCACTGATGACAGCCGGGACTGTGTCACATGGAGAGATGCTGCATGGTGCATGCTGGGATTTTCTTCGTCAGTCTGGGCGCCAGTTTTAGACTTGCACTGGCCTTCGAACAGAGGAAGAAAACCCCTGCATGCTCCACATGGCGTCTCCACGTGACACGGTCCCAGCTGTCATCAGTGCCGTCAGTGGGGAGAAGCCGCGCAGGAAATAACATGCCTTGGGGTGGCAAATTGCCCCCCCTGTCAGAGTGCCGCGTGGGTCCATGGACCCACCGGGACCCATGTAAGGGCCGACCCTGGGAGTAGTGCTTAGTGAAGATCTTGTGTAACACATAGTAAGTATATAGATGTCCTGAGAGACACACACACAAACACACACATACATAGAGAATTTAGACAGTCCACTGTAGATGTTGAGTGCAGAAATGATGGCCCATTTGTGCCCTCCTGTAGTGTATTAGTGTAACAACATAGTACATTTGTATGTGTGTTCATTTACATTTTACATAAGTTATATTTCTCCACATTGTCTCCCTCTCCAACACTCACAGTATTTACATGCCAGTGTGTCACCAGGATTTATAAGCGAATCTGTGTAGTTCCTCCGGTTTGTGGTAGGGTTTGCAAAAAGTGAGCAGACTTGGTGTTGGAGAGCCACATGTTCCATACATGTGGGTGAACGAACGAGGCCACCATACTGACTGTGTCCATCATGTTAATGAGCATGAGAGAAGAGGGCGAAGAGAACATATTATAAGTGATTGACAACACACTTTTTGTAACCTGCCATCCCAAGAGTTTAAAGGGATAGTAATACTTTGTTTTAACTTTATTTTATTTTGTAGGCATTAGAAAAACATGAAGAATGATATAAGTCTTATCTCTCAAACCTTTATGGTTTATGAGATATTCACAAGCAAAGTTTCCCCCTCCCGTCCCTTTTACCTAGTGTAAGCCATCTCTTCTCAGATGTGGAATCCAGTCCATAGACCAGACAGATAACAGAAGGGGACACTCTTATTCCTATGAAAACAATGAAATCCCTGCCCGCCTTGACAAGCTTTTCAGGTTTTTCCCTTATCTTAATTGAAGATTGTCCCTCTCTGCAGTCTACCTGGGCACCTCCCTTCTGCTCAGGTTGAACAGTGTGACATCAGTAAAAGGGAGAGAGGGGGGACAATTTGTCATTGAATTACTCTGGAACTACAACTCTGACAGAATTGAAATAAAACTCTCCAAAGTCCAAATACTATGATGATTAATTAGAGCTGTTTTTATTATGAAACATTACTATCCCTTTAAGCAGATGTTTTACAGCTCAGTCATATATTTTTAAAAAATATGCCAACATGTGTCTAAAAGGCAGTTTTTAAAAATAATTCACTCTATGGAGAGCTTAAAGGGATGGTAATGTTTCACAATAAAAGCAGCTCCCATTAATCTTCATAGTATTTGGGCCATGGAGAACCTTATTTCAGTATTGTCAGAGTTGTAGTTCAAGAATAATTGAATGATAAAGTATCTCCCTTACTTTTGAACTACAGCTCTCACAGTATTGAAATAACCCTCTCCATGGCCTGAATACTATGACGATTAATTGGAGCAGCTTTTATTTTTAAGCATTACTATCCCTTTAAAGGGATAGTAATACTTTGTTTTATCTTTATTTTATTTTGTAGGCATTAAAAAACATGAAGAACGATATAAGTCTTATCTCTCAAACCTTTATGGTTTGACAGATATTCACAAGCAAAGTTTCCCCTCCCCGCCCCTTTTACCTAGTGTAAGCAATCTCTTCTCAGATGTGGAATCCAGTCCATAGACCAGACAGATAACAGCAAGGGACAATATTCCTCTTATCAGAACAATGAAAGCCCTGCCCCCCTTGACAAGCTTTTCAGCTTTTTCCCTTGTCTTAATTGAAGATGTCCCCGGGGCCAGATTTACATCTCAGGAGCCTGTAGGCACAGAAATCTAAAGCGCCCCCCCATTGGCCATCTCCACTGGACACCTCCACAATGCTCCTAATGCCCATATTGCCCCCATCATCTCTTTATTGCCCTCACATTGCCCCATCAGCTCCAACTTGCCCCCATCAGCTCCACATTTCCCCCACCATCTCCATATTGTCCTCACATTGCCCCCCATCAGCTCCAACTTGCCCCCCATCAGCTCCATGCTACCTCACATTTCCCTCCATCAGCTCCACATTGCCCCCACCATCTCCAAATATACCCCCATCAGCTCCAACTTGCCCCCCATCATCTCCAAATTGCCCCCACCATCTCCATGTTGCCCTCACAATGCCCCCCCTTTGGGTCCAACTTGCCCCCACCATCTCCATGTTGCCCTCACATTGCCTGCCTCCCTCCCATTGTCCATTTCCTACCTCACTGGCAGGAGATCTGTTGTCTGTGCCTCCTTTGGTACAGTCAGTCCTGTAGTTGCTGAAGCTCCCGCGCGGTCTCCTATTCAGGAATGCAGAGCGCTGGAAGATGATGTCATCTCCCAGCGCTCTGCATTCCTACATAGCCGACGAGGGAGCTCAGCACTTACAGGACTGTGCCAAAGGAGGCACAGACAACAGATCTCCTGCCAGGGAGGTGCAATGTGAGGGCGACATGGAGTGGGCTCCGGTGCAGACAGCGCGGTGACCATTTTTTTTTTTTTATCTTTTCAAAGAATAAAAGAAAAAAAAGTATCCCATTGCCAGGCACCCCTCAGTGGGGTGCGCCTGTAGGCAGGTGCCTACTTTGCCTTATGGCAAATCCGGCCCTGATTGTCCCTCTCTGCAATCTACCTGGGCACCTCCCTTGTGCTCTGGCTGAGCAGTGTTGCATCAGTAAAAGGGGCAGGAGGGGGACACTTTTGTCATTGAATTACTCTTGAACTATAACTCTGACAGTATTGAAATAACACTCTCCAAAGTCCAAATACTATGATGATTAATTAGAGCTGCTTTTATTATGAAACATTACTATCCCTTTAAGTGAATGACTAGGCTTTCCAAAGTATGTGATAAAAACACCACCACCTGGTGACCACAAATGAGAACTGCAGTTCAATAAAAAAACTAAAACTAAGTTGAGTTGTAATAAATTGTGTATGAAACATTTATCATCAGTGAGAATACCTTAGTTTCACTAAACAGGAAAATAATTACAGTAAATGTTGTTTCATAAAAAGTGTATGATGCTTTAAACTTAAATAGAATAATAGAGAGGGATGGAAAAGGCAGTTTGCCTTTAAGCACTGGGAATCTTGAGCCATATTTAGTCAGAAGCGCTGAGCCATGAATCACTTTATATATTCCCAAGTTCAGTATACATTAGCTGAGGACATTCCAGAGTCAAGTAAGTATTTCCACAGTAAATTCACATTTAGTTGCACACTATACTGACATTATTTCTACTAGTACTAGACCAGTTATCAAATTTGTGGTCTCCATTTGTATTCTGCTTTTATGTTCCTTATAAAATACATATTTATTATTATGAATGATAATATTTATGTCAAAAGAGGATATCTGACAGCAGCAGTGAGTTTTTTGGGGTGGAAAAATAATGGTTCTCCAAATGTTGCTTGACTACATCTTCCATCATCCTCAGCAGGAGAAATAGGTGGACAGTAATAGAGATTAATAATAGTATAATAGATGGTCAGTAAATGGGAGAAGCAAGGGCATGAGAGATTGTGAGTAATTTGGAAAATCAAGGGAATGAGACATGTTGAGTAAATGGGAAAAGCAAGGAAATGAATAATGGTGAGTGAATTGGAGACGAAAGGAATGAACAGTGGTGAGTGAATGGGAGAAGAAAGGGAATGACAGGTGGTGAATGAATTGGAGAAGCAGTGGAATGAGAGATTGTGAGTCAGTGAGAGAAGCAAAGGAAATAGGTGATCAGTTAAAAGGAGAAGCACGGAATGAGATGGCCAATTCTGTAGATAAACAGAAGAATGAAAGATGTTCAGTGACAGGAAGAAGCAGCTAATGAGATAGTCATTGATAGGGAGAAGCATAGAAATAAGGTGGTCAGTGATAGGAAGAATCAATGGAATGAGATGGTCAGTGATAGGTAGAAGTAGAAAAGTAAAATGGTTAATGATAGGAAGAAGCAGGGGAATCAGATGATCAATCATGGAGAAAAGCAGGAGGGTTAGATGGTCAGTGATAGGGAGAAGCAGGTGAATGAGATGATCAGTAATAGGGAGAAGCAAATGAATTAATTGGTCGGAGAAAAGAAGAATCCAGTGAATCAGGGAGGCAGTGATGGGGAGGAGAAGATAGATTGTCATAAAATGAAATTAGCAAGGGAATTAAATGGTCAGGATTGTGATAGAGAGAAGTAGTGGAAAGAAATGCCAGTGACATTTACTGAAATGTCTTACACTGGAATATTAGTTTTCTTATAGACTAACATCAACCTTAAAGGGATAGTAATGTTTCTCAAAGACAGCAGCTCCAATTAATCTTCATAGTATTTGAGCCATAGAGAGTGTTATTTCAGTACTGTCAGAGTTGTAGTTCAAGAGTAAATAAATGATAAAGTATCCCCTCCCACCCCTTTTACCTAGTGTAATACTGCTCATCTCAGATGTAGAATCTGGTTGCTTGACCAGACAGATAACAGCAGGGGACAATCTTCTTACTTTGAGAACAATGAAAACCTTGCCCCCCTTGACAGGTTTTTCTGCTTTTTCCCTTATCTTAAGTGAAGATTGTCCTTCTCTGCGGTCTACCTGGGCACCTCCCTTCTGTTCTGAGGTGAGCAGTGTTACATCAGTAAAAGGGGTGGTAGGGGGATACTTTATCATTCAATTACTCTTGAATCAAACTCCAAAAGGAAGCTATGGCGCTACGAATTTCTATATTTCTTTTGAGTCTAACTGGCTGCCCAAATCTATAGAAAATAGACAAGAGCAAATTAAATATTAGAGTCCAAAAGCCAGTTCAAAAAAGATTTTCCTTTAGTTTCTCCAAAATGTTCCAATAAATGTTCCAATATAATTCTTCAAATGGGACTTTTTCTCCCCTTCTCTCTTTTTAGTTCGGTCGCAGCCCCTTGTAGTGTACCGGTGTAGTACACCAAGAACTTATTGCCTCTAGAAAAAAACACAAGAAAAGGGCGCAGACCCTTCTAAGAGAGTATCTGTATATATGCAATATAGGAAAAGGCCCCCACATATAAAAACTCACCAGATATTGATGAGTAAATGGCTCTTTTAGGTGCTCATAGTCCTCCGTTTTCAGTTATATCGGCTGACCATTCATAAAGTATAGATCACCGGATTATATCCAAAGGGATTGTGAAGACCAAAATCCAATATTAAAAAGGTATTTTATTTAAAAGTTCAATAAAAGTAAAGTATAACGATCAGACAAAACGCCCAACGCGTTTCATGCTACTAAAAGCACTTCTTCAGGGGCTTATAAGTTATAATAATATCACAGCTTTATATAATGTAATACAAAACAAATTCACCATAAATACCTTTGGCTGGAGGTACACATGACCGGGATTCCGTATTCCTCGAGAGTCAGAACTCACTTCCGGTAACAATCTGCGTCATCCAAACATGACCCGCTTCCTGTTGGAAACAGAGCCACGTGGATGCGGCTTGCGCTCCACAATTGGAACGCAACGGAAGTATTGGATACCCCTGACTCCGGAGGAGTACTTACAAACCACACATGTCCCGTTTTCAATGATCATCAATCTAAAATAAAAACAAATAAAAACAATATATTCTTGTAAAATCGACTAATATTCATTATAAAATGACCAATCTATTTTATAGAAATTGAAAAAGCATATTTGACATGCATTGTTGCTATGTACAAACTACCAACCTCACTAACATTTTCCAGAGATTGAAATTCACAAACATATATATAGATATATAATTATTATTCTTTAGTTTACAGAGAGAATTGCATTCTTTAAAAAATAATAAGTGATAATTGCTCCCATATCAACTAACCTCAAGAAAGGAATTGATAAAAAATATATAAAAATATTATATATATATATATATATGTGTATTTATAAAGACATTCTAAAATAACATATTATATTGGATCTAGTGAAAAACCATAAAAATCCTTCAAGTCAACTGCCATAAATCTAATTCCTCATTTAATCCCCCAGGAATCAGAGTACCCAGTTTGTAAATCCATAGGGATTCCTTTTTGCACAATTCAATAAATCTATTAGGAATTGATCGCGGAATGTAATCAATCCCTTTAACTAAAAAATTAGTAATTCCCCCTTTAACACATGAACTAAAATGTCTTGAGACGCTATGTTCTTGAGATTTTTTGACAATGTTGCGTCTATGTTCACCCAATCTTTCACGTAGTGTTCTTGTGGTTCTACCTACATAACTAATACCACATCCACAAGTAATTAAATATACTACGTAAGATGTTCCACAATTGATGAAATGTTCAATGTTAAAGGTAATATTAGAATTTAAACTTGTAAAAGTTTGAACCTTTTGTTCCATATAGATACAATTATAACAAGCTTTGATATTGCATTGGAAATTACCCCTAATCTTTTCTTTTTGTGCTATAGTTTCAATAGGTGCCTTCTTTGGTTTACTTTTAGCAATCTCTGACCTAATATCTTTAGCCTTTCGAAAAATTACCTTGCCTTGAGCTGGTATTTCATCTCTCAGTAAAGGGTCTTCTTTCAAAATACGCCAATTTTTCTTAATAATGGTTTGTATTTTGCCCGCCATAGAATTATACTGAGTGATGAAAGCTGACTGATGTTTCTCATTTTTTGATTTTGCTTTCTTTTTAGGCATAAGTAGAAGGTCTCTATTTAAATTCCTAGCCCTAGCTATAGCCCTCTCTAAAACTGGTTCCTCATACCCTCTTTCTACAAATTTGGCCTTCATTATTGTACATTGAGATTCAAAATCTTCCATAGTGCTGCAATTCCTTCTAAACCGGTTAAATTGCCCAAAGGGAATGTTATTTTTCCATTTTTCATGATAATCCGGTGATCTATACTTTATGAATGGTCAGCCGATATAACTGAAAACGGAGCCAATTACTCTTGAATTACAACTCTGACAGTATTGAAATAACACTCTCTAAGGCTCAAATACTATGATGTTTAATTAGAACTGCTTATATTATGGAACATTACTATCCCTTGCAAACCAGGCACACGTTTTAGACCATTCCATTGAAGGGAATCGTTGTCAATAACGTAATTGCGGCTCTTCTGCAGAGCCTCTGTGTCGACCGACAAGCGATCTCCTGCTGACAGCTTTACAGATGTCAGCAGGAGACATCGAACTTTAAATGCCCGTATTTCTCAAACCATAGCGGTTTGAGACATATGCTTTTTTGCATTCAGCTAAACTTTTTAGGCTCTTCTAAATGCAAAAAACTTTTTTTTACATTACTAACCCTTTAGTAGCACTGTATAAAAAATATATACATTCATACATATATACAAATGCACTCGATAGCAATCCTTAACCCTTTGACTGCTAGAGGGGGACATAACGCATTACAGTGTGTTGCATACTCCTATGGCACTCAAAGAGTTAATTCCTGTTCATGCAGATTTTTATTTCTCTTATCAACAACGGTGTCTTTTATTCACACTGGTAGTGGTGTAGCACCACCTAGTGACATAAATTCAAACTGCTACTCATTGGAACAATAGCAATATTTTTAACTGAGGAGGTTGCGGGCCTGAGTATTTTTTTTTTTAAATACTAACCTATTCTTGTTTGAAAGAGCTTCTTTATTAACCCCTTGAATGCTAGTGAGGCTTCTAATGTTTTTTGAAACAATGCGTTGGGGACCTCTTTAGCATCGGAGGGGTTAAAGGGGACACTAAAGAGCTGAACTGATAATAAAGGGCAGAGTTAAACTTTGTATTGCCTCTAAGAATGGATTAACCAAAAAACAAAACAAAATATCCATTATTATGTCTCTTTTCCAGGTATGTTACAAAACAACAGCTGAAATACTGTAACTCGTAATGTATAGAGAGAAACAGCTTTTAGATTTTAAAGAAGTAATTCCTCTTAATATGATCCTAATGGGATAAATTAATTTAGCCTTAGTTCCAGAGGTATCATCTAGTTCTGGATGTCATGTCCATGAGGGTGGACTTTAAAGTTGCTAGTAGCCACACAGGGTACACACTTGGTTATCTTAACCTTGTAGGTATCAGAGGGGTATTGCACCATAATGTGCTATGCATCACTGTGTATGCTTACTTAACCCTTTGATTTAAAAAAACTGATGTAAATTATTATGTCTGCCTCCATGGACATGTAATTCAGGACTGACTGACAATGTTATTTTTTGGACGAAGGAACAAGGACAAATTTCATAGGATTTTGTGGCCATTGTAAAGTAAGTGTGTGTGTGTGTGTGTGTGTGGGGGGGGGTTTATTATTAGAAGGTGTAGAGAAGGGACCCCACTTCCAATGTTTCAGTCTCTAAAGCACACGTGTAACCCCATGTAACCTTGGGCACTGTATAAATATATAAATTAATTTAATAATGTATCACATTGAACCCTTTTAAGTACCACAGAGGAGTATGCGGCTGCATACCTTGCCTGTAAGTGTGTAATAAATGTTATTGTATTTTGTATATTGTATTTATTTAAAAAAAAATAGTTCAGACCTCAAGATGGGCATCTGGACCCTCCTGATATTCCCTAGCATTAATCACCTATTGAGTAGGATAGCTGATCAATGGAGGAGACAATTGCCGTCCTTTTCACTAAAGCCCATATAACACGTGTAACATATTAAATGGGCTTTCTTATTAAAATTATTGTTACATTTATTTAAAATATACAGTTCAGACCTTGAGGGGGGCATCAGGACCCCTGCAGACACCCCCTAGCATTGATCACCTATCCAGTAGGATAGGTGATCAATGCGGGCGACAATTGTAAGCATTTTTAATAAAATAGTGTCCGGGTGATTGATCATTCATGAAAGCGATTCTCATGAATGAGCCGGTGACAGGGTTCACTACAAGAGTTCTACTGGAGCCAGCTTATACAGCCACTCCAGTAGTAAGAAAGGAAGACAGCAAACGCCTTCCTTATCGTCCCATGGATTACCTATCCTACTGGATAGGTGATCCATGCTAGGGGGTATATCAGTAGGGGGCCTGATGACCCCCTTGAGGTCTACATTTAATGTATATTAGTGTCACGGGCACCCAGGAATGCTCAGAACTCAGTACGGTAATATAATGCAAAATATGTATTAGAATAAATCACAGCAATAAATAAGTGGTACAACAAGCAAAGGGTTGCTAGCTGGCGACACTACTACCAGAAATAGTAGGCCTCTCGCTAGACCACAATGCGAGAGACTGGGCCAAAGCCCCTGTTAGTCTCAGCAGGATACAGGAACGCCAACTCTTGATCCGTCGACTGGAACACTGGAACAGGCGACCACTGTGAACACTGGCTCAGCCATCTTGATCTGATGAACAGGAACACAAGGACTGTTGGACTGGAGAACTGACCCACGCCTGCAATCAGTCAAACCAGCAACACCACACCTTTGCAGCAACCCGGTGACCCATGCCTGCAGTCACCGCTAAGAGACCCTGTGACTCTGCCTGCAGTCACTATATCGGACCCGTGACTCACTCCTGCAGTCACATATAAAGACCCTGTGGCTCATGCCTGCAGCCACCACACGAGACCCTGTAACTCACACCTGCAGTCACTACACCAGACCCTGTGACTCTGCCTGCAGTCACTATACCGAGACCCTGTGACTCACGCCTGCAGTCACCAATCAGACCCTCTGTCCATAACAGTGGTCTGTCTTAAAGGAGCGGTAAACTTTTTTTATGAAAAAATATATATTGTAGGGATTTTCCTATTGAGTAAAATAAGAGTACTCCCACTGCCGAGAGATTTATAATTCCAGAGTTATTACAGTTTAAACCCATGATTTTTTTACATTAGCAGTGCCCTCTAGTGGTCAAATTCAAATTAGATTTCCTGTTAGATTCTAATGGAGAGGAAAGTCAGAAAAGTCAGAGACATAACAGTTCTCCATAGAATGTGATAGAAACTGCCTGTCACTTCCTGTCAGTTACAACTATCAGGAAGTAAACACGGTAAATTCACTTCCTAGTTATTTAAACTGCTATACATTCTGAATAAAACATCTGACAGCAGTGGGAGTGACCTTGTTTTATTCAGCAGGAAATGCTCTGTAAAATATGTGTTTTCATAAAAAAAAGTTTACTGCTCCTTTAAGCCAATACAAGCACAAATTGATCACGTTAAGGGATACTCGTGATCACTGGGTTATACACAGAGAGGGTTCTCGTACTTAGCTGGGTCATACACAGAGAGGGTTCTCCTACTTATCTGGGTCATACACAGTGTGGGTTCTCTTACTTAGTCAGGTCATACACAGTGCGGGTTCTCATAAATAGCCAGGTCATACACAGAGTAGGTTTTCGTAGATAGCCAGGTCACACACAGAGCCCAAGTACTTCACCTAATAACAACAATGCAAGGGCGACTGAGTCAGGACTCATTCTGCCTTTTAAACCCCTCCACAGGAAGTAGGAGGAGCAGCTCAGAGGGAGGAAGTAGGAGGTAGGTAGGAGGAGACTACAGGAAACAAGCATGCTAGAAGCCTCGCGCCTGTAGATGCTGCAAACAAGGTAAGCTGTAAAATGTAACAATTAGTAAAAGCACATATAAACTATGTTACGCATAGGTTATATGTGCTTTATTAAAAATGCCTGCAATTGTTGCCCTCATTGGTCACCTATCCTACTGGATAGGTGATCAATGCTAGCGGGGTGTCAGGAGGGGTCCTGATGTCCCCCTCGAGGTCTGAACAATATATTTTATATAAATGTAACAATAATTTTAATAAGAAAGCCCATATAACATATGGTACACATATGTTATATGGACCTTAGTGAAAATGCCAGCAATTGTCGCCCGCATAGATCACGTATCTTACTGGATATGTGATCAATGTTAGGGGGTATCAGGAGGGGTTCCGATACCCGCCTTGAGTTCTGAACTATTTTTTTTTTTTATAAAATATGTCATACAATAAAATTGATTACACATATACAGGCAATGCATGCAGCCGCAATGCACACAATGACAATTTCAAAACCATCGTTGTTCGAACAAAGGCAGTTCAGAATACAGTATACATCATAGAAATCTGACATAGAGTGCCCCCCTTCGACATATTAACACACCTTTTGAAATTCAACTTATAGAGCTCCCATGACCTTCTTTCTCATTTTAATTTGGCAAATATTGCTTCCATTCAACATTGTTTATTCTCCAATTTAATTTGACATGCCCTCGTTTGTTTCATAATTAACCCTATGCGTACCAAAGAGGTAGCAACACATTGCAAACCAATCTGGTACTCAAGAGGTTAATAGGCAAGGTATGTGGCTGTATTCGGTTTTTGATTGACTGTGTAATTGAGTCATACATGAAAGCGCAGCAATGCACATCTCATGAATGAGCCTGGTGACAGAGTTCACTACAAGCGTTCTACTGGAGCTGGCTTATACAGCCGCTCCAGTAGTAAGAAAGGAAGACAGCAAATGCCTTCCTTGTCGCCCCATGAATCACCTATTTTATAAATCTCCCTCACTATCTCTTATTATTGTGTATGTCTAAACTTACTAGAGTTACTTGTTTGAAAACCATGAGCTAGGAAGATCTCCAGGGCATTGCTTTGCAATGAGTTGAAGATTTCTCTAGCATCAAAGGGGTTAAATAATAGCGCTTAAAGGGATACATGCAGAGACATTGAGATTGCTCTGGCCACACCTACAATTCTGTATGTGGGTGTGGCCAGCACAGCTGAGGTGCCCCTCAAAATTTGGAGCTCTAGGCTGTTGCCTACTCTGCTTGTTGGGAAATCCCTTAATTGAAAAAAAATATTTTTGTATTAATAAAAACAGAAGTGGGACCTCATAACTCTTAAAAAGGGTCAGTTTTTAATATTTCCACCCTTACCTGAATTTTTCCTGGTCTGGTAAATGAAGCTGATTTCCCACCTGTTCCTGCCTATTTCTCCCTTTAAACCGACTGAAGTTCAAAGGTAATCTCATTAAAAGGGCACTAACCCCAGCCTATAAACATGCCCTTATGACCTAGAGCTTCCTAAAGTGTTCTATGGGGCAATCAGTTTAATGGGGCTCGCTGATTCCTCTGTCCACATGATGATGCATATGGGCCTTCTGTGTGACCTTCACCTTTTTACTCTCCAGGGCTTTTCATCATTTGCCTTGGTATTGACTCACAGAAACAATTATTAACTGTATTCGTCTGTTACCTAGTTGAGCTTGTCTGACCAGAACTTTTGAATATGAAAAGTATCCCTGGGATTGATCTCCATAAGGTTAACATGGGAATCCAGACATGGACCTCTTGCTGACAGTGCAGAATCAGTATGATATGTTTTAGGATATGTTCTGTCTGTATAAGACACTAGTGAGCTACAAGTGACCACACACTGGGTAGGGTATTATTACAATAGAGCCTGTTCAATTCTGTGTCAAGCTTGTTCCTATTTGACTAAGACCAGATATTTTCCAAGTATATGTCATGGCCATGCGTTAGATTGTCTATGTTGCATATACACTTATGGGTTTATTTTTAAGAACAACAAGCATAATAGAATTTTACAAAAATATGTTTCTGATGCTGACCTTGTAATGTTGACATTGTAATTGTTCAAATACATATCACACACACACACACATGTATGTATATATATATATATATATATAGATAGATATATACATATATATATATATATATGCTATTTCTATAATCAGGGGAACAACATATATACATTTTGAGCTGTTCAGTACAGTTTTTTATTTTGTTTTTCAATTTTCCATTTTGTCAATAATTATCTATATGAAATTATAGGACATGGTATATATTCTACACGGTGTACCAGTAAACAATATATAATAGTCATGGGTATGCTAAACAATATAATCAGTTTTAACCCAATGCGTTGCGTACCCCTCTGGCACTCAAAGAGTTGACAAACCGGCATCCAAACAGTTAAAATGCCCATTGTCACCATACCTGGGAACTTTGTCTTCTGGAGTCCCGGAGGGGACTCCTGTGGTTCTGCAGCAGGTGATATAAATTACGCAATTTGTGTAAAAAGGGGTGGGGCTAACTCGTGAATATGGATGGAGCTTAACAGGCATGTCACATAAGTGGGCGGGAAGTGAGATCAACTCGGTGGGGAAGGAGGAGAAGTGGGTGGGAAGTGAGAGGAACAGGCTGGGAAGGAGCAGATGTGGGCAGAGTTTCATAAGAAACTCCCCACCACCGGAGAATCAATGTCTGTCCTTAGAGACCTGGTAATTATGTGTAAAAACAGGAGTCTCCGGGGCAAATCCGGGGAGCTCCCAGGTAGGCTGGTCACAAAATGTCCTTTGTCATTCAGTAAGGAACACCAACACCTCCTAATTGTAACATCCCACTTACCTTATTATGACCTGAAAATCAAAATGGTCCCTATGAATTTTGCACTTGAACCTTTGTTTAAAAGATAACCTCTTTACTCAGTCCTGGATGTCATGTTCAAAGAGGCGAACATTTTAGTTCCTGGCAGTTTTTTCAAATTGAAGCAGTAGAGATCACAGGACCTCAGACTCTGCCCACTGCTATTAGTTTCCAACAAGGACTTTGCAAATAGTTTTTGGATAACATGTATGCATAGTAAAAACGCAGAGAAATAAACTCTAGTCCTTAAAGAAAAGAATAATTCATTATTGAATAGAATATCCTGCTTTAGTTTTGCATTACATGTCTCCAGCAGTCTAAAGCTGACGATTTCTATTTCATAACTGTATCCACTTCTTGCAAAGTTCTGCAAACCAATGTGGGTGGAGCTGTGGAGGGACCTTTGCCATGCTTTGCTTTATTCATAGTGTGTGTGTCCAGGTGCAAATTTAATACCAGGGAACGTCATTCCCAAGTGTGCTACCTTTGTAGACCATGAAGGAAAAAGAATTGACAGGTAAGAAAGTTATATCTTTACAACACCTGTATGGAGAAAGGATAAAATATTTGGGCTTTAATTGCTATATTTAATGCTTTTTCATTTTGGTGTTTTTATGGGCCCCACAACATTGTTCACCAATCTCCTTAACCATTTGGATGATTTTCTAATATAAAAGGGGTTATTAGTATTAGTTAACATGTTTAGTCTGAGAGGTGCTCGGCGAAATATGAGTTGCTGGCCTTTCCTGTAGAGGGGATTTGCAATTCGTTGCTTCACAATGCAGTTCACCCTGCTCTGATCCTAATTTATAATGATCACTGCGCATAAAATTGTAAACACTTGAGTGCTCTGCTATGCATTGTATATCCCTCTGGCAAGCAAAAGGGTTAGTTGCATGTGTTCCTAGCTAGCATTTTTAAAAATTATTTCTTAGCTGAAAAATCCCCAAACTATGAGATAAACTTGTTTGTTTACTTAGTATATAAGTAGCTGCACTTAGCCTTTTGACCATTGTTTGTTTATGCAAACTCCTTGTAAGCGACCCATCTTCCCCAGGGTTCCATAGTTTCTGGTTACTCCCCGTGAATGTATTTTTCTGTTATGGGGCCCAAATGTTTGCTTGCACCAGGTCCCTTTGATGACTAGTTACGCGACTGATCGGAAAGATTTTTCAAAAGCACATTTTTTTAATAGAGTCTTTTTAAAGTGAAATTATGATTACATATTGAATATTCAAATTTACCTTTCAAGAGTTAGTAGGGTTTTATTAACATTGCAGCTAGGATCCTTCCTTATAATGTGTGCCGATATCACTATATTGCCGCTGATATTAGAACATAAATTGTCCCCCTCCGACCCCTTATGCTGATGTTTGTCTTCTTTGGCTTGGAACTAATGGAGGATTACTAAGAGGGGCAATCTTCATTCAGTATAAGGAAAAACGTGCCATCCTTCATCATGGAGGGCAGGGGAAGGCTGTCCCTCTTTGTGATCTGTCCGGTCAAGTGACCAGACTTCAGATCTGAGGGTAGGTGGCTTCCTATACAGTAAAGGGGCGGGACAATTAATAATATAATATTGTCTGAAATATAGCGATGCCAACATTAACATGATAACGGAGTGATAGTACACATTATAAGGAGGGATCCTAGCTGAAATGTTAATGAAACAGGCATGCATTGGGCTAAATTGTCTTGTGCAGTTTTCTTCTTAACCCCTTAATGACCAGCCATGCAGCGAGCAGCCGCAGTAAAGGACCAAGGATCTTTTTTTGTTTTGTTAGCGTGATGAATTCCGCTTGTCGGGGACCCCGGAATTCCATAACGTGCCAGGACCGTCACTTGTCCTTAAGTGCTGGACCACCATGATTGTCCTGCCACGTCATTAGTCCTTCAGGGGTTAAGCCGAGTGACAGTTTGCATATAACTGTTTTTTACAGCTGTTTTCCCATTTGTTTATTCTTATAATTCGCTATTCACCTTCTCCTGATGAGTGCATCACAACCTCCAACGTTGCTTGTGTGAAAGGTCTGCCTTTCCATAGGCCATAGTGCAGATAAGCCCTACTGTAACATTTCAGCATTCCTGTGTGTAAATAGTGAACATGCAACTAGATGGACTTATTTACAGTCATGTGAAGAGACGGTCAGTTTTGTTAAAGGTACCATGGTTCAACAGATTATCTTTCAGCACAGGTGACATAACCAATGAAGCATTTCTGCCTTGATGTCACCTCTGTGAAAAGAACCTAATAAGCATCCACAGCGTTTATCGTACTACATTGCTGTAAAGGATTTCATGTTTGGGTATAAAGAGGCCTTTCAGTGTCTTCTTTCTCAGGAGATCTCAGGGGAGGGGACTTCAAAAGCTTAGTCCTAGACAATAAGCAAGCTGTGAACTCTTGAGAAGGAGAGCCAGCTACTCCTCACTGGTGGACCTCCAAATCATGAGGAGTGTATACAGTAGCATTAACCCCTCCAGGACCAAAGTGTTGCACACCATTCTGGTTCTTAAAGAGTTAAGGGAATGTTAATACCCTCTAATAATAACCACCACATCTTAATATCTTAAAAAAATATAAATACTACAATGAGTCAGATTTGTATGAACCAGCTCTCCAAAATGTGTATGTAAAGTGACAATTAACCTCCTACTTGACTTTACATATTCTGCAAGTGCAAAATATTTAACCCTTTAAGTGCCAGAGTGGTACGGAATGCATTGCAAAGCAATGCATTCCGTACCACTCTGGCACTTAAAGGGTTAACTCCTTAAGGCCTGGCCGTGCACATAAGCAGCAGGCACTTAAGGACCACAAACTTTTTTTTTTTTTTGTATCGCATGCCAACCCATGACGTGCCAGGACAGTCATGGGTTCCTAAAGGGTTAAGGTCAGATTCATTATATTTTTTCTCTTTACCTTTTTTTTGCACTTTTATGTAACTGACAGTGGGCCAACAGAACTTCTGTTCTCAGAGATTTTCGGTCACAGACTGTGAAGCCAGGGACAGCTATACAGTGCTGCAGTATGCCTATAGCAGAAAAGCCTGCCTCCACCCCTGCATATCCAGCACTCACTGTACCACCAAGCTCTGTACCACAAACATTCTGTTCACAACACTCTCTTTTTGGTTTATTTGCTATTATCCACTGTTACTCTTTGTAGCCTAGGGTTGTGCCAGTAAAATACTTATGTGTGCCTATACATATTAGGTATTGCCGTATTCAGGAGATGTGTGACATTAACCCTTTGAGTGACAGAGAGGAGCAATGCATTGCGACCCCTCTGTCACGCAAAGGTTAACATTTGGCATGTTATTTATTTATTGCTTTAAAGTGGAACTACCAACCCAAGTAAAGTTAAACCCCAAAAATTACCCATCTGGACAATAGTACTAGTCACCAGAATAATTACCTCCTTACAGAGAAATTCTACTGCTCCCGAGACTGACAGCCAGGAAACAGAGCAGACATCTTTGTATAGTGACATCTGCATGACTGCGCTGTCAGTACCAGTCTGCTCTAGGAGGTATTGCTAGGTACCGTATGGTACCAGAAGGGACTGATGGCGCAGGCACGTAGATTCTTTTAAAGCGCTGTTGCCTCGCTGTCAGTCTCGGGAGCAGTAGAAGTTAGCTATAAGGAGGTAATTATTCTGGTGACTAGTACTATTGTTCAGCTAGTCGCCAGCTGGGTAATTTGTAGGGTTTAACTTTACTTGGGTTGATAGTTCCACTTTAAGCTTTTATGAGATTTTATACTGAAAATGTTGTATAGATATGTCAGCCAGTTTTTAATTCTTTGGAACCTATAGATTTAGTAAATATGTGCTTTTTGTGGGTTAAATGGATGCTACGAGGTAGTTTTACCTTCTAATCCATGTTTTGTACATTTTTGGCATGCCAATGAAATTGCCAGCCAATTTTCAGCCTGTGTAAGTACCACCTATATATATTGTGTATCAGGGTATTCAAGAGATATATGGTATTTTGAATTTGTTACTTTTTTTTTATACTAAGCTTGAGTTTTGTACAATCAATTAAGTCTTCGGTGTAAATTTCTGACATGTTTCTTAAAACTATCCATTTCTTGACAATGTTATGTAAGAAGACTCTTCAATCTATGTTGCATTATTTAAGAATTTCAGGAAATATATACATTCATATAGTTATTGAGCTGTTGTGGGTTAGTTTTACCTTGTAACACATGGATTGTGCATTTTGAGTTGATAAAGTTGGCAATACCCTTTTGCACGCCTGTTAATTTGAGATCTGTTCAGGTCATCCCTTTTTGTAAACTATACATCTTTTGTGTCAGTGTACTCAGGGGATCATGGAATTTCAGAAATAAATGGAACTGTAGCTAAAAACTTAGAGTTGTTTAGATTTAGTGTATTATATTAAGAAATTATGCATTTTTTATGTTTTTTACACATTTATGACATCATAACTTGCAACACAATACAGTATTTACTTCATGAGAGGTGCCACTAGAAATCTGAACTTGATCTGAAAAAAACAATATGTAACTATAAAGGTATCCACACATATCTAAAAGGGATGCATAACAAAGTGTTTAAAGCATCTGACTTTGTTGGAGGACAAAATGGTGCATACCCCTGGCACTCAGAGTGTTATAGGTACCTCTTTTTGATGATGAACAAGTTCTACTAACAAATAAATATGCAAATAATCTTGAACCTATGAGGAACTGCGTCTTTTGCTTCAATCCCATAGATGCAAAAGAGTATGTTGGAGACCTTTCTGCCATCCAAAGAATTGATTAATGGCATCTGCCAGATATGTTAACCTCATGAGGATCAGAGAGGTTTGCAATGCATTGTGAAGCAATATGCTGCACACTCCTCTGATCCTTAAGGGTTAACACATTTCGATAACATATGAGTCGATGAAAACTGGGCTAAGAAAAAGACAATGCAAAAGGACAAACTCCCTAAAAGCAGGATGTTTACAGCTAGATGCAACAGGAGAAAAATTCAATAGAAAAATATAAGTATGTATACTAATATATATTTATGTATAAAGGTATATATTATATTAAACAAAAACAAACATCAGCATTCATTTTGCATAGTTCATGTTGAATTCTCTTCAGCAGATGATTTCGCTTTGGATGTTACATGGAGCTACTAAGTGGAAAAAAGAGGGTATAAGGCAATACAAAAAATGTTTTTTTTTTTTTTTGGTTTGTTGCTGAATGACAGGAGAAATAAGCCTTCTCTGCAGCTATGACAGGGTTGATCAAGTCAGTTACTCTGTCCTCAGCTTAGAGAGGAAATGGAATGGATATCAGAAGGATGAATTTATTTTTGCTCTCCTCTACTATTTAGGAAGCAAAACTGCATCTTTTAGAACAACAATGGAATTCAAAGGGGTATTTCTCACTTCCAATAAGTAGGACTTAATTTAACTAACTAATTTACCTAGGTAGGTGCCCTTCACACAGCAGTCAGGTCTAACCGTCTATTTTTTAATTATATCTTCAGTCTTCCATATATAGTGATCTCTACTGAAGGCTACCTTTTGATAAGAGTTTCTCAACAATGGTCTTCAATTACCCCTAACAGTGCATGTTTTCTGGACTTCCCTGCCTATGCGCAGGTGAAAGGCACTAATTATTCATCTATACTGAGGCAGGAAAACCAGTAAACTTGAACTGTCAGCAGTACATGAAGAACACGGTTAGGAAACCCCGATCCTAGATTATAACTCTTCACAGCAAACCATAGGCCTCAGTAGAATTACCTAACTCAAAGGGGAGAGATAAAAACAAATAAAAAATATCAATATCTGACTGCTTATTGAAGGTTACGTTCTTAGGTAAGTCCTGTTAGACAAATTAAAATGCACTTATTGTAGGGTATAGTTCCCCATTAATCCATAATGGAAGGAAATTTATACAGAGTACTAACCACTTCTCATTTTAAGAATAGTTTTAAAGGGATAGTAATACTTTGTTTTATCTTTATTTTATTTTGTAGGCATTAAAAAAACATGAAGAACAATATAAGTCTTATCTCTCAAACCTTTATGGTTTAAGAGATATTCACAAGCAAAGTATCCCCCCCCCCTGTTCAGTCAGATCAGAAGGGAGGTGCCCAGGTAGACTGCAGAGAGGGACAATCTTCAATTAAGATAAGGGAAAAAGATGAAAAACTTGTCAAGGGGGCAGGGATTTCATTGTTTTCATACAAAGAAGATTGTCCCCTTCTGTTATCTGTCTGGTCTTACAACCAGATTCACATCTGAGAAGAGATGGCTTATACTAGGTAAAAGGGAGGGGAAACTTTGCTTGTGAATATCTCTTAAACCATAAAGGTTTGAGAGATAAGACTTATATTGTTCTTCATGTTTTTTTAATGCCTACAAAATAAAATAAAGTTAAAACGAAGTATTACTATCCCTTTAAGGATGAACCCTTTGAGTGCTAGGCGGGTATACAACACATTGCAAAGCAATGTACTGCACACCTGTCTGGCATGCAAAGAGTGCATGATTTGGTCCATTAGCTCTCTGTGCGATTGTGATTGCCCCTTAAAGTCATGCTATATTTTACACATATGCTGTCTTCATTAGACATTGGTCATCCTGCGTTCAGAGTACCTCCTTTTTGACCAACTGGATAGAAATGCCTTTCCTTTATGTAACTGTGGATATCGTAATTCTTTCTCTTTTAGGAAAATTGTTAACTCTGAAAGTCTCATTTATCACATGTTTAGGGACAATGGGGCAGACTCCACTGAAGCAGTTGTAACAGAGAAACGAACATACAAGTTCCATGAGGCAGCAAGATCTTTTGATTATTGAGTAGGAACTAGTTGAGATGATCACTGTTTTGTTTCTGTTTGTGTAAAGAACATGACTTAAAAATAATATTATTAATACAATGTAAGCTGGTATTGAAACCTGATCCTTTTCAGGTGTGCACGGAGTAGATTTTATCTGTTATAACACTCTGCAAACAGGGGTCCCTTTTGTGGCCCTCAGGGTAGTAGCAGTGTCAGGCTAGACAATCCTTTTCTGCAATATTGTCTTTTATTCTTGGTTCAAATGTCATTTTAAGTTCTTTGGCTGTGACATCAGAGTAGTCCAAAATATCTCTGTTTCAGCCTCCTTTTGGGGTAGGAATTGGTATCTGGTAATCCCTTCAGTATACTCTGTGCAGTACGTTTCCAGGCAAGGTGAGAGGTGAAGTGATGGCCACAGAAGCCATTTAGGACTTTCTCCCGAGCTATAGAGTCCTCAGTTCTCATCTGAGAAGAATGAGGCATGAATGTGCCCAGGGCTGCCGGATCCTCCAGGGGGTGTGTAGCTGTCCCCCTCTGAGAGTTCTGAGAGCTCCCCATATTCACTGTTGTAAAATGTCTGCCCCCCAGTAGAAGCTGAGTATGATGGCTGACTCCTGTTGTGAGGGGATGAGTGGCCAGGGGTCTGATCCTTGGTACTACAGGACCCTTTATTGCTGAGGAAGGAATAGATTAAAATGGCATTAGTACTGGGTATTTAAAAAAATAGAATCAATAACTCAATTCATCCTAAGGTGTTATAGGGAATTCAAAATTGTCTTTCCACAATCTGTCCTGTGTTAGAAGTCATTCAAATGACAGATCAGGGGTAGACACTGAAGGGAAATGGGAAGAAGCTGGAAAAAATATTTACTGTAACTATATTATGCAGCCATCATTGGCAAACACAGATTCATTATTTATTCACTACTGCTAATCCAGGACAGACAGTTAATAACCGATGTTCTCCTACCAGAGGAAAGTAGAGGCATGAAGAAAACTGATTACAACCTACTATTACAATATTTTTTCTCATTGAGCTAGGAACTGTGGCTGATGTAATGAGACCTGAAATCAGTCCGTGGAGTAATAAATTCATCCTGTTGATTTAAGCGGGGCTTTTCAATCTCTTGAATTTTAGAGACTTATCCAATGCATTGTGAAACAATATGCTGGTCTCCTGTCTAGCAATGAAGGGTTTAAAATCCCAATTTAAATAATGGTAATTTGGAGGATTCTTTGTCCATTTGCTCCAGAATTACTCCAGAGGGGAGATTCACAAAGCGGTGATAAAGAGGTGATAAAGTGGAGATGACCTCCAGTTTATCACTTCTACAAGTGGAGCCTATTCACTAAGATTTCTTCAGCTGTGGAGCTCTTAGTGCAGTGGTTCTCAACCCTTTTTTCCTTAACGCACATAACATGCAGTCTCCAATTTTCAGGGCACACCTAACATTTATCAAAGATAAATGAAGAGTACAGATACATAACTATATAGTTATTTTTAGGGTTACAACAAGAAAATAAAAACAAACCTATTGTGCAACAATTTCCATAAATATGTATTTGAATCTCAACATTCACATAATTTCAAAGTCTTTACAGAAAAGAAGGGGAACCCTGAGTAGATGTCTATGACACACCAAAGTGCCACGGCACCCTGGTTGAGAACCACTGTCGTAGTGAATAGGCTCTATAGAATAACATAGGAACTGGAGAAGGGATAAACTGGAGAGGTCATCTCCACCTTATCACCACTTTATCACCGCTCAGTCAATCTCCCCCAGTTCTTTGTTCTACAGCTTTACTTGAAATGTTTCACCAGTGTGCAGTATCTCTCAGAATTTAATGGTGGATTAATTATCTTTGGTAAAAGGCGGTACCGTGTTAGCCATAGAAAAAACTGGAGAATGGTAGAGTAAAAGTGATACCTTTAGTGACTGAGTAGCTTTAGGATACAAGTTTTCAAGACAACTTAGGTCTCTTGTCAGGCATGTTTAGAATTTAAATATGCCAGTAGAAGAGACATAAGTCTTGGAAGCTTGCAGCCAAAAGCTACTCAGCCAATACAGGTATCACTTTTCCTCTATCAGTCTCCTACTTATTTTTGGCAGAAGATTCCCTTCTCATTAGCAGGCTCACTAAATGATTCATATTGCCATAAAAGCAGCCTGTGTACTTCAATTTAACAACCTGGAGTAGGCTTCATAGATTAGATATTACTTGGAAACACTTCCATCCATCAAAGCAGATGAGCTCATTAGCAGGCGTATGACAATTAATTTAAGAACAAGTTGGATGGCGTTTCAGTGAATAATTCAATAAGGAATTTCCTAATTTTCACACAGGCAAAATTACAAATGTCAAACTTAAGAAAGGAAAAGTAGCTTAGAGCTGATTTTAATGAGATGTGTAGGCGTAAAGTTCTAACAGACCATAAAATCTGTCCTAATACAACACCCCACTTAATTAAATCTGGGTAGAAAATTTTAGAACCAGTTGGATCAGTTCTTCATAATTAAACTTTAATTAGCGCTGGACATCATATTCACAGAGGCAGATGAGATCCCTTTTGTAGCCAGACTACAGAATTCTTCTCACTGAAGTGTTTTAGGAAGGAAGGAAGACTTAAGAATGAGGAGTTTGGAGTCTTGGTATCTGGCAACAAAAAATCATGTCCACCTCCTTGGACAAAATATTGTGTACTAATTAAATTTTGAAACACTGACCCACTCATAAATGATTCACACTGGACTTTAGGAGGTGTGAGCATTCCTTTAATTCAGTGATTCTCAACCAGGATGCCATGGCACTTTGGTGTGCCACGGACATCATCTTAGGGTGCCGCACATTTTCTATGAAGACTAACAAAAATGGACTTTTAAATAAAGAGTAATAGAAATTGTTCTGCACAATATGTTTAGTGTTGTTACTATGACTGTAAGACCTAATAATAGCTGTATATGTATGTATTGTACCCATCATTATGCCCTTGATAAAGTACATTAAATATGTTAGGGGTGGCCCGAATGTTCTAGATTATGTGTTAGGGGTTCCCCGAACAAAACAAGGTTGAGAACCACTGCTTTAATTCCTAACTCAAGATTACATGTTAAAGGGGAACTAACCTACATTTTAGCATGTTGCAGAGGTTGTTCCTATAAGGAGAACCACAAACAACAAGAAACAAGTTAAAATTCACATAATGGGCAGATGTCAGTGACTATGACCAACACCAGGTACATCTAAAGCATAAGAGAAGCAATAAAAGACTTTTCCAGAAAACAATCTTATGGGCTATATATATATATGTTTAAAATGTACTCAGCCTGGGATTCCCCGGTTGTAGAAGGAGACAGCACACAGCTGTATGAAATGAAGTAAAGTTGTACTCTTTATTGTCACATCATAAAGAGCCAAACGTTTTCGGTCACACACTGCACTTTCCTCAGGGCAAATGGGTCAAACTACGTACATTCACATATATTTAAAGACAAAATAGAAAATATAGAGGTGTAACTCACCAATCCCCCTGAATTCACCTATGAAACGCAAGAACTCAGCATTCCCCGGTGCTCAATAGGGTTGATGATGTCATAGCAAACCATGCGGCTAGTTGCTAGGCAACCAGTACCGCATTGCTAGTAAGTCTGTGCTGCCAGCTGAAGGCAGCTGCTGGCACTGCAGAAATATTAACTTTTTGAATGCCAGAGAAGTGTTCAAAGCATTGCTTTGCAATGCGTTGCACAACCCTCTGGCACTTAAAGGGCTAAGAGCAAAGTGGAGCAATTCTTTGGCAAACTAACTGCACCACAAAAGACACAAACATTTTTGGAAAGGGGTTTTCTTACATTCAGGGATTAACCCCTTCAGTGCCAGAGGGGTACGCAATGCATTGCTCTGCAATGCGTTGCATACCCCTCTGGCACTGAAGGGGAGAAGGGTAGAAGGGGCTTTATTGTATCAGCCTTCATTTTTAAAAGCCCTTTACAAGACTATGTCTGTCACTTTAAAAGCCCCAGTTAAATGAATGGGAGTTTTAATTTGTTGTCTATTGCTTTCCCCATAATTGCTTCTTATTTGTCTTATACATATGGAACTGTTGTTTCAAAGATATTAACTGCATCGCAGGGAGCATTTTTAGAAACCCCTCTGGTCCCTGGTAAGTACTGGGTAAAGGTGGGAGAGAAGAATGCTACAGCTTACTAAAAATAGTTTACTCAAGTTTGAATATTTGAAAACTTAATTAAAAACTATGTGTCATGTTAGCTAAAAGATATTTGTACTTGATACTGTGTACTAATGCAAGCTAATCGTTGTACCCATGTAGTACCAGTGATGTTTCATATGCTAACTAAGCTTTCAGAGATGTTTCATATGCTAATGAAGCCTTTTCAGTTACATTTCATATAATAATGAAGGTTTTCAGTAACATTTAATATGCTAATTCAGCACTATGCTGCACCAGGGGACTTTTACTTTCACTTTTCCTAGAACTATTGGTTAACATGACACATAGACAGTTGTAAATTAAGTTTTCAAACCTAAATTCTTTTTAAAGACGACAGGTCCACTTTGAGAAAGCATCTGCACTCAGGAATAAATAGGATCAGTTTATTTGTTTCCTCATTTCACCCAGGTACGGAATAAAGAGGATTTATAAGAGACGACTCATCATTTATTTGTACCAATAAATGAATGCTATGAGGGGCCACATATGTAGTTCTTGTTTACACACAAGTGCATTCTATTTGTATAAGATCTGATTCAGAATCTCCATTGAGTCTGCACCAAGACTTTGGGAGATAAGTGACAGAATGTCATGTAGTGCAAGGGCCCTGGATTTTACTGTCAAGTTTTGGGCTATTGTTTATAACCTCTCACTCCTCCAACTTCACATTTGTGTCCATATCTGGAGCTATAGCAGCTAGTAGAATTCGACCTAAGACTTGGCAGTGAGAGCTCATAATGTCCTGTATATTTTCTGTGTGTTCTAAAAATTGGAAAAACCTAATGGACCTGATGAATTTTACTCTTGTCCTTTTGTTCAACAGATAACATAATCAGTTGGTCTCGGATGCCATGTCTTTGGAGACAGAAATGACAGCTGCTGGCAGTTTTTCCAACTTGGAGCAGGCAGAGTGCGTGAACCTACTTAACACTTTAAGGAACTTAGGCAATAAATTGCAAACGCCTCTAGTCCCTGGATTAAGATTACCATGTACAGTGAGCAGAGTTTGAGGTCCTGTGGTCCTGCTAGCAACTGTCTTGTCTGCCTCTATAGACGTAACATCTAGGACTATTGATGATGTTATCTTCCAAATGGAAAAATCATAAGGGCCAATACGGTTTTTGGACATAGTAAGGGTTATTATTAGAAGGTGGTAATCCTCTTTTCAATGCATTTCTTGTTTGCAATTATCCAGATCAACAGATAGGATCAAAGACTAAACTTAATGGATTTGGGTCCAACCTTGCAATTCATTTAACAAATATGTAGTTCTAGTGTAAAAGCCTGTGTACACAGGGGTACGAAACACATTGCAATACCCCTCTGGCACTCAAAGGGTTAAGATGCTGGGCCTGATCTGCCTCACTGGAGGCACAAGCGATGCAGTCATGCACTGTATAGACTGTCCAAACGCACAGAATGCTCCCAGCACAGAACTCCCAGCATTCTGTGCATTCGGACAGTCTCTACTGTGCATGACTGCATCGGACAAACATTCTAGCATTTTATTATATATGATGTATTTTCATATACTAAACCTTGAAGTGTATTATAATGTTTGTTTTTGCACTCTTCAATTCAATATCCAGGTTCATATCTTTAGAATCACAAATAACGGTCAAGCAGTGAAATGGAGATTATCAAGGTAAGAGGCCTGTTTTTCTAACAGGGAAGTAAACCCCAATTAACCATTTTAGGACCAGAGGAGTGTATCACATATTGCACTGCACACCTTCCTGGTACTTAAAGGGTTAAGTGAGTGAGTAAAACAAGTGTCTCCCCTCTGCTGGGAGATACTTCATTTGAAACTTATTACAGCGCCAACACGTTTTTAGAGAAATTGGGCAATGCGCTCCGTACCACTCTGGCACTCAAAGGGTTAATCCCTTGAATGCTTTGCAATGCACCATTTAAAACCACAGGAATTATTTATGTCCCTTATGGTGAAAATGATTAGCCCAGAACTGCCACTCTCATCTTTTGTGTATAGGGCCCTTTGATTTTAGCATTTTTGTTCAGTGTTTTGGATCCAGCTCTACAGGAGCCATTACAACTCTCTGTGAACAATTGTAGCCATATAGTAGCCACTGCATCTTTATATGCACCATTGCAACCTTAAAAGTTCCATTGCAGCCCAAATAGAAACCAGTACAGTCCTGTAGGAGCCAATGCAGCCCTATAGGAAACAGTACAATCCAATGAAAGCCATTGCATTCCAATAGGCACTAGTAAAATCATATATGTGCCATTGCACCCCAACATAAACCGGTGGAGTCCTATCAGATTTGGGTTTTTAACTTCCATCTCCATTCCTTCCTTTTCATTCCAGTTGTTCTGGTCTTACCAGTGCCTAGTTTTCTGACTTCAGTGTGTTATCTCTTTGGTTTCTAACTCTGCTACCCTGAAAAATTATCTTCTGCCTAGAGACTCTGCACTGATATACCTGCTGCTAATGCTGCTTGTCTAGCTTCCCACTGGATCACAACATGAACATCTCACCTTTGCCTAAGTTTGTAGTCTCTGTCTCATCTCTCTACTCTGCCTTGGTGGACTCCTTTCACTATTTACCCCAGTCTGTCCACTATTGGGGGTCTGTGTCCAGCATACCGGGTCACCCCCCACCGGGACAACAAAGAGTCATGGAATGGAGCCAGCTAATGAAGACCATATAGCAAATACATTTCATTGGCTGGCTGGACTGGTGTGTGCGAGACAGCTGGGATGGAGCAGGTATGCTGGTGCTGCAAGTGGGACCCGCAGCTGAGGCTCCCGCAGGCGCTGGCCATCTTTCTGAGGCTCTTCCTCAGAGTTCCCACTGGGAACTCTTACTCTGTGTCAGCCTCAGAAAGATGGTCAACACCGGCTGGAGCCTCAGGCATGGGACTAGGGTGACCACATGTCCCGGAATGGCGGAACGGAAATGTGGTCTCCCTACCCTACAATAGCTCTAGAAGGTACATGTTAACCAGTGCAGACATATCAGAGCCACTCCATTGTACAGGAATCACTGCAGCCATGTAGGAGCTCTTGCAGCCCTTGCAGTATGCATTTGTTATAATCATTAGGATAACATGGCATCTTCACTTGAAATGTGCCACCTGCTGTTGATGTGAGTTATCACATGAATTGTGCCCAAATGTATAAAAGTATATACATGATCATATTTATAGCCACATTTATCATTTTCATGTCTGCTAAACCCCAGCCAAATTTACATTACATATCCTTTTGTTGTAAGGCTGTGTTGAGCCTAAAACCAACCATTACATTTATGTAAACACTTCTTCTGGGATAATGTGTAAGCAGGGAAGAGATCTGGACTTTTTGCCTGTCCCTAGTGAGGGTAAGAGAGAGAGAGAGGAAGCAAGGAGGGGAGAGGTGAAGAACACATTTCTATAAAGGAATAGCAATGTTTAAATTAAGATTTTGATATTTCATATAAATCACTCTTTAGCAAAAATGTATATAAAAGTACTTTGGATTAAACTCTGAGCATTGCAGTAATCTAAGATTTCTGCCAGAGCAAACTGCTATCTGATTGGCTTTAGAAGCCTTACTAATAGACATCTTTTTTGTGTTGAATCAAGTAGTTTACCAATGCAACAAACAGATTTAAGGTTGGAAAATTCAACTGCCTGTTACTGTTCTTTCAAATGTATAGGACTGTGATTCAAGTGGACAGGTCACCTTGATCAGACATCACAGAGAAGATGCAAGTTAACTAAACATGCTAAGAGAAACTGTAAATTAAAAATCTAGAGTTCCGTGATGCAAAGGATTTTTATATACTTTAGGGACGGTGATGCACTAAGGTGTGATTAGATTTTGTAAAGACGATATAAGCCTCTCAAGTATGATATTCCCATCCAATCTATATGTTAGTCTATGCAGCCTATGAGTTTATCACCCAGGAGAAGGCCTCTTCTCTTTTCCACACCTTATTTATCCCCACCCACACCCCAATATTGTTAAAAGCTGCTCCTTTATTCAAGTACAATTTGTTTTTAAACTTTATTGACCCTTTATGTAATAATACAACAGACGTATCTTGCAGACATAATGCAGTCAGTTGGAATCAGGAGTGTTTCATTAACAAAGAAAATGCATCAGTACCTGAGTGTTCCCTCTGTCCTGTGTCTGTTTTCTATTCTTTCTAACTCTTCTGATGCCAGAACCATTCCACTGTCCGTCTGATTGTCCTGTCATGGGAAACAGAAACTTTACTTATTCTAGAGAAAAGTCAAAAGTTTTGTTACATTGTAAAAGGATATGCAATGAACTATCCAGAGAGTTTTCCTTTCAAGGTCTGATTGAATAAATAGGAGACACCCCTTAGGAATAGAGAAAAGGAGGTTCCAACTTCAGCAGAGGAAGGTATTCTTTAAATTAAAGTCTGTTAAATAGTGGAATTCCTTGCCCAATGATGTGGTGTGGCAGATACAATGGATACATTTAAGAGATGATCTGATGCATTTGTAGAAGATGGACAGATATAGGGGTGTCCTGTGTATTAGTAGGTAAAACAGGAAATTCTAGTAAACAGACTAATAACCGTTTTGGAGTTGGGAGGGATTACATAATTCTCATTTTCTTGGTTATACTGTGCAAAAGGTTGAACTTGATGGACTTGTGTCTCTTTTCAACTTAATTTACTATATAACTATGTAACTATGTAATTAATTGGTGTTGGATGCAATTCACTCATTAGAACTGTACACTGTGAGGGCGTAAAGGGTTAGTAATGTCCTATATAAATAAAAAGTAATATTGTAGATAATTAAAAAGAGAAATCCATAGATGCCAGTCTGATCTCTCAAACCTTTATGGTTTGAGAGATATAACATTTTAAAGTCCCCCCTCCCATTTCACTAACGTCAGTCTCTAGTTGACAAAAGAACATCCTGGTCCTAGGACCGGCCAGCGGCTCTTCAGCAGAGCTGAAATACTGCAATCTAAAAATAAATAATTCAATGGAACAGTCTACAAAGTGTGATTGCAAACCAGGCAACTTTGTAGACCATTCCAATTATTTATTTTTAGGTATTTCCGCTCTGCTGAAGAGCCGACTCGAGTCGACAGACACAAATCTCCTGCTGTCAGTTTTAAGGAGGACATCAGTGAGGGAGGAACTTTAAAACTTTATATCTCTCAAACCATAAAGGTTTGAGAGATCAGACTGGCATCTACGGATTTCTTTTTTGATTATCTACAATATTACTTTTTATTTATATAGACATTACTAACCTTTTAAAAGCACATTATCTCCTATATTGGAAAAATGTACAGTACTGGGGAGATTATCCCTGACATTCCTAAGCAACCTCATAAACTTGAAAACATGTACTGTTCATTTTCCATATTTTCTTCTTTATCTGAATGTCACCAGGGCCTCTAATTATGCTGATTTCTTCTTTCTTGTACCCCATTATTCCTTTAAACCTTTCAGTGCAGAGCAATGTGTTAGTCTGGCACTGAAAGCGTTAAACCTCCCATTGATGATCAAAAGTGAACCCACTAATGGAAATTTGAAGGAAGAGCATTAGGTGAGAGCTGTGTTGGATCAGAGCTCCTGAGATCACTGAGGTAAGAGAAATGGTGAGCAAATCACTGCCCATTACTATAGCAATGCAAGAAGCTTGTTATACTTTTTAAAACATCTTTATATGAATTTATGATATTAGGGTAAAATATTAACACAGACCTGAATTATTTTGTCATCATAACATGCTGATATACTTATCTCTATTCTGCATCTTTACTATGAGGAATTGGACTAACTATGGGGCAAACCAATTGCACCTTAGGGGACAAATACAAACTCCCATTGGTTTAAATGGGGCCTTTAACCCCTTGAATACTAGGGAAGTCTCTAAAACATTGCAAATAAATGTGGTGGAGACCTCTCTAGCATTCACCGGGTTAAAGGGTGCATTTCAGTCAATGGGAATTTAGAGAACTTTTGTTTTGTCCCCTATGGTGCGGTTGGTATGCTCCAGAATTGCTCCAGGTCCCCTTATTAAACCAGCCTATGTGATATGATGTGTCTGCTGATTAAAATGCGGATACACGCACTACTGATTCAGTTAAAAGTTATAACAGCTCAATTATGTTTTAATCATACTGTTAGCTACAATACAAACTGGTGTCCACATGACATTTTAATGCATTCTGTGGAAATGATTGAGACAGTTATTAAACTGCAGTTCTCAGTTATGACCACTAGGTGTCACAGTGTATACAATAACATGATTAGCAACACCTAGTGGTCATGATAGAGAACTGCAGTTTAACAACACTAAGCCGTAATAAAGTTTTAATTACATGTCTCCCAGCAGTGGGAGTTTAGTCAATAGTTAAAAACATTTAATATATATATTTTCATAAAAGCATTTACTGCTCATTTAACTCTTTGGATGCTAGAGACTTCTCTCCAATACACTGTGAATCAATACATTGCAGAGCTCCCTAGCATTGAAGTGGTAATGGGCTATGCCTTTTCCACTGACTGTTGTAATCCTAATACCCACACATCTCCATTCTACTGACTGTAATCACATAGATAACTATCACCCACTCTGTCCTTCTATCTCCACCACTTTAAAAAAAAATAAGATTGGGGCTTACCGGGTGACCTTTATATGCCATATGTGTCATGGGAAACTCCTCGAAGGTTTTCAGCCGTGATGGGCAGCGGATCTGGTTGCCCCCAGTGAAGCACCCAGGAAATGATACACAGTTATAGTATCTGCATATAGAAACATATTTAATAATTATACACAATGTGGGAGCACATCTGACCTTTGTACAACTTCCTTTTAAATAGAGTTTTCCGATAACTGGGAACTCAGGGTTTGATCTTGAGACTCAAAGGGGGGGGGGGGGTTATGCACTAAGGAGCGATAAAGAGGTGATAAAGTGAAGATGACTTTGCCATTGATATCACTTCTTCAGTTCCTATGTTATTCTATAGACCCTATGCACTAAGATCTCCAAATGTGGAGAAATCTTAGTGCATTGGATCCCTAGAATAACATAGGAACTGGAGAAGTGATGTCACTGGAGAAGTGATCACCATTTTATTACCTCTTTATCACAGCTTAGAGCATCTCCCCCCAGGGTCAGGGTAAAGAGACAGATTATCAGGGTAAGTCAGTCCAGTGCTACCTATTATCTAATCTGTTTAAATTAACTGCTTCATTAGTCCCTAACTTGGTACCACACACACCAGGAAGGCAGAGGGATAAGTCCTGCTTGTCTTGTGTGTGTTCAAGCAGCGATATATCTAAGTTGCTGTGAGACAATGGCTCCTTGAGGACCGACTGGAGCATCTATCGATTAGTGCGAGAAGGTTAATATTTACAAAATCTCAGGGTCAGCTCATTTGAAAGTTCCCAGGTATGGCGTTTACCATTATAAAGTTCTATGGTGCAATAACAGTTGTGAATACACAAAAGGGATTGGAGAAAAATGATATTACAGCAGAGGAATTTGAGAAAAACTAGGATTGACATAATGCTGTCTTCAGCATGTGTACTTATGTGACTCTACAACAGGCTTTACAATTATATAACTATGTCAGATGGGGATATGTGGAAGATGAGGGAGAAAAGGATTAACCCTTTCAATGCTAGAGAGGTTGCAGTGCATTGGCTTCCTCTCTAGCACTCAAATGTTAAACGGCTGCACAGATTTTTTATTTTCTTATGATTTATCAGTTCTTTCTCCCAAATAGGGATCAGTTCAGTAGTTTAACCATTTGGATGCAAGATGTCTCCAACTCATTTCTTTACAATTTGTTGGAGATGTCTCTAGCATCCTAGGGGTCAAATCATGTCAGTTTTACAAATGTGAACTAGGACTTAGGGTGACACGTCCACTTTAAAGAACTATGGCCCATATTTATAAAAGCAAAATGGAATAAACCAACTGCACCATAGGGAACAAATAAAAACACCTTAATTCTAGGATGACCATACATACCATTTTAAAGGGGACAGTACCGTTTTATTTTCATATTTCCAGACTGTCCCATCTTTTTAATATAAATGTAAATTTTGTCTTATTTTTAATATAACATATATATTTTTTAATTTTTTTTATAAAAAACTGAACGTGGCTTGTTTATTTCTCATAAGATAAAGTAAATCAGAACTACCACACTAGTGGTTTTACTGTACACTTTGGTTACCATAGAGTCTTATGACTTGAGTGACTCATAACTGTCTAAGAGTCTTGAGTCTATGGTAAATTACCATAGAGTCTCTTAGACAGTGATATGATGACGAGTTAGACTCAATGTAATCAATGAGTACAGTAGACACAATAAAACCACTAGTGTGAGTTATGAAGAGAGGAAGTTCCGATTTACTTCAGGGACAGGCTTTTTGGTCAGAGAGAGAGAACACCGCTAGTAAGAGACGGAGCAAACCCGTTCTTGCTGCTTGCAGCTTACTACAATCGAACTCGGAGTGACGGATTCCCACTGTCCGTCTGCCAAACACCCGTCCCGTTTTTGTCTCAAGGAAATATGGTCAGCCTACTTAATTCCCATGCATTTGAATAGAGCTTTTTAACTCCTTGTCTGTTTTACTATTCACTGGACACCTCTCCAGCATTCACGGTGTTAAAAGCCCAATTTAATTTAACAAGAATTAATTTGTCCCCTATGGTGCAGGTGGAAAGGTGGAAATACTCAATTCATTTCAAGGGGTTTGAAACTTTCAACCCTCCAGTTGTTGTTAGTCTAGAAATCCCTTCAAGTTCAGCTGCTATTGGCCAGCTGAGGATGAACAAATTTGTAGTTCAACAACAGCTGGAAAGCGGGAGACTCTTGGTATAATGCATGTAAATGTTTTCTTTTGGAATAGCACTGGGATTCACAACATTCATCTATTAATCCCTCTACACAAAAAAAACTCCTTATTAATTACTTTATTGAGAATGACAAGTGCTGCTCTAGACTGTGCCAGATTCTCACTGCATTTCTGGGTATACTCCTCCATTTATGATAACAATAATCCGAACAAAACAGATACATTTCAGTAATAAATATATATGCCTTCTATGAATAAAATACTTAAGGGAGTATTATTCCATGCTTTTATGCTGCAAAATAAACCATGTTTCAAAGAAATGTTCTGGTAAAGGAAATGAAAATATATATTCAACAGAACAAGTGGTGTCAAAATGTAGTTATTATACCTCCCAAGTGTCCCTCATTAGACAGGACAGACCCTATTTGAAACCCGCATTAATGTTTGAAATTCACATTAATGTTTGTTTAAACATCAGTATTTATGTTTATAAATTAGTCTGTGGAAATTAAGTATTTTGGTGTTGCTCTAACTCATATATTCAGTTATATAACGAGGTGGCCATTTGAAATGTTGGGAGGTATGAAACACATACACACACACACACACACACACAAACACACACACACACACACACACACACACACACACACACACACACACACACACACACACCAGCATCCAAAGGCAACCCAGTGAGTCTAATGCAGTACTAGATTAAGTAACATAAAACATACATTTGTCCTGTAACTTTTATGTTACTTAACCTAATAATTCATAAGATCCATTATTTTTTTTCGGATATTGGTTTGTGTGTTTTAAAAGATTTATGCATGCACCTCCTGTCAAGGAGAATAACTTTTGAAATATGTATATTTATCTTAGATTAGCATTAAGAACCCTTTGAGGGCTGAAACAGCTATTATAAACGTAAATAGGACAAATAAAAATCTCTGGAGTTTTCGTGTGTGTGTGTGTTGTGTGTGTGTGTGTGTGTATGTGTGTGTGTGTGTGTGTTGTGTGTGTGTATGTGTGTGTGTATGTGTGTGTGTGTGTGTATGTGTGTGTGTGTGTGTATGTGTGTGTGTGTGTGTGTTGTGTGTGTGTATGTGTGTGTGTGTGTATGTGTGTGTGTGTGTGTGTGTGTGTGTTGTGTGTGTATGTGTGTGTGTGTGTGTATGTGTGTGTGTGTGTGTGTGTGTGTGTGTGTGTGTGTTGTGTGTGTATGTGTGTGTGTGTGTGTGTATGTGTGTGTGTGTGTGTATGTGTGTGTGTGTGTGTGTGTTGTGTGTGTGTATGTGTGTGTGTATGTGTGTGTGTGTGTATGTGTGTGTGTGTGTGTGTGTGTTGTGTGTGTAGGTATGAATGGAATCAAGGGGACAGGGAATAAGTAATGATGGTTTGTTTAATAAATGAACCCAGACAGAAGCAGGCCAATGATTTTATTACTGGAGAAGTTAATCGGAAAGCAGCACAGTATTCCGACTGCACATGGAGAAGCACATGGATAGAGGAAACTGGCCTGGAGCTAAGGGGGGCATGTGGATGGTAAGGCCTGAAAGTGGAGCTGAACTGGTCATTGCAGTAAATGTTGAATAACCCATAGCACCATGGATGAAAAGGAAAAAGGATGACATTCACATGGATCTGGCAGTTGGGTTTAAAGTCTAGCCTTAGCCATGTCAGTGGTGACCAGAGTACCACTAGATGTATCCTTAATGATCCTGGCTAGCGCACACTTACCTTACAGCCAGGTTGTGGCAGTGAAGCCTCATGTCACATTCCTCCTCGTCTGAGTTGTGCTGTGGGCAGATCGGTGACTGGGAGAGGTCTATTTCTTCTGAGCTTTGGGAGTCATTGAGAGGAATGTAGTCTTTTCCTTCCTATGGAGAAACAGGTAATGTTAAAGAAGAACTAATCACTTCTAATAATAACCCTGCTCCCTTCTTTTAATATGGACAGAAAATCCTAATGCCCCCAATCATTTCTGCTCTTGTGCTTTTGTTCAAGGGATAACATTTCTAATCAAGCCTGGATGTCATGTTCACAAAGTCAGACATGACAGCTGGTAGCAGAAGCACAGGACCTCAAACTCTGATCAGTGTGCATTGGAATTATAACCCATTAAGGACAAGAAAGGAATGGAACACATTGCTTAGTAATGCACTGGACACCCTTCCACTAATTAGTGAGTCAAGTAGGCTCATGTACTCAGTCTGTTCCAGCTAGAAAAAACTGCCAGTAACTGTCATGTCTGCCATCATAGACATGACATCCAGGACTGATTGAATAGGTTATCTCTTGAACAAAGGATCATGGAAAAACATTCCTAGGGGATACTAGGATTTTCTGGTACATGGTACTATGAGCTGGTAGTGACACTCTGTAATGTGACTGTCAAGAGGAAAAGTGTACCTGGAAATGTTTTTTAAATGCATGACAAACGGTTATGATTACTTTTGTGCATGTAGAAAGTAGAAGTGGACATGCACTCTGGAGTAATCACTCTATCACACACATTACTCCTTGATCTGGTTTAGAATCTCCCACCTCCTGTATGGCTGAAGTCATTAGAAACGAAGTGCTGAACACACTCAGTAGATCAGTACATAATCCTCAGTACCAGCTCTCAGCTCTACAATACAATGCATTGAGTTACAGAACTATAATTAAACCTCAGTGGGGGCTGGGAGTTATACACTGACCTACTGAGTGCGTCCTGCACTTGTTTATCTATATTTGTGCATACAGGAACACACACTGCATCACTAAGACTTTGAAAGAGTAGTAAACCTTTATTAGAAATAAGGATATATTACTGTGCTTTTCAAACTGACAGGAAGTGATGAAGCTGTTACTTTCATATTACATGGTGAACTGTAGCCAGTGGCTCACCTCTACCATGCAACCGAAGAACTGTTATCATGCCAAGTGAACTGTATGAGAGCCCTCAGGACACCAGAGGGTGCTGTTAATGTAAAAACAAGAACAAGCCCTGAATGCCTTCCCTATAGCATACTCAGGAAAATTGATTCATATGACACTATTTTCCGCTAGTAAATAAGTGTAAACAAGATTCAGATGATGCAATGCCCCAAAATTCCCATATACTCTCCCACTTTTCTACCATTGCATTTAGTAAGATAAGTATCTTACTAAATAGGAGTGCAGCATTATGTAGTGCTCTTTACTATGTATATATGGCCCATATAAATCTAGTTATCTGCTGACAGCCATGTCATGATGTCCAGAGCCATTTTAACAATATGGCAAAGTGGGCAGTAACCTGGGTCCTACTGAAGGGAGCCCTCCCATTCAGAAACTCTGCTTCTCATACACCATAATGGAACACTCTGGACCTCTTTCATGTAATCTGGGGCACATAATACAGTGTGAAGCCACATGTGAGATAGGTGTGAAAACTCATTATTTCTCAAGCTGGAGTAGGTTTGAGAACTGTGTTTTTATAAGTAGGATTACTTCCTTTTAGCAGAAGAGTAAAAATGCGTAGTTATTACTTATCCTCTTAAATGCTAGAGAAGTCTCCAATGCATTGCTTCATGATGCAGCAGAGACCTATCTATCATCCAAGAAGTATACTTTACCCAGGGCTCACCAGTTGCTTAAATCTGTCCTGATGATGTCCCATTATGTCTCTGAGAGAATGAATCATAGGACCACATACGGTATATGACAATGTGCAATATATTTTTTTCAATAACATTTGCATGGGCCAGTTTGTTTCACCTGCTGGACATTTTCCTGAAGAAGGTCACCAAGAATCTCCACTAAGTCTGTGAACGTTGGCCTTTCCTTGGGGTCTCCGTGCCAGCAGCTCAGCATGATGCGGTATCTGAATAAGAATCTCAGGTTAACTCAATGCAGGTGAGCCCTTTATTAACTTATCAGCACTAATTAATTTTTTAGGCAAAACAGGTAAGTGCTTAGAGAACAAACATATCTGACGAGTGTATCAGCTGTGTTGTCCACACACACACACACACACACACACACACACACACACACACACACACACACAAACACAGTTTGAATTTAGGTGTTCTCAGTGCAAACTCAATTCTCTGTACCTCATTAACCTCTTGAATGCTGCAGAGGTTCCCAGTTCATTGCAAAGGAATTTCTTGGAGACTTCTCTAGAATCTAAGGGGTTAAACCTCTGATTACCAGAGAAAGAGCAAAATATTGCACCGCAATGTTCTTATCTGGGTACTCACTGGATCTGCCTCAGAGACTCTGGTTTTTAGGGTTAATTACCAGGTCTCTGGTAACAGATACTGTTTCTCTGGCTGTGGTGAGTTTCCTGAGAAACCCTGCCCACTTCTCCACCTTCCAACCCTGTTCCTCCCACTTCCTGGTTAAGCTCTGCCCACTTTACAGTGCGAATCACATCATTAACTTAAAGGGATAGTAATACTTCATTTTAACTTTATTTTATTTTGTAGGCATTAAAAAAAACATGAAGAATGATATAAGTCTTATCTCTCAAACCTTTATGGTTTAAGAGATATTCACAAGCAAAGTTTCCCCCTCCCGCCCCTTTTTCCTAGTGTAAGCCATCTCTTCTCAGATGTGGAATCTGGTTGCAAGACCAGACAGATAACAGAAGGGGACAATCTTCTTACAATGAAAACAATGAAAGTCCTTCCCCCCTTGACAAATTTTTCAGCTTTTTCCCTTATCTTAATTGAAGATTGTCCCTCTCTGCAGTCTACCTGGGCACCTCCCTTCTGATCTGGCTGAGCAGGGGGGGATACTTTGCTTGTGAATATCTCTTAAACCATAAAGGTTTGAGAGATAAGACTTATATCATTCTTCATGTTTTTTAATGCCTTCAAAATAAAATAAAGATAAAACGAAGTATTACTATCCCTTTAAGCCTGGTCACAGCCCTCTCCCTGGGCACCACAGGAGGAATTTCCAAGGTATAGGAATGTTTTAGTGTATGTCATCCAGAGTTTTCAACCCTAGACATTATTTATTACTGGCATTACTAGAAAAAACTACAGACAATTGTTTTTTTTATTTTTAGTGATATGGGGAAATTTATAAAAGTGTTCTTGTTCGTTTTTGTGGACGAATCCTTAAAATGTCCTTATTCCTTATTATGAGTGTTGGTATTTATAAAGTATTTTAGTTATATTTATAAATGTGGTGACTGTAAAAAATAAGAACAGGTCAGACATGACCTTAAATATTTCGTGAAAATTCTGTCATGGAATTGCGACATGTGTTTATAAATACGCCGCGTTACTATTTACAAGCTTCCTTACTCCATTTTTTTTTTTTTATAAAACCTACTACACAGCGTTATGTCCTCCTAAACTGTCCATAATGCTTTTATAATCCTACAGCCATCTTAACACTTCTTTTCGATTTGCTCCATCTCTCCATGTTTCTTTGCTCTGATATATTTTAATGACACTATAATTTTCTTATGTATATAGCTCCTGATTTTAAGACAAATGTATAACCTATTGACAACTCCACAGCATTCAAAGGGTTAATTTCACCTCCAATATGTTTACCTTTAATGCAGATATCAAATTAAATTACGTTAACCAAGAATTATTTATTGATTTTGCCATTTTACTCTTTTAACTGCTTGGATGTCAGTTATGTCTCTAATGCAGTGGTTCTCAATCTTTTTTTGTTCGGGGCACTCCTAACACGTAATATAGAACATTCAGGGCACCTCTAACTTATTTAATGTACTTTATCAAGGGCATAATGACGGTACAATGCATAAATATACAGTTATTATTAGGTCTTACAATCATAATAACAAAAGGAAACATAATGTGCATAACAATTTCTATAAAACTTTGTTTACAAGTCCATTTTTGTTAGTCTTCATAGAAAACATGGGGCAGCCTAAGCTGATGTCTGTGGAACACCAAAGTACCACGGCACCATGGCTGAGAATCACTGCTCTAATGAAATGTGAAGCAACTTGGGTTCATGTGAGAAGTGGTGTGTGTACATGAGTGGGTTTAAAGCGGAACTAACACCGCTAACAAACGTTGTCTTTAATAATTCCCTATCTGGCGACTAGCTGCTTAGTAGCGCTAGTTGGCAGAAATATTACCTCTTCATGAAGAAATTTGAAGTGATCCTCGGCTGACAGGCAGGACGGAGCGCGGACATCTTGCCCTAGTGACGTCCGCACGCCTGCTCTGTCAGTCCCTTCTGGAGCCGAATGGCTCCTAGCAACACCTCCTACAGCTATCTGGGACTGACAGAGCAGGCGTGCGGACGTCACTAGGGCAAGATGTCCGCACTCTGTCCTTCCTGTCAGCCGAGGATCACTTCAAATTTCTTCATGAAGAGGTAATAATTCTGGCGACTAGCGCTACTAAGCAGCTAGTCGCCAGATAGGGAATTATTAAAGACAACATTTGTTAGCGGTGTTAGTTCCGCTTTAATGGCACTTAGTGTGGCTTGCTTTCTAGGAAAACTACAGATGGGGACAGACATTTTCCCAAGGTCATACCGTCAGATTAGAGTTCTAATAACTACTGAATAACGTATCTCCCAAGAAGTGTAAGTACACTGGTTTTATTCACCATGAAAATCCATACAAAGATAAAGACATTGGATACCACTCTGGCACGCAAAGGGTTAAAATAGAACAGCAAACATCAATCTAAAAGTTGGATAAGATGAACATGATAGCAGATGTTTTCCCACTGCTTGGATAAATCTAGGCTTTAATCCCAACTAAAGTCATTTTTGGCACAGGGCAACAAAAGAAAATGCTAGTAATGCTTTAAGTTATAATCTCAATTTAATATAAATTTCATTGAACTGAGGAAGCATTTGCTAACTTGAAAACAAGTTCATAATAGGCACTTCTAATTATGTAAGTATAGCCTGGGTGTTATAGCAAAATAATTCATAAAACAAAAGGATTTTAAGCAAGAGCTTGTAGTATGTAGCCAAGTTTTGGGTTTATTGTCAATGTTTCGAGCCCCTTGGGGGCCTTTAAGACCTATCTTCATAAAGGCCTTCTAGGTGGTCGAAGCATTGATAATAAACCCAGCACTTGGCTAAATACTGCAAGACTTGTAAGTGCTTGCTTAAAGATGGTGTGTCTTTAAAGGGATAGTAATACTTCGTTTTAACTTTATTTTGTAGGCTTTAAAAAACATGAAGAAGGATATAAGTCTTATCTCTCAAACCTTTATGGTTTAAGAGATATTCACAAGCAAAGTTTCCCCCTCCCACCCCCTTTACCTAGTGTAAGCCATCTCTTCTCAGATGTGGAATGCAGTCCATAGACCAGACAGATAACAGAAGGGGACACTCTTATTCCTATGAAATCAATGAAATCCCTGCCCCCTTTGACAAGCTTTTCAGGTTTTTCCCTTATCTTAATTGAAGATTGTCCCTCTCTGCAATCTACCTGGGCACCTCCCTTCTGCTTTGGCTGAACAGTGTTACATCAGTAAAAGGGGTAGGAGGGGGACACTATGTCATTGAATTACTCTTGAACTACAACTCTGACAGAATTGAAATAACACTCTCCAAAGTCCAAATACTATGATGATTAATTAGAGCTGCTTTTATTATGAAACATTACTATCCCTTTAAAATAATTTTGATTGTATATACAGTACCATGCAAGAGTCTTAGGCAGGTGTGAAAAAATGCTGTATAGTAAGAATGCTTTCAAAAATAGACATGTTAATAGTTTATATTTATCAAATAACAAAATGATAGTGAGTGAACAGAAGAAAAATCTAAATCAAATCAATATTTGGTATGACCAACCTTTGCATCAACAGCATCAATTCTTCTAGGTACACTTGCACAAGGTCAGGGATTTTGTAAGCATATAGTCAGGTGTATGATTAAACAATTATACCAAACTAATGATTATCAATTTAATATGTGGATTGAAAGACAATCATTAACTGAAACAGAAACAGCTGTGTAGGAGGAATAAAACTTGGTAATGAACAGCCAAACTCAGCTAACAAGATGAGATTGCTGAAGACAGTCTAATGTCAAAAGTCATATACTATGGCAAGACTGAGCACAGCAACGAGACACAAGGTAGTTATACTGCATTAGCAAGGACTCTCTCGGGTGGAAATTTCAAGGCAGACAGGGGTTTCCAGATGTGCTGTTCAAGCTCTTTTGAAGAAGCTCTTTTGAAGCAGCAGATGAAAGACACATCATGCTTACTTCCCTTCGCAATCTGAAGATGTCCAGCAGTGGCATCAGCTCAGAATTGGCAGAAAACAGTAGGATCATGGTACATCCTTCTACTGTTCTGAGAAGTCTGGTCAGAACAGGTCTTCATGGAAGACTTGCAGCCAATAAGCCATACCTCCGAAGTGGAAACAAGGCCAAGTGATTCAACTATTCAATTAAACACAGGAACTGGGGTGCAGAAAAACAGCAGCAGGTGATCTGGACTGATGAATCGAAATCTGAAATATTTGGCTGTACCAGAAGGCAGTTTATTCGCCGAAGGGCTGGAGAGCGTTACAAGAATGAGTGTCTGCAGGCAACAGTGAGGCATGGTGGAGGTTCTTTGCATCTTTTGGACTGCACTTCTTCATATGGATTTGGTCAGAATTAATGGGCCCCTCAATGCTGAGAAGTAATACCATCAGGGAGGCATCTGATCGGCCCCAAATCTATTCTGCAACATGAAGACCCTAAACATACAGCCAAAGTCATTAAGAACTATCTTCAGCATAAAGTAGAACAAGGAGTCCTGGAAATGATGGAATGCACCCACAGCGCCCTGATCTCAACATCATCGACTCTGTCTGGGATTACATGAAGAGAGAGAAGCGACTGAGGCTAAATGCACAGAAGAACTGTGATTAGTTCTCCAAGATGTTTGGAACAACCTACCTGCTGAGTTCCTTACAAACTGTGTGCAAGTGTACCTAGAAGAATTGATGCTGTTTTGAAGGCAAAGGGTGGTCACACCAAATATTGATTTCATTTAGATTTTTCTTCTGTTTGCTCACTATCATTTTGTTAAGTGATACAAATAAACTATTATCATGTCTATTTTTGAAAGTATTCTACTAACCAGCATTTTTCTCATCTGCCTAAGACTTTTACACAGTACTGTATATGTCTATATATATAGATATATATAAAAATATGTGTACGTGTATGTGCTCATTGGGAACCTCTCTAGCATTGAATGGGTTAAAATCTCAATTTCAATAAGTAAGGATTTTTAATTCTCCCTGGTTTAAATCACTCCATCGCTCCATAGACGTGTTTTATTTCCAAAAAGCATGATTTTTCTTACATTTCTGTTGTAGCATATTCGGGTGCTCTCATCCGTGTCCCATCCTTCAGGCGCTGGCAGAATTCCTCGTTAATTTGTACTCCAGGGTAAGGGGAAGCTCCTGATATAAAAACATATGAGATGGCATCAAACCCTCTTATATACAGTCATTGGGTCAAATGTATAATGTAGAACAGTGTTTCTAAACTCCAGTCCTCAGGACTCACTAACAGGCCAGGATTTGATGATTTCCTTGTTAGAGCACATGTGAGTTAATCAATGTGAATGAGCCTCTGATCACCACACCTATGCTCTAGCAGAGAAATCCCTAAGTCCTGGCCTGTTAGTGGGTCCTGAGGACAGGAGTTGAGACACACTGATGTAGAGCAATTCTTATAGATTTCTCGGCCACCACAGCCCAATTTTTCCTGGCTTATTAAACACCTACATTTGAGACACTTTACAACTTTACTCAAAATGGAGAACTTTATTTCAGTGGATAGATTCCCACTTAATGTATATCCTCATAATTGTGAAAATATTGACTCTTTGGAGATATGCACTAAGGCAGTGCTTCTCAACTCCAGTCCTCAGGACCCACTGACAGGCCAGGATTTGATGATTTCCTTGTTAGAGCACAGGTGAGTTAATCAATGTGAATGAGCCTCTGATCACCACACCTGTGCTCTAGCAGAGAAATCCCTAAGTCCTGGCCTGTTAGTAGGTCCTGAGGGCAGGAGTTGAGAAACACTACACTAAGGCATGATAAAGAGGTTATAACATGGAGATAACTTCTCCAGAGATTTCTCTTCTCCAGTTCCTAATGTATTCTGTAGAGCCTATGGACTAAGATCTCCAGTGCTGGAGAAATCTTACCTCTTTGGCTGCATAGAATAACATAGGAAGTGGAGAAGTGATATCACTGGAGATGTTATCTCTACTCACCTCTTTATCACTCATTAGTGAATAAACCCCTTTACCCCTTTAAGGGATCCCTCTCGTCCTTAAAAGGTGAAACTCACACTTGGATTTTATCTGTTAACTCACCAAGTGAGAAGATCTCCCACAGTAATACCCCAAACGACCAGACGTCACTCTGAGTAGTATAGACCTTATCGAAAATGCTCTCTGGTGCCATCCACTTTAGGGGCAGACGAGCCTGTAAAGAAACAGAGTACTTATAAATATAAAGTAAAATAGGCTCCCATGAAGGACATTGGGGTAAATGTAGCCACCAGTGGCTTCAATTAGGGGATTTGTAGTAGAACATATAATTGATTTAGTGAATATGGGCACACAGAATCTGTTCTCAATAAAAGGGCAGTAAAGGTTATGTAGGAAGTACCCTTATTACTAAAGGACGTTGTCTAACATCTATGGTATGGTAACGGAATTCATGGGGTTAAAATCCCGCCTTTACATAATGGAAATTTTTATCTTTCCCCTATGGTGGAATTGGTCTGTACAAGAATACTTCATTTTCTTCTTAACCCTTAGAGTGCCAGCTTTGCATTCCCCACCGGCACTCAAAGGGTTAATACATCAGCCTCAATTGGGAATGGCAGATAAGACTATATGGAAACAATTATGTAGATATCCCTTTAACCCTTTGAGAGCCAGAGTGTTACGGAACGCATTGCTTTCCAATGCATTCCGTACCACTCTGGCACTGAAAGGGTTAAACCCTTCAGCGCCTGAGAGTTATCCAATGCATGGCAACGCAGTGCGCTATCTCTCTGGCCCTCTAAGGGTTAAGCCCTTATATGATAAAGACTTTTCCAGCGTATTGTTTCCCAATGCAATAGTGATGTCACTGACGTTCAGTTGGCTAAATCTGATACAAATGTTCTGTTCCAGTTCTGGATACACATAATACTCAATAGATGAAGTTTAGCATTCTGAGTAATGATCCCTAAAATGCTTTTTTTTATACAGTACATAGTGTATTTCTAATTCTAAATGACATATACATCTGTAACTTATTCACCCTTATCTCATGTAAACTTGCCAGAGTGACTGTGTCTGTGAACCTTAATACCCTGAGGTTGGATAGCTGTAAGAAGATTGATGTTTTGTTCCTACAATCACATTATTACAGATCATTATATCCTGATCATCATAGAAGATGTAACATTACTGAGTCCTTAGAAGTTATTAACTCTCTGAGTGCCAGAGGGGCGAGCAAAGCATTGCTTTTGAAGAAGCACTAAGCTTTTTTATTATGAAAACTTATATGTCATAGGGCATTCCCTGTTGGCAAAATTAAGGGTACTATCACGACTGGAAGAAGTTTTAATCAAAACTATTAACTGTTGAACATGTCAGTAAGAGAGTAAAAGCATCATTACTTACTGAAAGTTCAAACTGTCAGGAAGTGACACAGCAGTTTCAATACAGGACTGTTGTCCATGACGCATCTCTCCCATAGAATGTAACAGAAAAACTAACTGAAATCTGACCATTTAAGGAATCAGCAATAATTACAAAATGGTGCAATTAAGGCTTTTGTGATCTTCATACCTGTGAGTAGGTGAACTAATCAGAATGAATAATCCACTAATTACATACCTGTGCTCAGGCAAGGAAATCCCTAAATCTACACAATTAGGGGTATTTGAGTACAGAGTTTGAGAAACTCTGCCATACAGTACCAACATGGTATATACAATGTATAGATAAAGTAAAGGTACTTGGTATAGAAAAAATATTGGTTTCTTAGTAACATGCACTGTATATTGGCTTTTCTTTCTTTCTTTCTTTCTTTCTTTCTTTCTTTCTTTCTTTCTTTCTTTCTTTCTTTCTTTCTTTCTTTCTCTCTCTAAATATATATATATATTTATGTATATAACATTGAAATCAAAACCTTGTGTCACCCAGTGACATCTAACAATGAGAGTGAAGATGTTATAATGATGGAAATGTACATATCTGCTGGCACAGCTCATTTCGTACAATTGTTCCCATTTCATTTTCCTGCACTTCTGGGTATGTGTTAGAGCAGGTATGTGAAATATGTGTTCCTGGGGCTGCGTGTGACCCTCCAGCTAATAATCTGTGGTCTGCAACAGCATTTCTCATTTTAGTTACAGTTCAGCACGTCTGGTCAAAATTCCAATTGCTGTAGCTTTCTACTGCAGGGCTACTGATCCTTTGGTTCACAAGCGCTTGGCTGCTTGGGATAATGGGAATTGGTTCACTTTTAAAACATCGCATTTAAAATATCATGTGGCTAAACTCAGCATTAAGCATGTCGTGTGATGAAAAGGGCAGCATGAGAATCTCGCCCTGCATAACAGAGCGAGATTCTCATGTCGCATTCAGTGGTGTCCGTAGACATTTTTCCGGGGAGGGGGGGGCAAAGCCATAATATGACCCCCAGGCCAGCCCATCTAGCCCCTTTATTTATATGGAGGGGGGTAATTGCAGGGGGGGCAAGTGCCCCCCTTGTCCCCCCTCCGGACACCCATGGTCGCATCCTTAAACGGAGCTTCAACTCAAGGAACCTAAGGAACGACAAGCAACATTGGACATTACAATTGTATCATGGTTAACCCTTTCAGTGCCAGAGAGGTGCCCAATCATTGGGAACCTCTCTGGCGCTCAAAGGGTTAAGCTACATATCACACAAACATAGCTAGGATTTTTAGTCCTTTGCTCAATATGTACTTTAAACATTTGAGTGCCAGAGAGGTTCCCAATGATTGGGAAAGAGCAGAAGTGTGCAGAGTTTCAGTTGAAACTCCCCAGATGTGGAGAATCAGCCTCTGCCCCAGAGACCTGGAACTGGGGAGTCAAAACCAGAGTCTCTGGGGCAAATTCAGAGAGGTTAACTGAGGGACACATACACACAACCCATTTAACCCTTTAAGTGCCAGAGAGGTATTCAAGGAAATGCCTTGGAAATATATGTGGCACTCATAGATTTAAAGGGAAGGTTTAGTTACTTTAACTTGCAGTCCAACAACAAATGGTGAGTATCACGTTGCCAGCCCCAGAGATCTGTCCCAGATAATGGAAAAGTGACAGAGCACAGCCCACGATACTTACACTTCCTTTCCTGACGTAGTCTGGGTCCTTGTAAATATCTCTGGCCAGACCAAAGTCACAGATCTTTACAACATTGTTCTCAGACAACAGGATGTTCCTGGCTGCCAAGTCTCTGTGAATACACTAAATAAACCACACACTTGTGTTAGTTTGTCACTGGTACAGAAGAACCTTTTATTATGATGTTTTCTTTCACAAGTGAGTATAAAGTGAAATGCAGGAAAGATTTTCAGGAATAAATAATCCCATAATTATAAGTCATATTCAGGGCCGGATTTCCCAATAGGCAGATAGGCAACTGCCTAGATCTCTATATTTTGTGGGGTGTCTCAGCTGTGCTGGCCACATCCACATTCTGAATTGTGTGTGTGTGTGTGTGTGGCCAAAGCAATCTCCATATCCCTGAACCAGTTTACAGGCTATTATTTAACCTCTTGGATGCTAGTGAGCAACCAAGGGGTTAACCCTTTGAGCGGCAGAGGGGTACGCAATGCATTGCAGGGTAATGTGTTGCGCACCCCTCTGGCTTGTTATAGGCTAAGGCATTTTCCATGTCAGGAAACACTGGATGGGACTGGGGGTGGGGCCATGTGAGGCATGGGGGTGTGCCCATGGGAGGAGCTAAAGGCACCTATGGTGCCTTGCCTAGGGGAGCCTGAGATGTAAATACAGTCGTGGTTATATTTATGATCATAGCAAGTATGCATATTACAGCTATTGATTAAATAAAGACGAAATACATTTTAATGGAGAACTATCACCTTCAAATGATATTCCCCACTTACCTTAATATGATGAGAAAATCCTAATGGCCCTTTTTAATTTTGCCCTTGTGACTTTTTTCTTGGGACAAAATCTTCAGTTCGTTAGACTGTCATATCTATGGAGGCAGACATGACAGTTGCTAGTAGTTTTTCACACATTAAGCAGGCAGATGCATAAGCCTACTTAACACTTTAATGACCAGAGGGATGTGCAACCCATTGCGAAGCAATGCATTGCAGAGCCCCAGGTCAATAAAGAGTTAAGATCGACATGAAAAGAAAGCAGAGTTTGAGGTTCTGTAGGCCTGCAAGCAACTGTCATGTCTGCCTCCTTTGACATAACATCCAAAGTCACAAGGGCAATATTTCTTTAATATTACTGTTTATGGTTCCAAAATAAATAATTCATTATAGGCATCAGGTATCAAATATAGTTTTTTGGGGGCTTTTTTTGTTCACCTTTACGTCATTTCTCCTCAGAAAGGACAATAGGGTTCAACACTGTGAGAATTCAGTAGAGATAAGTTCAATAGCTCTAAGTCCCACCCATGGCTCTGAATACTTTCTATGCCTCATGCACAGAAGCAGAAGTAGATTGCTAAAAAATGTTAAATGTACACTTTGAATTCCCACTCATTTAACCCTTTGAGCGTCAGAGAGGTGTGCAACACATTGTTCCTCAAAGTGCTGCTCATCCCTGTGACACTCAAAGGCTCAGATTTTGATTTTAATCAATAGAATGCTAGAGAACTGACACATTTAAATCAATGTGATTTGTTTTTTAATTTGCTTCCTGTAGTGCGGTTGGCTTGTCCCACAATTTCTCCCTTAACCTTGTGTTCATGGTCCTTGACTTTTGGTTTAACCCTTTCAGTGCCAGAGGGGCACACAATGATTGTAGAGCAATGTCTTTTGTATTTCTCTTGCACTCGAATGGTTAAGGATCTGGTAGTGGCCCATGCAGCGGAGCAGATGCAGGAAGGTCATACAACTAGATAGTGGCACTACACTGACTCCTTACAGATCAGCTGTATTAACCCTTAGAGTGCCAGAGAGGTACACAACTCATTGCTCCACAATAACTTGTATACCCCTCTGGCACTCAAAGGGTTAAAGAAGCAGTAAACTTTTTTTTAATTTAAAAAAATGTATACTGTAGGGCATTTCCTATTGAGTAAAATAAGGGTACTCCCACTACTGAGAGATACATATTTCTGGAGTTATTACAGTTTAAACCTGTGTTTTTTAAAATTAGCAGTGCCCTCTAGTGGTCAAATTCAAATTAGTTATTCTGTTACATTCTAGTAGAGAGGAAAGTCAGTGACATACAGTTCTCCACAGAATGTGACAGAAACTGCCTAGTCACTTCCTGTCAGTTAGAATTATCAGGAAGTAAACACACAGTAAATTCACTTACTGATATTTGAACTTTTATAACTTTTGGATAAAACAACTGACAGCAGTGAGAGCATCCTTGTTTTACACAGCAGGAAAGGCTCAATAACACAGATTTTCATAAAATGTTTACTGCTTCTTTAAACACATCTACCATGTTAACAAGTTACTTCCATATTCTTACAAATATTGGTCCATACATATAAAAGGAAACTGGAGTTATTCTGAAGTAATCCAACAGCTTTGTAGAGGACAAATACAAATTCCAGTTAAATTAAACTGGGCTTTTAACCCATTGAATGCTAGAGAGGTCAAGATGTATCTGGCATTCAAGGGGTTAAAAAAAGCTGTATTCAAGTTTCTTTGTCTCCTATGGTGCAGTTGTTTTACTCCAAAATAACTCCAGTTTGCTTTCATAAATATGTACTATTGTTCCTCTTTAAAGGGATAGTAATACTTAAAATGTAAAAAAAAATATGTTGTAGTGTTTATCCCCCTGAGTAAAACAAGGGCACTCCCACTGCTGAAAGGCGTTTCATTCAAAAGTTATTCATTTTCAAAGATTAATTTTTTAGGTGCAATATCACAGTGACCTAAAATTGTACAGTGGCGCTGTTTGCTACACCATCCTATGGAGATTTATGGTCCCGGGACCAGAGCTGTCCATAGGATTGTGTAGCAACAGCGCCACTCCACAATTTCAGGCCACTGTGATATTGCACCTAAAAAATTCAACTTTGAAAATTAATAACTTTTGAATGAGACACCTTTCAGCAGTGGGAGTACTCTTGATTTACTCAGGGGGATAAACCCTACAATATATTTTTTTTACATTTTAAGTATTACTATCCCTTTAAAGTGATAGAACCCCTTTTATACTACTTCACATATTATGCAATTGGGACACTATGTAAAGAGAATTTACCTATACTCTTTATTATTTATTTCATCATCACCTAATTTTTTGTACACTATTATGTCTCTGACCCCTGGGAGAAGAATAGTTTGCATTTATAGGTCCATATGCATAAAACAAGAAAAGAGGAACCGTCCTTAGTCAAATCCACTACAACATGGGGAGAAATCTGTTTTTTCTCTCGTGTCTGAACAGGCATTCAGAGTAAGTCTATGATAGTTTTGTGTAACTGATCTTTTAATGGGTGTTAATTACAATCAAATTAACAGATGTAAAAAAAAAACATGGAAAAAGGTTTTCATGCCAATGTGTACCAAAACAGTCACTTTCTAGCAAATTCAAGATTTTTCAAAATCCTGTTCATGTGAATTGCAAAACATTTTTGCACAAGTATTGTCATCCGTTAGTAAAGCTCACTTATAATTTATTTGCTTACTGTACTTTTAGTTAAATTAATGGAACTACAAAGTTTTGGTGAATGTTTCCCATTACAGACACAGAAAACATCTGTAACAGTAACAATTTGGCAAATGCATTCAATATACAGTTGAATAACAAGTCGTTTATCATTATCATTGTTTGTAAATCACTTGTTGACTACAACATGTGGAAAATCATTGTTTGTAAATCTCTTGTTGACAAGAACATGTGGTCAATTCTGTTAAAAAAATACACCAAAACAAGAAAGCATTAATCATACTCATATCCTAAAGAAACATTTGCTCTTTGGCCACTAGATGTCACTGTTTCCCACTCAGTATATAGACTATGCCAAAGTTTTTACAAACTACCCAGCATTAAAGGAAAAAAAAAAAAGAAAGATCTTTATAGTCCATTTACATAGCTCTCAACTTTTCCAATAGACAATCAGGGACACCTTTGTTTTAAGTGGTGTTTCTTGTGGCATGGCTAGTGGGCAGGTCATTGCTGAGAATTTTTAGATTATTTCATGACCTTTTGACAGATCTTAATATAACGGATCAAATGATTTAGAACAAGGCCAAAATAATTTATTTACACAGACAAATTTATAAACACACATACTGCTGTTTAACCCTTTAAGAACTAGAGGGTCATCCAATGCATTACTATGCATTACAGCCCCACTGGTCCTTAAAAGGTTAAACAAATATTAGCTTGAGTTTAATTGCTTTGGGAAAAAAGTGATACACTTACACATACACTAAACATTCTAATCTAAAAAGAGGGACATGAAGGTAGGAAGAGGGATTTGGGTCTGAAAATACCGGCTGAGGCATTCCCTCCATAGACTTAACATTGGAAGGAAGCCAATTTTTTACCGGCCTCCCGGTAAAATATCGGCTGGGTGGCAACCCTATCTGAAATAGGGACTGTCCCTACTAATGAGGGACAGTTATAGATGAGTTTCCCTCACAATAACTACTAGAATAACAATTGTGCTGCATTAGGGACTTTTCCCAGCATCCTCTGCTGCCAGACAAGGCATTTAAGGATAGGGAAACCCATATAACACAGGCCCAGACAGAATGAATTAGTGCATTAGACTGAAAAACTGTATGGACTTCTTATCCAAACTAATTGACTGGAAAAAATCCCCAAAACAGCATGAAAAGGTTATTTGGGGTAACTGTTTTGCAAAATATGCATCACTGGATGTAAATTAATTACATTTGGCCTTCAAAAAACACTGGCTCATATTTATAAAGAAAGGTGGATCCATTCTATAGCAAAACACCAGCACATGGGTACAATTAACCCCTTGAGTCCCAGAAAGGTATCCAATGCATTGCTTTGCAATACGTTGGATACCTCTCTGCCACAATCACTGAATTCCTATTGATTTAAACTGACCTTTTTAACCAATTCAATGCTATAGAGGTCTCCAACACATTGCAGTGGAGACTTTGCTAGCATTTATCCTCTTTATCACACCTTAGTGCATAACCCCCTATGTATTTCTGTAAATAGGATAAACTTGTAAATCCGGCAGTCATGACTTACAGGGACAGATGAATAAAAGTAGCACTGACATATCTGTATCTACTTTCACACAAAAATCCAGTGCACAATTGTATGACGGTATGTGTACATGAAACCCCTTCTCTGTGCCAAATAAGCCAAGAGCATTTAATGGCATAATTTCTAGGTGTAGCTACAGTATGAATTTCGTTGCTGTCAAGGTATAAAAACATATTCATTTTGTGGGCATTTTAAGATATCGTCTATGCACCCAACTTGTCTGCCGCTGTCTCCTTAGTATAACCTTAGGCTATCTTTGCGTTCATACCTCTAATCTTTTTTCATTTGTCTTATTGGGGTTAACATGTTTGGAATATTTTGAACTGAGAGGTGTGTTGATATTTAACATCTTGTGGTACGGTGAGTGGTATTGGAAATATATTTATGACCACCATCCTACCAGCATCGTGTTGACCACAATTAAGATTTGAGATATAACTGGTCTTTTTTGGATTTATGGTGTTCTGTACACTACATAATAAGAAATGTTCCTGTGTTGTGTGGTGTAATACGCAATAGGATCAGTCACTTAAAGGGATAGTAATACTTCATTTTATCTTTATTTTATTTTGTAGGCATTAAAAAAACATGAAGAATTATATCTCTCAAACCTTTATGGTTTGAGAGATATTCACAAGCAAAGTTTCCCCTCCCACCCCTTTTACCTAGTGTAAGCCATCTCTTCTCAGATGTGGAATCCAGTCCATAGACCAGACAAATAAAAGAAGGGGACAATCTTCTTCCTATGAGAACAATGAAAGCCCTGCCCCCCTTGACAAGTTTTTCAGGTTTTTCCCTTATCTTAATTGAAGATTGTCCCTCTCTGCAATCTGCCTGGGCACCTCCCTTCTGCTCTGTCTGAGCAGTGTTACATCAGTAAAAGGGGCGGGAGGGGGATACTTTGTCATTGAATTACTCATGAACTACAACTCTGACAGAATTGAAATAACACTCTCCAAAGTCCAAATACTATGATGATTAATTAGAGCTGCTTTTATTATGAAATATTACTATCCCTTTAACATTTTTTGTTCTGAAGGATCAGAGGCAAATAAATACATATTGCTTTTATATGATTGTTTTGTTTATTGTACCTATACCTGTAAAGATATTGTGGTATCTTGTGTTCGATATTTCTAGAAATGTTTTTTATAATTTTCTTTTTAATAAAACTACAGAATTTTGTGGCAAATTTGAGATTACTAGTATTTTTTCTTTCTGAGCGCTAGGATTTTTTGTATAAGAACTGATTCTTGTTTTTGTGTAACTTTACCTTTCTGGATGATAGAAACTCCATGCCTCGTGCCACCTGAAAGCTGTAGCAGATCAGATCTTCCATAGTTAGAGGACTCTGCCATAAGTCTTTCACTGTAGGAGTACAAGTACATGACAGGAGGAGTGAATATCCAACCACAAACCAATGTAATACTATACCAACATGGAACAGTAGATATTACACTACTGGAGAAATCAGGAAATACTGCTCTAGGATAGAGAACCTCAGCAGAATGACAGTGAATTAGACAGCAAGGAAAACATTGGGGCATATGTACTAGCTTAGTAAATGTGGAGAAAAGCAGTTGTGTTCAAAGTATCAAAGAAAAAAAATCCCCCACGTACCAAGAAGTGTATGCAATTATGGTGCAAACCAAGTTTACCATAGGGAATATGGAAACTTCTCTGTCATGAAGTGGGTTAAAAGCAACATTTAATTCAATGGGATTTTTCAGAATTTGATTTTATCCAATGGTGTGATTGGTTTGTGCCATAAATGCAACCATTTTGCTTCATACATGAGCTTCTCTCTGAATTTTACTTTTATCCATACAGTGCGACTGTACTGTTCCCCATGTGCATGGTACATTGCCTCAGGATGTTCATTAGTGCTGTGCACAAGGATCAGCTCTAGCAGTGAACATTATCTCTTGCCTAATTGGAGGTATAAAGTGGCACATTCACCTCCCTAGCCATTAAAACTACCATGTAAAAACACAAAGTGATAGGGATGACGAACCACGCTAGAAGCTGATTGGCTGGGAGGTGCGTAAGCACTTCCCAGTCAATTGGAGGCTGCCAATTTATTTTGAACCGAGAATGGCATATAAAAGCCAGTCTCAGTTCAAAATCCTGGCAATCTGACTCAGTCAACGGCCCGAGAGGTGGCAAGGGAGGTCTGTGCATGTCAAAATGCCTTCTGCCGCCAATGGAGATGGAGGTGGAGGCAAAAGGGGGTGAGCAATTGCACAATTAAATATTACTGAGCAATTCTGAAAACATTTCATTTTTCATTTACAGAGGAAATTAAGATGCCATGCCTACGGCACTCAAAGGGTTAACGGTCACATATGTTGGGGGCTTCATTTCTTATTTGCACTGACAGAACTAATGTTTTTTTTTTTTTAAACAAGAAAGAAGACTGAAGAAAAACGATTAATGAAGAAGATGGACAGTGGATGACAGGTATGTGTTACATATCTGACTATTTTGAGCTTGCTTTTTTCCTTTGATGTCCCCTAAATCTGCGCTATTTAGCGTGAGTTGTGGGAACAAAAACCAACAACGAGTATTTGGCTTAAACTCTCATTGTTCCATGTACGTCACCAGTCATAGAATAGATAAGGTACATGTGTGGGGTTTTTAGGCGTTATTGTTTATACTATTACCGCTGGTTTTACCTGTGGTAATAGTATCGAGCACTTATTATTTTGTAAGTCTAGGTATGAGCATACAGCATTCTATGAAGTTAATTTGATCTGATTTCAAAAATGTTTATGCCACCATACGCTTGAGTAAGCACTTTTGGAGGGGAAATAAGGTGAGGTTATTACTTAACCCATTGGATACTAGAGAGATCTTTAAAGCATTGCAAACAATGATGCTAGTGTACTACAGAAAAGTAATACAATTCTGCAGCAGGCAAACTGCACCTTAGGAACAAATAAACATTCCCAAAATGTCATTGATTTAAATGTGGCTTTGAACCCCTTAAATTGTAGACAGGTCTCCAATAAGAAGCAATGTGATGGTGAATTCTCTGGCATTCAAGAGGTTAAAAGACTTATTTAAATGTATAGTACTTTATTAATGCTGTAGTTTTGAATTAAAATGGCGCCAGGGCCTCCAGAATGATGAACAAAAATAACTTTTCTTGATAAATCCAGCACTGAGTAGCTTGCCTATGACACACCTTAATGGCCTTGCAATTTTTTAAAAATATACAGATACAGCTTATTCAGCTAGTGCCCCCCCTTCTCCCTTTAAACCAAACACTGAGGAGTAAAAGTTAGCCCTACTGAAGGTAGTTTGTAGGAACAACCAGAAGGGTTGACTGGGATTTGAGCAACTGACGTCATCAGAGCAGAATAAATTGAGGAGAAAGACTTTTCCTGTTGCCATAGCAACATAGGAAGTGTGTGTGTGTGTGTTTGTGTGTGTGTGTGTGTAGTAATGTTATAACCATGCATGGGAACTCTCAGGTTTGACCCAGAGACTCAGGCTTTTTACCCGAATCTCAGGATCTCGGGTGAAGCGCCATATTCTCAGGATGCGAGAGTCCAATGCTACCTATTATATATTCTGCTTCAGTTAATTGCTTCTTTAATGTCTAAATTGGTGTCACTTGTACCAGGAAGGCAGAGGGAGAGGTCTTACTTGTCTTGTGTGTTCATGCAGTGACATTTAATCTGTTATACAGTAATGGTTCTTTGTGTACTGACTGGAGCATTTCAGGGGGATATTGCAGAGAATATACATAATGGAAACCTTAAATGTTAATATTTACAAGATCCCAGGGTCAGATAATTTTGAAAGTTCCCATGTATAATAATAACAGCAGCATTTGATATTTATTAATATTAGTGTATGATTCACACTATAATCTGGATGCCTATTAACCCTCTTTATGATGGAAAGCTGTTTGCTAGACCCCCTTGAGACCTGACCTTTGCAGAGGAAAAGCTTACGTCAGTACATTGTGTATTTTCTTACGTTCTGGGACTCGCTGGTTCTTGGTCATTAGAAGCCGGCCGAAAATAACTCCTTCGCTAACTCCTTCCCTTCTGTCAGCTATTACCGCTTCCACCATTGACCGAACCTGACTGCGAGCTCGCGGGGATCTCTCCTGTGATAGGTTTAAAAATTGGTCAGAATAGGACAGACCTGTTGTTAATATAGAAGGATATTATTAACCCTTTGAGGGTAGGGGTGTTGCCAACCTATTGGTTTGCACTCTGACACTCAAAGGGTTAAAAGTTTGACCATCGCTTTTACACATAAATGTGTGTGTGAGTGTGAAGCAATTAAACATTGCAGCCTGATTTTATGTGAATTTTAACCATTTAAGGACCACAGAGCAGTTTAACACATTGAGAGGCAAGACACTGCACACCCCTTTTCCCATTAAAGTTTAACCCTTTGAGTGCCAGAAGGGTACACAATGCACTGCTTTGCAATGTGTTGCATACCCCTCTGGCACTCAAACGGTTTATATCCATTTCCCTGTTTACTAAGGAGAATAAAAGCCCCTGCTATGTGTAAAAAAAGGTAGCGAATGAGAACAATTCCTATAATATACAAGGCAAGAATGTTTGTCTGATGCAGTCATGTGCAGTAGAGACTGCCTGAACACACAGAATGCTGGGAGATATAGGAATGCTGGGAGAATTCTGTGCGTTCGGGCAATCTCTACTGCGCAGTACACATAGCAGGACCGGGCTCTTTACCTCACCAGACCTTGGCCCCTGTACACGGGCTTTTACACTAGTTTACACATATTTTATATTTTGTGGGATTTTGTTAATGGAATCGCACTTGAACATATTTTTTCATTTTAATTTTGGTTTCTCAAAACTTGTAATCCCATTTATACCATGTGTAAGAGGTTTTTTTACTCATAAGCTGTTTATTAGACATATTATTCCCTTGATTGTTTCCACTCGGTGAACTACATCTAGAAATTCTTGATTACTTTTTAGAAAATATAACATTTTTACATGACCATTTCAGTGCATAGCTATTTCTCCAACTTATTAAATAAGGGAGATTGTGTCATTTTGGCCTGGATTCCATTGCAGTTGATCATTTTATCAAGGTTTTTTTTGATTTCTCCATAGACTTCACTGGGAATCAGTAGATAATGCCAGTGAAGATACTCATCAACTGCAATGGAATCCAGGCCATTGTTTGGGATACACATGTAATGTAATACATGTACATGTATAGACATGTAATACCAAGACAAATACTTTGTTTTTTCTAGTGAATAAGATAAAATATATTATTATCATCAGCGTAAAAAATGAAATGGTTTCAAAATAAAATGCTGATGAAAATATTTCTGTTAGACTGAAATATTAATCATTAACTCTTTGGGTGCTTGAATGGTGTCTGATGCATTGGTTCACAATGTACTGGATGCCCCTGTTGAACCCAAAGGGTTAAATATGCTCCCATTGTTTTAGCCTCAAAGTCCTGTGAGTGCCTTAGTGCTTTTCTGCATAATATATTCTACACAGATAACTAGGCATGCAGATATAGCAAGGCCTATAACAACCTTTTTGTTTGATTTGATTGGTGCAGATGTTCACATAATTATACTGTGTGGTTTATGTTCTGTTTGAAATGCAGCTATGGGCTCACACAGTGTAACCAAGCTATTAACAACAGACATCTGAATCGCCATACAGAGTGAGACTATTCAGGGGTACACAGTACACTGGACCACTATTCACTGTAAGGTGAGCAGGAGTGTGCGACCCAGACCTGTAAGAGATATCAGAGCAATTAAATCTTGGCAGGTTTGCATGGTGTGCTTGTTATGAAACAGTTCTGTTTAGCTCTTTCAGGTCTGGGTTGCTAACCAGTGCACACGTTCGTAGGAACACTGCAGTGGACACCTAATTTGGAGCATGTGGCACAGCATATCCATGAACTGGAACACACAACACTTGCTTCTTTCAACATTCTTCTCATTTCTGCTCCTTGCAGGTTGCAAGAACTTGCAAAAACTGGTACAATAATATTTGCTGTAGTTGTATTTTCAAAAGAACATTAAACTAGGGTTTCCATATCATCCCTTTAAAAGAAAACTAATATGAAAAAAGCCTGATGCAGGGCTCCAGTGGATAATTACTTGGTTGCTATGATTCCCATGTATAAAAGCAGCAAGCATTTTTCATGTGTCCTTTTTTAAAGGAATGAACTAGCAACTCTAATTAAACTAATATAATTTATTGAGAGATGACAATAAGTTACAATAAACTGAAGCCCAAATACCCCAAAAAGAGATGAGCATTATACTGCACCATAAGGGGCAAACAAATTGTACCAATAGAAACAAATACATATTCCCCAAAAATATATCTTAAGAGACATTTCTAGTAAGGTGATCACATATCGCTTTAAATCTGGGGCTCTTATTAAAAACACACATTGAAGGGTTACTGCGCAGTCCTGCAGAAATACCTTTTGTAAGTGTCCTTCATTTAAAGGGATATGTTGTCATCTTAATCTTTAGTATTCAAAGAGTGGTGAAGTTGGTTTCTCTAATATTGCTTCCCTTTTCTTTGTGAATATAGCCCATAAGATGATAAAATCAAGAACTGTATAGCTGAAGTGAGCCATAAGCTTCTGTTTTCACAAGAATCCAATATATATTTGAGACTATAATGAATCTAAATATACTATTGTTAAATAAAAATAATTTGTTTATCAAATTTAACAATAGAGGTTTAATATAAAAAAAATATAAATATTTTTAACCCCTTGAGTGCTTGCGTTGGAGATATCTCTAGCACCCAAGAGGTTAATTGAGATTAGTAAAAGTTCCAAAAATGTTAATATATTAAAATCGAAAATTAAAACTGAGAGATGTTCCAGACCTGCATTTTCTTTCTATAATTGGGGTAAGGAAAAATAATAGTTGTTCTTCTTTAATTACATTTCCCACGCCCATTACAAGGTAATTACCCAATCCATGATTAATAGCAGATGTTACACATTGATCTGGACAATAAACTAGGAAAGATAAATAAATAAATAAGATAGAGTCCAGCGGTGGAAAAGAACTGCCCACGTACCCTGTAAGGAATGAATCCATCCCGTTTGGTTCTCAGATAATTTGAAAGGTTTCCATATTTACAGAATTCCACAATAACCATCAGTGGGCCTAAATAAAAATGAATACAGTTAGTAACTGCAAAATGAGTAACCCTTGGATTACCAGCAATGCATTGGGTACTCCTCTGGCAATCCAAGGGTTAAAGAAACACGGATGCTAATGTACTGTACCTTGTGATAATTACCTCTTTGTTTGTTTAAAGGGATAGTAACACTTCGTTTTAACTTTATTTTATTTTGTAGGCATTAAAAAAACATGAAGAATGATATAAGTCTTATCTCTCAAACCTTTATGGTTTATGAGATATTCACAAGCAAAGTTCCCCTCCCGCCCCTTTTACCTAGTGTAAGCCATCTCTTCTCAAATGTGAGTCTGGTTGTATGACAGGACAGATAACAGAAGGGGACAATTTTCTTTGTATGAAAACAATGAAAGCCCTTCCCCCCTTGACAAGTTTTTCAGCTTTTTCCATTATCTTAATTGAAGATTGTCCCTCTCTGCAGTCTACCTGGGCATCTTCCTTCTGATCTGGTTGAACAGGGGGGGATAATTTGTTTGTGAATATCTCATAAACCATAAAGGTTTCAGAGATAAGACTTATATCATTCTTCATGTTTTTTTAATGCCTACAAAATAAAATAAAGTTAAAATGAAGTATTACTATCCCTTTAACCATTTATGGACCAGAGAGGTGCGCAGCGCATTGCAAAGTTGTTTTGTATATCTCCCTGGTCCTTAACAGGTTAAGTTTATGCACAAAATAAATGAGGAATAATTTTGGGGCGCACTAGCTGAAGTATAGACAACAAATAAAAATTCCTATTGAATTTAATTGGACTTTCAACCCCTCAAATGCTAGCATTCAAGTGGTTAAAAGTCCCTTTTAAAGGGATAGTAAAGTTTCACAACAACAGCAGCTCCAATTAATCTTCATAGTATTTGAGCCATAGAGAGTGTTATTTCAATACTGTCAGATTGGTAGTTCAAGAGTAATTGAATGATAAAGTTTCCCCCTCCCGCCCCTGCTCACCTCAGATGTGGAATCTAGATGCTTGACCAGACAGATAACAGCAAGGGACAATCTTCTTACTGTGAGAACAATGAAAACCCTGCCCCCCTTGACAGGTTTTTCAGGTTTTTCCCCTTATGCTAATTGAAGATTGTCCCTCTTTGTAATCCACCTGGACACAACCTTTCTGTTCTGAGCTAAGCAGTGTTACATCAGTAAAAGGGGCGGGAGGGGGATACTTTATCATTCAACTACTCTTGAACTACAACTCTGACAGTATTGAAATAACACTCTCCATGGCCCAAATACTATGAAGATTAATTGGAGCTGCTTTTATTATGAAACATTACTATCCCTTTAAATCAATGTGAGTTTTCTGCACCCATGGGGTAGTTGGTTTGCCCTAAAATTGCTCCACTTTTACTTTGCATGCACAGCCTCATAGCCTTGTACATGCTCAGCATTATTCCCTCTGTTCATTATCATAATACTATACAAAATATTTTAAATCTCATTTGAAACATTTTTGTTCTCAGCTAAAACATTTTCTTACTTGTGATACTAAGAAAAATAATTGGGTTATGATGAGTTATCATATGCAGTTCTCTTTTATCTCTGCTTATTATTGCAGCTTAAACTCTTTACCTTCAGAAGTCAGAGTTGGCTTTTAACATAAATATGTAAAGAATCCAATATTCATTCCATCAGTTTCTTGAAAGCTTCATCCAAACTGAAATATCCGACACGATCTACAATTACCTATTCTTTTTCTGTTATAATAACACGTTAGTCAGATTCATCAGCTGTTTTATTTTTATGAGCATTGCGCTTATAAATATTTCTCTAAAACAGTGCCTGATCATAGTGCTCCCACTGCTCTACTCAGCCAATGACCATATTGCTAAGAGGATGGGGCAAAGATTAGCCTCCAAGACTGAATTGATCTTACACTGCCATGCCTCTTGAGCGGAGCAGGGGTGTCACCAGTTGTTGTCTGGATCAGCCTATGATCAGTCCATAGGGAGCAGTAGTGAGACATTTCACCCAGCAACACACCCTAATGAATAGGAAGTCAACCGTATAACCACAATCATGTGTGAACAGTAGTACAAACTGGGAGAAACCCATGGACCCCCATGATGTCCAAAAGCTCCATCTCCATGCTGTCACTGGGTTCCTCAGCCCACACGTTGAAGCTGCCCAGCACAGTAGTTCAATGAAACGTCATCAATATAGGAGACCACCTCAGGCAAAGGGTTGAAAGGTTCGAGTCTTGGCCAGTTCCGAATACACATTTCAACTAGGATCCCAACAGTGCAGCCCATGCTGCAACTCCATATGACATCAGGGAGTAATATAGGCATGGAGTAATAAAGCAGGAGAAACCCAAGCAGATGCACCTGCAAACCCTCAGATTCTACCCCAGCCACTGTATCTGGAACTATAGGCAGCATTGGATGCAAAGGTATTATGGTTATTGCTGGTAGGAATTGACTATCCCTCATTCTGCGTATCAATGCAACAGTGCAAGAACCCAGTTCCTTAATATACAACTTCTTCAGGAATGGTTGATAATCCAATCCTGAAGTACACTAAGTACACTAAGCGTAGGATCAAAGTCATTGGAAACAGAGGATCCGGGAATAGTTGACCTGGTACTGGTATTTTCTGCTGGAACAGAGCCTCCTCTTGACAAGCTGCTGGAAGGTTTTAACTGACAGGTTTCCACAAAAGTAGAGTGCGATTATAAAGGAAGGAGCTGCTGAACCAATATTAGGCCATCTGATAAACAAGGCAGGTCGCAGCAGCAGTGGGAGGTAGGATGTCAAAAGTCCACCATTCTACTGCAGTAGATGGACCACTGATAAGCCACATGGTGGTGGAGACAGGCCCAGAGAGGTCAGTCATTTGCCTTTCATTGCATGCCGATATTCTCCCTATCACCTCCTCTGCTTCATTTGGACAGCCCCTGCTCTTGCTATGGCCAGAAAAGCCTAATAGCCCCTGTGAATGCTGCAAGAGATAACATCTGCAGTTTGTCCTAGTTATCCCATCCGTGACAGTTTATAGCAGGACCACAGGACCTCACTGTGTACTCATGAGAATATATAAAATATTTACACTTTATATCTTAACCTTTTCAGTGGTGGAGAGATTTTACCCCTCTGTTACTCAAAGAGGCTGATGAACAAAGAAAACTAAAGAAATTCTGGAGCGAACCAACTATACCATTTGGAACAAATACAAATTCCCCAAATTTCCATTGACTACACTAGGGATTTTAACCTCTTCAGTGATAGAAAGATCTCCACTTCATAATGGCACAATACACTGGAGCCCCTTCTAGCATTCAAGAAGTTAAAAAGCCCCATTTAAATCAAAATAATTTTTTTACTCCCTATCGTGCATTTTGTTTACCCCAGAAATGTAACACACTATATTAAAGTCCTATTAAAAATACATGTATTGCCCCAAGTGTCATCTCTCAAACCTTTATGGCTTGAGAGATGATCGCTCCTAAAGTTGCCCTCTCCCTCCCCCTTCCCCGTAGTCAGTGCTGTAGCTGACTGAAGGGAAACCCGGTCATAGATCATCAGGCGGCTCTGCAGCAGAGCCGCGATCGTGTTAATTAAAAAAAAAAATCTTTCACTAAAACGGTCTTCTACGTGTGCTTGCAAACCAAGCACACGTAGAAGACCATTTCAGTGAAAGTTTTCTTTTTTATTAACGCGATTGCGGCTGTGCTGGAGAACCGCCTGAAAGTCGTAAGACTTGCTTCCTTGCAGTCAGCTAGAACACTGACTACGGGGAAGGGGGAGGGAGAGGGCAACTTTAGGAGTGATCACCTCTCAAGCCATAAAGGTTTGAGAGATGACACTTGGGGCAATACATGTATTTTTAATAGGACTTTAATATAGGGATTAGTAATACTTAAGTATTACTATCCCTTTAAGGAGCTCATTGCTTGCTGTTGTTTTTACACTATGCGAACAGAAGCAGGCATTGCTATGTGGGTGAGTTCTCAACCTTGATAACTAATATATCATTATGTGTTAGTGAATGCTCAGTCTGTTTTTTTTGTATCCCTTTTATCTAACTTTTCTAAGCTATGCTAGGAATGCAGCTTCCATGAACATAATATAAATCTTATGGAAAATAGGAGAGGTGTATGGAGAAGAATTTTTACATTTAAAAAGAACAGGTGCCACATTCTACACTAAGGTCACACTGTATTATGAAAACCTAACCTAATGCAAAAGAAAACAGAGCAGAAACAAGAAGGGTTTGGGGAGTTCGATTGAGTAATTCACACACGTAGCTATTTAATCATGCCTTCCAGCAGCATAACGAACCCAAGACATATTAGATTTAGAAACTAAACAAATGTGGTTAGCAACAATATAATCTTTAATCAGGTTCAGTTTTTACTAGAGTATTATATCCATTCAACTTTTATAAATGCTTTGAAAATAAGTAGAGCAAAGTTTAATGTTCTTTTTAGGGAATTGCAAATTAATCTCTGTAGCTATAGAATGGAGTAATGAATGGGTTCCAGTACTCATGAATTACAGTAATATATATTTTTACATTTGGATTTTATGTGTTCACTTTTTCGAAAATCTGTTTATTTTGAAGCTGAACTTTCATTCGCTTTAAAGTCGCCCTGCTATAATTAAGCAGGTAGCGACTAGCTTTAGAATATATCTATTACCTCTGAAATGTAGGCCATTCTACAGAAATCAATCATTGCAGGAGACCGGAACCCAGGATACAGTGCAGACATCTTGTCTGCATGCCTGCACTGTCAGTCCCGGTCTCCTGTAAGAAGCACTGCAGTGTAAAACATGGTAACCGGAAGGACTGACAGCGCAGGCATGTAGACTGCGCTAACCCGGCCTCAAGTCTCCTACAATGATGGATTTCTTTAGAATGGCCTACATTTCAGAGGTAATAGATATATTCTAAAGCTAGTTGCTACCTTCTTAATTATAGCAGGGCAACTTTATAGTGGATGAAAGTTCCACTTTAATCAATTTAAAAAGTGCAGGTTTTGAAGGGAAATTATTATTGCAAACTGCCTAACAGAAACAGACTATAGTCATCATTTATCAACCATCAAGGACCCTAGTATATATTGTTTTATTTTTCCATGCAATCATTGTCAGAAAAGCTTCTGGTGTTTGTTAAAGAACAATCAGGATTCCTGGTTAGCTTACACCAGCAACGGAAGAACTTAAGTGAATGAATGCATGATTTAGCGCAATAGATGCATAAACATACAACAGAGTTCCATATAGAGCAGCCAAACATGGGTATAAAGAAAACATACATTTTTGTGTTCTCTTCTTTTACTAGAATATTGCAAAATATGCAAATATACTATTGTATTTCTTTGCCAGTATACCTATTCACTCCTTGAAAAACGATACATTACGGAATGCAAGAAACATGCGCAATCACTATTTACAGTGTACTTTTGATGCAAAAATGATTTTCACCAAAATGTTACTGAATTGTGAATGTTTTTTCACAGTTAGCGAGTGTTTGTGCCTTTTTGAATGAATGCGTTTCAAAAAGTGGCATGGCTAAAATATCTTCTCTTTTGTGAGAGTATGAGAGATTGCGTCTAATTCAGCAAAGCAATTAGCACACATTTTTATATGTCTGGCTAACTTTGCCATTAATGTACGCACATTCCCTAACTTTGCCATTAATTTAGGGGAATTTGCTAATTTTTCCAATAATTTAGGGGTATTCACTAACTTTGCTGTTAGTTTAGAAACATGTACTTTTCATCATCAAGGTGTTAGTATGTTTCTTGCATCAAAACCTGAGCAATCACAAATAGTGCATAAATGTATGGCTTTCAAAAAAAAAAAAATAACGAACGTTCCTTTTTCTTGCATTCCACCCAAAGTGATTTAACCAATGTGCAAGTCTTTGCATGGTTTACAAGAGCTATTCTTGGGTCAGAAAGCTGTTTTCGTGAATCAACACTGAACTCAAGAGTTCAGGTCTCTTTTTAAAACCACAGAGACATTTGCGTAATCTTTCATGGACATCTCTCTTCCATTAGTTTTATGGATTGGCTCTGTGTAAGTCTAAGGCTCACTAGTTTCAGCGAATCCCATTGGATAGCTGTTAGCAGCCTCAAAAAGGACTGGACAATGGGGGACCTTGAAATAACTGTCTGCTCCAATTCTTTTAAACCTTGTTTAACCTGAGAGTTGCATTTTAAAGATACATTCACTTGTGGATGAATTTGTGGGTTTATCATTTTGACAGATCAAATCGAAACCAGTAACATAATCACTTTTGAAAACTACAAACATGGTATGCTTTGCGTTTGAGATGCCCCTAGCAGTGTTGGATGCATAAAGCTAATTTGCCTCACATGTCTACTTCATATAGTGTCACTAGTGTTCTCACAAAGCTCATTAAGGTCAGAGGATTTTTTTTCAGGGCAGACACTCACCATTGGACTTGGTGCAAGCCCCTAGCAAATTAACAACATTGAGATGGTTTCCAATATGAATGAGAATCTTTAATTCTGACATTAGGGCCTTGTGCTCGCTGGCAGTGGCTCCCTCTGAAAGACAAAATTAAGCATATATTGCCATTATAATCTAATAATATATCTTAGCAAATACAGAAAGTATCAAGTGATGAGAATGTTTTCTTACAGAGAAAAGCTCTCCAACAAATAAATCATTGATGCTGTAACTCTATACTGCATTTGTAAGAAACTTATTTAAACCTCTTGAATTAATATGCTAGCACTCTAAATAAAATCCACCCCCTCATATACTGATTATATTACATTCAGAGACACATGGGAATGTTGTTTAAAATTGGACCTCATCTTCTAGGCATCTTCCTTTCTGTTGTCCCTGTAGAACCAATCTCATGTAAGTTAAAATATCTTAAATGACTCATCTAAGCAGCGAGTCATCATGAAAATGCTAATCACATGAGCAGCTGTGTTAGAGAACCAGGTGAAACGGGGACTTATAGAAAGCATGTAAGTGTATCTTATTCCTAAGAAATGAATTCTGTACTGTTCAAGCAAATGCTCACCTTTCAACATCTTCACTGCTACTGTCTCGCAGCTGCTGCTCTTACTGATCCCAAAAGCAGAGGCCTCCACAACTTTACCGAAGGCACCATGACCCAGGACTTTCCCTAAAACATAAAGTACAGTGGAAGACACAGTTTTTACTGATGATCACTGTAATACTGAATTACAAAGTAAAAGTTTGAGAGCCTCTATCCTTATATAGTGTTCAAAACTGTATTGATCATTAGACCATATCCCTACTATAGTGTCTTGATGATCTATCAAGATCTATCACCAAACAAGACAAATATATAGAAGACAGGTCTTGTAAAACAGTGTAAAAATTCAATTTAATCACCAATATTCAACAGAATATTCAAGCAGTTTACAAACAAAATATTCTGTATACCACTTAAAGGGCATCTAACATGAGAATAAATGCACAACCCCCCCCTCCAAAAAAAAAATCAAAGTTCACTGAGATCTTGAAATGTATAATATGAATACTCCCAGATGTAGAAATATCAGTAATTAACCCCCTGAGGACTGGAAGATTCTGCAGTAAATTACTGAGCTTTAATGAGTAGTAAATATTTATTTAAAAATAGTAGGTCTTGTCGGCTGAGTAAAACAAGGGAACTGATGTTGCTAGGAGATTCTTGATTCCAAACTCATTAATGTTCAAACTGTGTTTTTTTTTATTAAACTGTTAGAGATTGTTATTCTATTGCATTAATGATTGAGCCACTGGCTACAGTTCCCCATAAAATCATATAGTAACAGCCCCATTGCTTTGTGCCCACATTGCTTTGTGGTAGTTTGAACTGTTATTATTTTAACCCTTTGAGTGCCAGAAAGGTACTAACGGATTGCGAGATAATGTGTTGGATACCTCCTTCCACTCAAAAGGTTAAAGTAAAGCATCTCTCAGCAGTTGGAGTATGATGTTTTATGATAATTATACATTATTGCTTCTTTAATTTGGAATTTTACCCTAGGTATAAGTCACTCTTAATTTATTTAACAAATTGATTTACCTAAGTAGGTGTCCTTCATAAACCAGGCAGTTATAGTTATCTATATCTGTTTGGTATTATATTATTATATATAATATAATATATATAATATATTATATATATTATTTTGTATATAGTGATCTCTACTGAACTTTGCCTTTTGATCACATTTTGTCCAGCAAACAAAAGGCGGCAATAATGATTGTAATAATAATAATGATTGTAATGAACCCTAGTTATTTTTAGATTGAAACAGATTTAACCTGAAACAACTAAAAGTGGACCGAAGGGTGCTCACACAAAGGGGGATTTGGTTGGAACCGACCAGCAATCAGAACACTGAGCAATCAGATACTGGCAATTTCTGCCCCCTCCCCAATACATAGATCAAATCCAGGCAATCTGATCACTCAGTGGAATGACCCAATCTCACAGCCCCAGGAAAGATCTCTGTGGTTTGGTCTGTTGAGGCCACATAAAAGGCGATCTGATTGCCAGGTGATTAAAATGTTCAATCCTGTAGACCAGCAAAATTGACCAATTTGGTCGCCCTGATCTAACAGAGCAGGCCAATACGCAAGATGGTTGTTTTCAAGATTGGATGGTTTTCAGGGACAAAATTATTGTGTGTATCAGCTACTTAAATCGTTCCAGTGAACAAGTTAAATACTCCTTATTATTAAATTATAGCTTCCCTTTAACCTTTATTTTTTGTACTGTTTTTTGATAGTTGCACTTTAACGTAAACAGGATACCAAGAGGAGTAGATAGGAAATTAAAGAGAGATGAGTACTGTCTCACCAAGCCTCAGTCTGTCCCGAGGAAACTCCCACTTGGTCGAGTCATATGGAAGATATTCACACTGCTCCTCTAGAGGGACTTCTCCAGGGTCCATGATGATGGAGAGATAACCAGTCTTTATGTCACTGTGATTGGGCTTTAGATAAAAGCAAAACAAAGGGTATTTACAGGGAAAGCATCACTTATGAAAAAACTATAAATCTTGTACTCAGTTGTTGAACCTCCAGTGGTTAGACAGTACAATTACCATCACCCCCAACTCCCTTGGATGCTAGAGATATCTACCATGCATTGCTTCATGGGGCATCAGAGATGTCTTTAGGATCCAAGGGTTTAATGAAAACCACTTACCCTTTTGATATTGCAGAAGATGAGAATGAGAAGAATCCAAAAGAAAACTGCAATGACCCCAGTTCCTATGAGAATGACAATCTCAACATTGGTCCTGTCATCCGATCCTGGATTAGGAGCAAACAGAGGCATGATCAACTCACCAAACAAACTTTGAGATCCATATTTTCAAAAGAAAAGTGGTGAAATTATGGGGCAAACCAGCTGCATTATAGGGAAGAACTAAAAGGGCTTTTTGCCCCTTGCAGGCTAGAGATGTTTCCAAAGCACTGCTGTACAATGCTTTGGGGACCTCCCTAGCGGTCAAGGGTTAAACCCATTTATATTAATGGGGATTTAGGGAATTGTTATTTGTCCTCTGTAGTGCACTTGGTTTGTTTCAGAATTACAACTTTTTTTCTTTTGAAACTTTGACCCAAAAACAATCCCAGCTGTTAGTAAAGAAATGAGCATCTACTCCTGTCTAATGAAGGAGTTTTCTCAATGGACCTCAGCAGTATAAACCCTAATCCATCTTATTTTCCTAAAACCATTAGTTGTGACTCATTCAGCTAGCGCAAGGGTCTCAAAATGCATTCTTAAAGGGCCAAGGTTCAACCCTTTGGATGCCAGGGAGGTACTGAATGCATTGCGCTGCAATGCGTTCAATACCTCCCTGTCCCTCAAAGGGTTAACCCTTTGAGTGTCAGAGGGCTATGGAACGCATTGCGTTGCAATGTGTCCCGTACCCCCTGGCACTCAAAGGGTTAAGGATATCCTTCAGTTTGCACAAGTATTGCAGCCAAAATGACAGAGCAAATGATTGCAGCCCTTGTGTCCTTTAGGAATGCGGGCTGAAAACCTTGACCCAAAATTTTAAACAAAGGATGCAATTATCAAGATATTATTGGACAGTTAACAGGTACTTACTCCTGGGGTATGCTTGATTTAACATTTGTTAATGCTCAGACTTAACCTAGTGACCTGGTATGAGCTTTTACAACTTGTGAATGGGGCATATTCCAGCTGTGGGAGTATACTTTATTTACTCAGCTTATGAAAATGTTACTTTTACTTTGACATTTGAAAAAAATAAAAAACTAAAACAAAAAAACACCATAAAGGTACCAGTTATCTAAGAAAGATTAAGGATTGGGGAAATGTTATTTAAGTTATTATAATTGTACATTTTTAACTATTTGAGTGCCAATAGGTTGTCTGTCGCATTGCAAAACAATATGTTGAACACTCTGATCAATTAAGTCACAATATGATGTTTATTATTATTATTATTATTATTATTACATACTGCTTGTAACACTTTATTAGCAGTTTAACCCCTTAGATGCTATGGAGATTACTATAACTTATTGCAAAGCAATGCATTGCAGTAGAGACCTCTCCAGCACCTAAGGGGTTAAAAGGTAACTCTTTAAAAGTCTGAGAGAGGGGTGTGCAATGATTTGTATCAAACTGCGTTAGTTCTCCAGTTATTACATTTTCACATGCATTTATGCAATTTTAAGAGAATACCACTTAATTTCCATAAATCCTATCAGAGAGGGTTCAGGTTAGCAAGATTCACGACTCTCATTTTCTGACAGTACCTTCCACAGACACACTGGCCGAGGAGTTCACACAGCCCTTCCCATTGCAGGCTCTGCAGAGATATATCCCAGCATCCTCTTCTCTAACTCGCTGAATGCTCAGAGTCTGGTTTAGTTCTCCAAGGACAATACCTGGTAACATAGTGAGAGTTTTGATCATAGCTCAGATACAATTGATGTGCTGTTCATGTTTTAAGAGAATGTTAATTATTCTCAAATAGTCTAAAAATTGCGCAGAATGAAATAATTGTACTGCAAACTGTGCTTTCATAGCAGCAATGGATCTAGGCCATGGAGAGTGTTATTACAATACTGTCAGAGTTGTAGTTCAAGAGTAACTGATTGATAAAGTATCCCCCTCCCTCCCCTTTTACTGATGTAACACTACTCACCCCAGAGCAGCAAGACTGTCTGGATGGCTCTCAGAGAGGGACAATCTTCAGTGAGCATAAGGAAATACCTGAAAAACCTGTCAAGGGGGGCTGGGTTTTCCTTATGCTCACAGTAAGGAGATTGTCCCTTGCTGTGAGATGTTTGGTCCCAGGACCAGAGTCCACATCTAAGGGGAGGTGGCTTGCACCAGGTAAAAGGGGCGGTAGGGGGATACTTTATCATTCAATTACTCTTGAGCTACAACTCTGACAGTACTGAAATAACACTCTCCATGACCCAAATACTATGAAGATTAATTGGAGCTGCTTTTATTGTGAAACATTACTTTCCCTTTAAGAATCAAGCACCTTACATCAAACCGAGATGCCAGTGGTTGCAGATGTGAAAGAGTTATAAGTATGATCTGCAACTCAGCTCCCAGTATATACTAACAAGGAGTAATGATCAGTGTCACTAAGTGAACCGCATCACCATTTTGCAGTGCAAATACATGATTCATTTTCATAAGTGCAAATCATGTGGGGGAAGACTGTTCTTGAAACTTAGCTTTAGATCGGGGTAGGCATATTAAATCCTGACCTACTGTAGTCCTTGAGGACCAGCTTTTCTCCTCTGTTCTAAATTAACACAGATTTAGGTCTAGATGTATTACGATAGAAGGCAATGTCAAGAATACAGATAGGAGAAATGTCCAGTTTTGCTTTACCTGCAAAACTTCCCACACGTTGAAAAACCATAAAATGTCATCTTTTTCACTAACCCCGATAAGTTTCTGAGAGAACTTTGTCATTTTTCTCCTATTATTAAGAAGTCCCACAGCCATTCAGAGTCAGTGTGTGTGTGTGATACTATTGCTACCAGTGCAATGGGACAAAGCTGGGAATCCTGGGAGGTGAAAATTTGTGTTTCTCTGGTTACCAGTGCAGCGAATAAGGCTGGGAGGTCAGTGTGGGTGGTTCTGTGGCCATGAGTGCAGTGGGACAAGGCTGGGTAGTCAGTATGAGTGGCTCTATTCTACCATTGGACAAGACTGGGTTATGAGCAATGAGAAACTCTAGAGATGTTTCCAGACTACAAGTCCATCATTCCCCGCCAGCCATTGATCGGAGTTGTAGTCTGGCAGCAACTGGAGGACTGAGGGTCAGAAATTATTTCTAGATCTACCAGGGATAAATGTAAAAAAAAAAACCAAAATGACCATAAATGGATTTAAACTTTTAAATTAAGTTATGGTAATTTTTTTTGGTAATTTTTTATTCAGAGGTTATCATTTAATATTCATTTTATTTGGTTATTTGTATTGCTTTACATATTATATTAAATATCTATATTTTATATAAAGAGGAGCAAACTCCTTTTTTTTTCTTTTATGTCAGTGCAGTGTGGGGGGGCAATGGAAAAAAGCAGAAAAACTGCACTTTTCGTGGGAATTCCCATAGAAGATAAAAAGTGCAATTTTTAACACTTTTCTCATTTTGCCCATCCCTAGTCAAGACAGAAATAGATTTCCAATATCGTTGTAACTATTCCATGAAGAAAATGTATGAAATGGAGTGGTTTAACATTTCTTAAAATGTGTAATCCGCAATATCTACAGCAGGGGTAGGCAACCCTGGTCCTCAAGAGCCACCAGCAGTGCGTGTTTGTAGAACCTTGAATCAGCGCAGGTAGATTCATTAAAGTGACTGAGCCAATGATTGATCCACCTGTGCTTAAAGGGATAGTAATACTTTGTTTTATCTTTCTTTTATTTTGTAGGCATTAAAAAACATGAAGAATGATATAAGTCTTATCTCTCAAAACTTTATGGTTTGAGAGATATTCACAAGCAAAGTTTCCCCTCCCACCCCTTTTACCTAGTGTAAGCCATCTCTTCTCAGATGTGGAATCTGGTTGTATGACCAGACAGATAACAGCATGGGACAGTCTTCTTCCTATGAGAACAATGAAATCCCTGCCCCCCTTGACAAGTTTTTCAGGTTTTTACCTCATCTTAATTAAAGATTGTCCCTCTCTGCAGTCTACCTGGGCATCTCCCTTCTGATCTGGCTGAGCAGTGTTACATTAGTAAAATGGGCGGGAGGGGGATACTTCATCATTGAATTACTCTTGAACTACAACTCTGACAGAATTGAAATAACACTCTCCAAAGTCCAAATACTATGATAATTAATTAGAGCTGCTTTTATTATGAAACATTACTATCCCTTTAAGCAGAGATATCTCAAAAACATGCACTGTTGGAAGCTCTTGAGGACCGTGGTTGGCTAAAGATCATTATTCACATTTCCTTGAATTACCCCGTACCTGATACCTCTTCTACTAGCTTGTTGTCCTTATACCATAGGATGTTGGGAATAGGGGTCCCATCTGCTTTGCAGTGCATCTCCATTGAGTCACTAATGTTAACCATTTTATCACTCAGATCCTGCAGCAGATGTGGAGCTTCCTGTGCTAGAAAGAAAAGGGGACACAATCAAGTTATATGACAGGAAGAGGAAGCTCTGCTCAAATAAGGCAGGCAAAAGATCAACAGAATAGAAATTCAAGATAGCTAATACACAAGTAACAACTTTTCCTCTTTATTGGCCATCTAAATTGTTGTATGCTAGAGACACCTCAGTGACTGCAAATCCAAGTAATCTGCCTCCAATACAACAGAGCACTCTCAGGACTATCTATCTCAATTGATAGACACATAGATAGACAGGACACCTTAATTTTTGCTACTTTTAGTTATTGCTAGGGTTGCCACCTTTTCTTCAAAAAAATACCGGCCATGACATTCCCTCCATAGACTTAACATTGGACAGAAGCCAATTTTTTACCGGCCTGCCAGTAAAATACAGTCTGGGTGGCAACTCTAGTTATTGCCATATAACTTGACAAAAACATTAGAAAAACATGTCAACATTGGGTATTTCTAAAATCAAGACAAATATTATAATCTATTTAGCTGGGTCTTTTTAGCGTTCGTAGATGTGTAAAAGATTTTTAGTGCCAAAGTTTTAAAAAATGTGCATTTGTTACATTTGTTTCATGATATTTTATAAATTATTTTACAGGAAATTTGATGGAAATAATGATATCTTTAGAAAGTCCATCTTATGGCAAGAAAAACAGTATATAATATATGTGGGTATAATAAATGAGTAAGAGGAAAATTACAGCTAAACACAAACACTGTAGAAGTGTTAAAACAGCCATTGCCCTTCTGTTTTAACACTTCTACTGTGTTTGTGTATGATGAAACCAGGGCTCAAAATTTCCACTCGCCACTAGCCAATGGCGAGTGAAAATTTAGCCCTGGCGAGTAGAAATTCAGCCCTGGTGGGTATGTTATGTCTTGCAGTGGCGAGTAACTTTTCAGGTCTGCCTAGTACAGTGTTTCTCAACTCCTGTCCTCAGGACCCACTAACAGGCCAGGACTTAGGGATTTCTCTGCTAGAGCACAGGTGTGGTGATCAGAGGCTCATTCACATTGATTAACTCACCTGTGCTCTAACAAGGAAATCATCAAATCCTGGCCTGTTAGTGAGTCCTGAGGACAGGAGTTGAGAAACACTAGGCTAGTAGCAAAGGACTTCCAATTTTAAGCCCTGATGAAACAAATGTAACAAATGCACTTTTTTTAACTTTGGCACTAAAAATCTTTTAAACATCTACAAACGCTAAAAAAACCTGCTAAATAGATTAGAATATTTGTCTTGATTTTAGAAATACCCAATGTTGACATGTTTTTCTAATGTTTTTGCCAAGTTATATGGCAGTAACTGAAAGTAGCAAAAATTGAGGTGTCCCAAAACTTTTGGCCACGTATGTATAGACAGGACTCAGGTATAGCTTCATTATATGTAAAGAAATCTCAGAGCCCTGCTGTTTCACACTTGACTTCACACATAATGATCTTTCATCACCAGACAATATTGTTCTCTCTCCTCACCCAGTACAGATATATATTTCTTCTGACAGTGTTTTTCCCGTGTCTTGCGGTTCTGCACCTCACACACATAGTCACCCTCCTCCTCTAGTGAAATATTGGGTATGTTGAGAACCAGGGCAGCGCTATTGGACCCTGTTTGATGCTGCAATGTCCCTTGTAGTCGGGCAGCATACTGATGCACATTTTTACAGTCCAGTACCAGTGGGTTTCCTTCAGCATCGTGCAGGGTGAGAAGGTTCAGGCGATACCACTGAAGGTTCTCATAAGTGTAGTTATCTGCGTGGCAGCTCAAGCTGACATTTTGCCCTTCGATTGGCTCTTCTGAAGGCTGTGACTCAATGCGGAAGCCATCAGGGATTGCTATGGAGTAGAAAGTTGTAATAATATTCAGGAAGTATGTATAAGAAAGCAAGTGCACAAAACAATGTAATTCAACTGAATCCAGTGCCTTGAAATGCATACTGGTGACACACATTATAAGGAATTGTTAACATGGGCAATATTAGCTCAGAAATAAGAGGTCATATTAAAGGCAAGGGTTTTGTAACGGGTAGGTGATTGCCATATCATCTCTTTGAAACTGCACACATAAAAATAAATACCTGCTGCAGCACTTATTACCGGTCTGTAATAGTTATCATGTATTCATGCAGTAGAAATTTTGATATGTATACATATTTAAAGGGATGATATTGCAACCCTAAATGTGTAGTATTAAGCTATTCACATAATGAATATTATCAGCATGTTGCAGACCACTGTAGCTTGTTGCAACACTGATCTGACAGTGAGTTAACATATCTACAAATCTGTAGTGTTATTTTCAGTGGATCTTCAAAAAAATAACAGGTAGTTGTATTCTTTATGGAATATTAGGAAAAACATTTATGTACACAGCGTGTGTCTTTTGTTTGCCTTGGATTTTAAGATCTAGAGCAGTGATCCCACTCCCATTGTTTCACCATGTAAAGCACTTGTGTAGCCCTGTATTGTCTAAACCAGTGGTGTCCAAGTCCGGTCCTCAAGGGCCACCAACAAGCCAAGATGTAATGATTTCCCTGATTAAACCATAGTGAGTTAATCCGTGACTTATTCACTTTGACTGACCCACCTGTACATGATCAGTGAAATCCTTAAATCCTGGGCTGTTGGTAGCCCTTGAGAACTGAACTTGGATATCCCTGATTTAACCCTTTATGTGCCAGTGGGGTATGCAATGCATCACTTTGCAATGTGTTGTGTACCCCTCTGGCACTCAAAGGGTTAATCCCTTAGACTGTAAATCGCTGCATAAACTTGAGGTGCTATTTAAATAAACACATTAATTCATTCAAAAACTGTCATAAAATCTTGGTCAATTTCTACACAAAAGGGAAAGACTTTGCATTATTTTTAGCTAATTAAAGTGATAGAAACACTTAATATGTAGAAATATATATCATAGGGTTTATCCTACTTCTTAAAACAAGGGCACTCCCACTGCTGAGAGTTTTATTGAAAAGTTATTGCAGCTCATTCATTTTTTTAGGTGCAGTATCTCATGGACTGAAATTTCCCAGTGGCTCTGTTGCTACACCATCCTATAGAGGTTTATGGTCAACCTAGCAGAGTTGTCCATAGGATGGTGTTGCAACAGCGCCACTGTAAAATTGCAGGCCACTGAGATAGTGCACCTAAAAATTTCAAGTTTGAGCTGCAATAACTTTTGAATACAACACCTCTCAGCATTGGGAGTACCGTTGTTTTACTCAGGATGATAAGCCCATCAATCAATATTTTTCGACATATTAAGCGTTACCATACCTTTAAGAAGAACTTATTTTTTAGGACACATTTTCAGTTTAAAAAAACACAACATACTGAAGGTTATTGTAATAAAAGTTTCCAATCCAGAGGAAATCCTGCTTAGTCTGAGACTGTGTGCACCACATTAATTTGTAATATTAAGGAGCAGTCAATTGTGTATCACTATCACTTACTTGTCACATAGAAGTAGATAAGCCGTTCATCTCTCCCAGCCTTGTTAAAAGCAGAACACTTGTACATGATGGAGATATTGGCATGTTGTATCACCAGCTTGCTAACTGTCTGCAAGGTTGGACATAAAGAGTTATTAGAGTCAGGGCCGGTGCAAGGATTTTTGCCACCCTAGGCAAAACCTACTTTTTCCGCCCCTTGGCTCCGCCCCTTGTGTCCCACCCCTTTATACCCCGCCTACTTTTACCCCACCTCTTTTCTTGCCCCACCAGCACCACTTTGCCCCCTATCAGCTCCAACTTGCCCCCACCAGCTCCACTTTGCCCCCCACCAGCTCCACTTTGCCCCACCAGCTCCAACTTTGCCCCACCAGCTCCACTTTGCCACCCATCAGCTCCACTTTGCCCCCATCAGCTCCAACTTGCCCCCCATCTGCTCCAACTTTCCCCACCAGCTCCACTTTGCCCCCTCAGCTCCAACTTACCCCCCATCACATACCTATAGCTCCCACGCCATCTTCACTCCAGTAATGCAGAGCGCGCCAGGAGATCATGACTCCCAGCGCGCTCTGCATTACTAAAGAGCGACCGCGATGAGGGAGCGCAGTAGCAACACAGACCTGTCTGTGTTGCGTTCCGGTGTGGTGGGTGCGGGCGCAGCTTTTCTCCGCTGCATGCCTGCTTGTGTACTTGTGCTCCCTAGGCCGGCACCTACCTCGCCTCGGCCCTGATTAGAGTATACAGCCAAGACAATGCTGAAATGATATAAGGTAAACCCATCCACTGTTTTTCCTTTCTAACACTGAACGAGTTTAAAAGGCAGCTATACCTATGAAGATAAATTGGTCTTAATATATTTAAAACTTTTCACACCAGAGAGATATCCAACACATTGCGTTGCAATACCTTTCTGGCTCGCAAATGGTTAATAGGAGGACTTAACTATGTATCATACAGCAGTCTGGTATTTCTTCTTTTTACGTAATGTTTGCCTTGTCTGTCAAACCAAGAAGCAAGGGAAACATTAATAGAGGCCATTGGGATTTTCTGGCCATAGTGAGGTAAGTGGAGGCATTACTAGGAGGTGATAGTTCTTTTATGCAAAATAAGTGACAGATATGTCCAGTTTCTGTATAAAGAACACCCATCTAGGAATGTTCTTCTGTTAAATTAAAGTGACAGTCAATGCTGTTTCTGAATTTACATGTTTTGTATGTGTGTAATCATACCTGGGAGCTTTCAATTGTTCTCTCCCTTGAGGGGAGTCCTCTGGTGCAGCAGGGGGTGTGAAAAATAACACAAATTTTGTCAGAAAGGGCTAGGGCTTGACATGAGTTGGGGGGCAGGGCTCAAAAGTGTGACAAAGCTATTCAAAGAAGGCTGGGGGAAGGAGGAACACAGGGGGATAGAGCAGAAGTGGACAGAGTTTCATTGTAAAGTCCCCACATCCGGAGGAATCAACCTCTGCCCCAGAGACCTGGTAAAGCAGTATCAAAGCCGGAGTCTCCGGGGCAAATCCGGAGAGTTCCTAGGTATGTGTGTAATATATATATAGTAAAATTCCCCATATTATTTGTTTGTTTATTTTTCATCTTCTCCTGTATATTTACACGTGTATGTCCCTCTAATGGAGGCAGGCTTTTCTACTCAGTAGTACAACATAAAAGCCCTTTCTTAAAGTGTCTAGATTTTCTGACACCCAATGCAGGACACATTTTACAGAAATGCTAAGATGTATCACATAACGCAAGCAATTGCAATATCACAATTTTTTAACTGCCTGTAGGTGCAAAAACGTTAAAACTGTCTACTGGTAGTTACAGAACCACACGTACACTGTCTGCTTTCCAAGACTAGTTCCTTTGATAGCCACAGAACCACACATACACTATCTGCTTTCCAAGACTAGTTCCACTGGTAGCCACAGATCCACACATACACTGTCTGCTTTCCCTGCCTTGTTCATACCTGGGAACGTGACAGGCAAGGCTACCCGGAGGGTAGCCCTGCCAGCTCTGATCGGGGAGGGAAATTACGTGATTTGCATCATAAAAGGGGTGGGGCTTAGCTGCGAGGGGGAGGGCAGGACAAAAAAAATAAAAAAAAGGGCTGAATAGATGTTGAACGAGGGTAAGGGGGCGGGGAGTGGGAGGAACTGGGGCAGGATGGAGAACAAGTGGGCAGAGTTTCTACTGAAACTCTGCCCAGCCAGAGATTGAGAGACTGCCCTGGAGACCCGGTAATGCACTGTGAAATCCAGAGTCTCAGAGGCAAAACCGGAGAGTTCCCAGGTATGGCCTTGTTCTATTGTCCACTGGTAACCACTGAATAACACATTCACTTTTTTACATCCTACTTTTATCTCAGTGATATTCACACTCATACACTTTTTGACACCCAACCTTGTTCCACTGTCCACTGGTAGCCATAGAACTACGCATACACTGTCTTCTTCAAGTGCCTTGTTCCACTGTCTACTGGTAGCCAGAGAATCATATATACATATACTGTCTGCTTCCCCACCCTTGTCCTATTGGTAGCCACTGTCTGAAACTCCAACCTAGTTCCATTAAACTACAGGTAGTGACAGAACCATACATATACTGTCTAACACCCCAGCCTTGTTCCACTATTCCACTGATGGTCTCATGAAATCCTACTCTTGTACCACAGTCCCACTGGTAGCCATAGAATCATGCAAACACTGTCTACTTCCCCAGCCTTTTCCCATTGGTAGCCACAGAAGCACAAAAATGTTTTATGGTACCACAACAATGCTTCACTGATGGAGCATATTTGACACTTTAGCTTTATTCTACTGCACATTGGTAACCACAGAGCTACATAAACACTGTCTGCTTCCTCAGTTTTGTCTCACTGTTAGCCACAGAACCACACATACACTTTCTGCCACCCTACACTGGTAGCCATAGAACCACATATACGCTGTCTGCTTCCCCAGCTTTGTCCCACTGGTATCCACAGAACTGCACATACACTGTCTGATTCCCCAATCTAGTTCCATTGTCCCACAAGGAGTCAGAGAACCACACAGATGCTGGGCTTCCCCAGCCTTGTCCCACTGGTAGACATAGGTCTACCCACACACTACTCACTGTCACACCAGTAGTGATAGATCTGCACATACTCTGCCTGACATCTCTTACCTTGTGCCTGCCTGGCCTGCTCTTTCCTGCCACTTGGATCACAGGGTGGAGACATCATCTGTCAACTCCACTCTGCCTCTCCTGGCAGTTAACGGGTTGCACTAAGGCTAACTTAGTGCATCCTGGAAGTAGCACAGAGGGACACTAGTGCGAGTGTGGAGTGTTGGATCTCTTCATACTCTATGTAATTCCACATTGCGATGCAATGTAGGAAATGGATTGATGCAGGGCAATGCTAACAAAATGCAGCATAGTCCTGAACAATTCATTACTTCTGGTCACTTTACAATTTCCCTGCTATCATAGATATTCAGGGATATTCTCTTTTAGGGACATAAAAGTGTACAAATGTGAAGATGAAAAGATACAAACATTTAGGCAGTTTGACTTGAAGACTATGTAAACTCCAAAAGAGGTTGAGTGTTACTTTAAGAGCTACTTATTCTTATAGTAACAGTTCTTCTTTAACAACATAAGACTTTGAACACCAATATTCCAGTTTTTGCAACATAACTGATAAGGGAATATACCCATTAATGAGTATGGATTAATTCTTTGAGGGTTTTTCAATTAATTGCAAACCTATGATTTGATATAATGATTTGGTTGCCAATATATTCTAATTTCAGTTAATATGAATCAAGCCTAAATAATCTCTTTCTCTGTTAAGTGGAGATGTAGAGTTGTCAGAAAACAGGAAAGTTACAATTCCATTGGGTATTGGGAAGGGGTGGTCAGAAAACAGGAAGTGACTTGAGGAAACAGGAAGCTGGTTTGGTGCATTTTAGTCACTTGTTTTCTCTCTTAGTTTAACACTCTCTTTACAGGTGCTTAGTCATCTGGAGCCTATTCAACACCAGAATCCACCAGGGAAAGCGTGGAAAGGTCAATAGAATTCACAACTGTTTGCATATGTCATTATGTGTATAAAAACATGACAAAAATGAGTGAGAGCGCTACATAATTTTATCCAGAGAGGAAATCAGCTTGTTACACACAGTGGAACTTTCCTTGCAAAAGGAACATGTTAATAATAATAACAACAACAGAAAAATCTAATTTTAGGAACAATCACTATTCCTCACAATATTACAGTGTCCCGTATACTCACATTGAAGGTTATGTACTAAGTAAAAGGGGTACAGTCTTGGGGCAAACTGCACCACAGGGAACAAATAATAATCTTGAAAATTCACATTGCTTTAAATGGGAATTCTAACTAGTCTGACCACATTTCTTTTCTGTAATTCAGCAACATTTTTGAGAAAAACAGCAGCAGAGTATTATTCCTTGGGTGCACACGCAGGGTCATGTGACATCACTGTATGTCAGAGCGCAACCTGTGCTTTTCCTAGACCAAGACATAATTATAAACACTAGAGGGAGAATTACCCATTGACTGCTGATAAATAAAGTGACACCTGTGCTGGTCTACAAGAAAATGGACATAAAGCACCCAGCATTAGCAGAGCCTTTTGTAACAAGAAACAGAGCTGCAGCTCTTTGTTGGCATCAGGAAGTATAGCACATTACTATGCATTTGAGGGGTTAAAATCCCATTTAAATTAAATAAACTTTCTTTTGTCTCCAATTGTGCAGTTTGTTTGCTCCTGATGGTAATACTTTTCTTAGTTCATAGTCTCACTATTGCTGTCATAGGCTTTCTCAGCTGAGGTAGGAAAGTATGTTTTTGTTTGTCCCAAGCTAGATCCTGTTTTGTTAACAACTCCAGAAAAACATCACATGACTTCACTAAATGGGTAAGAGATGGAACAAGAAGAAATACAATAAAAATTCTAAAAATCCCATTACACTGCAACTTTTCATTTAAAAGGAATATTGCTTATTTTGTTAGAGTTTAACCCTTTCAGTGTCAGAGAAGTATCCAATGAATTGCGTTGCAATGCATTGCATACTTCTCTGGCACTCAAAAGATTAAATCCTCTTTAAAGAAGCAGTATACTTTTCATGAAAAAATATATATTGTAGGGAATTTCCTGTTGAGTAATGTAAGGGTACTCACACTGCTGTGAGATGCATATTTCCAGAGTTATTACTGTTATAACTGTGTGTTTTTTTTTACATTAGTAGTGCCCTTTAGTGGTCAGATTCCAATTAGTATTCTGTCAAATGCTAATGGAGAGAAAAGTCAGTGACATACAGTTCTCCATAGAATATGATAGAGCTGCTGAGTCACTTCCTGTCGGTTATAACTATCAGGAAGTAAATGCACAGTAAATTCACTTCCTGATTATTTGAACTCTTAACCAATTTGAATTAAACAACAGACAGCAGTGGGAGTGAGTTTGTTTTACTCAGCAGGAAAATGTCTGTAACATATAGGTTTTCACAAAACAAAGTTTACTGCTCCTTTAAAGGGATAGTAATACTTGAAAATAATTTTATTTTATATTGTAGTCCTTAACAAAAACATTAAAAATGATATAAGTCTTATCTCTCAAACCTTTATGGTTTGGGAGATATTAGCAAGTAAAGTAAAGTAAAATTCCCTTTTCCTGGCTGTTTTATCCAAGTCTGCCATCTAGTGGACAGATTTGGAATCCGGTCCAAAGATCATCCGGCAGCTCTTTAGCAGTGCCAAGATCACGATCTTTAAAAAGAACTACTTCATTGGAACTGTCTACAAAGTGTGCCTGGCTTGCAAGCACACTCTGTAGACCATTCCAATGAAGAAATTCATGATCTCTGCAACTTCTGAAGAGCCGAGGCTGGCCTGTGGACCGGATTTCAAATCTGACAGCTAGAGCAGTGACGTCACTCCAGGGGAAACTTTACTTGCTAATATCTCCCAAACCATAAAGGTTTGGGAGATAAGACATATCATTTTTAATGTTTTTTTAAGGGCTACAATATAAAATAAAATTATTTTCAAGTATTATTATCCCTTTAAATGTTTGCAGTTTTCTACAGAACCATGGCTGAGGAATTCATCTATAAGGACCAAAATGTTGTTTTATGTATATATATATATATATATATATATTAAGTAGTAAGAAGCACTCTCAGGACTTTATAAAATGTGAAAATCCAGTAAAATTGTATTTACAGATCAACGTTTCAGTTAACAATCATTAACCTTCTTCAAGAGTATAGGCATCACATGTATAGAATCTCTGACTGGCGAAGTGATCTCTCAGGAGCCAGACCAATAACCATGGAAATGTTTCCCACTCAATTCCTCTGACGTATGTTTCGGCCTTGTTTGGGCCTCATCATCGAGCTGCACCTCACTGACAAGGCCGAAACGTACGTCAGAGGAATTGCAGTGGGAAACATTTTCATGGTTATTGGTCTGGCTCCTGAGAGATTACTCCACCAGTCAGAGATTCTATAAATGTGATGCCTATACTCTTTGTGTGAGTAAAATCACTTTAGACAAGGATGTTCCAATATAAGCTTACAGATACTACTATCAAGGGATTCTGCGCTTCTTTTTTTCTGTTTTCTGATCTGAATGATTTTAATTTAACAGGTAGAAGAAACTTCTGGTTTCCGCATGCTCATCTCAACTGTGTGTGCTTGTATATGTGTTACTACATGGGCAACTGCGTGCTACAATTTGCTAGTACATATATTCTCTAGTGTTTAAGAATATTATTTGGTATATTATTTAATGTTATTTGATGTATCTGAATACTGTAGTCACTTTAATTAAAAAATAAAGTTTTCGCTGCCAGGCATCAGTAATGCTTTGTGAGGCACTAGAGAAAATTACATCCCTTTTGTTTACCTTACAGTTGCACCTTTAACCTAGGATAATTTCCCAACTGTTATTTCTTCCTAACATGAGTTTTTTTGGGTACTTCCTTGATTGGAAAATAGATTGAGTGCAGACGCTGTTGTTGAATTGCAGATAATTGACTTCCCCAATAATGTACAATTGTTCCTGGCAGGATGGCTTTAGGAAATGCAGTGCAATCAGGATATTAACACCCAGAAGCAGCATGGATACCTTATTCTTTCCTTCTACAAACTCGCTCCAAGTTTCAATGCTTTCAATGGTGTTCACGGCTCCCTCCTGGGTCACATCCTTCCAGTCCATGCATTCAGGCATTCGATCACGTTGATGCCTACGAGATGATCGAAGTCTAGGTCTATATGGTAGGAAGATCATAAAAGATAATTAAAATGCATGTTGAGAAACATGTCCTGTAGAGAAAGAAATAACTCAACATTCAATATACAAAGTAAAAGTGGAACAAATTTGAGTTCACATGGAATGTTTTTTGTCTGTATATTATGATGGCACATTTACCCTGTTTTGTACCAGCATATAACAAGAAGACCACGTGCTTAATGACCACCCTAGTTTAAATAATTTATATCCACTGTCACCAGGATCAGTATCTCTGCAGAACAAACAACAACCCTCTCAGACAAGAGAAACAGGTAGATGCACACACATGCACGCCTTGTGAATATCTGTCAAACCATAAAGGTTTGAGAGATAAGACATATCGTTCTTCATGTTTTTTTAATGCCTACAAAATAAAATAAAGATGAAACGAAGTATTACTATCCCTATTTGGTATGCATTGGATTTCATCACTTGCATCACCAGGAGGACCGTGGTACAGCTGAAAAATTGTAGACCTCTCATCTAAATTAAGGAGCTGTGAGGCAAAAGGAGACTCTAAAGAAGTTAAAAGGACAATATATAGCAAGAAACATAATGCAAAATGGTCAGTGGGAATGTTATTTATCACTACAACGTACCCAGTGCGGAGGGAATACATCTTGCATGGAGTCCATGGTCTCCACTGCCACTGAATGGACACTGGAGCTGGGATTCCAAACACAGTGCAGGTGAGGGCCTGTCGACTACCTTGGGCATAAATACTTGGTGACGAGGCTTCCTTCTCATGGATCTGTGGTGGGACTAATAGACATCAAGAGAATCACAGTTACTCATCGTAATTTCATGTAATATTCACAGTGTACATTATAATGAGATCTGAAAAAAGCTCTAGAAACTTGTGTGCAAACTGAATATTTCAGCTTAGATCAGAGGAAGCCAACCGTTGGACCTCCAGCTGCCTTATGTGGTTAACTCAGTTTTCAAGACTTTTTTCCTTTCTCCTCTGGCACTGACAAAAGGTTCCTTTTATTGCATTAGAACATAAGAATTCCCCACAAGCCCTAAGAAGGGGAATCATGTCAGGGCTGTGGGAGGGTCAAAGAAAGCTTGTAAGGGGTATCTGCCCCTTTAATGTTTAAGAAGGGGTGGGGCATGGGAACCAATATAAGGGGGACACTTGGAGCATCACTTCCTTTTCAGAAGTGAATACCAAAAGTATCGGCCCTCCCTCCCTCCCTGTATTTGGGTTTTATTGTTAGTTTGGGGTTTGTTTTCTGGTGGGTTTTGGGTCATGAAAGTACCTGGGTTTACTTTATTTGTCACAGCTTTTGGCGCTTTTGGCCCTTGCCAATAGGAAAAATGGTACATCATGTTTGGAATGCATGGTTAACAGGTGGATGTCAGGCCAGCGGCCTTGGGCATTAAGCACCCGGACCACGGTCGCGGGTTGTGGTCACCGCCCCTCATTGAGCTGCACAGACCAGCTAATGGGGTGTGGTGGAATGGAGGAAAAGATGGGTTGAGCCTTTGGGGGCTCAGTAGGGTGGGCATAAGTTTATGCCTAGCATTTGGCAAGGGCTTAAAGTTGTGGTGGTTATTAAATTTTAAGTTAATAAAGCTGTGGCCTGGTTTTTACATCCAAACAAGTTGTGTGTGTCTTTATTTGATCTATACCACATGCCCTAGACATGAAGCATAATGATACAGTCTGCATAGTATTATTTTTGAAATGCATTTTATTGAAGGATTTTCATGTTACATCCATAGAAACATTGTCATAATCATGGATTTTAAGTGTAAAAACATTGTGGTACATTACATAATACAGATGATCATCAAATGTTACAATTATGGTAAAAAGAAAAAAAAATGCTTATTAAACATTATTAGAGGAAAACAGTCAACTGTGACAGAGAAAACTTGATAACACAGGTGGTTTTAAAGTAGAGGTAAACCTTTTTCTATAGAAAAATACATGTTTCAGGGTTGTTCCTGCTGAGTAAATGGTACTCCTCTAGGAGCATTGTATTCAAAAGTAATCACAGCTCAATCTTATGTTTATATAATTAAACTGCAATATTCTATTCTGTCACTTACTATGGAGTACTACAGTCAGTGACTCAATTTATCCCTTAGAAAGCATTATAAAAACAATTTCCCCTTGGACACCCGATGGTGCTGTTGTTAACGGTTTCATTTTACAAGAGATAGGTTTGAGCTGTAATAAACCCTTTAAGTGTCAGAAAAGTGCCCAACGCATTGCTTTGCAATCATGGGTGTCCGAAGGGGGGGGGGGTTACTTGCCTCCCTCCCCTATGTGTGCCCCTCCATACAGACATAGGAGCTGTGTGGACTGGCTTGTGGGACATATTATGGCTTTGTGCCCAGGAAAAAAGTCTGCTAAAGCCCCTGTCAGCAATGCATTGCTCTTCCCTCTGACATTCAAAGGGTTAAATGGGAGAGCTTTCAAGAGTGGGTGTTTCCTTGTTTTACTCAGAAGGAAAATATGTTTTACAAAATAACTTTACTGTTCCTTTAAGACCACACAAAAAAAACAGTTTTAATCATTTGGATATTAGGCCTCCATGCATTGCTTTGCAATGTGCTATATATGTCTAAAGCATTGAAGGTGCTAATGCAGAAGTAACAGATTTGAACTATAAATAGGCTGACCAGACCTCACCTTTAACCGGGGACACATAGGAAATAGGCATATTTCAGGAGTGCACCAAAATCAAAGCAGGCCCTGCAGTATGCATTTTTCATACATGTATGTCTCCGGTTAAAGGTGAGGTCTGGTCACCCTAACTATACAAATTACTATTTTCTCTTCCAGACTATGGAGTTGCTTAAGGAATACATATTTTCATTGGTTACAATCACTTAGTTTACAAATAAATTGCAAATACCAACTGTAACTACATTTGATAACTACTTTTAGTTAGAGTCAAACATTTCATTATGTTGTACATTTGGAGAGTATGTTTTAAATACTGGGATATTTACAGATAAAAACAGCAGAAACAGTACTGGAGGACCTGCATGTAAGACATTTTTTAACCGTTTAGTTTAGTGCAAGAAATGTACGAAATGCATTGCAATGCGTTACGTACCCCTCTTTCACTCAGAGGGTTAAACTGGCATATGGTAATTGAAAAAGTGACTGATTTCAGTCACTCTTTTTACCATGCTATATTTTTAAGATGTATTGATCTGATTGTTCCTTGCTCCCTTTCCCCGATGCCATTTGCTTCTGAAGACTGTCAGAGACAGCTAGAATTGCCATGGCTACCACACACAGTGCTCACACAGAGAACTTTCCCCTCTGTCTGAGCCCTTTTATCAAGTCCTGAACTCTAACTACAAGAAAGGCCTGGATTACATTAAATTTGATAACGTTATCACTGGTTTTATCCACAAATTTCCTTATAGACTTTAAAGGAAATATTTGAGAAAAAAAAGTGATAACATTTATCACCTGCAATATAATCTAAACCAAAGTTAATGTTCAGGACACTGTAAAAGGTTTCAGACAGAGGGAAATTTCACCCTTTCCCTAAGTCCTATGTAGGGGTTTCATGGCAGCCTTAGAACCTTCAGCTGATAATAACATGACATCAGGAAAAAGAGTAGGGGGACAATAAAATTAATGTCTCTTAAAAAGCAATACAGAGATCTTGATTGACATCTGTCTTTCTTTCAGTTACTTATGTTTAAAATTAGAGGTAGACAACATGTGACACTCTATCTGTTGTTGAATTACAACTGCCATCATCAATACTGATGGGAATTGTAGTCTCACAGCAGCAAGGAGGTCATGCGCTGAGGTGTCCTAAAGGAGAGATAAGTTCTCTGGTGAGATAAACTCTCTATTCCCTGTAGAGTCTATGTACTAACATCCCTTCAACGTGAGATGTCTCAGTGCATATTCTTCAAAGAATAAGACAGGAAATCAGAGATTTTAACTCTTTGAATGCTAGAGAAGTTATGCACTAAGGTGTGATAAAGAGGTCATAAAGTGGAGATGACTTCTCCAGTGATTTCACTTCTCCAATTCCTATGTTATTCTATGGAGCCTATGCACTAAGATTTTTCCATCTTTGGAAATCTTAGTGCATAGGTTCCATAGAATAACATAGGAACTGAAGAAGTGATATCACTGGATAGATTATCTCCACTTTAACACCTCTTTATCACCCTAGGTGCATAACCCACATTATATTGTATAATTGTTATCAATATTATTCTCCTAGTGAGACAGTGGAGCAGTTTAGAAGGAATGGGGGAATTATAGGCCAAACCATCTATACCATAGTGGAGAAATGAAACGTTGTATAGATTTGAAAGCATATTTTAACCCCTTGAATGATAGCAATGTCTCCACCACATTTGGATAATTTTTATATTTCTATGAGAAAGGCAGAGATAGGAGTCCAGCTTGTCTTTTGAGTGTGTAAAGGGATAGTAATGTCAGAAAAAAAGCATTAACTATATGGTATATACAATTAAAAGTGAGTACTTGCACTTATTCGTATCTCTCAAACTGTTATGGTTTGTGAGATATAGGAAAATAAAGTTCTCTGGTCCCTCCCCTTTCTGCTTGACGAGCTGTAAAGCTGTCAGAAGCAGATTCAGGTCGCTTGACCAAATGTGTCTCTTCATCAGCGCCGATATAACGATATCTAAAGATAAATACTTAATTTGGAACAGTCTACAAAGTGTGCCTGGATTGCAAGCACACTTTGTAGACTGTTCCAATGAAGTATTTATTTCTAAATAGAGTGATTTCAGCTCTGCTGAAGAGCCTCTGTCTGGTCAAATGACTGGAATCTGCAGCTGTCAGCTAGATGACAGACTTGAGTAAACCAGTCAGGAAAAGGTAACTTTAGCAAGTTATATGGTTTGAGAGATAAGACTTATATTGATGTTAATCTTTTTTTAATGTCTACAATATTAAATCAACTTAAAATTAACCATTACTATCCCTTTAAAAAGTGATATTGCAGAATTGCAGCATGTTGAAGGTCTTTTTTCACAACTGATGGATTATCTCTGAGTTAGAGCAAACACTGACATAGCACCTAGAATCTACTTTCTTAGGAGCGGTAAGGGTTAATATTGTAAAGATTTCAGGGTGAGCTCATTTACAAAGTTTCCAGGTATGATTTTAATCAAAGAGATTGTGAGCTCCTGTGTGCACAGTGACAGAATCCAGGTCTGGCTTCCTTTCTTACTCCTGGGAACCAAGGGGGAGATTTATAAAAAGTGTTCTTGTTCATTTTTGCGAAAAGATCCTTAAAATGTCCTTATTCCTTACTATGAATGTTAGTATTTATAAAATATTCTAGTTAATTGATAAATGTAGTGACTGTAAAGAATAAGAACAGGTCAGACATGGCCTTAAATATTTGGAGAAATTCTGTCACTAAATTGTTGCAAATATCGACATTTCTTTATAGATTCATGGAGCTACTTTTTACAAATGTCAATACTCCATTTTATAAAAAAACATACTACACTGCGTTATGTCCTCCTAAACTGCCCTTAATGCTTTTATAACTACCAGCGGAAATCTTACAGACAATTTAACACTTTTTTTCCATTAACTCCACTTTTATAAATCTCCCCCAAGTTCCCAGTAGTAAGATCTAAACTGAAGAACATAAAGTGAACCTTGTGACAAGCAGTTGCCGGGTTCATATTAAATATGGACAGTGATGTTCCCCACGGTTGAGGTCAGAGGTGTAACTAGAAGCCTCTGGGCCCTGGTGCAAAAGTGCCATGGGCCCCCCCACCACATTGACCCCCCCCTCGACCACACTGACCCCCTCTACAATGCCCCTCAATCTTCACAATGCCCCCATTTCCTACCTCCCTGGAGCTCCTGCACGGTCCTCTTAGTAATGCAGAGCGCTGAGAGATGTCATCTCCCAGCGCTTTGCATTACTAGAGAGCTGGAGGGAGATTGTGGGTGCCAGGCGGAGGGGTCGCAGGGGGCGCCGGGCCTCTGGAGTGACGACCCCTGCCACCCCTATAGTTACGTCACTGGTTGATGTAGCAGACAGTTGAAGACAACCCATACCCATCATGAAAATAAAGTGCAAAAATAAAAAAGTTAATGTATGTTTAAGAAATGTAAGGTGCATCTTGTGTTTCTAACCCCTTGACTACATAAATACATGGAAAACCTTTGGTGTTTCTCTAAATGGAAGAACAAATGGAATCTACAACAACTACATTAACTAGGTGCAATCAAGGGCAGAATCATGAAAGAAATGTCACACACACAGACACACACACACACACAAAGATTTATTCTACTCCGAGGAAAACAGTTTATAGTTTGCATGTGCATACTAAACTATAAAACACAAAAACCTCATTTAACAATCAATTAGCAAGAAACGTGACATTTCACATGTCCTTAAAGCAGTTTTTTTCTCATAAAACTACATATGGTAATTATTTAGCTGCAGAGTAAAACAAGAGTACTCACACTGTTTGGAATTGTTTCCCTTCAAAATACATTAATGCTCAGACTTCTTTTTCTTAATTAAAACTACATTTTTCTTTTGTGGTCACCAGGTCAGGCTGTTACAACGAAGAATTGTAGTCATTGACTAAAGCTCTACTATAGAGTACATCATAAAAAATGTAGCTTTTAGATGCCAGTTGGCACTATTGCTTAAAAAAATTAAAGACTGAGATCTGATAATTTTGGAAAAATCTTCCATCAGTAGATGTAGTCTTATTTTACTTAGCTGGAAAAGTATTCTTACATTTTTCCATGAAAAAAAGTTTACTGATCCTTTAATGAGCAATGTAGTTCCGGTTTTAATATGTACCGGCAATTGTACTTTCCCACATAGTCCCCTTACCGTTTACCAGTAACCTCAAGCTGATTTGCTCCTTCAGCCCGGCCTTCTCGTTTCTCAGAACTAGAGTGTAGATCCCTGCATCTTGCTCCATTACATCTCTAATCTGCAAAGAATTCTGGGTCTGTTTGTGTTTATTGTAAATGCTACTCAGTGGTATCAGCTTCCCATCTTTAAACCTGAGCAAGAGACAGATTGAACTTTTAGGATACTCTTTTTTTATTTTTACTAAGTCTGAAAAATTTTAACAGTTTGGCATTAGAAAATATTTTCAAGTAATGTTTGATAGACATATAATATCCCAAACATGCCTATTAAAATAATATTATATGGTTATATTAAAATAATCTCATCTAGTTGGCTCAAAAATACACACGGAGAAAAGATGCCAATAATTCAAGTAAGTTCAAGTAACACTAATGCTAAAATACACGCTGGTTTTAAATAACAGTGTTTTGTTACAATCACAGATATTTGTAATGGTTTCCAAATCTTGATAGAACTAAATATTTCTAAAATTGCATACGCTGTTTTTCAGAATGATCAGGAAGTAAATTTCCTTCTGACTGTTCATTTCCTGTGAGAGGGATGTACACTACTGTTTATGCACAGTGAGTACTGAGTACAAAGGAATTGTTCCTGCTGAAAAGCAGCACGTACTTATTAGAGATGTCCTAATGCAATTCTCCTACAAAACATGCACTGGGATAGATTTTCTAGTGCCAAGTCTGCCTAATGCTTAGTTACTAACATATGTACAATAACAGTTCCCCCATAGTCCTGGCTGTTATATCTCTTGAAGATAGAGGACTTTCCTCTTAAAGGGATAGTAATGTTTCATAATAAAAGCAGCTCTAATTAATCATCATAGTATTTGGACTTTGGAGAGTGTTATATCAGTTCTGTCAGACTTGCAGTTCAAGAGTAATTCAATGACAAAGTGTCCCCCTCCTGCCCCTTTTACTGATGTAACAATGCTCAGCCAAATCAGAAGGGAGGTGTCCAGGTAGACTGCAGAGAGGGACAATCTTCAATTAAGATAAGGGAAAAACCTGAAAAACTTGTCAAGGGGGGGCAGGGATTTCATTGTTCTCATAGGAAGAAGATTGTCCCCTGCTGTTATCTGTCTGGTCCATGGACTGGATTCCACATCTGAGAAGAGATGGCTTACACTAGGTAAAAGGGGCGGGAGGGGAAACTTTGCTTGTGAATATCTCTCAAACCATAACATTTTGGGAGATAAGGCATATCGTTTGAGAACTAATTGAGAACTAATGATATACTAAGAGTTTCACAAAGAAAGCATAATATGAGCAAACCACCAGGAGAGAAATATATTTGCTGTATGTATAAAAGAAAACTGGAACAAACCAGCTGCACCAAAAGGACACAGAAAATTCCTTCCAGATCCTAATGTTTTAAATTGGGTTTTTAACCCGTGAATTTTAGAGAAGACTATGATGCATTGCAAAGCAATGTGTTCAAGGCTTCTTAGCATTCAATTAGTTAAAATCCCCATTTAAATCTCCAATTATATAGCTGATTTGCTCGCGAATTGACTGACTTTTTTCTTTTTTAAGGCCTTTATTCAAAATAAGGTGCAAATAGAAATGAAGATGTTACCATTGGAATGAGGGCATGGGATATGCAGAAACTTTAACCAATAGTTTTGCTAGCTTGTCTCCTGCCGTGGCTTCGACAACTGGATTTTCCTTTGCGTCCACAGTGATGAATGGTTTTTCTGCAAAAAGGAGAAATTAATAGGTGAAAAGAGATGGAAACAATTGTGGAACGATGATTACATCACACAATAATATTTTTCTAAAGAGGTAATTTTTTTTCTTTAGCGTTTGAGAGACAAATAGACATTTTTACACATCACAGAATTTCACAGACAGAAAGAGTTCCGTTGAAGGGAAACATTGTCCTAATAGCGAATGCCTCTCAATTTGTTGAACAGAAGCCTTACCTAAGTGCACTTCAAACAGCAGTCAGTTATTGATATTTATCCATTTTATGTGCATTTGATCTTTCTTTAGTCTATTGTTAATTGTTTTAATTTTATAAATTCTATAATCATTTAGGTCAATTGAAAACCAGTGTTTGCTGTGTGGAGGTGTGACTTCAATAGAGATCACTATGTACAGGAAACTGCAGTTATAATGCATAAAGTACACTTACACCCATTAGCACTTACTCCTTCTGTGTCCAACCTACCTTCCTCTAGACTGAAAGCTTTCACGAGCAGGGCCCTCTGATCCTTCTGTTCTCCACATTTGATTTGTACTATTTAATATCCAGTGGTGTAACTAGAAGCCACCGGGCCCTGGTGCAGAAATTGCCATGGGCCCGCCCCCCGACCACATTCTTCACATTGCCCCGTGTCCATCTCCTACCTGCTCCCGCACGGTTCTGAATAATGCAGAGCGCTGGGAGATGATGTCATCTCCCATCGCTCTGCATTACTAGAGCACCAGGAGCTTCAGAATTAGTTGGCGCTATATAAATAAAGAATAGTAATAATAATAATAAATTGCATATAGCTAGAGGAGCCTGAAGATAAAATATCCATTTATATTTACGATATACCTACCTGTCATTTGAAAATGTCTCAAGATGTGTATAAGAATTAAAGAAATAAATGTAACATATAGTTCATTTAGAATTATCTGGGAATAAAATACTATTGCTTACTATCAATCAATTCTGTGTAGCTTAGAGGATTTTTATTTGGTTAAGAAAAACTATATGCACAAAAAACTGTGAATTTCCATAGCAAACACATAAATACATGTGAAAAAGCCTATTGACATTTATTAATTATCTCCCATTGCGCTCATATTGCTGAATAATGATCCTAGAACACAAATGGCAATCTGTTCCATTTGTTTTGACACATGCAGCACACTTAACCCTTTAAGTGCCAGAGGGGTACCCAACAATCCACTTGCACTTAAAGGGTTAAGGGAAAATAACATTAGATACTTATAATGACTGTATATTTATGTTTAATAGCATTAGTGTAGTATAGTGCAGTTTTTTTTGTTTCATAAATGTGTCATCATAAAATGCTGTGTTTTGGGCTATTTTGTTATTTCATGATGAATTTCTGTTTATTATTTTAACTATCCTATATAATAATTTGCTAACGTATGTTTGTCAGAAGCTGTCACGTGCAGTACAGATGGCTGGGTGTGCTGCAGTCATGCGCAGTACAGACTGCCCACGCATCGGCTGATAACAGAGCGGGGCACTCCAAATTCAGACCTTCGGTGCGTAGAGAGGACTACAGTCTGAATTCGGAGCCCCCCGCTCCTTTATCAGCCGCGGGGCGGGCAGTCAGTACTGTGCATGACTGAACCATGGCCATTGCTGCCTGGCACTGTGGCCCGTGTACACGGGCTGTTCAACTAGCTTTAATTATAAAAAATATCACTAAAACAGAGGTAGTCAGCCATGTTTATCAAGCACTACCAGCATTACATGCTTTCAGTATGCAGAGCCGGATTAAGACTCCATAGAGCCCTAGGCAGGATCGCAAATTGGGCCCCCCTCCCACCCGGCTTGGTCCCCTCCACCTGCCACAAACCTTTCTTGCAAACAATGTGTTAAAATTGGCAATTGATGCCTCTCTGGCACTCAAAGAGTTAATGACCTGCTTTAAAGCATCTTATATTTAATTATGATCATTATTTTACTGGTGTCCTACCCATTTTTGAGTTGACATTTTTTATGATTTTTTTTTTCTTAATTCAAGCATTCTAATTGTTAACCTCCGTTTGCTAACTGCCAGTGTATTCCAATTCACTGTACAAAACGTGGGGGAGAAGAACATGCAAGGACATACGGAACGTGACGGAAACAAATAGTAGAGAGGACTTAGTGCGTGAGAGCTGTAATGTCATTTTGAGTTTGGAACGTAAAAAGTAATTTGCACATTCTTCAGAGTAGACTGAGCTGCCAAAACAGAAAAGTTTGGATTACGTTTGCATATATTAACATAGAAATATAGAATTTGATGACAGATAAGGTCCAATTGGCCCAACTAATCTGCACATGTCCCTATATATATAAAAAGCTCAGATGTATTTATTCCCTTAAAATAACCAAAAAGCTATCTCGAAATGTATTAACCCCTTAAAGACCAATTTGCAATTTGTTACACACTCCTCTGATCCTTAAGGGATTCAAATATTTTACTGTTTTATAACATATCCCTTCTGCTGTTAATTCCTTGCATCTGTCATCCTTTCTGCAAAGTCTATTTTCTTCTCTCCAATTTTAGGTCATACCTTCATTTAATCTGAATTTTGTTCTCTATGGAACGTTATTACCATACCTGGGAACTCGCCGGTTTTGCCCCGGAGACTCCGGATTTTAGACTGAATTACCGGGTCTCTGGGGCAATGTGTGGATCACCGGGTGGGCAGAGCTTAAATAGAAACTCTGCCCACTTGTGCTCTGTCCTGCCTGGTTCCTCCCACTCCCAGCCCTCATTTTGCAGTTTTTTTTGTCCCGCCCCCTCCGCAACTAAGCCCCGCCCCTTTTATGATGCGAATCGTGCCATTTTCTTCACAGGTCGGCACTGACAGGGTTACCCTCCGGGTAGCCCTGTCTCAAAAGTTCCCAGGTATGGTTATTACAACTTAATATATTAAAGTGCTACACTCATATCACCCTTCTCCTTCTAGCCTCCAAGCTATACATATTAAGGTCCTTTAGGGAGATGTGCGTTCAGGCAAAGCTGTTGCCTACAGTGCCAGGTTTTTATGGGAGACTCCGCAGTGCCGGCCACTCCCACATTTTAAGTTCTGGGTGTGGCTAAAGCAATTGGAATAGTCCTGCACAAGACAGCTGCGACTGGTTTATGGTACCTGGTATATTTATCAGTTTACATACCACTTTACTAAGTATTATTTAACCCATTGTATATTAAAGCGGTCTCCAGTGCATTGTGGTTAAGAGCTGTTTTGTTGCTATATTTTCTGTGCTAGGATACAATAGATAAGACTAGGGATGGCGTTATGAGAAAAGCTAGGTGTGGTCATGAAAGGGGCTATGGGTGCCTTTTGGTGTCTTGCCTAGGGGCACCTGAGATGTACACTTGGTCCAACTGTCAGGACCAAACTTCAATACCTGACCTCTCTTGCTTCTGTGGACATCTGTGTAAGAATTTTGTCTCTCAGGTCACTAGTACCCACAATGTCAGATCCACTGTTACATGGTATGAACACATTTTTTTTCTGTGGTTGAACTCGTCTCATGTATTCAAAAGATTAAGCACATATTTTCCAAGTATGTGAATGTGTATATAATGAAGAATGAGACAGAAGTGTATCCTACATGTTTGCATGCATTTTTTGAAATGTAATCTTGCTCAGTACTCAATTGTCTTGGCCCAATCCAGACATTTTGCGTACGTCTTCTGCTTCAATGTTCTTGGTTTGATTCAGCTTGATCCTGTGGGCTTGCTTCTGATCTTTCCAACCTATGACTAGTTTATTGACTTGAGTTTGGACCTAATCCATAACTATATCAAAGATCAGTGGTGAGTGAGCTTCCATGGTTCTGGATCCTTTAATTTCCATGGTGTTGGCATTTCATATCTTCAAGCACTTTAGCAAACAATGATTTTATTTGTTTGCAAATCTCTTGTAATATTTAATCTCCCCTGAATTACTTTTATTAAAATTTGTTACACTATGAAAGTGTTTATTGCTTATCTTTGAGGTTCCTTTTATTAAATAATCTAGGCTATTCAAAAATAAGTTGACAGTTTATTGTTTCACATAACACACAGGATTACATCTTATTTTTGTTGCACTCAGTTTGCCTGCTGCCTGCCTGAACCTCAATTTACCTCTAGGATTATGAGCCCCTGCTGCCTGCCTGAACCTATTCTTACCTCTAGGATTATGAGCCTCTGTTGCTAGGGTTGCCACCTTTTCTTCATAAAAATACTGGTCATGGCATTCCCTCCATAGACTTAACATTGGACAGAAGCCAATTTTTTACCGGCCTGCCAGTAAAATACCGGCTGGGTGGTAACCCTATCTGTTGCCTGCCTGGACCTCTGCTGCCTGAACTTGCCTTTGTCTGCTAGTTTGGTACTAGTCTTGGGACGCTCTTCAGGACTCTGTTCACGACTGCAAAAGCCTGGGGGCCCAGCTTCCCGCTCCATTAACCCTCTTAATGTGTTTTATACCCCATCTGAGACTCAGAGGGTTAAACCAAAAATGGTATATATATTTTTTATTTTTTTTATTTATTTTTTTTCCTTCAATGGATTTTTATCTTTAAAGTTTTATAAATAAACACTGAAAAGCAATCAATTTGGAAAACTATGCAATGGGGAAAACATCAACAAATGCATTTAATTTTTATCAAAAGATAGGTAACATAAGACTCAGCAATATTACCTTAAATCAGGTCCTCCACGCAAACAGAAAAAGAGAATATCATTTTAATAAAAGAAACCAAAACACTTTTTTAAAGCATTGCCTTACTTTTACTTGATGTTACACAATATCTGACACCTGAAAGATAGTCAGCTAGAGTGCTGACGTCAGGGAAAGGGGAGGGGGGAACTTTAACAGCGAAAATCTCTCAAACCATAAAGGTTTGAGAGATGGGACTGGGGGCATTTAGTATATTTTTTTCAGTAGCTACAATATTGATTTTTTAAATATTTTGATAATACTATCCCTTTAATTAATAAAAGAGTGAAGTTCAAAATATTATGTTTTTACATTTTCAAGTCAATTGCCCTTTACTAGTTCTAGAAAATCAGCCTTTACTATTCAGTCACTGAACATGCCTTGAGATAACAGGGAGGCTGATGCATTAAGAACAAGTGAAGTAAATCTGAGGCAAACCAAATGAAGCAAATAAAAACATCCCTTGTTTAACCCCTTAAGGACCGGCGTGCATGTGCGGCCCGCACTTGAGGACAACGGGGCTTTTTTTTTTCATTTCTGGTTCAGGGCTTCCGGAGCAGCGTGCAGCTGCGCCAGGAGCTCTGAACTCCATGATGTGCCAGGACCAGCACTGGTCCTTAAGTGCCAGACTGCTGTGACAGTCCTGGCACATCAGTGGTCTTTAAGGGGTTAAATGAGACTTTTTACCTGAATACTAAAGAGGTCTCTATGCATTGTAAAGCTATGCATTGGAAACTGCTGTAGAATTATAGGGGTTAAAAGCCTCTGTTTAACTGAACCCTTTGAGTGACAGAAGGATATCCAATGTATTGTGAACCAATGTGTTAGCTACCCCTCTGGCACTCAAAGAGTTAAAAGCCATTTTCATATTGTTTATTTGTTCCCTATGGTGGAGATTGTTTGTTACAGAATTGAGTTCTACTTAGTACATCAGTTTCTGTATTCCTCTGTTCACTGAGCAGGATAGAAAGGACTGGTCAAGATGAGCAATTCTGGAGCAAACCAATTGCATCATAGGGAGAAACACAAATTCACACAAACTATATTGATTTCAGTGGGGTCTTTAACTATTTGAATGAAAGAGAAATCTCCAATGCATTGCGAAACAATGCAATGGAGGTGTCTTTAGCTTTAAAGCGGTTTGAAAGCCAAAGTTAAATTAATCAGAAGTGTTATTTATTCCCTATGGTGCAGTTGGTTTGGTTCAGAATTTCTCCTCTTGTCTTTTGTGCATATGGCTTGTTGAGTATGACCTCCACATCCTATCCTACACAGATTTCGTTTTATTCTGTACCGTGAATAAGGACCTCGCTGCTCTCCTTGTATTCCCACGTCTGGCTGCTAGCACTGCAAATGTATTTCCCCAGGTCCTCCTGGTTTACGTTGGGCACAGTAAGGGTGCTGTACATCTCTGTGTGGTCCTGCTGTGCCCGACGATCAGAGTGTTCCAGCACATAACGATTAACCTGTAGGTAGGGAATGGACAGTGCTGAAAATGAATGCCTGTAACTACCATACAATAGTTAAATACAATAACTTAATTTAACTTCTCTTCCTAGTGGGTGGAACTTAATCCATGGTATCTGTGTCCCCCAATTAGGCAAAGGAGAAATGTATTTGCACTTATTATTTTGCTGGATTTACCAAAGAGATTAATCACCCCCCACTTGCCTGATTATGGCCAGAAAATCCTAATGGCAGCTATGAAATTTGGTCCTTAAAGGTTAATCAAATCATGGTCCACGGGTCTTTAAAAGTTAATTAAACATGAAAACCAGGATAGGATTTTGATTACAGAATCACTGCATTAGAAGTCGAAGCATGTAATGCAAGTGATAATGCTTATTTTACTAATTGAGGGAGAGCAAAAAGAGACAATGGAAGAAAACAAACATGTAGTTGGTGTAAAAGATGATTTAACCACTTTATTCCATGTGCATATGAAGCACAAGGATTCAGGAGATAAACACACCACCCTTTGTTAGATTCATAACTGAGGAGGAGCCTGCAGGAGGGAGTGACGAAGCAGAATGACTTTTGATCGCTATCAGAGTTATCACTGCCTTGATGTCTATTACAGTAAGGAAAAGCTCAGCTGCTCAGTGGTCATTAACTAAACATGTAAACCTTCTAAGAATAATCTGACATTTACCTTAATCTGGCCAGAAAATCCAAATCACCTCTATAAATCGATTCTGCATGGACCAGTCCAATACTGCATATTATGTGCATGGAAACAAAAATGATTCCTTTCATGTGATTCAAAGACCCCAGACTTCTCCCACTTACTTGCCTTCTTCCCCTCCTTCCCAAAAAGTCTTCAGTGGGAGGACTTTGGGATCCTTGAGCCCAACAACACAGAATTATGTCTGCCTCCAGTATTAATGTCATGACAAGGGTGGTGCAAGACCCCTCTAGAAAGGGATCGGAGGCATAAGAAGTAGAGAAAGGACCCAAGTGATCCCTCCTGAAACTAGAGTATGGTGCTTGAGTTCATAGCTACAGGTGCACTGACATACCCTGCCGTAGCTGAAGTAAAGCTGCTGACATCATGGTCAGATTCCAGACATCAGGTGAGCCAATGTTCAGACAGGATGACTACCACAGGGTCTGTGTGAGAAGTGTGCACTGTGTATATAATGTTAAAGGGTGGTGTTACAATAGTGGACATCGAGGAGAGGAAGCCAGATCACTACTCCTACTGACCAGATAGGGCAGCAGGGGAAAGAAGACCGAAAACCTTACCCCAAGGGTAAAAAAATCCATGGGGATTAGTAAATAGAAGGAGAAGGAAGGAAAGGGAAAATATCACTAACAATGCAGGAAAGATTCATCAAACAGTACAATAGATGGTCCAAGAGGGGAGTCATAGAAGCCAGGTTACAACAGCAGGTAGCATGAGGAGGATCCTGTACTCTGTAAAAGGGCCGATCCAAGAGGTCACACGAGCTAGGACTCGATAACACATAACCGAATGCAGAAAACTATAGCATAAGTCAGGCGGGCTGGGTCAAAACCAGGGACCAGACAAGACAGCATCAGGGAAAAACACCCTCAAACAAGGCACTATGAACTCACACAATAGTGTACTGAAAGGAACTCTAAATAGGCCAAAAGAGTGAGTGAAATCCCAGACTTGCCTTGCAGCTAATTAAATATTCATTTCAGGGAACCAATTCATACAGAATGGATACATAGTAGCCACAGGGATTTTCTGCCCAGATTAAGGTGAGTTGGGGTTTATTGTTAGGAAGTGTTAGGGTTCCTTTAAAATCTTGAACTTTACAGTCAGATATGTCTAAGGGCCATATGAACAAAGGAAATGGAAAAAATCTAGAGCAGACCAATTGCACCATTAAGAACAGATGCAGATTTAAATGGGGATTTTAACCTCTTGTATTGTAGAGAGGTCTCACAAAATACTGCAAAGCAATGCATTGGATGAGATCTCTCTTACAATAAAGTGTTTAAAAGTCCCATTTAAATCATTGGGGATTTGTATTATTCTCTCGTGGTGCAGTGGTTTTGCCCCAAAATTGCACTTCATTTCATGAAGCTTTTCATATTGTTACTTGTATAGATCATTGTAAATGATAATAATAACTAGTATTTATATAGCACCTTTCTACCAGTGGGACTCAAAGCGATTTTAGTGCACTCTCTTGGAATTAACCAAATCGGCAGCTGAATAATATATGTTATTATTACCCAATCAACGGTACTCATTTATTAACCTCGGAAGGATGAAAGGCTGAGTTGACCCTGCCGGGAATTGAACCTGTAACCTTGTGGTTTGAGCTGACTCTGCAGTCAGGGTATTTACCACTGAGCTCTCTCACCAGTAAGGAAAAAGTAACAGTGATCTAGGGTCCAGAGATGGACAAGTAGAAGAAAAACGTTGATCACCTCTTTACCAGGATAATCCCAATTAAAATGAACCGGGGTATTGAACTCGGCGGTCACAGTGCAATTCAACACGAGCTGGTCCCCCACCAGTAACTCCACCTTGCTCTTGGGATACAGATTCATGTCATAGAACTTATTCCCTGCAATAAAAAGAAAAACATATATGTGGTTATACTCAGATAGTTAAAGGGGAAACTGATATGATATTAATCTGTAATTCAACATTATACAATCTCAGTACATATTTAGTTCATTTTGCTACAATTTTTTTTAAAATTTAGTTGTATATGTAATATTATCTCTCCCTCACTCCCCGTCCCATTCACTGCAGCATAGCCTAATATAGAGGGGTTCATCTTTAGCAATAGTAACATTAACAGACAGCTGGATGGGTTACTGAGTGACAGGGATAGAGGAGGTGTTTTTTGAGCAGCAGTTTATACTGCAGCAGCTGTATGGAGCTTGTTAAACAAAATAGGTGTGAGGGAGACAGAATATAATTTACCTAAAAGGCTAGCTCCTTAACTCTTCGAGTGCCAGAAGGGTATGCAGCACATTGCAAAGCAAAGTGTTGCTCACCCCTCTGGCATTCAAATGGTTAAACAAAATAGGTGTGTGTGTATGTGTGTTTGGGAGGGGGAAGCTTAAAGGGCAACTCCTTAAACAAAAGATGGTGTCTGTAAAGGATTATTTAGTATTTATTATTTATATTTGTGTTTGTGTGTGAGGAGGGAGACTTAACCCCTTAATGACCCTTGACGGTCATAGTATATCATGGGTCGATCTGAGTTAACGACCCATGACGTACTAAGACTGTCATGGAATTCCGGGCTCCCCCCGCGGCTGCATGCTGTTCGAGGAGTCCGGACCCGGAATTTGAAAAAAAAAATGCTCAGTGGTCCTTAAGTGACTGCGCTGCGCTGATCGTCCTGTCGTTAACGGGTTAAAGGCCAACTCCATAAACAAAGTAGATGTGTGGGGGTGGGGGGCATAAACTAATGTGCCTAAAAGGCAAGGACCCACAAATCATAGCCTTTTGTGAAAAGACTAGAGCACCTAGAAAACAAACATGAACACTTCTAAAGTTGCCCTCCCCCTCCCCCTTCCCCGTAGTCAGCATTCTAGCGGACTGAAAGGAAGAGAGTGGTACGATTTTCAGGCGGATTTCCAGCACAGCCTGATCACGTTACTAAAAAAGAAAACTTTCACTGAAATGGTCTTCTACGTGTGTTTGGTTTGCAGGCACACGTAGAAGACCATTTTAGTGAAAGTATTTTTTTAATTAACGCGATCTCGGCTCTGCTGCAGAGCCGCCTGATGATCTATGACCGGATTTCCCTTCAGTCAGCTACAACACTGACTTCGGGGAAAGGGGGAGGGAAAGGGCAACTTTATAAGCGTTCATCTCTCAAACCATAAAAGTTTGAGAGATGACACTGGGGGCAATACGTTTTTTTTTAGTAGGGCTTTACTATAGAGATTAGTAATACTTAAGTATTACTATCCCTTTAAGGATGGTACTTTGGCACTTAAGGACCACAGACCTTCCCTCCCCCCAACTATGACGGTCCTGGCACATTATGGATCCTTATAGCATGTTAGACCCACGACGTGCCAGGACCATCATGGGTCCTTAAGGGGTTAAATGAATGCTAAATATTATTTATAATAGGCCCCCAATCAACATGGCCAGAACATTCTACTGGCCCTATGAATTTGATGCATGCTCCTTTAAGCAGTAAACTTTTTTTATGAAAACCTATATTTGATAAGGCAATTCATGCAGACTATAACAAGGGTACACCCCCCCCCCCCCCCCCGCCGGTGACTCAGCACAGAGACAAAACAGAGCTAAAGGGATACTAACACTTTATTTGACGGTACATATTCTGGAACTGCATGATATATAAAGCCAGATTGCTTATACTTCTTCTTTCTTTTTTCTTTCATCGTCACCTATTTTTTTCTAGTGTTTAATTCCTTGACAGTAACCTCCCTGGATATCTGTTAACAGAATGCTTTCTGGTCAGTTGCCCATCAAAGCAGTATAGTGACACAATATAAAGCTATCTTTGCAGAACAGTGTTTTCTATTTACTGTGTTTTTACATTGTATACTTTTTTACATTGTATCACTATCCCTACTTTCTAATTTTCAGAAAGCATTCTGTAAACAGTGGCAGGGAGCTTGGTTTTAAGGATGTAAAAGTTTAACCCTTAGAGTGTCAGAGGAATACTCAATGCATTCTAAACAATGTATTGAGTACCCCCTGTGGAACTCAGAGGGTTAAAAACACTGCGGAAGATAAAAAATTATAGGAAGCCTGACTTTACATATTATGCATTTGCAGAGTGTGTGATGTCAACATAAAGGATTACTATCCCTTTTCAGTGCCAAACTGTGCCAACAATATATATATTTTATAGGGCTTTGAAGTGGAACTTTCAGCTTCATAATATTGCCCCCCAATATATTAGTAATATAGCGATAGGTAAAGTAATAGTTGTATTAAGTTGTATTATACTGAATAAATCCACGTTATTGAATCCATCTTCTTCAGCAGGCATCCAGCGGACAACAGCGCAGACATCTAGAGGGAAGTTACCTCTGAGTCTGAGCTGTGTGTCCCGTGCACTGCCTGGCTTGGTGGTGACATCTGTTGGTTACCTTAAGGTATGGAAGTTGCTGCCTGCGCTGGCGCACAGGGCTTCTCTTGTAAGTTCTGCTCCCTGGATGCGTGCTGAAGAAGGTGGATTACTTCAATAACGCGGGTTTATTCAGCACTAGTTACAAAGCCCGTATACACGGGCTGATCCGGAGTGGGGAGCTCTGGATGGTTCACAGCCAAACTGTCACCCAGCGCCTCTACTGCTGCCCCAAAGCCGGAAGCACAGACAGGCTGTCAGCCTTCCGGATCAGCCCATTCTGTAAGTCCCCACTGAGCATGTGCGGTTACGCACACAGTGAGTGACGCATTCTAGGACTTTATGTTATAGGATAATACAACTATTCTTTTGCCTATTGATATATTAGTAATGTATTGGGGGGCAACATTATGAAGCTGAAAGTTCCTCTTTAAACTATATGTTAAAGAGTTTAAACCATATGTTATAGGGCTTTAACTGCTGAGTAAAACAAGAGCACTACCCCTGCTGGTAGTTGTTGTTATTACAGTCCATACTGGCCAAACTGTATGTGCACACACATCACATCATATGCACTAAGATGTTTTTGCCATCATATCCCTGAGAATATGCCATAAATATGCCGAGATCACCATGCTTTTACTATGCCTTTACCAGGTTTATGATTATGCAGTTTCTATGTGGACAATGGCTCATTTGCATATTGAAATGCAGCTTACTGAGCCATTTTCATATTTCTGTGAGTGTGTTTATGTCATGGCATATCATGGGTCCTTAAGGGGTTAAGGACCGTTTTGATCCTTGCTGACATGCCAGTACACGTGACCTGTTATGTGTACCGGTGCACCGAGTGGGGGTCTTGGACAGGTAAATTTCCTGTCCCGTTTTTACTTACAGTGCTCCCGCAGTGCTATAAGCAAAATGTAAGTGACGTGGCAAGACCACCACTGGTCCTGGCACGTCACACGGTTCTTAAGGGTTAATATGACTATTTGCCACATGCACTAAGCTATGACAAATGAGACAGTGAAGACTGGATCTTCCAATAGCTTTCTATGCAACCAGTTTGCTGTCTCTAGTGGAGAGGAGATACAGCAGCTGCCCTTCCTTAACCCCTTAGCGACAATGGACGTACATGTACGTCATCTGTGGCTGTCACTTAGTGACAGAGGACGTACATGTACGTCCAGGAAATCCGGATCCCCGCGCGGCTGCACGCCGTTCAGGGACTCCGGATTCTAATGAAGAAAAAAAAAAAAAAGTTAGACGGGCGTTAAGTGACGGCCGCGTCTGCACGCGGCCATCACTAAGGGGTTAAAGGGATAGTAATACTTCGTTTTAGCTCTATTTTATTGTGTAGGCATTAAAAAAACATGAACGATATAAGTCTTATCTCTCAAACCTTTATGGTTTAAGAGATATTCACAAGCAAAATTTCCCCTCCCGCCCCTTTTACCTAGTGTAAGCCATCTCTTCTCACAGTGGAATCTGGTTGTAAGACCAGACAGATAACAGAAGGGGACAATCTTCTTTCTATGAGAACAAAGAAAACCCTGCCCCCATTGACAAGTTCTCAGGTTTTTCCCTTATCTTAATTGAAGATTGTCCCTCTCTGCAGTCTATCTGGGCACCTCCCTTCTGATCTGGCTGAGCAGTGTTACATCAGTAAAAGGGGCAGGACGGGGATACTTTGTCATTGAATTACTCTTGAACTACAACTCTGAAAGAATTGAAATTACACTCTCCAAAGTCCAAATACTATGAAGATTAATTAGAGCTGCTTTTATTATGAAACATTACTATCCCTTTAAGCTTTGAGTACCCTAGAGATGCGCAATGCATTGTTCTGCAATGCATTGCACTCCCTTGTAGTACTCAAATGGTTATAACATAATAAATCCCCTGCCCTGCTTCACAGACCTATCACAGCCACAGAACCGGCAAAGCAGCTGTTATATGTAACAGCTTCTCTGACAGTACTGTATTTTCACCAACTGCCTGATGAGCTGTTTAAAGTCCACAGCAGACTATCCATTGATCAGCTAATTCATGTAAACAGAAGATTCTGCTACACTCTGCAAGCTCCTCCATTTGCCTTACAGAATCTAATGTTTACATGAATCAGCTGATCAATTGATAGCCAGTTGTGGACTTTAAACAGCTGATCAGACAGTTAATAGAAAGACAGTACTAGCAAAGATGTTGTTACATGTAACAGCTGCTTTGTCAGTTCTCTGTGTCTGAATGATATTTGAAGTGGGGCAGTATAAATTTTAGAGTGCTACAAGGCTGTGAAATGCAATGCCGAGCAGTGCATTGCACATCCATATGGCACACAAAAGGTTAAGAAATGGCAGCTGCTGTATCTTCTCTCCACTGGAGACCATAAACTGATGTCTGTGGATGTACAGAAAGCTATAAGAACCCCAACTTCGCTGTCTCAGTTATCAGAGCTTAGTGCATGTGGTGAATAGCCACATTAACTTATAAACACATCCCCAGTAAGATGAAAATGGCTCATTCAGCTGCATTTAAATATGCAAATGAGCCACTGTCAACATAGACACTACAAAATTGTAAACCTGATGAGGGTATGGCAAAATCCTCTCTGCTCCTCCACTTGTCTCCCTAACACATTGCTAGCATTACATGAACCTCATACGATAATTATGAAATTGTCTTCCCCTCCCCTTGCATAACTAATTCCTAGTGCATATGGTGATGTGTGTCATATTATCCATGAAGAAGTGATCCCCACACATTGCCAAACACTCTTGCCCGTTGTATTGACTCTTTGTGCATAAATGGTGAATGGTAGGTAACCTGTTGGGACACCAAAGGGTGCTGTCAATGTAAAACCCCAAACAATTTAAACTATGATAATTCTGAAGCAATGTATTTCCCAGCAGTGTGAGTATCCTTTTTCTTAACCAGCAGGAAAGGCCCTACATTATATATTTTTCATAAAATTTTACTTATTCTTTATAAAGAATTCATAAAAAAATTTATGCCTACCTGTGAATTGGACAATGAAGAAACTAGACTCAAAGTGTTTTCCATCAATGGTCGTCATACAGTACAGGAAAAGAGAGTCCCTTATTGAGTTGGAAGGGACCAAAATCCCTTTCTTATTGTCCCACGTAACACTTTTCCCATCTGGAGTGATGACCGAGGTGTGCTGGAGAAAAAGGACATTTTATACCCACTGGTTGCAAATCTATTAGTAACACATAATCACCTGGATAGTGACTGTAAAAAATCATCTACATCAGCATTTCCAGACCCTGAAAATGTTTTTCTCTTTAGTCCATTATGTTACACAGGAATCAAGGGAACACTGGAACCATGAAGTTAAGTTGCTACCTTTATCAGACAGGGCACTTATAAACTAAAGCTGTCTAGAGGCAGAGACTCCTTCTTAGCTCCACTTAACCCACACATAGCATCAATAGATCTCAGTTTTTAAGTGCTCTGCCTTCAGGAGAGCAACATGGCTGATTCTTCTCTTCAAGATTTTCATTTAAATTATGTTTATTTTCTCATTGTATTACTCATACAGTGTTCCTTTTACATGTAGTGCAGAAAAATATGCAGACTTTTCTCCTGGACCTGTTCTCTATTACGTCAGCAGAGGCAATAGCCAAACCCTTGGGACTACACTCGTCTGACCACTTTTGGAGGAGCCAGAAGACATACAGGAGGTTGAAGTGTTATATGTTCTGACCCTCTGGCTACCACAGGCAATCTTCCCTAGGTGGGTTGTAGACTGTGGGACTGGCACAGTCTTTTCAGGGCTTCCCCATACACAATAGGGACCCCAAAGTTAGGGGTCCCTGCAGCAGCTGCACTCTTCAGCACTGGAGGCTGGAAAATGACAGTGCCATTTCCTATTTTTCTTTATATATGCATCTCATATTTCCCAGACTCTTAGAAAAAGAAGGGGTGGAGTTTTTTTTATCTCTCCCTTCATTTCCCCTTGGCTGCTCACCTAGAAGGAATCACTTGTAGTAGGCTAGGCTGTCTCCTTGGGTGGCCAGACTGTTTCCTGGAAATTACTAGCCTCCTCTAAGTGGTGCAGATAAGTTTGTTTTACTTTATTCCTCTGCTTTTGTCATCTCCCCCCAGGTCAGTTCCTTTTGGGGGTTGTGTGTCATATCAGAATGAAAAGGGGGCATGTGGAAACTCAAGACCACCAGAACAACCTCAGCTGTGTCTGCAGTGGTCAAAGGTCTATCATGTCAGAACAGTCTTTCAAAGGGCCTTACAGGTCAACAATGCCCCTCTTGTGCTATGGTCCCAGTGTGTTCAGGGACCCAGTCCCTGATCAGGAGCCTGCATGGATTAAGACACTTGGCTCCACTATGACAAGTATTCCAGTGTCTATCCAGTGTATCCTAGATAAGATAGATCAGGGTCACCCTGTTCCTGTTACAATAGAAAGTGATCCTGTTCTCATAGGGGATGATTCCTCAATGGAGGAAGGTGAAACAGAGGGTGAAGTCAGATGATTCTTACCTCACCCCTCAGGATTCTCACGAGGAGGAGCTTGGTAGAAGTACTGATTAGAGACTCTCCAGATCTCAAAATACCCTTGGAGATATCCCCTTCAGACATTTTTAAAAGGCATAGAAGGGATGCTGTTCACTTTCCCTCTTATAACTCTCATGAGCAGATTATCCTTGAGGAATGGATATCACTTGATAGGCAATTTCCCTTGAGTTACCCTTTTTGTCCAGTTGCATTGCAGCTATAGGCAACTCCACTGTCAGTTGATCCCCCATTTTTTTGCCTGTTCAAGCAAACAGATCAACCAGTGGATGCAGCTGTATTTATGGGTCCGGCAGATTCTCTTCTCAAAATGAACTTTTCAGTCTCCAGGGCCACTTCACTTGGTAAAAACCATAGCTTTTTGGGGAGATTAATTATTGGAATCGGTGCAAATGGAGTCTTCCAAGGGGGGTGTTGTTCATATGATTTCCAGGATCATCAAGGAAGGTTAATGCTTATATTTGTGAGGCAGCCTTAGTTACAGTTACTTTTCTTGGCAAGATGTCTGTGCTCTTGGCTGAGGCATGCTGTACCCTATTTTTGCAGATCTGGTCAGCTGCTCTATGAAGTCCCTTATCTTTTTGCCATTCATGGGAAAGCAGCTGTTTAGACCTGAACATGATAAAAACATTAGCAATGCTACTGGGGGCAAGAGTTCTTTCTTTAGTAGAGTTCACTCCTTATAATCTGCATTTTCCATGGAAGCCTCCTTTTTTTCATCCCCCACCAATACACTCAAGAGGTCACGTTCCCTGCCCGTTTCTACCGCAAGCTAAAATCGGCTAGTTATCACATAGACTTCAAGGACCCACCACCTAGTTGCTTCTTCATATCCAGGGTTCCTCGAGATCCTATGAAGGCTCTTCAGTTCCAGGAGGCGGTTCAAGCCTTGATATATATTTAGGACTTGATTCCGGACTCCTTGCATGAAAGATTCCTGGGCTTCCGTTCCAATCTCTTTATAGTCCCCAAGAAAGACAGCTGCTGTCATCTGGTCTTAGACTTAAATTGTCTCAGTCAATTTGTTCATATGCCAAATTCAAGATGGAATCTTTGCATTCCATCACATCTGCTATGTGTCCAGGAGAATTTTTGTCTTCACGGACATAAGGGATGTGTACCTTCACGTACCTTTTGATGTGCAACTTCAGTGATTCTTTCTCTTCACTTCCCAGGATCACCATTTCCAATTTAAGGACCAAGAACTAGGCCTCTATCGAGCAGTTGTGCACAGTGGCAACATCCTCATCACTTCATGTTTGCTAAGCTTCACAGAGTCGGTGTGCTGGCTTGGCTGAGGCAAGTTTTGGGAGAAAAGTCCTACAGGCAGTAGTGCCTCTGTAGGAGCCTTTTTCCACTGTTTCTATTGTCCTTTCCTGTTGTTATTTAGTTTTAGTGTTGACACATGAGGTTCATGGCTGTATCTGTTTTGTCTCTGTTTATATTGCTTTTTTATAGCAGGGAGTTTTTTTTTCCCCTCCTCGGAATTCTGGTTGGGATAGATTTGGCATATCTCCATGGTTGTTGTTTTGCACAATGGATGAATGAGAAAAGGGGATTTTTGTCTACTTACGGATAAATCAATTTTTCTTAGTCATTATGGGACACAGGACATCCCTCCTATAGAAAAACATTCTGTTTGAGTCCAGGGCAGGGGTGTCATTTGGGTTATTTGGCATGATGACTACCTTCCTCACCTACTTTTTTTCTTTAATTCTTGCAGTATGTAAAGAACTGAATTCTGCTGCTGCTGTGTTGGGGCTAAATGGAGCTGGGAGGAAGTCTTTGCTTCCAGCGTGTGTTAGTTTGGAAATGCCCTGCCTTCTAGGTATAACAACTTAACTCCATAATTCCTGTGTTCCCATGGTTCCTATGTTCCACAAGGACTAAGAGAAAAGCATTTATTGGTAACTACACAAATATCATAAACAAATTACTGACAACCACATTATTTACTAACATAAGTGCTGTGTTACTCCACCCACATTAATGTAGCTGTCGCCAATATGTTTCAAAAGGAAAGACAAAGTTTGGAACGTTCACCTTAATTCAAGTTTGCATATTTGAAAACTGCACTAAAAATGGCCTATATGTAATGTTAAAATTCAAAATTCCAGCAGATGTATAGTTTAGGAGATTTTCACGCTTATTTCTGAGCAAAGTGAAAGTGAACATTTCCTGTTACTGCTAAAAGCTTAATTAGCATATGATTCATCATTGAAACATTCATTAGCATATACACAATACCCTGATTAGGTGCACAATACACAATACCCTGATTAGATGCACCATACTAACATAAATAGAGTGTTGCTTTACCAAAGGGATTCTTTAATTATAATATGAATCAAAACAATAAAAAAGTAAAGATGGACAGCACCAGGCCCATTAGAATATGACACGTCACCTGTACCACACAAGTACTGCAATTAGCATACATTAGCATATGGTAAGAAGTGTGAATATTTTCTTAACTGTACATTTGCTTTTTTTTGGCTAATATGACACATAGGCAGTTTTAATGCAGTTTTCAAATATGAGAAATGCAGTACATTCTACTAATTTATACTACACACCACCAATTTATATTAAAGAACACAATTAAATTGTAAACAGTGCAAACAAAAAATCATGAATTTCCTTTGCGTATTAGTAGTATTTTTACTGACTTAATTATTTATATTGACGTCTCTATTTTGTTACTTTTTTAACCCTTTAAGGACCCTTTACAGAAATATGGTTGGTAACCCTGATCCACAATACGTTACATTGTAAAGTCTTTGGGACTCAATGAAGCTGATGTACTTAGAAGACTCTCTACAATTCTGGTGCGAACCAATGGCACCATAGGTAAAAACTACAAACTGTATGCTTGAATGTTATAGGTCCCTAATGTATCACAATGCATTGATTTGCATACCCTTTAGAATGGATACCTTGCTGGCACTCAAAGGATTACAAGACCCATTTTATTTAAAGGGATTTTTATTTGTCCTCTGTTGCTGCAGTTGGTTGGCTAATGGATTGCTCCAATTTTCTTAGTACATCAGCATTGATGTGGCATTTTTTATATACTAGCATCATTAACTTTGCTAAATCATTATTTATATATATATATATATAAAAGAGAAAGCCTCATTGCATAATTTATGTTTCCTCAGGACACAGAACATAATTTATGTCTCCTCAGAAGACACACTCCCATAGAACAGAATAGCTCATTACATAATTTATGTCTCCTTAGGAGACACACACATTCAGGGGCAGCAGTAAGGAGAAGTTACTGCTCCCATTGGGTGATTCATCATGCAGGGAGTTGTCCTGACCCCCCACAACTATACAACCTACCAAAAAATCATAATGGCTGCCACTTGATCCTATACCACAGACAAACACATATATACTATCCAACTCAGGAAAGAAGAAGCACAAACACACACCACACCACACATACACCACACACCACACACACACCTCATACATATATACTTTGACACACACACACACACACACACACACACACACACACACACACACACACAGTCACTCACTCTGACTCCCAGTGGCCTCAGCAGGACCTGTAGTACAGCCACTGAAGGGAAGCTGCAGCACCAGGGGAACAAAATGGCACTCAAAGGGTTAAGGTAGGTCTTCATTGCTGAATTATTTCTTCACTGTCATCATTTGCCATACAACACAGAGAACAGACAGCCATCAGGTACACACTTAAACTACTGACTGCCACTGGGTTGTCTATCAAGATTTACCCCTCAGGGAGTGTGTTCAAACCCCTCACACTGTAAACTTGCATTTCCCTCCCACTTCTTCTCCTTCCCAAGCCTATTACTAACACGTTCCCACATTTATGGTAAGCCCTGCCCCTACTCGTGATAAAGCCCGCCCACTTTTACCCCAAATTGCCCCATTGGTCTCTCCACATCAGCACCACATGAGTCCCCTCCAGGGACTCCACAAGTCAAAGTTCCTAGGTATGAATACACTTCCCACTGCTATTTAAGTCTGACATGTCAGTCAATTCCTTAACCCTTTGAGTGCCAGAGGGGTGCACAATGCATTACAATGCACTCTGGCATTAGGCAAAGGATTAACATGCTGCTATAATGCTCCTTTTATTTTCTGATTTCCATTTGTACAACCCAAACACACACAGGCACAATACTGCAATTCTGGCCCAAAGTAAAGGAGAAATAAAATACAACATTGTATACCACCCAAGTCTCCCTCTTTAGGATATATTACTGCTTCATACCTCCCAAGTGTCTCTCTTTAGGAGATATTAGTGCCAGATGTCTGTGTTTATCAGTGTGTCTACATTTCACAAATGTATGTCCAACCGTCACATGACGGGCAGCGCTGTCCCACATTGCTTGTATATATATATATATATATATATATATATATATATATACTGAAATCAGCTAAAAGTAATATTGACAAATGCATTCAGTAATGATCAAGATCATTTGGAGAAAGTTTAGACTATTTCAGAGTGTTTTAATACATTTCATCCCTCCATGAGAAGGAAGATTAATGCATGTGCCCTTTTTTGAATCCCCCATATAATCAATCCATCTCCCCGTGAGGGTAATGCACCAAGAAGAACTGAGGGGCAAATATGCACTAAGGTGTGATAGAGTGGAGATAACTTCTCCATAGTGATCAATTCTCCAATCCATGTATAAGTCAATGGAGCCAGTGTGCTTATATTCTCCAAGTTGATGAAATTTTAGTGCATAGCCTATATAGAATGATATAGGAATTGAACAATATAGCACACTGGAGCTGTTATCGCCTCTTTGTCATACCTTATTGCATCTCCTTACTAGTGTAATTCTTGGGCAACCAAGTACACCTCAGGAGATAAATACACATTTTCATTCATATAAATAGGACTTTTAGCAACTTGAATGAGGTCTCCAACTCACTGCAAAGGATCATGACGACTCTATGGGCCTTATCAAGAAAGGAAAAAATGTGCAATTCTGGAGCAAACTCCTAAATTCACATTGAGTCAAAATGGTGTTTTGAACTCCTGGAATGATCAAGACATCTCAAGCTCATCACTTCACAATGCAGTGGAGACCTCTCTAGCTTTCAAGGGTTTAAGGCATTTAAACAGATAGCAATCCTTAATATGGACAGAATATACATATTATAGTGTTTATCCTACTGAGTAAAACAAGGGTAATCCCACTGCTGAGAGATGTTTTATACAAATGTCATAGGAGCTCAATATATATATGTATATATATGTTTTAAATATATTTATGTTCACATTAATATTACGCATTACTCTGTATTTTAATCAATGATAATTTTTATTTGTCACCTATGGTGCTGTTGGTTTACCCAAGACTTCAGAGGGGAGATGCACTATGGCGTGATAAAGAGGTGATAACGTCGAGATAACTTCTCCAGTGATTTCACTTCTTCTATCAATCAATTCCTATGTTATTCTAAGGAGCCAATGCAAGAACATCTCTACACCTTTGGAGGCGCTATAGAATAACATAGGAAATTGAGAAGTGATATCGCTGGAGAAGTCATCTCCACTTGGTCACCTCTTTATCATGCCTTAGTCCATAATAAGTTTCATTTCACATCATATTTTTAGTGCTTTGGTTGTTCTTCAGTTCCACTAAAATAAACTTATTAAACATTCTAAACCTTTATCAGTTTTATCCCCACAGAAGTTTACTAATCTCCTTGTGGTACTTACTGTTTTCAGAGACACACTGAGGTCAGGAATGGACACAATGCATGGCACTCTCGTCTGCTCCTTATTAACCAACAGTGTCCTGGGTGTGTTGATAAATGGCTGCTCCCAGTCTGAAGAATCAATTAATAAAATGTTGAGGATTTCATAAAATAAAAAACTTCACATTTTAGACGACTTCTCGCCCCACCTGGCCATTCCACACATACAGACTCTAAGTTTATTTGCTGAGCAACTTCTTAACTCAAAAAAGACAAGATATCAGAAACATTGAGTGTATGTGTGTTTATGTGTGTGCAATTTTCATTGATTTATAGGAAACAATATAAGTAATAGGGTTTGCCTGCTGTATAAAACAAGAATACAAGCATTCTAGCATTGCTCAGTTTTTCATTCTGAAGGTTATTACAGAATATTTTTTACCTTAAGCTGCAGTTTTTACTTGTAGTCACCAGGTGGTGCTGTTCTTGTCACTTACTAGGGAAAGCCATAGTCAATGACTCAAGCTCTCACAGAGAGTTCATTATACTGAAATGTTGTTTGGACACCAGTTAATACAGCTGCTAACAGGTTGAGCTATATTAATTTCTGAATTAAAAAAAAATCTTGTTCTACTCAGCAAGTAATGAGATGTAACAATTTTCTGGCTATAATAAGGTAAGGGTGTGTTGGGGTTATTATAAGAAGATGTTATTTTTCCTTTAACTCTTTAGACACTGGAGAGGTCTCAAGACATTGAGAAAAGTCACTGTGTAGACCTGTCTAGCACACACAGGATTAACTGTACACAAACACAAAGGTGTATGGTCAGTCTATTCATATGTTACATAAGTTTCCTTTTCGTAAACCAACGTTCCTGCACATTAAAGGGACAGTAATGTTTCATATTACACATAGCTCAAAATGTTGAGCATAGTAGTGCTGCATGATGTTCATAAGCTTCAGTTACAGTGTAATAATATGTTGAAGATGATCCCTCCCGTCCCTTTCCCTGACATAAGCATATTTGTCCCAGATCCGACAGTAGATCACAACGAGGGAAATATTTGCGCAGTATTAGGAAAAACCTGCCTTCCGTCAAGGAGGGCAGGTTTTTCCTTATACCGAGCACAGGAATATTGTCCCTCCTTGTGATCTGTCTGGTCAAGCTACCAGACTCCAGATCTGAGGGGAGGCAGGTTTTGAACGCTGAAGGGGATCATCTTCAACATATTATTACACTGTAACTAACAAGTTTTGAAGCATATGAACATTGCACAACGTTCTGAGCTATGTGTAATATGACACATTACTATCCCTTTAAAGGGATAGTAATTATTCACAAAAACAGCAGCTCCAATTAATCTTCATAGTATTTGAGCCGTAGAGAGTGTTATTTCAATACTGTCAGAGCTGTGGTTCAAGAGTAATTGAACGATAAAATTTCCCCCTCCCTCCACTTTTACCTAGTGTAAGCAACCTCCCCTCAGATGTGGAATCCAGTCCATAGACCACACAGATAACAGCAGGGGACAATCTTCTTCCTATGAGAACAATGAAAGCCCTGCCCCCCTTGACAAAAACTTGTCCAAATGCTATGATGATTAATTAGAGCTGCTTTTATTATGAAACATTACTATCCCTTTAAGGTCAGCTTTGGCCAGTGAAGGCAGCCAGTACTGATATTAACCAGTAGTTATCCATAAGGGCTGCATTTATAGATCATTTATTCAGTCACCACTAAGGGTTTTATGTTCAAAGTGGTGCAATTCTGGGGCAAAGCATTTGTACCACAGGGGAAAATAAATATTCCCATTAATTTAAATGCTGCTTTTAACCCCTTGAATTCCAATGAGGTCTCCAACGCATTGCCCAGCCAGCTAGCGTTCAAGGGATTAAAAGCTCCATTTAAATCAGTGCAACTCTAGAGCATTTTAATTCATTCCTTTGGCACAGTTGGTCCCATTTAAATTAATGGTAATTTGGAGAATTTAATTTGCCCCCCTTGGTTCAGTTAATTTACCCCAGACCTACAAATGCTGTTATTTACCACCTAAATTCAAGTCAGTGTTTGGAGAAGGGTTAAAGGAGAACTAACACCTGCTAATAATTACTCCACTTACCTTACTAAGGCTGGGAAAATACTAATGACCCCACTGAATTTTGCCCATGTGCCCCGGTTCAAGAGAAGATATTCAATCAGTCCTGATGTCACGTTCATTGGGGTGGACATAACAGTCAATGTCAGCTTTTTCAAACTGAAGTAGGCAGAATGCAACAGCCTACTCTTAACCCAGTATGGACTAGAGCTTCCATCTTGAATGGTTATTCTACCCAATTCATCTATTCCAGCCCTTGTTATAGCAGGCTAAGAAGGTGGAGAGAGAAATGATTTTCTGGATGTGTGAGTAATTCTTTATGCAGCAAGTGAGATTAGATTCCCTAATTACTAAATCAAATATATCTAACCTGTCTGTAAAGCAAAAAGCACAAGGTATAGGCAGCATAAATAAATACATTTAATGATGCTAAAAACTGTGTAGTAACAAGTCCTCTTTAACACTTTGCATGCCCGAAGGGTATGCAGAGCATTGCTCTGCAATGTGTTGCATAACCCTCTGGCACTCAAAGGGTTAATGGATTAAGACAACAATGTGCAGTGAGTAGGCCCGGACTGGGACAAAAAATAGGCCCGGGCATTTAAGGCTGAGTAGCCCATTTTTATTTTTTGAGCAGCCCATGGGGCGGATCATGGGCGGAGCTTATAATCACGTGCGGTGAACCGCACGGCCACACGTTGATTGCGCGCCCACCAGGAAACTTGTAACTCGTTTAATGATTAATTTTTTTTTAAAGCCCGGACCAGCCCACCGGGCAAATTGCCAATATGCCCGATGACCAGTCCAGGCCTGGCAGTGAGCAGAGTTTGATGTCCTGACTGAAAATATTATCTTTTGATCAAGAACAAAAGGGCAAAATTCATAGCGGCCATTAGTATTTTCTGGCCCTAATAAAGTAATTGGTCAGTTAATATTAGGAGGTGTTCTTGCTTCACCACTTGATGTTTGTCTCCTACACAATCCTCCTCCTCTTCTGTCCTCTTACCTCTTACAAACACATAGAGGCTGACAGCTGTGGTCCCCTCAATCTTAATGTTTTTGAATTTGTAGTGACAGCAGTAAGTTCCAGTGTCATTAGCCTGAGATCCTATCAGCTTGAATACTTTGCAGTAAGGTCTCCTGGAGTCTCCATCGCAGTCATCCTCTGTCACCCAGCGACTCCCACTGAAGCTGGCAGTCACCGGGGATTCTTTATCCTTTGTGTCTGTCTGTGTTACGCCTCCAGGCCACGACCACTGCAGGGGCCACTCTCCCCTAAAAAGCAGAACATAAAGAAGAGACTTATTTTGTTACTATGATTATTATTGATAATAATACATTTAAATCCCTTTTTCACTAAAAAAAATTACGGTGAGAACAGTTTTATGGAATATGTTTATGAGATGAAATACATCAGGCTACATGTTTGTTAAAAAGATATTAACCCTTTACTTTGACTGCACATATTATACAAGTGCATATTATCTAAAATCAAATTGACTATACTTTGTATTATTCGTTTTTTTACACTTGTCTGTTGAGCTCTCTGAGTCTGTTTAAAGAGAGCTTTCTGTCAGGGACAATGAAAGTTGGTATAGTTATGGAATGTAAAACAGACAGAAAGTAAAAAAGATAGCATTTAGTACATTCAGTTCTACAGGTTAGTGTCGCATTATGTACTTACAGAATATGTGAAGTCAAAATAAAGGGTTTCTATTCTTTTAATGAAAGACACATGTAAACTCTTTGGGGCAGACTCCCATCTTCAATTTATGATTCTCTTTGCTGCACTTCCCCCCCCCCCACTAATAATGCAGTGATCACACTCCAGCCTGATGCACTTAACCCTGTCCTGTATTTTTGTATTGTACTACTAGTTGAAGAGCCCGTTACACGGGCCACAGTGCCACTGCCAGTCGGTCGTGGGGCAGTCATGCGCAGTACAGACTGCCTGAACTGTGGCTGATACAGAGCTGGACACTCTGAAGGAGCGTCCAGCTCTGTATCAGCCGCGGCGCGGGCAGTCTCTACTGTGCATGACTGCAGCACGCTCAGCAGTCGCTACTGTGCATGACTGCGTTGTTACACACGTTTTAGTGAATTATTATATAGTATTACTATTTCTGTAAAGCTCTGTGTACAGATATAGTGCAGAGCCGAAACAGAGCAATGTAGAAATAAATACTTCATTGGAATGGTCTACAAAGTGTGCTGGAAAACCAGGCACACTTTGTAGACCGTTTCAATGAAGTATTTATTTCTAAATAACGCGGTTTTGGTTCTGCTGAAGAACCGCCTTCTGGTCCCGGGACTGGAATCTCCTGCTGTCAGCTAAAAGGCAGTCTTCTCTGAAACGGCCTAGAGGGGCGGACCTTTAGACAGTTATGTCTCTCAAACTATAAAGGTATGAGATACAGGACTTAGATCAATGTAAATATTTTTTTAAAGGGGAACTTTCACGTCAGAACATTTTTTTACCAACTCATTAAGCAGTTAAGCAGTCTTGATAAAGGTGCTTCTTTTTTTTTAATTCTACATACTTAGTAAGATATTTTATGTCCTAGCCACACACTTCCGCATTGCACAGCTCCCAGCACTAGTTCATTCTCCTCCCTCCCAGCTGCCCCGGTGAGCGTGTTCACACTTCACTTTGGTGTGCTGTGAACGGCTCCTAACGTTACAACAAGAAGCGATTCGCATAATACTGAGGTTGCACCGTAAGGTACAGCGCAGTACTGATGTTGCCGCATGTGACGTAAAGAGGTACAAACTTCAAATCTCTTTTATAAGACTTAGATAGACTTATGAACTTTTGTACAAACATAGATTTAGAGTACTGAGTGTGAAGAAAGGACAGAGACCCGGTCATGTGGAGGTGAAAGTTCCCCTTTAATACCTATAATATTAAAAAAAAAAAAGTTAAAATTAAACATTACTATCCATTTTATCAAGGAAATAGTGTAATAAAGTCTCTTAAGTGCCGGCATGAGTTGCAATCATAACTTCATATGAAACGTACCTCAATAGGACAGCTTACTATTCTCCTGAGGAAGTGGAGTTGTATCTCCATGAAATGCGTTGGGTTTTACCTTTGCACGCTTTTAGTGTTGGGTCCCTCCCATGCCCCCTGTGAGAACCTGCCTCCAGCTCCTGGTCACTGGCTCCATCATTGTGCCGACAGCATCGGCCTATACACGTGTCCCCCGGGACTGCCTACTCCTATGTTCCATCTCATTTGGAGGTCTATACATCACTGTTGGGCAGCATCTTCGTGTGTTATAACACCGGATTAAAGATCGCAACACAGGGACTATGGGACTGTTTTAATACTGGCAGCAGCAGGAGAAGATCGGACACAGCACGTTGGCTATAGGGGTAGGGACTCCAGTTACGCTTAAAGCCCAAGATGGGCTCCATGTGAGTGCATTTTGATCATTGTTTTTATTATTTGTTTTAATAAATTTACTGCTCTTAGATACTTTTTACTTTTCTTCTATTTATGTTTTGCACTCAGACTTGGGGTGAAACAAGAGGACAGAGCAGACATCTTGGTGAAGAGGGATCTCTGTGCCTGAGGAAATAACCTATCAGTGACGAGACAGGGACAGACAGAGCAGGAGAGATCCCACTTTGCCAAGATATCTGCTCTGTGCTACTAATGTAGGTTTCATATGAAGTTATGATTCCAACTCATGCCGGCACCTAAAAAACTTTATTACACTATTTCCATGATTAACAAGATACTAACAATTAATTGGGGATAAAAGATGTGTGCATGACAGTTCCACTTTAAGACATGTCATCCAGAAGTTGTCTGCATTAGTCTTATTATTACCTCCTCCACTGACTGACATTTAACCCTTTCAGTGCTAGGGGAAATGGGCAATCCATTGCATACCAGTGTCATTAAGTGGGAAATTTAATAAAGGGTTTAGACAGAAAGTGCCAGCATTCATGCCTTAATAAGCTATACATAGAAATTATTTAAAAACGTGTTTTATAGATAATGTCTACAAGGTTAGGAAACTTTGAAATCTCTTTCAAAATATTTGTAGTTGTTTTTAGGTGAAAGGGTCCCATTAAGATTTTAAAGGTTATTAATGCTTAATATTGAAACATACATATTGCAGGGCTTATCCTTCTGAGTAAAGCAATGGTATCCCTTCTGAAAGCTGTTTTGTTCAAAAGTTATTACAGCTGAAACTTGCATTTTCGGGTGCTTATGCACTAAGGACTACACTAATTCTGAAGCAAACCAACTACAATTGCTCCATAGGGGCACATAAAATATTCTAATAATCCCATTGATTTAAGTGGGGTTTATAATCCATAGATTGCTATAGATGTCACCAACGCATTGCAAAGCATTGCACTGTAGACCTCTCTAGTACTCAAGGCGTTACCAGTCCTATTTAAATAAATATTATTGCTCCCCTAGTGTGCAGTTTGATTGCCCCTAAGCTGCTCCAGATTGACTTAGAACCTCAGCCTCACTTCCCAGGTAAGACAATCCCATTTCCTCTGAATGATGGAAAGCTTCATCTCCAAGAGACACCTGCATCTTGTTGCTTTAATGGTACTGAGGGTTAATAACATTAACACAATGTATTCGGGGTGGCTCTCATTAGGGATATCGCATGGCACAGCTGGACTTAATTAAGGAAACAGGAGACAGAGTGAACACCATCAAATCTGAATAAGGCAATGTATATGGACTCAAGAGGGGAGAGATGAGAACTTGGCTTATTTCCACTCGAGTTCCTAATGGGGGAAAGGCAATATCCCTTGCCCCCTCCTGCTCAATTACAGTTGAATATAATATGGTCCCTCAGCGCCAGCTACAGCCTCACTCCAATAACAAACAATGTGTTGGAACAGGTTACGTGTGGTTCTTAGATGTTGTGTGAATAATATACTTAGTGACTGACAGACTGCAAGGAACGAAAAGGTGAAACAATCTGAACTTATGGTTTTCTACTGAAGGTCTGCCATTGTTTTAAAAGTGTTCTAAAAGTTCACTGGAAAGTGTATTTTCCCTCCCAAACACAAAGAATGTTAGTGCAGGACAGTGACAGACAACCAGCTTCACCCCAAGGGATGCAAAGGTGGCCCTGAAATACACCAATGGGCTACAAATTATGGTTAAGAAACTAGATTAACCCTTGGATGCTAGAAAGACCTCCCTAACCCACAAAGAATTAAAGGGACCCAACCACCTAAAACAACTTTGATAAATATGAAATTGTGTTAAGCCTTTGAGTGCCAGAGGGGGTATATCCCCTGACATTTAAAGGGTTAAAAATCACCTATATGTTACACTGAAAGGGTTAAAAATCACCTATATGTTGCATTAGCCATTTTTTATTTAGAATACTAGTTCATTAGTTTATTAGATGTATAGATTTTGCTCATTAAGACATATAGTACAGTCACTACAGGGAACAAATGAACATTCTCATCATTTATATGGGATATTATCCCCTTACATGCTAGAGAGGTCACCAAAGGATTGCTTCACAATCAGAATTACCCAGGTATGTTAACCATATTCTATTACATTGGTGACTAGTAAATGTCGAGCTTCAGAACGGCACATTTAAAATGTCTCTCGTGTCAAAATGGGGCCTTTAAAATATTGCCGCTTAAAATGTCACCTTATTAGGCTATGTTAAGTGATAGGGTAGGTTAGGTGTTAGGTTAGGTTAAGTGTTAGGTTAGGTGTTAGGTTAGATTAGGTAAGGTTAAGTGTTAGTTTAGGTGTTAGATTAGGTTAAATGTTAGGTAAGATTAGGTTTGGGGGCACAGTTTTTAGGTTTGGGGCAGTTTTTTGTCTGGGTTAAATTCTGAGGCATTTTAAACACTGACATTTTAAACTCGCCATTTTGACGCAAGCATAATTTTAAACAAGCTATTGTGATGTACACAAATCCATGACATGTTGATATATTGAGATGTGAACTCCACCTCACTGATCTGTGAGGGTGATTTACCCTTCAAGTACCAGAGAGATATGCAACACTTTGCAGAGTACCCCCTGGCACTTAAAGTGTTAACAAGACTTCTGAGGTGTCAGCAAGACTCTGATATGCCAATCTACACTCACTCTATAAGCTATTAGCACTCAGGTGTTAACATATCTTATATAATAATTCGCTAAGGTATCTTTGTCAGAAGCAGTCATGCACAGTAGAGACTGCCCGCGCCGCGGCTGATATGGAGCGGGGCGCTCCGAATTCAGAAAGGAGTCCTCTCTGCACACCTTCCTGGCGCAGAGAGGAATACGTTCTAAATTCAGAAGTGCCTCTCTCCATACCAGCCGCGGAGCGGGCAGTCTCTACTGCACATGACTGCAGTGATGCCACTGACGAGAGGATCCGGCCACCAGCCAAGGTTGCTGGGTGGCACTGTGGCCTGTGTGCATGGGCTTTTCAACTAGTTATGATAATAAAACGTAAAATGAATCCAGTCACTCACAAAATGTGCAATGAGTTCAATCAGGAGAAAAATGTATTCAACATTAATACACTGGAAGCGTTCTGCTACATTCTACTAAAACAGTGTGGAACTCTGTCAGTAAAATATCTGTCCCTTTTCTCGTATTACATTTTTTGACAGCCAGTAGGATGTTTCAAAGGGTTCATCTGATTTGCCGAGAACATTACTGATCTTATTCAATGTCCGCATTACCATCTACCTAGAGCATTTCACTCTCGGCAATGAACCTAAGTACTAATGTACACCCAGGGCTTTCTACAAGTCCTCATATATCATTTTCATACTAAAATGCTGATGTACTGTGAAGAACCATACCTCCCAAGTGTCCATCTTTTGGAGGGACAGTCCTTCTTAGACATCCAAATCCCTCTGTCTGTCTTTCCCACCTTGTTGTCCCTCTTTTTAGGAGATCCACAGCAATAAAACTCACATTAATATTTGTTCATACTTCACTTTATATGTGTATACTTTAGTCTGTGTAAATAAAATTATTTGATCTTGTTCTAAATCATTTATTCAGTTACACAAAGAGGTGTCAATAGGTCATAAAATAACCTAAAAATTAGGGGTGGGCGAAAGTTGTTGCCGTGTTCCTGCGGGAAATTTCACGAAAACCACGTTGTTATCCGCTTTTTCGTGGGAAAATCCGCTTTAAAACTAGTGGTTAAAATTTTCACATTTTTAGCCCATTGGTCAAAATTTTTCGCTATTTTTTTCAGTGGCTAGAAAGTTTCCACCCAGAGCGAGATAGACGTGCTGTGCTGTTCTCTTGTGATATTTTGCAAATAGTGGGGCAGGAGAGGCTCATAGTCACGCCTATCACTATGAGCAGGGTAAAAAATAATCAATGGAGGAGCTGGAAGGACCATTATGTGTCCACTGAGTCAGAGGAGGAAGGCACCACTACTGTACCAATGCTGTCCAGTCCCCCTAAATCACCCCAAGGGATCTTGGGGAATTTAATGGGAAGGAAGGGAGAAAAGGGAATGGGAAGGACAGGAGAAAAGGGAATGGGAAGGGAGGGAGAAAAGGGTTGTACTATTTAGAACAGGACAGGTCAGCTGCCTGTGCCTGCTGCAAGACGTGCTACCCCTGCTGCCAGTGCCACCATTGCTGTACCTGCAGCCACTTGTGTTGTACCTGTTGCCAGATGTGCTGCCCCTGCTGCCAGTGCCACCATTTCTGATTCTGCAGCCACTAGTGTTGAACCTGTTGCTAGTACTGAACCTGCTACCAGTGCTGAACCTGCTGCTAGTACTGAACCTGCTGCCACCAATACTTTGCCTGCTGCTAGTGTTTCTTGTAGTACTCAGGGGGAAGGAGAAAATGATGCCAAGTGTGACAGCAGGGGACCCTCTGTTACATTACTCATCACCTCCTCCAAGCAGCAGTGAGATGTCTGGAATAGAGCAGCAGCAAGTAGGGACTAGTGGTGGTAGTGTTGGAGAAGTTGGGGTGGAAAAGACATTGATGGACTTTTTTGCAGAAACTGAGAAGGAATGGGAGACAGGGATGAGGATGGGCATCACCACCACCACTAGCAGTTAGCTTTTGAAATTAGCGGAAATAGCAACTGCTTTAACTTCTGCTGCTGCTGAGATGAAAGGGCAACGGGGTGCTGAGGAGCAGGCTAGTGTGCCACAGACCACCATGGACACAGTGGGAATGGGGTCAACAAGTAATGTGGGACTAGAACAGGTTCCACTTGCCAGCAGTAGAAATACTCCTCCTGATCCTAGTTGTAGTGCTAAATCTGAGGCAGTAGCAGCAATGCAACAGCAGCAACATTATCCTCTGCCACAGAAAGTGAAGGGGAATGTGGAGGACAAGAAGAAAGAGGCCATTCTTCTCCACCTGTTCCCTATCCCTCCCCCTAGGAGTCATGGGTGTGGGACTATTATTCTCTTCCGGCAGGCACAGCGCAGTCATCATCAACAACTGTACGGTGCAAAATTTGTGACAAGTTAATGAGAAGGGGAAAGGAGGGAACACACCTTGGCACAACCTCCCTGATAACACACATGAAACACACACACCATGACATTTATGCCAAACATGTTAAAGCCAAACACCCATAGTGTTACATAGTCCTTCTATGTAAGATATGTCTACAAAGAATTGTGAAGGAAATCGTTGTAGACCTCTCTAGCAGCCAAGCTGTGAAGAGCTTTCTTTGTTCTCATGTGTTATCAGGTAAGAGTATGAAGAAGACTTCAGTGAGAAGAATTAGGAGTCCATGATAGGGAGAGAGTTGATCACCATTAATGGTCCAGAGTGGGGGGGGCTTCACTGGGATTGACTAAGGAGGGTAGGGTGTACATGACCAGTTCTGGCTGAGAGGGAGGGTAGTTTCTCCTCTGTATATATAGCTCATCTCATTACCAAGGACCAAACAATATCTCACACACTGAGACCCTTCTTATCTCCAACTACACACTACTATACATGTATGCAAATAAAGATAAAAGGAAAACCCGGATCAGCACCAAGCCCAACCTCATGTAGTAAAAGGGCATACACAGCTAATCACAGGGATAGAGATGGGATGTGGGTCCTAATACTAGGGAATAAAACAAATAAAATACAACTTTTATTAGGTATATTAAAACAAAACCACAGCAAATTAAATAAAAACAAAAAGCAACTAATTTTATGTTGATACACGTAATGATCTCTTAATTATTAAAAGTGGAAGTGGGCTGGCTCTGTATCGGCCTGCACTTGCATACATATCTGATCTGGTGAAGTGTACTACTGTCCAACATTGCCTTTGTTAACCCTTTCAGGGTCAGAGACTTATCCAACACATTGCTACTCAATGGATTGGATACTTCTCTGGCACCCAAGTCCACTTCTATGTGCACATCATGCCTGCTCCACCTTATGGAGACCCAGAGTGAGTGTGTGTAGATACCTCTCCTTTTGCATGGGCAACACGTACTTCGTTTGCTAGTGGTATACTTATAAAAGTGGGACGGTTTAAGTTCCCAAAGTACACCAGGAAACGATCATCAGTGGATCTCAGCCCTCTCTTCTTTGCGCTCAATGCTCAAACATTAATTAGAAAAGGAAAATGAAGGTCACTTACCAGCCAACACTGGTTGGACTGGATGAGGTGCCTCTCCCGCTCCTTGTGTGAGAGCTTATGCAGCAACATCACTTCACATTCAAATCCCTGAATTGCCTTATGTCTGTGCGTCCCACCAGGTTTGAGAAAACTTTATTTATTTTTTTTTACATTAAGCTGCCTCAAACCATTATATTTGACACATGGCCGCGTGCTGGTGGTGGCCCACGTGCCAGAGGTTCGCCTGCCATCAGTGCATTATGAGGAGGAGAGCACAGCCAGAATAGACTCATGGGGAGCAGGGAGGAGGTTTCTTCTGGGCCCCCTTATTTGACCAGGCCCCAAGCAGGCTCCTTGTGCGCCTTGTCTGTAATCCGGCTCTGTCCATGAATATTGCAAAAAGAATTATGTCTGCCCCCCATAGACCTGATATCAGTACTATTTTAAGATATATTCTGAAGAACCAACCCACACACTTTTGATTCAAAGTGGCTATTAGTAGGTGTTAGGGTTCCTTTAATTGCTTTAACCCCTTAAGGACCAGCTACGATGCTATGACCGTCATGGCGTTTATACCCTTAAGGACTGGTGACGGTCATAGCACATCGTGTACATTTTACCGCTCCTCCGGGAGAGCTGTAAGTAAAAACGGGGTATGAAATTGACTGTTCCAAGACTGGAGCGGTCTCTCTCAGACCATAACGAGGCACTGCGGTATGCATAACAGGTCACATGTACCCGTGCGTCGGAAAATGAAAGCAGTCCTTAAGGGAAGGTAACTTCCCTGGATGGCTGGTCCTTAAGGGGTCAACTTGTCACTCATTATAGCTGAACAAACAAAATGAACCACTAATTTGATTCTTGGTAAATTCTTTAATTTCCATACAAGACTATATGGGTGTTAATGGGTGGAATCCTAAAATGAATGAGGTATAGTCATCATGGCTGGAGCTAAGGGCACCTTTGGCACTTTTGTCTAGGACTGTCTCATGTATAAATCTTGTGCTGCACTTGATGCTAGGGGTTATTATTAACCCCTTAAGGACCGGCCAGAGCATTTTTTTTTTCCTCATCTGATTCCGGACTCTTTGAACAGTGTGCAGCCATGCGGGGGGCCCGGAATTCCATGATGTACATGTACGTCCTTGGTCCTTTAATGACATCAATCTCGTGACATACATGTACGTCATGGGTCGTTAAGGGGTTAAACCCCTCGGATGTTGGAGAGATCTCCAACACCTTACTTTGAAAGGTGTTGGAGATCTCTCTAGCAACCAATGGGTTAAAGCATTGTTATGTCCTTGCTTGCTATAGGCCAAAGATATTTTCTGTGCCAGGACGGGACTGAAGGGGGGCGGAGGCATGTGAAGAATGGAGGTGTGGCTATGGGTGAGGATAGGGGTGCCTAGAATGCTTTGCCTATGGGCAATTGGAATGTAAATCCTGCCCTGTTTGTTTCCTACAGTGCATTTGGTCTGCTCAAGAATTACTCCAGCTCTGCTTAGTACATCAGCCTCACTGATATATAAATAAACGTCTGCATTGCTGTAGCCCATGCTATTAGCTCTGCTCGCTGTAACTTTGAAATCAGCATATTTTCCTTTTGTATAATGCATAACTAATCACGGTTTTGGAATTCAGGCTCTCAGTGGTAAATGCGTTGTCCAAACACTCTTTACATTCTTTGCCATGTGGTCATTAGCTTGGTGTCAATGCGTTTCATTGTTTTTGGGCTGGAATTACACTGTGGTAGCCTGCTGGGATCCATATAGAGAACAGTTAATCACTGTTGTAATTTGAACAATAGCATAAAACAGCCCAGTATGTTCTGTGTGTGTTCTTTAAAGAGAAATTAAACCTTTTGAAAATAGCTTAAAGGGATAGTAATGTTTCATAATAAAAGCAGCTCTAATTAATCATCATAGTATTTGGACTCCTAAAGAGGGACATATGGGAGGTATGTCAAGAGTGTCCAAGTTTATTCAGATGTGGGCCACATGATCCAAAAGCCATGTGTAGGGCCTTATTATTACTATTTTATTGGTAAAGATGGTGAATTATAGACTACTAGTGTAAAAAGTCCGTGTACATGGGCCAGGGTCTGGGTGATGTTAACCCTTTGAGTGCCAGAGGGGTATGCAACGCATTGCTTTGCAATGAGTTGCATACCCCTCTGACACTCAAAGGGTTAAGAGGCCGATCCTGCTCTGCATCCTGCCGCCGACCCAATCATGCACTGTAGAGACTGCCCGAAAGCACAGAATACTCCCAGCACAGAACTCCCAGCATTCCTACATCTCCCAGCATTCCGTGCTCCCAGCACCCAGTACTAACAGCATTCTGTTCATTCTGGCAGTCTCTACTGCACATGACGGCCTCTGACAAACATCCTAGCGAATTATTATATAGGATTAGCTACTCAAAAATATGGATTTATTTACTGATGAAGTAAATGGCAATACTAATATTTAACAGACATCTATTCTTGAACCGTGCGGTACTAGCAAGTAACGGATTAGGTCTTACTGGCCTACTAGTTAATGTGTGCTAGTTTTAAAAATATATATATATATATTTTTTAATTGTCATGTAGGGGTGCACCCGGGAGTCAGACGCTCCTCATGTGGCCCACAGATTGCATGTGTTCCTTTAAGTATTGTGTAATCTTTTCTGATACTATTATCTTTTGTTCTTGGAAATTACAGTATTCTTCCTGTATGAGTGGGTTACATTTGCTTTCTAATAAAGCGTACTGGGGTGCAAACTAGATGGCAAATGCATTCCGTCCATAAGCTAGATGCTGAAAATAGCTTACTAGTGCTACGCCTGCCTACCACCAATTTACTAATTAATTTACACAGAAAACGATTCCTTTAATACCACTTTCATCAAGGAGAGGATTCTGTGGGTGTGTGTACACATTTGGGGCAGACCTATCCTCTGCTTTTTGTTATCATGTTTTAACCCCTTCGCGTCCTGTGACGTACCTGGACCGTCGCGCTGGTCTGGCACTTAAAGGGATAGTAATACTTCGTTTTAACTTTATTTTATTTTGTAGGCATTAAAAAAACATTAAGAATGATATAAGTCTTATCTCTCAATCCTTTATGGTTTAGGAGATATTCACAAGCAAAGTTCCCCTCCCCGCCCCTTTTACCTAGTGTAAGCCATCTCTTCTCAGATGTGGATCAGGTTGTATGACAGGACAGATAACAGAAGGGGACAATTTTCTTTGTATGAAAACAATGAAAGCCCTTCCCCCCTTGACAAGTTTTTCAGCTTTTTCCATTATCTTAATTGAAGATTGTCCCTCTCTGCAGTCTACCTGGGCACCTTCCTTCTGATCTGATTGAACAGGGGGGGGATACTTTGTTTGTGAATATCTCTTAAACCATAAAGGTTTGAGAGATAAGACTTATATCATTCTTCATGTTTTTTAATGCCTACAAAATAAAATAAAGTTAAAACGAAGTATTACTATCCCTTTAAGGACCAGTGACGGTCCTGGTACGTCACGTACTTTTACTTACCGCGCTCCTGCAGGAGCGAGGTGAGTAATACCGGGGACTGAAGTTGATCACTCCAAGACCAGAGCGATCTCTTCCAGTACCTCGTTCGAACTGCCGGCACACGTGATCAGTCACGTGGGGTGGCACGTCGAACTTGCCTATCTGGTCCTTAAAGGACCAGACCCCCCGGGACTGCTGGTCCTTAAGGGGTTAAACAAGGAGCGGAGGAGATTGATTTGTACACTCACTTCATTATCTTGAGTGAAAAGTCTATTTAGGGCCATATGTTCAAAAGAAAAGAGTTCTGGGGCAAACGATTTTCACTGTAGGGGAGAACTAAACATTTCAAAAATGATCATTGATTTAAATGGGGATTTTATTCTCATCAATGCTGCAGAGGTCTCCAGTGTATTGCTTTGTGATGCACTGAAGACTTCTCTAGCATACAAGAGATTAAAACCCCATTTAAATCAATGAGAATGTTTAGTTCTCACCTACAGTGCAAATGGTTTGCACCAGGAACTCCACCTTTCTTTTGAACATACGCCCCTTAGTGGCAAACTCTGTTTCATCAGGTGCTTGCCAATGATCCACTACTGTTCTATGTTCTCTATGATATATACACTCATCATCATGACAGCTTAAAGTTAAACTGTATAATGACTTAAAACAACAGTAGTAAGTAAATCCATTACCAGAAAAGAAGAAAATGGTTATAAAATGTCTGCCTTATTCTTTGATGTTGTGATTATCGTGATATTGAGGATAAAAAGCAAACAATTGCATCTGCATACATATAACAGAACAGTGTCTGCTGACAGACCTCTCCACAGACAACACAAGCAGCACTCCTACCCACAAAAAGATAGTAGGGATAGTAATGTTTCATAATAAAAGCAGCTCTAATTAATCATCATAGTATTTGGACTTTGGAGAGTGTAATTTCAATTCTGTCAGAGTTGTAGTTCAAGAGTAATTCAATGACAAAGTGTCCCCCTCCTGCCCCTTTTACTGCTGTAACACTGTTCAGCCAGATCAGAAGGGAGGTGCCCAGGTAGACTGCAGAGAGGGACAATCTTCAATTAAGATAAGGGAAAAAGCTGAAAAACTTGTCAAGGGGGACAGGGCTTTCATTGTTCTCATATAAAAAAGATTGTCCCCTGCTGTTATCTGTCTGGTCTATAGACTGCATTCCACATCTGAGAATAGATGGCTTACACTAGGTAAAAGGGGGCAGGAAGGGAAACTTTGCTTGTGAATGTCTCTCAAACCATAAAGGATTGAGAGATAAGACTTATATCGTTCTTCATGTTTTTTTAATGCCTACAAAATAAAATAAAGTTAAAACGAAGTATTACTATCCCTTTAAAGTCAGATTTGCAAGATTCTCACTGTAATACATTCAGAATAATCCACCCCTGGCCCTGTACAAATGTGTGTTAAATGTTAGATTATCTAGTAATTAGGTGGATTTCTTGAATAATTGTTTTTTTTAATCCTATTTTGCTGAAATTTAATGTTTAAAGACTGAACTTCCAGATAGACTGAGGGTACAGCTTTATACCCGCAGTCTGTCACTCTGCGTCCACTCCCCTCCCTCTATCCAGCCTCCTCCGATGAAGGAGGCTTCTGTCTATAAACTGGAGTGGTCTCATTAGCAGGGATTTCATCGGAGGAGGCTGGATAGAGGAAGGGGAATGGAGGCAGAGTTACAGACTGTGGGTATAAAGCTGTACCCTCAGTCTATCTGGAAGTGCATTTTTAAACATAAAATTTCAGCAAAATAGGATTAAAAAAAAATAATTATTCAAGAAATCCACCTAATCGCTAGATAATCTAACATTTAACACACATTTGTACAGGGGTGATAGATCCCGTTTAAGACAAGAGGGGGGAGGAAGGCAAACTTGATTTTACTCTTTAAATTTGCACTTTACATTTGGTCAATGAAACCAATAAGTAAATAATTATAGTATTAACCTGTTTTGGCCTAATTTATTACCCTCAAAAATAAAATAAATCATGATCCAATACACTGTGAAGACCTCTAGTATTCAAGGGACTTAAGTCCCCATTTAAACCAATGAAAACTGATTTTGCTGTCTCAGCCTAGAGCTGTAGAATGGTGCCCCCCATTCTATAGATATTTAGGTGTACATTCTTCATAAAGTCCATAATTTATGCATTTAATGTAGTAACATAGGTGATGAGGCTGGAAAAAGACATGTTTACATAAAGTTCAGCCCATGAATTATCCCCCTGGTGATCCTGAGGAAGGCAAAAAAAACCCTAAAGTAACTTTGAAGCCATTTCCAATTAACCCCAAATGCGTAAAAAAATTCCGTCGTGACTCGAAATGGCAGTTGGATATTTCCCTGGATCAATGTCCCATCTGCTTTGAAGCTAATTGTCATAATTCTCAATATTGTTTTGTGCTAGATAGGTATCCAGTACATTATTGAAAGCAAATACAGTATCTGGAAGCACAGCATCCCGAGGCAAAGAATTCCAAACTTTACTGCCTTATTGTAAAAAAAAACCCTGCATGTGTGAAGGGAGCATATACTTATATCAATATCAATCAAACTGCCCCCTCTTTCTCTTCTTGGTGGATACCTATGGGGACTAACATATATTTCATATATTTTCATAGCAGACATCCAGGGCTGGTGCAAGGATTTTTGCCACCCTAGGCAAAACCTAATTTTGCCACCTCTTGTCTCCGCCCCTTGTGTCTTACCTCTTTATGCCCAGCCCCTGTATATGTTTAAGTGTCAGTGTGTTCCCTATGTGTATAAGTATCAATTTGTGTGTGTGTTCTCTATGTGTATGTGTGTGTCAGTGGGTGTCCCTGTATGTATATAAGTGTGTCAGTGTGTGAGTCTCTGTAAGGATATCAGTGTGTAAGTATGTGTGTGTGCTTCTCTATATGTGTATCAGTGTGTCAGAGTCTATGTTCTCTATGTGTTTAAGTGTGCCAATGTGTATGCTTGTCTGTATGTGTATCAGTGTGTGTGCTTATGTCTGTGTATCAGTGTGTTAGTGTGTTTAACCCTCCCTACCCTTTGACTCTTTCTCCCCCTCTTGACTGTTAATCCCCCCTTTGACTCTCTCTCTCCCCCGTCTGACTCTTGATCCCCCTCTTGACTGTTGATTCCCCCTTTGACTCTTTCTTCCCCCCTTTGACTCTCTAACCCCATGAAACTCTTGATCCCCCCTTTGACTCTTTCTTCCCCCCTTTGACTCTGTATCCCCTTTTGACCCCCCATTTTGACTCTTTCCCCCCTTTTGACTTTATCCCCCCTCTAGTCTTAACAGACACCCTTTTGCCTCTTTCCCCCCTCTTGACGCCCCCCTTTCCTAATTTTCCTCCTCTTACCTCTTGACTCCTCCATGATGTTTCCAGTCTCTTTTCCCCCACTGCTCACATTGAGAGCAGCCGGGACCATGTGATATGCGGCGACGCAGACTTGGTGCATGCTGGGGGTTACTTCATCTTTCTGGGCGCTACTATCAAACTTGTTCTGAGAACAGTGCAGGTTTAAAAGTGGCATCCATATAGATGAAGAAACACCAAGTATGCACCGTGTTTGCCTAGCTGCGTGTCACATGGTAATGGCTGCTGTCAAAGTTGGGCAAGCTAACATTTTCTGGGCTCCCCCCCGCTATACCACTGAGTTGGGGGGGGGGTGAGCCCAGGCTCCGCTGCGCCCCCAGAGAATGTGCACCCTAGGCCAGCGCCTATCTCGCCTATAGGTGGTACCGGCCCTGCAGACATCACTAAAGTAGAAGGAGCTGAGACCACAGACTTTTTCCTGTTGTGGCAACAGGCGAAGCTTGGCGAGGTTTTTTTTTTTTTTTTGTATTTTATGTGAATAAGAGAGGTAAGGAGAAAAAACAAAACAAAAAAAAACAACAACAAAAAAAAACAAATATGTTTTATTTTTGTTCTAGGAAGCCATGCCACTAATATTTTTCTCATAGTTTGTAATAATAATATAAAAGGAGTCTACATTCTAACTGGCAAAATTAAACCCATTCTAAGCCCTTGACTAATTGGAGCATCTTACAGGAAGCAATGCTCACCAGACCTCTTTAGTAATGAATGTGTTAAAAATCATATTTGGGCATTGTGGAGAATTTAGATTTTTCCCCTATGGGACATTTGTTTTTCTCCAAAACTGCACCTCTAGCATTTTAAATACAGCTCCTAGTCTTTAAAAGTCAGGCAGAGAATTCAGGTTTAATTCCCTGAACTGATGAGTCCTGAAATTTCTTCTTTGCATGCTTGGTGTATCCAATGTTAGAAAGCTATATTTCCAAAGAAAACTGGGAACACATTCAAATTAAATTCATTACAGAGCTGGAAAAACAGTGCCCTGTTTTTTGGATCTGGGACAGGCATAAGTGATTAGCAAAGTCTTTTTTCTTTTCTTTGAATATTAAATCCTGAGGCAAGGATCAACAGGCTGAAAGCAAGGGATGCAGCTTCAAAGGAGGATCAGATCAACCTTAGTTCAACCATACTAGTTCAGTCTATTCCAGTTCTTAAGATTTTATTTATTTATTTGCAAACAGTCTAGAACCTTCTTATAGGAACCTTAACTCTTCCCACAAGAAAACCCCACAAAAACCCAACAACAAAAACTATGCATGTCACCCTGAATGCAGCAACATGAATGTAACTTTACAGTAATAAACATTTGTCACCCGATCCTTCTGCTCTTTCTGTAAAGGTGGGTGATGACATCTGACTGAACGCTGAACATTGACAGTGATATTAGGCGGAATGCGTGAATTTGACAGTCCAGTTAATTTACTTCTCTTGCTCTTTAAAAGTCATGCATTTGACATACACCACACCCCCATGTATAGGAAAACTTACACATTTTATGTCAACTGGATCGGCACCTTGTTAGTAGATGCTGTTAAAAAAAGGAGCATAGAAATGGAATGTCAAAAAGGACACATGCACTCCATCACTGGCCTTGTAGTAAATAGGAAAATTGTCATCATAAATAGCTTTTCACATAGGCCATAAACAAGGGCATAACCATAACATCAATTCTAGAGTGAACTCACATTAGTACATCCCCTCTATTGAGTTAGAGAAGGAATACAGGGGGAGATTTATAAAAAATGTTCTTGGTACATTTTAAAGAATGGTTCTAAAGTCATGGCAACTGGTGATAACGTCAAGGCTGATTTATAAATGATTTAAGGCACTTTTTTGCCCAAAAGACAAATGTCAATATGTAAAAAGCAATCTTTTATTAAATCCAATATAAAATCATATACCAAACTTCGGACATCGGATTACAGTCTCAGATTTTCATATAACACATCGTGTACATAGTCCACGCGTTTCGTGTTACACACGTTTAATCACTACTAATCATGATTGTTACGATTAATTCTGGTAATTAAACAGTAAAGCTAGGTAAAAACTGAAAATGTGGCATAATAATCATTAATAAAGATACTTGCCGAAAGTCATAGAGAGCTGCTGACACCAGGAATTACCTGGTTTTCACTGTTAAAAAGCTGATATCTTCAGCCAGTTAATCAGCAAACTGAGCCACCCTTTCTCCCTGTGCAAATGACCTGGATATTTTCTACATTCGACTGAATGTATGTAATTTATACTTGTATCCTTTGCTTCCTTTATAAAATAAGACTTCATCAATACATTAAAAAGAAAACAAACCCCCAAAAACTAAACAATCAAAAACAGAATAGATTTATCATCAGCAAAGTAATTGAGCCCTCTTACCAAGTCAACCACCTTTGAGTTCAATCTCAAACAACACAGCTAATGTATTAGCTTTTCAAGTGGGACAGTTGAAAACAATCAATAAAATCCAGATAAACTACATTTACTGTTCCACCTTGGTCTAGCTTTTAATTGCACAGTCAAATTAATCATTACAATTTGAAAGACCTTTCTATACAAAATCCATACTGACCTAAATTACATGAATCTTGCAAAACTTAAATATGCAACAGTTCTTTATTTCAAAAGATTTTCCATCAGTTTTCCAGCTGTTGATCACAAAATTACAGATCTGTAGTTTTCATTTTTTTCCCTACCCTGCACTTTCAAAGAAGGACTGTGATAGCAATTCTCCAGACAGTATGAATTATTACTAACAGTGAAAATACAATTCAATGAATTTATATCTGACATTCAGCAAACACTGTATTCAGAATGTGCCAGTCATTGCAGCTTATAGGGCTTCAAAAAGGTAGGTGTATCGCTCCCTTTCTTTGAATTCAAGATTTAAGAAAACAGAAGATTTGCCATTTTCTTTTCACTCAAATGCATTAATATTAAAGTGGAACTATCACCTAAAACCAAAGTTTTACCATGCGTTTTAATGTTTACCCGACATTAGTGCTGTGTGTGTTCTTCAAGTCGCCTGGTAGTGGAGATATTTGCCCTGCAAAATCGGGGCACTTCCACATTCTACGGTACCCTGTACCATCTCAGGACTTCCCAGCTGCCCCAGGGATTGCGTTCACGCTGCCCTTCGAAGCTGGATTTCTGTGATGTAGCATTACAGCAAACTCCATTTATAATGCTACAGAGGTTGCAACCTCCACTCACCAACCTCAGTAGCATTGTAAACGGAATTTGCTGTAATGCTACATAACAGAAATCCAGCTTCGACGGGGAGTGTGAACGCGCTACCTGGGGCAGCTGGAAAGTCCTGAGACGTCATGGAGTCACGCAGAATGCGGAAGTGCCGATTTTGCAGGGCAAATATCCCCACTACCAGATGACTTGAAGAACACACACAGCACTAATGTCGGGTTTAACATTAAAACGCATGGTAAAACTTTGGTTTTAGGTGATAGTTCCGCTTTAAGTTCAAAGCACATGGAGAGGTATGTGGGAATCCTACTTTCTACTCTGGGATGTTACTTCCTGTTTTACTTGTGTATGACAGTTTAGTGTAGCAGTGCATATAGTCCACCATTGTTATGACTTTAATGGGAACAAGCACTGAATGTCACCCCTGTAGTGTGCACAAGAAAATGGAGTAAAGATATGCCACTTTCTTCTGCTTCTTCATAGTACATGCAGTTAAGCAATGCACTGAAAAAACGAAAGCCGTGAAATTCCCATATATATTCTTTACCCTTATCTTGACGTTAGCGGTGTACAGAGCACCATTTTCTGCATAAGTAGCTTAGCATATTGGTGTTAGGCAGACACATTCTTATTCTAGTGCTATTAGTACATAATGCTTTGTGAAAAGTGAATTACTAGACCCGCAGATATTTACTGTTAGTGCTAAGAAATCTAACTGGATAACTGGTAATAGCATGTGTACAGGAATCTCTGGATGCCATTCAGCAATAAATATCTGGAGAGTTACTAAAACTAATTAGAGGTGACAGGATTGTCTAAATGATTTTCTATTGCATATCAAAAGTTACATTATGAAATACTGTCCCTCTAAGAGTGTACAGTAATCTCTTATGAATACATTGTAAATCCATTATCATTACTGAAACTTTTACACATTGAATATCAGACATTGAGATGCATTTGGGATACCCTTGTATTATGAAATACAAGCAAGTCCATTAAAGTGAAAAATGTAAACTTGTTGTTAGAAATATTTTAACTGAATTTTTAACATGAGCCTATGGCTTTGGCTTGGGGAAATTCATTTATCACAATGGAATAACTTGGATACATTAAAAATAATGGTTATAAAAAAAGATTACATTTTTATTCCCTTGGCATGTTATAATTTGCATGTTCTCATCAGCATAACTTTCTAATAAAATATTTTTAAATCCTGATTTTTTTTAACTCCTGATCACTCTGCTATGTGTTTTTGTTTTTTATGCTCTTGCAAAGTAAAAGACCTTCCAAACAAAAGACTATGACTAGTAGAGTAAAAATGATACCTTTATTGGCTAACTGAGCGATTCTAGGATGCAAGCTTTTAAGAGACCTAATTGTCTTTAAATCCTGATTTTTCTAACTTCTGATCCCTCTGCTATGTGTTTTTGTTTTTTAGGCTCTTGCAAAATAAAAGACCTTCCAAACGAAAGACTATGACTAGTAAAGTAAAAATGATACCTTTATTGGCTAACGGAGCGATTCTAGGATGCAAGCTTTCATGAGACCTAGTGATTTAAATGGGGTTTTTAAACTCATGAATACTAGAAATGTCGACAACCCATTGCAAACCAATGTGTTTGAAACTCCCCTAGCATTCAATGATAAACCTAAATCAATGGGAATTTGAGGAATTGTTTATTATCCCCAATGGGGCTGTTGGTTTGCACCAGAATTATTCCATAGTAATATAGTAACATAGTAATTTAAGTTGAAAAAAGACTTGCGTCCATCTAGTTCAACCCTTTTCCTATCCCTGTTTACCATAGTTGATCCAAAAGAAGGCAAAAAACACCCCTCAATACAGCAATTTCAAATTCTGCTTTGAATGGAGGGAAAAAATTCCTTCTTGATTCCAAATGGCAATCAGATTTCTCCTTGGATCAACAAGCCCTAACTAAATATTAATCCCAATACTAAAATACATAGCCCTCTATGTTCTGCTCTTTTAAATAAGTATCCAGGCCCTTTTTAAAGGCATCTAATGTATTCAATAGCACCACCTCCTCTGGCAATGAATTACATACCTTTATTGTCCTTACTGTAAAGAAACCCTTCCGCTGTTGTAGATTAAATATCCTTTCCTCAAGTCTAAGTGCGTCCTTTGTACTGTTCTCTTAATGAACAGGTCTTTGGAGAGCCCTTTGTATGGGCCCTGAACATATTTATATAATGTTATCGTATCCCCTCTAAGACGCCGTTTCTCTAATGTGTACAAGTTTAACTTTTTAAGCCTTTCTTCATAACTAAAACTTTCCATTCTCCTTACTAGTTTTGTAGCCCTCCAGTACACTTTCTCTAGTTCCAATTACTCTTAGTACATAGGCCTCAGTTGTATATAAAAGAGTATTTCACCTGTATTCTAACACTTGAGTAAGAATATTCTACAGTCAATATGGCATGCATCAAAACATTGGCTAACTGGCATAAAGGTAAAATACACTGAGCCTTACATAGAAGATCACACCGGAGCAAGTTAACTGAGAATTAAATCCCCATTGGTTTAAATGCTGCCTTTAACCCCTTGAATGTCCAGTTTATGTTAATGAAAATTCTATTTCTCCCCACTGGTGCAGTTGGTTTGCTCCAGAATTGCTCCTGTTTTCTCATTGACAACTGTAAGATCATATCAGTCAAATAAAACAGTGTTGTTCAAATAATTTCACTGGAATACAAAAACTGGGAAATCATTTTAAGTCCGCATGATGGCCCAATTCTCTGCTTTTTTATTTTTTATAAATTTGACTACTAAGCTTCCACATGTTGAAGTAAACGTGGAACTCCTTTTAAATCATTACAAAGAAAAACAAACAACCTGCTTCATTTCATGAACTTTAGCCCTCTAAGCACGTTAATGAATTTATCAGTGTCAACATTTAATTCTAGCTTCAGTTCCCAAGATAGTTTGTGAGTGAATGGCAATTTTAAGTCTCTTTGGAATGAAAGAAATATACGTTTTTTTCCCCCAAACCTATTTGCTGTGACTTATTCATCAGTCTATTGAGCTCTGATTAAAGCAAACTAATATAAAAAAAGAAAATAGCATAAACATGTTAAAGCTCAGTTTTTACTGATTACTGGTGCTTCCATCTTGAGTATCAGCATTATTAACTTAAATTCCTCAGTTTATATTTCTTCCTTATACTACTTGTCGAACTCTTGCAAGGGTCAAAACTGCCAGTGGCAACCTCATTCCTATTGGCAGTGTAGGTGGGTATGACATTACAGCAGCCAATATGGATAATCAGTTGCCTTTCTGGCGTTCACATTCCTAGTAAGAGCAGCTCAGAAGAGGACCTACCGTAAAATCTCAGGTATAATACGCACCTGTGTATAATACCCATGTATAAATTATACCCAAGATTTTAGGGGAAAACAAAATTGTCCATGTATAATACGCACCCTTGTTTTCCCTCCATTTACCCAGAAGAAAAAAAAATATATATTATTGTTTGCTTCCCTCCCTCCACCTATATGTTCCAACCTTCCTCTCACTCTATTCACCCCTTCCAAAGGCATCTGGGATCAGGGCCAGATTTGCCATAAGGTAGAGTAGGCATCTGCCTACAGGCGCACCCCACAGAGGGGGGGCTGCCATTGGAATCAATATTTTTTTTATTATTATTTATTTATTTTATTTTTTTAAAGTGGCGTGCCGCGCCACCCACCGTATGGTAAGGTCTGTGCCTCACAGTCCTGTAGTTGTTGAGCTCCCCCGGCTCTTTAGTAATGCAGAGGGCTGGGAGATGACATCATCTCCCAGCGCTCTGCATTACTAAAGAGAAGACCACGCGGGAGCTCAGCAGCTTCTGCACAGACGTCTCCTGCTGCTGGACCACCAGGGAGTTAGGAAATGGATGGGGGGCAATGTGAGGCTTAATTTGGAAATAATGGGAGCAATGTGAGGGCAACATAGGGAGGATGGGGGGCAAGTTGGAGGTGATGGGGGCAATGTGGCGATAATGGGGGCAATGTGAGGGCAATATGGAGCTGATGGGGGCATGGAGCTGATGGGGGCAATATGGAGCTGATGGGGGCAATGTGAAGGCAATATGGAACTGATGGGGGTAACGTTGTGCTGATGGGGGCAATGTGGAGCTGATGGGGGCAATGTGAGGGCAATATGAAGATGGGGGGTAATGTGGAGCTGGACAATGGGGGGGGGTGCTTCAGATTTCTGTGCCTACAGGCTCCTGAGATGTAAATCCGCCCCTGTCTGGGATATCTGTGCAGGACCTGCATTAATTCCAGATAATAGTAGTGCCCTTTGAGGACATGAAAGTCCTTGCAGGGCACTACAGTAGCATAGAACTCTGTGCACTGAAACTACAGGACACTACTAGTATATGGAATTAACCCTTTGAGTGCCAGAGGGGTACACAGTGCATTGCTTTGCAATGCGTTACGTATCCCTCTGGCACTCAAAGGGTTAACACAGGTCCTCACAGGTGGATATGGGAAGCACACTGAGGTGGTGGGAGGGAAGGGGAGCAGATTTGAGGATATCATTTTTGAATCTCATGTATAATACACCCCCCACTTCATATAAAGTAAAAAGGGGCAAAACTGCGAGTATTATATGTGAGATTTTACAGTATACACTGATCTATACATTTATAATACTTCTTTTTTGAAGTGGCGTAGAAGTAAATCATTAGTACAAGGCTGAAATTTAAGACAAATACACAAACATATATGTTGTTCACGTTAGTTGCTCTTTAATAGATATATAAGTAATTGAGGTTTCATTTTGTTCACTATTTTGAAAGAGTAAATCTAGATCACATTACACTTCCAGATAACATAATGCAAGGAAAGAACCATTTATCTAGCAAAAGTCAAAGTTCTGCAATTTTAAGTCTCTTTAGTCTGCAGTGAAAGAAAAACATTTTTTTTTCAAACCTATTTACTGTGACCTATTCATTGATCTACTGAGATTTGATTAAAGTACAACTAATGGAAAAAATAACATAAACATATGTTAAAGCTCAGTTTTTACTGCTTACTGCTACTTCCATCATAACAGTATCATCATGATTAACCTAAATCTTTAAGTGTATAACATACTATTTGTCTAACTCTTATGAGAATCAAAACTACCAGTGGCAACCTTATTCCTTTTGGTAGTGTAGCTGGGTATGACATTACAGTAGCCAATAAGGGTAATCAGCTGTCTCTCTGGAGTTCATGTCCCTTAGAAGTGGACCTATATACTGTGATCTATAAGTTTATGATGCTTCTTTTGGAGGTGGAGTAGAAGTGATTAATTAGTACAAGGATGAGATTTAAGACAAATACACAAACATACATTTTGTTCAGGTTAGTTTGTCTTTAACAGATGTTTAAACATAGATGTTTGAAACAGAGTAAATCTAGATCATAATACACTTCCAGTTAACATAATGTAATGCACACAACTATTTGTGTCTTTATGTCAAAGTTTTGCAAAATTATGCAAAAAATAAATTTGACTCAAGTTACGTTATGTATCATTTTGTTTCTGGTGTACCTTCATATGACTCATAAACAGTAATACATATATGTCATTACTAATGAGAGCTCTTAAGGCTGTAGTGCAGTAACAGCTGAAGAGTAATAGAACTTGTGCATTGCATTTGCCATTTGCATTAGCAGTATGTGTTATTATTATTTCCAAGTTATATACCACTGTGGAATATTATTAATTACTCATGCCTCCAGCTTTCAAAGGGTTATAAGAGCTTAGGGCTGTACTTGCTGCGACACTATCTTTTTTTTAAATCAGTCATAGATTAAAATAATAGTGTAGTGCCAAATGATTGGAGATGTTCTAATGTAGTTCCACTTTACAAATTGGGTAGTAGGGAAGGCTAGCAACTACAGGCCCATGAGTCTGGCATCAGTTGTTAAAAGATTAATGGAAAATATGTTGAAATCAAGAATTATTTCATATTTAAAAATTTCAGATTTGCAAAAATCATCTGAGAATGGATATACTTTCTTTCAAAATAAATAATAAAAATGTGGTCAGCAGTATATCTGTAGTTTTATTATAGATATAGAAGATAAAAGTTGAGACTTCAAGCTAGGTTGTCAGTAGTTCATTCCCTGATCAGCGTTCTTTTTTTTCCCCAATATTCTATAAAGCAGGGCCCAGGCTAACACTGACTCAAAAACAACTCACAATCGTTAGTGATAAGTGTACCCATATTCATAATAGATTTGAACCCTGTGGATTATAGAAATGTCTCAGATTCATAATTTCTCAATGGGTTGGAGATGTCTCTAGCATCCAATGGTTTATAGGAAAAATAGTTTATTTTGTCAGAGGTTGAACCACTACTTTGGAGGCAAAAGCAACAACTGCATAGCAATTGCTTGACCTGCCAATGCAATCTCATGTGGGGCTTCCAGAAAAGCCTGCCAGGTGCAAATCTTAATCAAAAATAACAGATTTATCAAAGATGTCCAACAGTCAAAGTATTTTTTTCATTGCGATTTGGAATATTCTCAAGATCTCTTAATTTTAGACTTGAATTGGCTTGTAGAAAAATATATTTAAAGGGATAGTAATACTTCGTTTTAACTTTATTTTATTTTGTAGGCATTAAAAAAACATGAAGAACGATATAAGACTTATCTCTTAAACCTTTATGGTTTAAGAGATATTCACAAGCAAAGTTTCCCCTCCTCGCCCCTTTTAACTAGTGTAAGCCATCTCTTCTCAGATGTGAATCTGGTTGCAAGACCAGACAGATAACAGCAGGGGACAGTCTTCTTTATATGAAAACAATGAAAGCCCTACCCCCCTTGACAAGCTTTTCAGGTTTTTCCCTTATCTTAATTGAAGATTGTCCCTCTGTGCAATCTACCTGGGCACCTCCCTTCTGCTTTGGGTGAGCAGTGTTACATCAGTAAAAGGTGCGGGAGGGGGACACTTTGTCATTGAATTACTCCTGAACTACAACTCTGATAGAACTGAAATACTCTCCAAAGTCCAAATACTATGATGATTAATTAGAGCTGTTTTTATTATGAAACATTACTATCCCTTTAAAGGAAAGTATGCCCCCAAAATAAGTTAACCTTAAAGAGATACTCAACAGCCTATATATTTAATGTATAAATAAATAATGTATGATTAGCTCTAATAAAATATCTGTCTGGCAGGCAGCAGTTATAATCTGCTTTTAGGGAGTTTCCAAATATGGTGAAACTTAATTTCCTGACCATGCTGAAGTTCTGGCACTCTCCACCCCCCTCCCATTAGACACCAATAACAGTAAAATCCCTTTACCTGTTTTGGTGCTGGCTTTACACACCTTCCAGTTAATTGCATTAGTTCACAAGTGCCTCACTTACCAAAAAGCAGTGTGCTGAAAATAAAGGTGCTTTAAATCAACTGCGTAGTATGTCCCTTACACTATATAAAGAAGCTGTTAGATCACAACTGACTTCAGCTCAATATGACTGGAGAGTACCATCAGAGGAGTGGGGTTGTTGGGGAGACTATATATTACATAGTTACATAGTTACATAGTTACATAGTAATTTAGGTTGAAAAAAGACTTGCGTCCATCCAGTTCAACCCTTTTCCTATTCCTTATATATATATAATCTGACAAAGCGTTCTCACAGCCATGCATGTGACTGTTTGTAGGACCAGACTCCACTAATGATGTAGGGTATGCCTGATGAAATAATAAAGTGATACCTCTCTGACAACCATACTATTAAAGCTCATCTTATGTGCTTTAATTCTTAAAAATATTTATTTAGCAAGTGTGATTGTCCCTTTTGTCTTGCCTTTCCTTTCACTATTGTACATGGTACGTATATGACAGTCTTTAAAATCTGTAAGCAAAGTTTCTAATATGACGAGGGTCATTCAACAACATGGCAACGTGAGCTGCTGCCGTGGTCCCATTGGTGGAAGGGCCTCCAACAGTCAAGGACTAACTCACAGTTTGGAAGCTTCTAGAGCTCCCTGTCCCTGAAGATCTGGGGCACACAATAGAATTTGCTCAGTGTTCTAAACCTGTGCAAGATATGATGAAAACTCAATGAGAATGTAAAGTTCTGCCAGCCCAGCTCATTGGCTGCTCTGCCATGTAGGCATGAATAGCCAGAAACTGACTATGCTTATGTATCAATGTTTTACTAATATTTTTAACCGCTCTCTTTCTACTGGAACCTTTCCCTGCTAATTAAAACATGCAACACTCAAACCTATACTCAAAAAATCCTCCCTCAACCCCACCTGATTTTCCTTCCCTTTGCATCTAAGATGTTGGAATGCCTTGTAGTCTCAAGTTTGATCGATTTTCTCAATTCAAACTCTCTTCTTGACCCAACAGTCAGGGTTCTGTTCTACTCCACAGAGAAAGCCCTAACAAAAGTTACTAGTGACCTACATACAACAATGGACAAAGGACAACAGAGTATACTAATCCTACTAGATATCTCTGTTGCCTTTTACACTTTTAATCATGCTCTCCTACTAAACACACTGCACACCTTTAGCTTCCATTACACAGCCTAGGAATGGATTGCCCCCTATCTCTTAAAGCATGCTTTCAGTTTTGCTAACGCATTTTCTTCTCTCCATGTGCTCTCAGTAGGTGTATCTCAGTGATCAGTCCTGGGACCACTTCTCTTTTCCCTCTATACCCTTTCACTTGGTGACCTCATTTAATCTCTTGGCTTTAATTAGCATCTGTACATGGATAATACACAAATCTACCTCTCTTCTCCTGACCTCACGCTACCTGTGCAGTCTCAAGTCACTTAGTGTATCATGGCAATCTTATCATAGATGGCCCACTGTCATCTTAAACTCAATATGGTTAAGACAGAACTGGTTGCATTCTCTTATAAACTCCCACCCCAACCCCTTCCTCCATCACAGTTAACAATTCTGCCATCCACTCAGTAACCAAAGCACTCTGTTTTGGTGTCATACTCGATTTTACCTTGACATTCTCCCTCCATGTCCAAGCTGTCACCAAAACCTGTCACTTCTTCCAGAAAATATTGCCAAAATACAACACTTCCTCTACATGTCAACTGCAAAAATGCTCAGTTAGGCCCTAATTTTCTCTAGACTTGATTACTGCAACATTCTACACTCTGGTCTTCCTGTCTATCATCTTTCTCTGCTTCAGTCTGTTATTATTTCAGCTGCAAGAATAACTACCTTTACTTCCAGATACCTTCCTACTCCTGAAATCCCTCTCTTGGCTACTTATAAGATCTCGTATTTCTTAAAAAATTATTCCCCTCTCTTAGGACGTATTCCTAAAGGAAATGCCCTCCTTATCACCATTCGCCAATCATCCACATTCATCACTTTCAAGAATCTCCTAAAAACCCACCTGCTCAAGGAGATATCTCAGTAACAATATTCTCCTTGAGCGCACTGACAATAACATTAGAATCATTGTGCACGTCCATCACTGAAGCCTTGTACGTGCACTTATGATCCTCCTCCTAATGTATCTGTTGTCATGATTGCTTATTAGATTGCAAGATCCTTGGGGCAGGGTCCCTTCCCTAACGTATGATTCTCTTTGTTGCACTTTTCCCCCTGCAAATAATGCAAAGATCACACTTTAGCCTGAGGGTTTGAACCCTGTCCTGTATTTTTGTATTGTACTATTAATATTTCTGTAAAGTTCTGTATACATGTATGGAGCTATATAAATAGATACGTACATACATAGATACATACATGTCTTCAGTACACATACCTCTGCCAGAGCAAGATTTTAATGTGTGCAAGCCCTAATGTCACCCCTATAGAATGTGTTAGAAAAAGGAAAACTTTTGCATTGGTTCCCTTTGTGCCTTGTGAGTACATGGAGTAAAATAAGCTGCAGAGGAGTGGCATCCCCTGAGGAACACCCATACGTTGCCCACCCCTTGGCACGAGTACACAAAGCTGCCATTTTATTCATGTTAACATTCAGTAGAGGACTTCCAGTCTCCATAGGAATTGTAGATTTTTATGTGAATTGAGAGATTTAACCCTTTGAGTGCCAGAGGGGTACGCAACGCATTGCGTACCCCTCTGGCACTCAAAGGGTTAACTCCCTTTTGTGCTTATATTAATAAACTGAGATAAAGTCCTTGTTCAGACCTCTACATTGAAAAAGGAAATTGTTTCTTATTTAGCACAAAAATATAGGCAAATGACAACTACACATGATTGATGGAAACATATTTCTTCATAGGAAAAAAAAATGTTTTGTAGGCCTTTTACCGCTGACCAAAACTCATGTTGATGGAATATGTCACATTACTGAGCAAAAGTGCCTTTTCAGGGTGCATTATTTCTATGTTCTGTCCATTTTATTGCGGAATTGCTGCTATACTTTAAATGGAAATCTTTTAGCAATGATAATAACTCTCCATAGACAGCAAAACCAATAGTGCCACCATATAATGGATTCGCCTTGGAAGCCCTTCTCCTAAATAATACAGCAGTAATGGGTTATGAGTACAGAGAAGGAAAAGTCCTACACAGTTTATATCTGATTTTCATAAGAGATGTTTTCACTTAAAATTGACTTTTTGATAAATGAAAATGGTTTATTTTATATACTGAGTGCTAGATGGTAAGCAGTGTATAACTCTGTAACGTTTTGCCCATTGCTCTATAAAAACAAAATTGTAGTTGAGCTGTAGACACACTGAGAGTAACAGCTTTTTCAATTCAATCTGATTTTTTCTCAAAATTTACAGTCTTTTTCATAAAACCCAAGTCTGAAAACAGCACATCCACTGTATGATAATTCTGACCCAGTCAGACTCATACCTGCAGGTGATGGTTAATATATCATTCGCGTTGATGACAAGTTCGTCCTCTGTGATGTTAAGAATAGGTGGGGTCATAGAATATCCACGCACCAGATCTGAGGGAGAAACAAGAGAAAGAACAAGGTTATAGGCAGAACTCTCAAATCTAGGCTCTTGTTTCACATCACAAACCAGTTCAGCTAATTAAAGATGAAGTATCAGCCATTTAAATGGAAATCTACCCCAAACCCCCACCTGTGTCAACATCTTTAAGTAAAAAAACAATGCTCTATATTTATATTTAAACTGAAATGCTGGGGAATGTTTCATGTCAAGTACGCTGTGGTACCGGCTCTGGACTTCATATTAATGTAGATCCAGCTTCTAATTACAATCATTGAAGGGGTCTGAATATGTAGTTCATTGTTGGGATGTAAATTATTCTATCTAATTGCTATACAAATGATCAGGGCAATTATCTAGCTTTCCTATTAAAGAAGCAACATCCTTGTTTTTCTTTTTCTTTTTCTGAGCTTGCTTTAAAAGTGCAACATTTAGAATGATTACTGGTAAATGAACCAAAACAAAAGTTTTGCTGAGCTGTCAAAATGAGCACATACTGTGCCTAGTGACGAAAACCAGAGTGCTACTACCCCCTGCTACAATACCACTTGGTTATACCGTAAGACCTTTTTTCAGTGTCTGAAGTGTTTGAATAGTGGTAACTAGACAGTGGTTCTCAAATATTGGACAGAGGTGATACAAGGGTTGATTTTCAGCCAGGACATGCCACTCAGTGACCCAACTGGTATTATATGAAACCAGCACAGCAACATACCTGTTACGGTTCTGTACACTCAGAAACAGAAGGTTTTGGTAAAAACACAATTTTATTTGCACACAAAGAATAACAGTAACCCTCACGGGTCCATCATACAGAAATATGGTAAACTGACACAAGACAGGTTACAATTGCATGATTAACCCACACAGGTCCAGTATGTAGAACAAATATACGGTACTGACACAGGTCAGGTGAATCACAGTTGATACAGTGTAAATATGACCAAGAGAAGAAAATTAGGCCAACGACAGAGTTGACCTTTAATGTTGGAAGGCCCAATGTAACTCTCTACGCAGAGAGTCACAACAGCGACTGACAAGTATGCAACGGGTTAAGCCAGCGCAGAACTGGCTAAGGCAACATAGGAGGAAAGCTGCCAGAGAGAACGCCCACCGGAGACTACAAACAAGCGTGAGTCAGTGTTTAGTGCAGTAGGATAATATGTGCCCAACTGAGACTTCAGACTCACACACATATGCCCAGCACCACCCCTGAAGGGGTTAACGAACGCTCCGGTCTGCAGTGTGGAAGTAACCTGAGGCGCCCAACTGAACCCAACCTCACTAATGGCAGAAAACAGACCAAGCGATCGTGGTGTGAATCGGAATCTACAGGAGGATCACACAGGACACAGTGTGCAAACGGATCAAGGACTGGACTACAATGTGGATCCGGACCACGAGCGCAGCCAACGAAAAGGCATCAGGAAGTAAACATGTCAAAATGTCGCTGATATCACGGGTACCATGATAATACCATCACATGCAAGCAGCAAAACAATACCCATTACAGAGTGTAGTGACATGTTTCTTTTCTTTTAAGAAAATCACCTGTGGTTGGAACCCTATTGTCTCAAATTATGTACAGTTGGAACCATAAAAATCATTATTTAATCCCTGCATTGCATTGTGACACAATGCGTTAGAGACATCTCTAGCTTTCAAGGAGTTAATAAAGTATCAATAATAAAAAATAACATTTCTAATTTCTATTGGTAAATTCAGTCAAGATGATTAGATTAAAATGTATCTGTTAATGTTGTTGTATTAGAGGGGGCTAGATTATAGTTCATAATACCAGTCATATATCTAGTCCGAGGCTGGTAGATTGGCAAAGGCAGCAGGTTGGGAGGCTCTGCCACTTTTTACCTATAGCTACTGTTTAAAGAAAATGCCCTATTTTAACCCTTTGAGTGCCAGAGTGGTACTCTGGCACTCAGAGGGTTAAAAGTGTGGCTCAGGGCTCATAGCCTCCACATTGGCAGCTCTTTCTCAAAGTGAACATACACAAATGGTCTTTTCTCATAAATAAAAAATTCCACTTCCGTTTAGCCCATGGGCATCCAATGTGTGGCACTTGGGCCAAATGTGACCGTTCCTGACTTCAGAGATTGCCCACCTGTTGGTAATGTAGAGCAGTGTGGAATGTTAGAATCTGCTGAGTGTGTCTGGCAGATTTGCTTTAACTGACAAATAAATAAAGCTAAGTATCTCATAATCTAATGTTTTAAATGGATAACATAAATAATGTTGCTTCTGAAATGTCACTCAATATCATGTTTGTCACAAAACGACAGTACCATTTTAAGCTCAAATTTGAGAGAATGATAAACTATATTGGTTTATCTTACTGATTTTGAAGCCAAGACTGTTAAGCTTTGAAATACTGATTCATTTCCCAGTATCCTCTCTTTGGAAGAGTCATTTTATCTAAAAACCCCCTTAGATCAATGGGACAGGGACCCACTCTGCCTGAAAAAATCAGTATACAGAACTACATAAGAATTAAAACATTATTATAATTAATTCAAGGATTCATACACTGAGGCTAATGTATCATGTTGGTTTCCTCGTAATTACTCCAATTCGTCTTTCTACATCTGCCTCACAGTATTTATTTAGCTTTATTATTTGCAAAAGTATAACGGTCATTCCACATGTAACAAGAATACTGGTTTTAGATAAATTGCCAGTAGCCATAAATCTGACGTTTATTTTAAGGCCTGGTCCCTGACTGGTGGTGGATGGTGGCACAGAATAATAATGCTTTATTGCCAAAAAATGACCTCACTTTAAGATTTTGTATGAATAATCCTAATTACTTGTTCACATTATGTACCATTTCCTGCAAAGATATATTGGAAGTTAATGGTGTATAATGATGTATTGTATATCAATCTATTCACTGTACTGAAAAACTGTATTGTTTGTGTGCCTTCACTCGGAACAACATGAAGTAAGATGAATTAAGAATTCATCCCCAGGAAAAATAAACTAGAATAAACAACTTTGAAAAGAAAGGATACTGAATACAAGAAAGCCTAGAGTCAATGCTCCCATTTTTATTAAAGGTGCCCTATCACTTAAAAACAACAATTATTTTAAAATAACTTTCAAAATCACATGTATGTTGTATTAGCTATTTTTATTTAGAACATTTTTTGAGCTATTTAAATGTATCAATTATGCTAATTTAGTTCTGTCTTACCTCTACATTAGGAAAAGACAGAAAGGGAAAAGGAAAGGGGGCATCTCTTGTGTGGAATCTTTATACACCAGTACATCCACCAAACACCCAGTGGTGGTATACTCACATAATCAGTGGCTTTTTCAATGATGCAACTATGTTCTCAATGTAACACCCATCAATCGATGATAAAGGGATGCTTCCAACAAGGCCAGATATATACAACAAAGAACAAAAAAGAGGGTGCCCAGTAGTATAGTATGTAAATAGAACATGCAGCAAATAAAGTAAATGTTTGCACTAACAATTTTCATTGGTCAGAGTGGAAACCCCAACATAACAAGCGTGTTGAGATAAATCTTTGTCTCCACTTAGGGCTCCAGGTAATCCAGACTGAAGAAGCTGCTCACACTTTGCATTCTAAATGGATAATCTTGACACATCTTCCAGACCAAAAACTTGAGAGACAGGGATTTCTCTCCATGTGCTTGTTATGTTGGGGTTTCCACTCTGACCAACAAAAATTGCGAGTGCAAACATTTACTTAATTTTCTGCAATTTCTATTTACATACTACTCTATTGGGAGCCTCTGCTCAGCAATGTATTGCCCACCTTCTCTAGAACTGAATTGGTTAAGTGTCAATAAGTGGGGGAGATAAGGTAGGCCTAAGACAGGAATTTGAAAAAAATACACAAAAAAAAGAAGAGCAATCAGTCTGAGTGTAGACTGTTTCAAAGTCAATATTTCATTCCTCCACCAAGTGGATCTTCTACATCTCCTCTCCTTCACCATGAAGGAGAGGAGATCTAGCAGATTCACTTGGTGGAGGAATTAAATATTTTACCCTTTTGATGGGTACCAAACATGTCAGGGGGAGGTGTTCCTGCTATGAGTTACGAGACCCAGCATGTTTGGTGTGCAGATATTTACACAGATATGAGGAATATGATTATTATAACATTATAGAGGTCTGCTGTGGGTTGCATGTTTTGGGAAGCCTTATGATTTTTCAGGTAGAACTCTGCAGTAGCATCCCTGACAGGTCTGATTGAGTGGGCTGTATACGGTCAGGCCAGACCCCTGATCCTCCCAGGTAACACCCAGGGGGTCTGGCCTCTTAGAAGCAACTGGGGACTCCTATTTAATATGGGTTCTTGGATAAAAACAGGGGATTTCTTTGTAACAACTGAAGGGAGAAATATCATCTGAAGTTCCCAAGGACTCTTAAAATACCGGTAATTGTATTTAAAGTGTTAATAATGTGTATAAAAAACGTTTTTTGCATTTAGAAGAGCTTAAAAAGCTGATCTAAATGCAAAAAAACGTATCTCTCAAACCGCTATGGTTTAAGAGATACGGGCGTTTGAAGTTTGATTTCTCCTACTGACAGCTGTAAAGCTGTCAGCAGGAGATCCGTGTCGGTCGACACGGTGGCGCTTGAGAAGTGCTGAGATCTCGTTACTTACACAGAATCCCTTCATTGGAATGGTCTAAAACGTGTGCCTTGTGGGTGGGAAGTGGGCAGAACAGGGTGGAAAGGAGAAGAAGTGGGAGGAACAGGATGGGAAGGAGAGGAAACTCACCAACCCTGGAGAATCAGCCTCAGTTCCAGGAGACCCAGTAATTCAGTCTGAAAACCGGAGTCTCCAGGGCAGATCCGGAGAATTCCCAGGTATGATCTATTGGCCATTTGTCTCCATTTGTAGCACTGCTCCCATCATAAGCCCTGAGCATTGAGCAAACATCCTCAGGACACTGAGCACATAGCCTCAGAAACCTGAACTGCAAGACTTCAAAGTCCCATGGGAAGAAACAGGTGAAAAACTGCCTGTTTCTCCTTCCATAGGAATTTCTGACAAAATCTTCATGAATTGAAGTGAGGTGAGTTAGGTGAGTGCCTGCTCATTTGACTATGTGTGTGCATGTGCGAGTGATGATGTATGAATGAGTTTGTGAATACATATTGTGTGGCCAGTGTACTTCAACTGGAAAATTTCTAACGCAAACCAACTGCACAATGGGCACAAATAAAATTACCCTTTTATTTAAATTGGGCTTTTAACTCCTTGAATATCTAAAATGTCTGCAATGCACTGCAAATGTTTATTTGTCCCCTATGGTGCAGTTGGTTTGATCCAAGAAATTAGACTCAGTGTTAAGTATTGCACAGTATAGGTTGGAGATAAGAAATCAAGACATTTGGTGGAACAAATGACTATCCTGGCAAAGCATACACAGACACATATAACTAATAGAAAACTCTACTGGGGTATCATTTTTCAAGGCAGATTAATTATTGTTTTGTCTTGGTTTACAAAAGAAACAGATCTACAAAAGAGGAGGACGTTGCAGTTAAGGGGAAGCTGTCAGCAAAATATACGATGCTTAATTACATTAAAAAAGACACTTTCCCATTCAACCATTTTTTTATGTACACAGCTGCAATCTTATGATTTTCAATAATAGACAAAATAAGATGTTTTCTTTTTCTGGGGGTGGGAGTCCTTTTCAGCTGGCCAAGTGTTATCATGATGCTATTGTATGAAAAATTAATCACTCACTGTGTTTTAATATAAAATGTATTACGTTTTGTTGAACCAGGAAGATGGCTAACAATATCTGTTTTTGTGCTTGACTAACAAAGGCATCACAAAGGGAAGAACAGCATAAATCATTTGATTGCCAGGGGGTACAGTGAGTTGTGTATTCCTCTGGCACACAAGGGGTTAACCAGACCTTGATAAGGAAAATTGCTGCTGGGATTTTGCAATATAAATTACAGTATTGCATTTGTGGACAAGACTACAAATATTCTAACTCCTTGGTTGCCAGAGATGTATCTAATGCTTGACATCTAGGAATGTGCAAAAAGTCTAATTTTTTCCCAGCAGGAATCTTCTCAGAATGTGGGCTATATCACTTTTATGTGTGAAAATCCCAGATTGGTGGGAATGGCAGCCACATTAACATCAATATGGCATTCTTTTGCTGAGATTCATGTTCCAACAAAGTTTTGAAGTTCCTATGCCAAGTTTCAAAGCTTTTTCTGTCTTGACACACACCTATGACCCACGTCCTCATGCATATACTCATGCGGATTCAGACACTCATGGGACCATTTTAACTCATGGGTATACCTGGCATTCGCTGGGGCCTTCTGTTGTACATGGCCTCACCTTGGGTTCTCAGCAGTTACATACTTACAGAAAGGAACCAGGTTAATTCTGTGGTAAGGTGGTCAGGGAAGAGTATGGCTGTTCTGGGTGCAACATACATAAATGTAGCTGCTTTTCCCAGAAATAGGAGGGTAAAAAAAAGGAAGATTACATCTAAACTTTAGTGGATGATACACATTTACCTTTATTTGGGGGGCCTCCATTTTCAGTTCTGATGGGCCTCAGAGATTCTTAAAATTGCTCTGCTTGCTGATTCCGTGAAGAGGCGTGGAGAAGTTGGTGGAAAGAGGTCTCCCCGCTGGGATACTTGAAGGAAGTGAAAGGCCCCATTTTTCACTAAATTCTTCCTGTTTGAATATTCCATACATCACTAATTTAATCAAAGACTGGGATGGGTAACCTTTGGCTCTCCGACTGTTAGAAGCTAAATTACCATCATCCCCAGCCAACCAGCAGGTATAACTAATTGCCTGAAGTGTCTGTTGTCCCTGGGCCAGAGAGGTCAAGGCGCAGAAGTGGGTCCTGACCCATAGTTTGTGCAATAGAGTCTAATCTCTATGGGAGCAGGACCCTTATTATCATTCTGGTTCAATGTTTTTATTTTTATTTCAGTTGTTAACATCCTTGTGTGAATTGGCCCCTAATTATACTGTGTTTTTTCTGTTTAGTTACCCTTTTGTATATCACTGTGGAATTTGTTGGCATTTCAAAATTAAAAATTATAATAATATACTGACTAATTGGATCCCATAATTCTAAAAGAGAAGCTGAGCTGTGGTTCTCAACATTTTTTTATGGTTGACCCCTTTGAAATCCTTGTACAACAATAACAGCATAACTCTTTAACCCCTTGAATTCTAGAGAGGTTTCTATCTCATTGAGAACTCTCAAGCATCTAAGGGGGTTAACAGTATGTATCTGAATGCTAGCTGGGACCAGTTATTTAAACTGTAGCTTGAACGAGCAGTAAACTTTACTATTTTTATTAAAAAACAGATAATGTAGGGCTTTTCCTGCTGATATTCACCTTTGCAGAGTTATTATAGTTTAACTCTGTTTTATTTTTTACATTAACATTGCACTCTAGTGAGCAGATTTCAATGAGTTATTCTGTTGTATTCTATGTGAGTCACTGACAAATAGAATATGATAGAAACTGCTAAGTCATTCCTAACCGTTTCAGGAAGTAATCATGCTGTCATCCACTTCCTGACAGTTTAAACTTTTAAATAAAACAACTGCCAACAGTGGGGTTAACCTTCTTTTTGCTTAAAAGAAACAGAATCAATGGCCACACATTCTAGAACTATAGATTCGCTTTCTGCAACTCTATCCTTGTTCCTCTGTCCACCACTGCCTCTATTTGTACAACTTCAGGGAAAACATGGGGCTCCACAGAGAAACGTTTGAGAACTATTGAAGTAGACTATGCCTCTGCTACATTCTTGTGCAAGTCCCATAAGCATTAAAATATTTATGCAATCACTTATTATTCTAGCTCTACTCAATGCTAACTACTATTTGTAAAAGGTGACCTTGGAAGAAAAGGAGGAGAAATGTGCCCTGTGGATACAGAATTAAATGAAAGCATTTTTGGTGAAATCCCTCTCCAATATAATAACATTTATGAAAACAAAATATTTTCAGATCCCTGGGTATAAATTGGTCAGACTCAGCACACAACTATGCAGAATGTCTCTCATCCAGTCTAGAATACAGCATAGGGTTATTCAAAGGTAACCCAACTCCAACAGTACATGGCTTTCTGCCATTATATATATATATATATATATATATATATATATATATATATATGTGTGTGTGTGTGTGTCTGTCTGTGCACATATACATACAGTCTATCTATCTATCTATCTATCTATCTATCTATCTATCTATCTATCTCTTTCTTTCTAGCTATATCTATCTGCATTACTCCTTTGAGTGCTAGAGGGATGTCTAATGCATTACTCCTGCAGTTTAAGCGTTAAATAACCAATTTTTTTTTCCTTTGAAGAACTGTTGCCATTGCTGATGAAAGCAATTTTAACATAACGCTTCGAGAGAGGTTGACATAGATTTATCGAGTGGTGATAAATGCTCTCCAACTCTTTTGTTATTCATTGGAAATGGTTTTAGCAAGTGGTGAGTTTTTTAGACACCTTAATAGATTTCTCACAGCTTGATACATTAAATGTAGGCTTACCTGTCAGATACTCTACATGACATTCATTCTTTTCAAGTGTATTTGCACTGGCTATAATGCAGTATGAAACTTGTATATAAGTCAATAAAATGTTTTATGTGGACTTCTCTGGACACTAGAACACCAGTGTGATAACCCTTTGAGTGCCAGAGAGGTATCTAACCCATTACAAAGCAATATGCGGAATAATTTTATGGCATTCAAATGGTTAATAAAGGACAATTGTAATTATTATTTATTATTATTATTACTATTATTATATAATTCTTACTTATTTTAAGCACAAAGGGATCCTGTGTAGGTGTCCATCTAATAAATATTTCTATTCAAATTTGAAAAGTTGTGTCCCTTAGGGCCTGTTCACACGAGCAACAGAAATGGAGCAGCCTTCTGTTATGTTTCCATCTCCTGTACTCTTTCACTCTTCATTATTATTGGTTGATTTCCACTTCAGTAGGCCAATCATTGGAAGTTGTTGCTGAGCATCACAACGTCCAGTGTAACTCATGAAAGATCTGTCAGTGGCCCTAGGACTTCATACAGATCTGCTGTGCTAGCTGTGTTCTTGCATGGAGGCAATAAAGTTTCAACTTACTGGACTTTGGTGTGTCACGCAAGGTGAAAGATGTCCATGTGAATGATACACATGGAAAGCTGTCCATGTGAACATGGTGTGTCACGCAAGGTGAAAGCTGTCCATGTGAACGATACCATAGCATGAGCAATATCACCAATGCACCATATATGCTTTGATGTAATCCACATGATAGGGATCTTATGAGTCAATCAACAGTGTTTGATGTGAGGAGGTATGAACTACAGGACTACTTCATTAGAGATCACTATATACTGGAAACTGCCTCCAAAAATGGAGGAAAAATAGATATACCTGACTGCTTTGTGAAGGACATCTACCTAGGTAAGTTAATATATAAACAAATTATGCCTACATATTTCTGGAGCATATTTTCCTTTTAAATAGTGTGGTATAGGTTCCTGTTTTCTAACTACCCCATCTTCTACCTTATTCAGATCTGACTGCTTTATTCCTGCTTTTCTTTCTCTATTTATCTCTCCTTCTCTCCCAAAACATACTCTAAAACAGTGAGGTGGGTGTACTAAGAGAAGCTACATAGAAACTGGAAAGTTTATCAGTCTGATGAAGTTATCTCTTCAGTATCACCTCTATATCATACTTTAGAACATAGCCCCCTAAGGTAATTCTACAGGAAACCAACTGCTTCTCAATGTTTTGGAAACCTCTATAGCAGTTTTCTCTCTATAGCATTGTTTCTCAATGTTAATCCTTGAGGCACACTGTCAGATCAGCTTCTTGTTATTCATTCTTAATCACAGGTGAGTAATCAGTGACTCAGTCATTGTGATTAATCTGCATGCACTTTATTAGGGATATACAGAAAACCTGACCTATTGATGTGCCATGAGGACTAGAGCTGAGAACCACCATGCCCTGTATTGACAATCCTGGTCTAAACAAGATCACAGTAAAGAACAGGTACTCCCTCCCTTTGATTCCTAAGCTTTTCAACCTTCTCAAGGGGGCTACAATTTTTTCCAAGTTGAAACTCCTTGAGGCTTATAATTTGATACATATTAAAAAGGTTATTGAATGGAAGATGCCCTTAATATCAGTGTCATGGGAATAGGTCTGCACAGACTCATTGCATGCAACTCATTGGCTTCTCATCTAATCTTTCCCAGAAGAGCTGATTAAAACGGGATGTAGGCTGTTACTGGGAAGCCTTCTCAGGCCTGTGGAACTATTTAGGCACAGGACTGGGGAAATCCGGCAGCAGGACTAAAGGAAGTGCTGCCTTCCCTTTTGAAAAGTAGGAGACTTTCTGATTGGCTGCCTAGTGTACTGCATACCGTAGGTGGCTTCCTGATTGGTCACCTGTCTCTTATCTCTCCAGTTCCTATTGGCTGGGAATTGGAGTGGCAAGATTGAATTATGTAGAAATGCCTTTTTGCTGTTTACAGTTCTTTGTTCTCAGGTTTATGTCCCACAAGTTAAACAGTCCTGTGCCTAAATGGTTTCACAGGCCTGAAAAGGCCTCCCAATAACGGCCTAAGGCCCGTTACAATGCTATTGTATAATTTGTGTATTGTTCCCCGCCACCATTGTTCCCCATTGTTCCTCTTTGTATTCAACCCATTGTGTATTGTATGCCAGTTCTGTATAAGAGAGCTGGTTTCACTGAATAAAGTGTGTTCCTGTTTTACTCCAACATTGGTGCTGTCTGGTGTTTGTGGTAGACTACCACGTCCCAGGTGGGGTAGTGCGTTCCAGTGCCGAGGAAGCTGTGTCTGACAGAGATACCCAGTCAGGGTGTCAGCTAGTACCGTCACAATCAAGTTCTACCATTATGAATATTTAGTCATGCCATTATGTCTATGCAATGACCCTGCTGTCTTTCTTGCCTTCATTAACGATGTGTTGTGAGGCATGCTCTTATCCCATATTATTAACTAATTGGATGGCATACTATTTTAGTCTACTGACCTATTGCAACTTCAAGACTATGTAAAAACAGTCATCCAGATCTTTAGAGAATATTCTCTGTTTGCAAAGGCACACAAATGTGAATTCAGGAAGCACAAGAACTTGAGAAGGATCCCATAAAAATCACCCAATGGTCTCTTCCGAAAGATCTCAAAGCTGTTAAGAGATTCTTGTTATTCACTAATTACTACTGGTGATTTATCCACCACACTACAAAAATGGATCTACTCTATCTGGCAGAGTTCTCTTTTAGTATATTGCATCATGTGGCCTTGCAGTGTTCCCTTTTCTTTGCTGTCTTTGGGTAAAATTCTATTGTCTTCAGGTCACTATTGATTTCCTAGCTACTAATTGCAGAGTGGATTCTATTCTGTTTTTCAAACTATCCTTCACTCCTTGTCAGAGTTTTGGAAACTAAGAGCTGATAGACTTTGTTGCCCAGCACCATTATTCTGCCCTGGAGACCAGGTGTGGTTCTCTACCAAAAATCTTAACCTGAAACAACTGTCAGCTAAATTGGACGCTGCTACATTGTTCCTTTCTAGATTTTGGCAGCCACCAGTTAATAAAACTTTTGGCTGTATTTACGTTTCTTTCTTCAAGGATTGTTTCTTCCATTCTTCCCGCCATCCTGGTCTTATTCAGGTGGACAGGCATGAAGAGTATTTTGCTAAAAAAAATTGTGGACACTCATATGGTTCGAGGCCCCTATGCTTTCTTCAGTACCTCATTGACTGCGATGGTTATAGTCTTAAAGAGTGCTGCTGGATACTTGGCTTTGATGTGTTCACTCCTGTTCACATTCATCAGTATCATCAGGTTCCCTCAGATAAGCCTGGTCACCTGAAGGGATCCATTTTTGGGGGTGGTTTGTTATACTCACCTGTGATTTTCAGCATTTTATGGCACACACATATAGGTAACTGCAGATTTTATGGCACATTCTGAAGTCAGCTTATAGCGTGTTTTTTGCATACATTTCCTTTTTTTAAGCAGCCAGACATTTCCATTTGTCTTTGCCTGTGCAAAGATCTTGTCACTGTTGTAGGATGTGCTAATTCTTAGTTAACCTCCTGTGTACTGAACCCTGACTTGTTCTTGTGATTATTAACCTATTCTGCCTGTCCTGACCTTTGCCTTTTTCCTCCATTTCAAACCAGATCTGCCCGTCTCTGCCACTGACTTTGACAAGTTTACCATCAGCTTCAGCCTCTGAAAGGGCTCACTTGAAGTTGACAAGCTTCCTAACATCACTCACCAACATTGCATCTGAGCATCTTGTAACCGACGATTATGGACATCTCAGAGATCTATCTCTGTATTGATGTCCTCTGGATCTAGTTTAAGCTTTATTACATCTGGTACAGAAAATACTTCTATCCAAGGATGTAACTACTGGAGATGCAGATAACGCAGTTGTGACAGGCCATCATGGCTCATACGTTCTAGTTAAGCCACTGGGAGAATGTTCTTGTGTTGCGCTGCTGTCTTTCACTGACTAATTATATCACTTCTTTAGTATATAACATACAATGCGCAAAAAAGTTCTTAACCCCATAGATGCTAGAGAAGACATCAAAACATTGCTTTGCAATGGTAAAGTAAAGAGGTATATGTATTGGTAAATAAACAAGCAATCATGAACTAAGATATGAGATTGGTGCAGGGACTTTGGAATTGCTCTGGCCACACCCAAATCTCAGAATGGGGGGAGTGGCCAACACAGATGAGGTGGCAATAAAAAATGTGGCTCTTAAGCTGGTTTTCTATTTGCCTGATTGGAAATCTGTGTTAGAACCCCTTATACTCCATTATCTGTGTAAATATCCTTAGACAACTATCTAAATACAGCATATTTAGCTGCAAATACATTTTCAAAGATGCTAGTCTATTTGCTACAGTATGATAGTCATTACCAATCGTCAATGCCTATAATACCAATATAATATAATACATTTCTTAAGCATAACCTCCGTTATATGGATCCCAAGCCAAATGGCGTAAAGTACTTACTGATCATTAAGAAAATCATATTGTCACAATCGCTGTTACATTATAAAGGACTGAAGTAAGGCATTTTCATAGATGCTGTTTATGAAGAAACTAGTTGAAGAGCCCGTTACATGGGCCACACTGCCACTGCCAGCCGGTCGCGGGGCAGTCATGCGCAGTGGAGACTGCCTGCGCCACGGCTGATACAGAGCTGGACGCTCCAAAGGAGCATCCAGCTCTGTATCAGCCGCAGGGAGGGCAGTATCTACTGCGCATGACTTTGTCGTTACACACATTTTAGCAAATTATTATGTAGGATGTATGGGACCTTTACAGCTCTGTACCACATCTTTGCATTATTTTGAGTCACAAAAAAGTTTTAAGTCCAATTATTGCAAAATTATTAGTATGTAAACTTATCATGAATATGTATCTACAATATATTGAAACTGGTTTTGTCACATGTCAGCAAAGGTCAAATACTCATTCCTGAGTCATCTTGTAGATATGCACAATTTCCTGATGCTTGGGGCCAATACTCAACTTAGCAGCACATGCTATTGGCTTGAATTGCATATATAGCTGAGTCAGACCCTGACACCAACATCAACAACTCTCCCAAATAATTAAACAATAAAGCAATCAAATCTAATCCTTACTATCTACAAATGCTGACTGTCACAAGGCTGTGTTAACAGTAGGGCAATATAGCACCTGGGGGCAACTAATGGAATAACTCCCAACCCCAAAAAGTTAAAAAAAACATAATCATACATCAGGATTTAGCTCCATCTTGGTGAAAATCTAAAGCTCTCTTCACAAGTTGGCTGGATTTAAAGTGCACTTGCTGATCAGTTGACCATAAATGCAGGATAGTGATCCAATATGCAGTAACCCTGCAGCACTGAGCCTGATACATTATATCACTCTTTCTGATTTCACAGTCCCTGACAGAAAGCTCTCTGGAAAGAGAGAGTAAGAGAGCTCAATGTCACAAACATAAAACTGTTAAAAATAGGTGAAGATGAAAAATGAAATAAAATGTATAGGAAAGTTGGTTTTATGTATTATGAACTTGAAGACAAAATAAAAGGTTACAATGCCCTTAAATGCTTTGTACCAGTATTTTGTTGTACCATCAATGTGCAAAAATTGATAATGGAATAATATGATAATGGAATTTTGGTGCCATTCTATAGAAAAAAATGGCAAATTTTGTCAAAGCAAAAACTCAATAGTAAGTGTATTCCTGTGTGACAAGCACTGTACAAATCACACAATCATATAATTACATTACTTAATGATACCTAACTCATGTATTTTTTATTTCCTGAAAATCCTGGGCCGATAATATGAGCATGAATGAGCCCCGAGGCAAACAATATGGTCTGCTCAGTATGTGAATACTGGTGTGAAAATTCTGCACTGTGAAGATGGGTGTGAAAACTCAGTGGTGTGAATGTACAAATTTGCAAGTGCAGTATCACTGATGTTAGCGTCTAGTGTCAGTGGTAGCACTAGGAGATATGAACTAGAGCACTGAGCTCTCTAGTCATACCTGGAACTCTCCAGATTTTCCCCCAGAGACACGAGTTTAAATAATTATCAGGTCCCCAGGGACAGAGACTGATTTCCTGGGTAACTCTGGCCACTTTTTATGCATCTTGCCTTCTTCCCACCCTGTTTTGCCCACTTGCCTGCCCAATCCTGGTAAAGCTCTACCCACCCAATTAAGCCCCACCCACTTTTATGACACAATTTGCTTCATTTACACATACACCAAGTAGCAGCTCATGAGCTGTCTCTGGGGGCCCCACAGAAGAAAGTTCCCAGGTATGGCCATAGTTTCTACTGGGGATCAAGTGTCCTCCAGCTTTAGGACTTTAATTCAAGCAAGCCCCATACATCTGTCCAATAGCATGCACAGGGATATAGCGTTAAATCTCACCATATCCTCTGCATCTTGTTTAATACATAGTGTTAAATAAGGAGCAGAAGGAAGGAAAACACCAAAAATCTCTAGTTCATCCCTCTTGGCACAAACTGTTTTTAGGGGAGATTTTTGGGTATAGGTAGCTTACTAGCTTGACGTTAGGCCAGTGTAAGGACTGAACATTTATTCCAGTGCCTGAGTTAGTACAGCATTAACATGGTACATTTCCCCAGTAAGTCTGATGCATGTAGAAACAATTCTGGAGCAAACTACCAGAAATAAAGGAAACAAATAATAATTTCCCAAATCCCCATTGATTTTTGTGGGGCTTAAGCCTCAAATGGTAGGGTAATCTTCAAAACACTGCAAAAGATCCTTATTTGTTCCCTGAGAACGAACATAAGGAAATATTGCTTGTTCTAAGGCTAGTCACCGCACATTTTATCACTCTACTGATATTATAGAGGAGACATTTCCATGTGCATATCAGACTAATCCTGCCCAAAAGGGCTGTCCAGTTCCAAAATGTCAGGCAAGTCTCCCTTAAGTGTTAGGGGTATAGCAGAAATTTGCTGGTATTCTCCTGCAGAAGGGAACTGACCTATATTTTTGGGCTGAGCTCCCCTTATGGGTGGAGTCAGTTCAATATGCAAATCATATTTTTCTTTGTATTGGCAATAGAGAACTAAATAGTGATGATCCTGAGTGTACAGAATAAGAATATTATGTACCTTTGTTCCTTATAAATGAATATTCACTTATGTGCTTCTAATGTCTCAGAATTAGCTTCAGTAATCTCTAAAGCTATTGTAGGTATAAGAAATTGGCATTGTGTTAACCCTTTGAGTTCTAGAGGGATATCCAACACATAACAAAGCAATGTGTTGGATACCCCTCTGGCGCTCAAAGGGTTAACCTGGGCACGGCTGAATTCAGATCTCAGGTGCCCTAGACAAAACCCCTAAAGACCCCTTATTTTCACTCATGGTCAAACCTCCTCGGCTTGCATGAGCCTGTCCCATCCATTGTTTTTCAGCATAGAAAATTAATTAAGCCTATAATAGAAAAGCACATTTTTAACCCTTTGAACGCTAGAAAGGTTGATGCATTTGAGATCAAACTAACATCCAAGAGGTTAATTAATAGGTATACATAAATTGCTAAATATACCAGCAACCATAAACCAGGGATGGGTATGTCTGATACAGGAACGGGAAACCTGAAGTGTCCCTCAAAACACAAAACTATAGACAGTTGCCTTCTCTGCCTAATGTAAAATCCAGCCCTGAACGTAGCTCATTCTATAATGTTAATGCATTTAATATAAGCTTAACATTGTGTGAAGCTACTAGTAGCTAGAGAATACACTCTAAGTAGTGGGGGGAAACTGTATGTAGATTAATTAACCCCTTTGATGCTCAATTGCATAGAGATGCACTGGAAATTACACTAGCATCAAAGGGGTTAAGCGACTTGCTATTTTACACACACACACACACACACACACACACACACACACACACACACACACACATACACACACACACACACACACTCATAATGTTAACTGGACCTCCTGCTCTAAGACAGGAAGTGTCTGCACCACATGCCTTAATTAGCACAATCTGTACATCTAAATTACTCTGAAACTAGTTTTTACAAAAGTTGTTTTTAGGAGATATGGTCCCTTTAATACACTTTTAGCCATCATGCTAATGACATCTGTCAGTAGTAGCACAATGTACAACACCTCTGCTGCAGCTGAAGCCACATTTCAGCTTGTGGAACACTGGAATTCTGAAAAATGTTTTCTTTGTAAAGCATTCTTGGAAATGTTGAAACTTTAGATTGGCCAACGTAGGTACCAGAGGAAAACTGATAAAATCTGCAACCTGCTCTTATTAAAAGCTGGGCTCCAGTCTAAGTGAAAGTGTCAAATGAGATACATTGAGTTAACCCCTTACCCCTCCTGGACTTTGTAAGTTCAGAAGGCTGCTGGAGTTGGATGACTGCCACACATCTTCCCCCAGGGATCATTAAACCATTCTTGATGAAAAATCATTAGTACAATCTAAGATTAAATATACATAAAGGACAATGCGTGTATTATCTAACTGATTATGTCTTGTGCTCTGTTTTGATTTTGTTATTCCCATAGCTGAAGAAGGATTTAATGGATGCGGTTAACAGTCCCTTAACTGTTTGCAAAATCTATACTGTACACTGAAAGATCTGCATATATCAGGGCTATGAACTGCTAGTTAACTATCACTACCCGGCAAAATATATGACATGGAGATGAGAAGGCCACAACATTTATGAAAGGACTATTACGACATTTTACTGTCTTCTCCTATGGAACACACAATAAAGCCAGGGGCTGTGCTGTATAGCATACCTCCCAAGTGTCCCTCTTTTAGACCCAAATCCCTCTGTCCCTCTTTCCCACCTTGATGTCCCTCTTTTTAGGAAATCAGATTGTGTGGTGTGTAGATAAATATATCACATTGTTCTACAGCAATAAAATGCACATTCTTGTTTGTTTAAACATCCATATGTGTTTATAAATTAGTGTATGTAAATAAAATACTATGGTCTTGTTATAAGTCATTTATTAGGTTATACAAGGAGCTGTCAATAGGTCATGAAATAGCTTAAAAATCCCTGGTTATGCCCCGCCCACCAGCCACACCCCCAGCAACACCCCCTAAAGCGCAAGTGTCCCTCTTTGGCAATTTGAAATGTTGGGAGGTATGGTATAGCCCCCAAATCACTTCTTTTTTGGTGGTTGGTCACAAGGCTGACTCCCTCAGTTTGGAATGAAACCCAGAATAAAGTGGCTTTTTGTGGGTTGTGCACTCATCTTCCATAGACCTGCTGTGTTGGGCTTTAAAGGAGCAGTAAACATTTTTATGAAAACACATTTTTACAGAACATTTCCTGCTGAATAAAACAAGGTCACTCCCATTGCTGTCAGATGTTTTATTCAAAAATTATAGGAGTTTAAATAATCATGAAGTGAATTTACTGTGTTTACTTCCTGATAGTTCTAGCTGACAGGGAGTGACAGGCAGTTTCTATCACATTCTATGGGGAACTGTATATCACTGACTTTCTGACTTTCCTCTCCATTAGAATCTAACAGGAAATCTAATTAGAATTTGACCACTAGAGGGCACTGCGAATGTAAAAAAAACATGGGTTTAAACTGTAATAACTCTGGAAATATAAATCTCTCGGCAGTGGGAGTACCCTTATTTTACTCAATAGGAAAATCCCTACAATATATATTTTTTCATAAAAAAAAGTTTACTGCTCCTTTAAAGTTGGAAACTGAGGATCTATTTGGACTGCATTACACTGGACAAAAGCCTAAACAGCAAGAATTCAGTAATTTCGTGTGTGACCAATGAGAAATCAAATCTGCTGATAGGATAGATTGAGGTTTTATGCAAAAACCAGAGGAGAAGACATGAATGAAATGAGTTTTGCAAGGACCCGAAGAGAGGGGCACTTTGAGAAACCATAGGACCTGATGGCAGATAAGACACATTTGGCCCACATAGTCTGCACATTTTTCTCACTGTAAAAACCTCAAACCTTATTTGGTAATTTGTATTGTCTTATATTCAGGACAGCCTTATGACTATCCCATGCACGCTTACATTACATCATAGTATTCACCTCTACCACTTATGCTGGCAAGCAGTTCCTCTTAACTACCACACTCTCAGTGAAGTACTATCTTACATTACATCTGAGCCTCTGTCCCTCTAGTTTTAGACTATGGGGGTTATGCACTAACGAATGATAACTTCTCCAGTAATATCACTTCTCCAGTTCCTATGTTATTCTATGGAGCATATTCACTAAGATTTATCCAACTACATCCTGGACTCCTTTTAATCTACCTCAGAAGGGTGAAAGGCTGAACTGACCTTGCTTGGACTATAACCTACAATCTTGCGGCTTGAACAGATCTTACAGCTGGTGCATTAACCAACTGAGCCATCTCACTCAGCCATCTTAGTGCATAGGCTTTGTAGAATAACCTAGGAATCGGAGACGTGATATCACTGGAGAAGTTATCTCGCGTTTATCACCTTATTATCATGCTTTAGTGCATAAACCCCACGACTTCTTGCCTTAACATTTCTACTTCTTTGAAATGTACTTTCCTCCTGTACTTTGTTGAAACCCTTTATGTATTTGAATGTTTCTATCATACCCCCCTTTCTTCTCTTCTCCAAGCTGTACATTTTCAGATGCTTTCAAAAATGAGTAGCGTGAGAAGGAGTTTTATCAAGAATGACTATGTAGTTTCTACTAATTAAAGTAATTAATCAATTGAGGATCATTATAAAAGGTAAGGCTGTTGCATATTAGAAATGGTGGGGCAAGCAGTGAGCAATTTGTGCCCCTACAGCTGTTGTTGCACTACATTCCCACTTTCTGTAGCCAACTGTTGCTTGGTTGAGGATGATGGGATTTGTAGTCCAACAAAAGCTGGAGGGCTACAGGTTTCCTACTCAGGGTCAGATTTATCATTAGACAGAGTAGGCGTCCACATAGAGTGCCAGATTTTGAGGGGATCTTAAGCTGTGCAGGCAGTGCCCATTGTATTTAGTCATGGGCATGACCAACACAATCTCATTGTCCCTACATCAGATGCTAGCTAGTTTATGAGGAGTATTAATTTCCCAGTTTATATACAGCTACACTATCCAGTTTATATAATAATTTGGACAATTAATTTACCAATACATTTGCCCTTGTACTAGGTAGGTAATTTAACCCTTTAAGGACAGCCGATCTTGCATGCGGCCATCACTTAAGGACCACGGACCATTTATTTTAACATTTCTGCATCCAGTTCAGGGTTCCTTGAACGGTGTGCAGCCGCGTCGGGAGCCCTCAGTTCCATGACGGTCCTGACACGTCATGGGTCCTTAACATGAGTCTACCCATAAAGTGCCAGGACCGTCAAGGGTCGTTAAGGGGTTAAGATATTTATGTGCATGTATATAGGTGGATAGCATTTTGTGGCAACAGTAGATAGAGCTGAGTCATGTAATGGCTGAGGATAGGGATAATGGTGTCTTTTGGTGTTTTAACAAGGGCACCTGAGGTGTGTTACTGGCCTCGTTACAACTCCTGTTTTTACTAGGAAATAAACAGTTGCTGTTTTTTTTAATCAATATTGCTGGGAAACAGCATATCAAGAGGCACTGGTTGAGGTTGTATTTTGTATTTAAAAGAAAATATGGGGAGGGAGTCATCTTGTACACAGATATGTGTCTGGATATTGTGATTTGGAACTACACTATTACTCACAGCTTCTTTTCCCTGTGTGTTTCATTGGCTGGACAAACTTACATTTCTTGCATGTGGTGTGCAGAAGTTGTGCCATTGCCAGCCACATGGATAACGAGGCTGAGATTGATTGGAGCGGTTGTCCCACAACAGCTGGCCACAGATTTTCTACTCCAGGTGTAAACTGTCCTTTCAATATAGCAAGCTCAAGGAATAAATTCATAGAAGCATTGGCAGCGACCTATGAAAGACTGGGAGGGTGCATGAAACTGTCTACAGCAGGCCTGTCCAAATCTGTACTTCAGGGTGAAATAAATGCCAGGATTAAATAGTGAACTACTCCATAGGACTAAATATTTCTTATTTTTTAAGAGATTGATTTACCTTGGTAAGTGTCCTTCATACATCAACCAGACATATCTATTTAGTTTATTTTTTTACATTTGATCTCTGTTGTAATAGTATACTACTACTTGTTTCACCACTCTGATAAAGACAAACTAAGACTTATGAACAATTCAGTACTGTTGACACTTATTGTCTATTGTGAGGAGCTATGTACTAAATACAGAATTCATAAAATACATTTTTATATAACCAACTGCCGATATAATGCAACACATATATAAATGTGATATATAATGGTGTAAGACTCCGCTAATCCCTCTAATAGTATAGTGCATGTGTGCTATCCAGCTCACAAAAAAATTATTAGGTAGACCCAGAGTGTTGATAGGTTTGACTAATGCTTAAAGGCAGGGCCGGACTGGGAATAAAAACCAGCCCTGGAAAAAACTGCTGACCAATCCCATAGCGTTGCTTCATTATACCAGCCTCATAGCATAATGCCATTTTTTTTCTTGTTTATAAAAGGGGAAAACATGCATTTTAAAAGACATCTGAATGCCACCACCAGAGCAATACAGAGTTATGTCACCTCCAGAGTAATAAAGAGTTTATATATATATATATATATATATATATATATATATATATATATATATATACACACACACACACACCACCTCTTGACTCTCGATTCCCCTCTTTTGCTTCTCTCCCACTCTTCATTCCCACCTTTTGCTTCGTTCTCCCCCTCTTGACTCTTGAGCCTCCTCCTTTTGCCTTTTTCTCCATTTTGATCCCCCTTTCTCCCCCTCCTTTTGCCTCTTGGTCCCTCATTTTGCCTCTTGATTGCCCCTCCTTTCACCTCATGATCCCCCCTCCATTTGTCTCTTCTTTTCCCACTCATGACCCCCCTATGCCTATTTCACCCGGTCTTGATTCCCCCTCTCCTCAAGTTACCTCTCTTTACCCCTCTTGATCTTCCTTTTACCACTCTACCCCTATTGATCCTCCATTTTGCCTCTTTCCCCCATTGTCTTTTCATCCCCCCTTTTGCCATTCTCCTCCTCTTGATCCCCTTCTTTGCCTCTTTCCCCCTCTTGCCTTCATCCTTGTCTTGATCCCCCTTTTGCCTCTCTCTGCCCCCTTCCTGATTCCCCCCTTTTGCCTCTTTCTTCCCCTTTTGCCTTTTTCTCCCCTCCCCCATTTTCCTCTCTTGATCTCCCCTTTGCCTCTTTCTCCCCCTCATTAACTTTTGATCCCCCTTTTGCCTCTCTATCCCCTTCTTGACTCTTGATCTCAATATTTTGTCTTTTTCTCCCCCTCCTTTTGCCTCTTGGTCCACCCTCCTTTTGCCTCTTTTTTTTTTCTCCCTTTTGCCTCTTTTTCTCTCTCTTGCCCCCCCTGCCTCTTTTATCTGCTATTGATCCCCCTTTTCCCTCTATATAAAACCTCTTGATCCCCCTTTTGCCTTTCTTGCTGTCTTGATCCCCCCCCCTCTTGCCTGTGACCGTGTCTGCTGACGCGGTCTCTGCTCCCAGCCTCCCGCTCAGTCTCCGCAGACAAGTGTTGAAGGTAGGAGCGGCAGCCTACCCAGTACGCAGACGCAGTGCTTCTCACACTGCTTCTTACGTCACTGGGTCTAGGTCCGGCCTGCCTCCACTCATTATATGCGGCGTGCGGCCGTTCAAACCTCGCGGCCGCCGATGATTAGACTTGTAAAGTTGCTGCATTTATTTAAGCAGCCTCGGCCGGCCCCCAGTGCTGGCGGCCTACCGGGATTTTTCCCGGTATCCCGGTAGGCCAGTCCGGCCCTGCTTAAAGGGATAGTAATGTTTAAAAAAAACAGTGCCTCCAATTAATCTTCATAGAATTTGAGCCATAGAGAGTGTTATTTCACAACTGACAGAGCTGTAATTCAAGAGTAATTAAATGATAAAGTATACCCCTCCTGCCCCTTTTACCTAGTGGAACACTGCTCACCTCAGATGTGGAATGACAGCTCACAGCAAGGGACAATATTCTTACTGTGAGAACAATGAAAACCCTGCCCCCTTGACAGGGTTTTCAGGTTTTTCGCCTTATCTTAACTGAAGATTGTCTCTCTCTGAATTCCACCTGGACACCACCCTGCTGCTCTGAGGTGAGCAGTGTTACATCAGTAAAACGGGCATGAGGGGGAATACTTTATCATTCAATTACTCTTGAACTACAACTCTGACAGTACTGAAATAACACTCTCCATGGGCCAAATACTATGAAGATTAATTGGAGCTGCTGCTTTTGTGAAACATTGCTATCCCTTTAAGCATGAGTCAAACCAGTCAACACCCTGGGTCTACCTAATAGTTTTTTTGTGAGCTGGAAAGCACACATGCGCTATACTATTAGGGGGATTAGCGGAGTCCTACACCATTATATATCATATATATATATATGTGTTGCATTCTCCATGGCCCAAATACTATGAAGATTAATTGGAGCTGCTTTTATTATGAAACATTACTAGCTCTTTAATGTCCCTGGGTCTTGTTGCCAGCTTGGAGCATATTATTGTGCCAGTCTCCCTTAAAGTAATGTCAAAATTACTCTGTACAGTGCACAATAATACATACATTAGGTTGGTCTAAGCTCTGGGCCTTTTGGGGAAAGCTTTGGTCTTTTGGGAACTCCTTGTTAGGCTCAGTACTAACTGGAAACTTGCCATTATATTGTGGTGGCAGATTTCATATTGAGATACCATCATCCATTTGACCATAATACAGAAATACTAAGCGCCTATGTTCAAAAGAAAACTGTATGTATTTTGGTGTAAACCAACTGCACCATTGGAGACAAAAGCAAATGCCCTAAACTTGAGGACTTTTAACCCTTGAGTACTATATACATTTCCAGATCATTGCAATGCAATACACTGGATATCTTTCTGGCATTCGTGGGTTTAAAAGTCCCATATGAGTCAAGGGAACTTATTTATTTGTCCCCATTTCACAGCTGGTCCTACCTGGAATTATTTCACTTTAACAGTTTATCGTTGGGTGCTATACCGAATAACTGCCATAGACATCTAAATGAGGAGGACAATACTTCCATGCTCTTGCTGACAGTAATATCCTTTTATATTTTTTATTAACCCTTGGATGCCAAGGGAGGTATACAACGCAATCTGTCTAGCAACAAGGGCTAAAATAACAAAATTTCATTATGAACCAGTATCACCTGAATTCTACAGTTTTTTTTAAAAATGCTAAATATATTTTTGTTATGCATTGATAGATTAATATTTTCAGGGTTAAATCAGAAAATAAAAGCGAGAGGATAAGAGGTCGAGTGTGAAAGTTGGTTCCGCCAGGAAGAATCCTCCAGGTGTGTCCTGTTACCGCACATGGGGTGAGCCAAACAGGAAAAAGCAACTAAGTCCTCCGGTAATGGGCAGTCACGGCACGCTGAGGCCTCCCCGTCGTGTAGAAATAGGATTGAATGGAGATGGAGGGGGGGAGAGCACAGCTCTAAAATTAAACTGAAACCAGAGAGCAGACAATGCCTGCACTATTGTATAATATTACGCGTATGGTTAGTGCGTATAGCATGTCACAGAAAAATACAAATGAACCTCTTGGATGCTTGAAACATCTCCAATGCATTGAGAGGGGGTTGAGCAGACATTAACCCCTTCACTTCAATGGGAGCGTACAACATACTGTGCAGCAATACTTGCAGGCTCTTATAGTGCCAAAGGGGTTAGAATTGAATTTTTTGGCTTTTTCATATCCAAATTAAGATCAGGGATAACCTGAAGATGATGGTACCTGTAGTCTAAAAGCTGGAGTATAATGAAAAATGGAGCTTGCTGTTACAATACACATGATGCACATCAATACGAAGGGAAGCAGGAACGCGCCCCCTAGGAGAGCTGGGAGGGAGGACTGGGAAGTCCTGCAGTGCTGTGCCCATGTTACCCTGTGCTGCAAAATGCGGAAGTGCCCACATGAAGTCTACATTTTAGAGAGAATATCTACTAAAGTATGTACATAGGAAAAAAAAGCCAATCTACATATCATTTTACTAGCTTAAAGGGATAGTAATGTTTCATAATAAAAGCAGCTCTAATTAATCATCATAGTATTTGGGCCATGGAGAGTGTTATTTCAATTCTGTCAGGGGGGCAGGGATTTCATTGTTTTCAGAGTAAGAAGATTGTCCCCTTGCTGTGATCTCTCTGGTCTTACAACCAGATTCCACATCTGAGGTGAGCAGTGTTACACTAGGTAAAAGGGGCGGGAGGGGGATACTTTATCATTCAATTACTCTTGAACTACAACTCTGACAGTAGTGAAATAACACTCTCTGTGGCTCAAATACTATGAAGATTAATTAGAGCTGCTGTTTTTGTGAAACATTAGTATCCTTTTAATCATATGAGAAAAAGTGAATTCGAGGTGAAAGTTCTGCTTTCAGCCATAATGGGTTTGTTGTTCATAACCCCATTGTTTAGAGCTATGAAATATGTTTCTACTCAATCAATAAACTGAAATAATAATATAATTAATATGGACACATGGGGGGTTGCCCTCCTCCAGCTTATGCAGGACTACAATTACCAGTGGCTGGCTGAGGATGATGGAAATTGTAGTCTAGCAACAGATGAAGGCTCACAGGTTAGCCACTCATGTTTAAGCAGACTATCATTGCAGTAACAAGCATAATAAATGATGGCTAATTAATTCTATGGCTCCTTTTGCAAACAAGAAGATGAGTTCCAATTGGTTGGGTAAGCCATCTTTGAACATCTTAAGAATTAACACTTAATAATGAATTGGGTAATTTTGAAAGGACTTTTTCTATTCATTATCCCCGATGAAATGGTCTGTTGGACCATGAAACATGTTGGGATGTTTCAATGTGTTTAATGTAATGATTTTTGTCAAGTAAATATCCTTGTTTTAATAAATCTATTTTTCATACTGTTCCTGCTCTTTGATTCCTGCCAACATCAATGGATATCATATGTAAACTTGGGTCCCTTCACTTGAAGGATCAACACCAATAGTCCCCATGTGCTTTTAAGACCAGCTGTTGCTATCCATAAACAGTTTGAATCACTTAATGTGAGTATTATCATTCAATCATTTTTGAAGAATTATAAATCATATTTTCTTATTTGTTTAAGTGTGGAAGCTCTCCTTCCTTTTTCTATATACTTACATTTTCTTTATTTAAACCTATGGTTTATGAGATATTTAATTTTATTTGTGAATTTATGCAAATTAGCAAATACTTCCTGGTCGGAAGTGACAATTGGAGGAGCTGGATTAAAGTGTTAGTAATGTCTGAAAAAAACTTTTTTTGCATTTAGAAGAGCTTAAAAAGCTGATCTAAATGCAAAAAACCATATCTCTCAAACCGCTATGGTTTAAGAGATACGGGCGTTTAAAGTTTGATTTCTCCTACTGACAGCTGTAAAGCTGTCAGCAGGAGATCCGTGTCGGTCGACACGCTGGCGCTTGAGAAGTGCCGGGATCTCGTTACTTAAACAGAATCCCTTCATTGGAATGGTCTAAAATGTGTGCCTAGTGTTCAGGCACACGTTTTAGATCATTCCAATGACGGGATTCCTTGTAAGTAACGAGATCTCGGCACTTCTCACGCGCCTCCGTGTCAACCAACATGGATCTCCTGCTGACAGCTTTACAGCTGTCAGTAGGAGACAGCAAACTTTAAACTCCTGTATCTCTTAAACCATAGTGGTTTGAGGGATACGGTTTTTTGCATTTAGATCAGCTTTTTAAGCTCTTCTAAATGCAAAAAAGTTTTTTTCAGACATTACTAACACTTTAAGTCTCCATAAGGTCCTAAGAAGGGTACCAATTTGGTGTCTCCTTCAGAGCTCTCCATTAACAGTGATTGCAACAACTCAAATGCATCAACTGCAAAATAAAAGAAAATAAATACATTAATGAATTCAAGTTTGCAGTATAATAACATTTAAATGGTGCAAATATCCAAGTGTTTTTTTGTGTGTGGGGGGCCCACTGTTATTAATACACTTTGCCCTAGGAAGAATTCACCCATAAAAATGTAATGGACATTAGTACAATGTGGTTCTAGAAAGGGCATACCCACAAACATGTTACTGTCAACAGTACACCATGGCCATATGAAACACAGATGCCCAAATACATCACAACTATTAGTTCACTTTGACCGAGGAGGGACTGACCCACATACACATCACTGCCATTGGTACACTTTGTTCTAAGGAAAGAGTGACCCACAAACATGGCATTGTCAACAGTATACACCCTAAGAAGGTCTGATCCATAAATATGTTGTTACCCCTGGTACATTTTTGGGGAATCACAAAGGAGAGAGTGGGCATAAAACAATATGGAGGGTTTGTGGCAGGAGAGGCAAAGAGAAAAAAGTGATGGTGGCTGTGGGAGTAGCAGGAGAAAGAAGACGGGCAGAGCCATAGTGCCTATAAAAGGTGGCAGGCAGGACAAGGGGGGAGGGCTGTAGTGGATATACAGTTTGTTGAAGAGGGAGTGTGATAGTAAAGGTAAGGGGGTGATCTGCAGTGAGCATAAAGTAGAAAGTGGTGGGGTACAGGGAGGATGTGAGTTAAATAGTGTTTATGGAAAGAGAGAGAGAGAGCTGCAGTTTGTAAAATTGGCAGAGATGCAGGAAAGCCATAAATGAAGGGAAGTAACACAGTAAAACTGCATACCCCACTGTCACTCATAGAGTTAACTCTACACTCAGACTATACTCACAAAGAATCAGTGGAACACAAAAGGTCAGGCAACATTGGAGTCCATTACATGGATGTTCTGAGTGAACTCAGCAGTGGCTGACAAGTACAGGGAGAGACTATCCTGTAGGCAGCACTATAGTTTTAACCACTCATCCTTTTGTCACACACTGCCCATATTCAAACATGATATGACCTGCTATGGGGAGGAAGGATGTAGTAGTAGGAGGAGTCTTCTCATATCTGCAGGTTTAGATACCTTTGACTTATTTAGTTGCTGGGCAGACCTCATTTAAACTGGACTGGAACAGGAAAACTTCTCCTGCATCCTTTGCCCAGACATTAATCTGCCCCATACATCTGACCTCGGCACCAGCCCCCCTTGTGACAAGAGCTTGGGACAACAGTGCCCCCCCATTTTCCCTTGATGGTAGCCTTGCTCACCCAAATTAATTGAACGCTAAGCAGGTGGTTGAAAGGTCATTACAACTGTAATTTAAGGATTAGTAAAATATTAATATGAGAAAAATATGTAATGTAGGGCTTCTCTGCTGCATTAAACAAGTGCCCTTCCACTTTTGGGAGTAGCCTTATTCAGACATTATTATAGTTCAAATTGTCACAAACTGCTTAAACCGTTACTGTAACATTTTATTAGAATTGTAGCCAATGCAATAGAATCACTGTCTGGTCACCAGTTGAACTGTCAGGACCTATGTAGACAACAATTCAACTGTATGTACACCAGGGGTCACTGTTGCTAACAGTTTAATATAAAATATAGAATTTGAACTGTAATAATTTCTGAATGAAGCAGCTGGCAGCAGTGGATGCACACTTGTTTTACTTTTCAGGAAAAGCCCTAAAAGAATTGTGTGTTATTTTCATAATAAAAGTCTACTGCTCCTTTAAAACAGGGAAATCCTATTAACATATGCAGTACATCTCCATAATAAAAAAGAAAGCTGGATATAGCTACACTTCTACCCATATTAAAGCAAACATGTTTGTTTATAGAAGAAACAAATCTTGCCAAAAAAATCAAAGTTGCTGACCGGTAATGCTCATTGATATTGCCTTCTAAACAACAATAGGAAGCACTCTATTGTGGGGAGGATTTTCCTGTTGCTTATTATTGTAGATCAGAGGCCTTTGGCAGGTATAGAAAAAAATCATCATAACATACATGACAGTTACAACTTAACCTTGTTAGTGCCAGTGTGGTGTCTAATGCATTGTGTAGCAAAGCATTGGGCATCTGTCTCTCGAATGTTAGCTATTGCTATCAGCTTATTGCTCTTAATATGGGCCGTACATTCAAAAGAAAAGTGGAGGAGTTCTGGGGCAAACCATCTGCACTATAGGGGAGAACAAAAAATGATTTAAATGAGACCTCTGTAGCATTCAAGGGGTGGAAATCCCCATTTAAATCAATGGGAATTTTGAGGATTTTTAGTTCTCCCCTATAGTTCAACTGGTAAAACACGTACAAGAATTTATTTTACATCTGCAACACTGGCAGCTTAACCCTTTGAGTGCCAGAGTGGTACGGAATGCATTGCAAAGCAATGCATTCCGTGCCACTCTGGCACTCAAAGGGTTAAGCATAATTCTGTATAGAATCTCACAAGAAGGGCGATTCCTTGGCTTAAAGACCTTTCACTCTAATGTTGTTTTATGGAATGCAAAAAGGTTTTCATGTAACACACAGCACAAACGAGGGGAGAATGTAGTAATCCACCAGCACAGCTCAACTAGCATTAGCCTCAAATTTCTGAGTGAACCTACAGTATACAGCAAGTTACAGAAGAAAGAATGTCCCTAAATGCCCATATACTACCCCACTGCCCTCCTCTTAGCTCAATTGCCATTAACCCTTTGAATGTAAGAGGGGTATGCATCGCATCATACTTCCCAACATTTCAAATGGCCAAAGAGGGACAGTTGTGTTTTAAGTGGTGTTTCTGGGGGTGTGGCTGGTGAGCGGGGCATTACCGAGTATTTTAGGTTATTTCAGGACCTACTGACATCTCATTGTGTAACTGAATAAATGATTTAGAGCAAGACCAAACGTATTTTATCTACACAGACTAATGTATAAACACATAACACTGAAGTTTACACAAACATTAATGTGAGATTTATTGCTGTGGATCAGTTTAATACACTTATATACACACACCACACAGTCTTTAATATATTTATATACACACACCACACAGTCAGATCTTCTAAAAAGGGGGACACCAGGGTGGGAAAGAGGGACAGAAGGATTTTGTTCAAAAAGAGGGGACTGTCCCTCCTAAAGAGGGGTACTTGGGAGGTATGTCGTATTGCAAAGCAACATGTTGTTCACCCTTCTGGCAATCAGAGGGTTAAGGCGAGAATGTTTGGCATAAGTAGCTTAGTATACATTAGAGTGAATGATCATTTTAGTACATAGCAAAGCACATGCTTCATTGTTATAAATGGTGAATGGTTTACGGTAGGAAAAATGGGAAGACTAGGTGGGCTGAATGGTTCTTATCTGCTGACATATACTATGTTTCTATTGTTGTTAAGCAAACCATGAATGCCTCCTTTCTAGTATGTGCAGAGTATAGTCACACCATTTCCTCTGTGACTAATATCCTATATAATAAGGTATGTTTGTCAGAAGCTGTCATGCACAGTACAGTCGGCTGCCTGTCCTGCAGTCATGCGCAGTACCGACTGCCCGCGCTGCGGTTGATAACGGAGCGGGGGGATCTGAATTCAGACCGTAGTCCTCTCTGGGCACCTTCGGTGACTGCACCGCGGCCATTGCTGCCTGGCACTGTGGCCCGTGTACACGGGCTCTTCAACTAGTATGTAATATATGGCACTGAACAAAATGCAGAGGCAAGGAACTTCCCAAAACACCCATACACTCCTGCATTACCCTGCCCTTGGCACAAGCAGTATTGTGGGGAAAATAAATAGCACAGCTCTTCAGGATCTCCTGAAAAATGTATAGGTTGTATTTGTGTCTATTGTTTTCTAATTCATGTTTGTATATGTACAATCATCTTACCCTTATTTTTGATATTTAGCTGGATATGTAGTATAAGTAGTACCTTATTTTAACTAAACAATAACTTTTACTTGTACACATTGGAGATTCTCATCTTTTTATGAACTATTTGTCTAAATAGCCGCTATAGTCTGTAGTTAAGTGGTCCAGTGTATTAGGTGGTTTTTGTAGTTGACACAGTAAGGTGATATTCCTGTCAGTGACACTGCTAGTTAACTCCATATTAACATCAAGCAAGCTCCAGTTGAGCTGAGCGCGCAAAGTGGATGGGGAGGAAAAATAATAACAATCTCAGAGTATATAGTGGGGAGGCTCTTGATTCTTGGAAGCACAACAAAAGCCTCACGGGAAAGTGAGTAGATTAATACCATGACAGCGTAAAGGTGAAGGCCAACTCAAGATACTAAACTGCCGCACTCAGAGATATCTTCTTCTCAGCTTCTTTGTTTTTGTTATCCCACAGACTTACTGGTAGCCACAAAATCACTCATTTCCCACTAGTAGCCATATAATCATTCACACATTGACACCCCATTAGCCATACCCCCTAAAAAATCTTATACTTTTTGTTTTTCAATCCATGGTTTGAGATATTTTTGTTATTGTAGTAAATGACTACCTAACCTCCCTGCTATTTCTGAGGCTGCCAGAATATATCTTCCACCAGTGGGGTAAAATGAATTAATGGGGATGTATAATAATGCAAGTCTTGTTAACACTTCGAACACCAGAGGGGTGTGTTGTATACCCATCTGGTCTTCAAAGTGTTATGATAGATGAGGCCACTGAGGTGATGATTTCTAAAGGTAACATTTCGTTTAATAAGATGAGTTAGGAGGAATACTAAAGCAAACCAGCTGCACCATAGGGGACAAAAAATATCCCCATACATTTAAATGGGGATTTTCACCACCTGAAGGCTAAGGAGGCCTCCAACACATTGTTATGGACTCATCTCTAGCACCCAAATGGTTATGTATATAACCGTAATGTTATGTTATAAACAGAGAAAGCGTATTTGTGTGTGTTGAGGAACTTTTCCTTCTGAGGAGAACAAATATACTCCAGCACTGGCTGGCTGACTGAGAATGTTAGGAACGGGAACTGTAGTCCAACAACAGCTGGTGGGTCACAGGTTATCCTCCACTTTGTTGGAAAAATAAAATAATTCACTTTCTCTTTCTGGATTGAGAGGACAGGGTGAATTCTGGTTATTGCACTCATCATACTGACTAATGTTCAATCTCACTACCATTTTAAGGCCCTTGTAGTAATGAATCTCTATGCTCCTCAGATAATAACAGACGAGGCCTGTGTCATGCTCTCTCCAGTTCTCACAGGTCAGTGAAAACTTGAATGCAGAGTATAAACTCTGCCTTATCACTGGGCATGATGAATTAGGTCCAATAAATTGATGTGACATTACTTTATATATTTGTCACTTTCGAAGTGTGAGGGAGATGAAACAGGGACATTACAATCCTACAGCTTGCACTCCCACTAATATCCATTAAGCTCCAACTCTCTCTATGAATGATCCCATTACCCCTCCATTAAAACTGTCTATGAGCCCTCACCTTCCACCTCTCCTCATGAGAGCAGACTTTAGAGGGAGGCAAGAATCACTGGCTTTATAGGATGATAATAACATAATAAATATACCAATTAATTGCATTCCTTGGCTGTATTCGCTTCTAGCGCAGGATGGAAGACAGAGCTGACTGCCTGACAGGTTGAAATTAAGGATGTGAGATTAAGATAGACCAAAGAGATATGAGTTGTTACTAGTGAAAAATGTCATTATAGATTCATAATTTGGCCTTTTGTCAAACTATGAGCCACTTATTCCTATATTATGTTTCCCCTTTAATTCTGGATAATACTAATAATTTAAAAAAAAACACACAGAAAGAGGAGCAAGTTTGGGTCAAAACAACTTCACCCTAGGGGACAAATAAAACTTCCCATTGAAGCATTGCACCCAGGTTTTTGTGTATTGTTTGTATGTATTTTGTGGGATTTTGGCTTCTCCCACCTCCTAGGTTAGTAGCTCCCTGCACCCAGGTGCTTTTACAATTAGGGAAGGTGTAAATACTTCCCTTTTTATTAGAAAGTTTGGTTTTTGCCTTTTGCTTTGCAATGCGTTGCGTACCCCTCTGGCACTCAAAGGGTTAAGAGGTCGGTCCTGCTCTGCGTCTTGCCGCCAAAGCAGTCATGCACTGTAGAGACTGCCTGAAAGCACAGAATACTTCCAGCACAGAACTCCCAGCATTCTGTGCTCCCAGCATTCCGTGCTCATGACGGCTTCTGGCAAACATTCTAGCTAATTTTTATATAGGATTTGTATATTTCTGGTATGCCGCTGTGAGTTCTTTCTTTTTTGTCTTTGAAGACGTCGCTGCTTTTTAATCGCATTATATATGTTCAAATGAAAAGTGGAGGAGTTCTGGGACAAACTATTTGCACTATAGGGAGAGTACTAACTTCCAAATAGTCCATTAAATTTACAGATAACCTGCAAATTACTACATATAATAAACAGAGAGGTTTTAGTTACTTGCTTGTAGCCAAAAGCACGCCAAAGTTAAGACACCTCAGATTGGGCAAGGCCCTGTCTGTCTCAGATCTGAAATGAACATGTATTCACAGGCATACGTTAAAAAAAAAAAAAAAAAAAAAAAAAGTGGAAGAGTTCTGGGGTAAAGCATTCGCACTATATGTGAGAACTAAATATTCCCATTGCTTTAAATGTGGATTTAACCCCTTAAATGCTAGAGAGATCTCCAAGCATTGCGCAGCAATACTTTGGAGACCTCTGTAGTATTCAAGGGGTTAAAGTGCAATGCGTTGGAGACATTTCTTGCATTCAAAGGTTAAATCCACATTTAAAGCAATGGGAATATTTAGGTCTCACTTAGGGCCGTATGTTCAAAGGGATAACAACAAAAAAATGTTGTATGAATGACAAAAATAAGTCATTGTTTGCATAAATAATAGAGTATACAACAAAAAACTAGTAATGTCCATTGTGTAGGACACAACTCCAGATTTTCCGGGTAAAGGGGCGGGGCAAGGGCGGGACTAAACTATTCTCCAGTGTTGTATAAAGGAAAAGAAAATTTGTCATAACTAACGATAAAAAAATGTCTTGCAAAAGACAAAATTTGTACGTTAAGAAAAAAGATAAGGGAAAGTGAAGTTCTGAATGTGAGAATTTTTGTCTTTACTAAAGACATTTTTGTTGTTCGGTAAGACATTTTTTGTCGTTACATACAACATTTTTGTCTTTACGTACGACAATTTCAGTCAGGACAAATGACATATTTCCAATTATAACCAACACTCTCTGAAAATATTAATGATCCCAACGACACTGTACTTTGAAAAGTCGTTACAAATGACAAGAGCTATTTAGTTAGAACATATGGACCTTATAGTGAGAATGCTTTACCCCAGAACTCTTCCACTTTTTCTTTTTTGTTTTTGTTTTAACGTACAGCTCTAAATACATGTTCACTTTAGATCTGAGGGAGATAGGAACTTGCCCAGTCTGAGGTGCCTTGACTTTGGAGGGAAAAGCTGCACATGCTTTTGGCCACAAACAAGTAACTAAAACCTCACTATTTATTATATGCAGTAATTCACAGGTTATCGGTAAAAGTTAAAGGGATAGTAATACTTCATTTTAACTTTATTTTATTTTGTAGGCATTAAAAAAACATGAAGAATGATATAAGTCTTATCTCTCAAACCTTTATGGTTTATGAGATATTCACAAGCAAAGTTTCCCCCTCCCGCCCCTTTTACCTAGTGTAAGCCATCTCTTCTCAGATGTGGAATGCAGTCCATAGACCAGACAGATAACAGAAGGGGATAATCTTCTTCCTATGAGAACAATGAAATCCCTGCCCCCCTTGACAAGCTTTTCAGGTTTTTCCCTTATTTTAATTGAAGATTGTCCCTCTCTGCAGTCTACCTGGCACCTCCCTTCTGCTTTGGCTGAGCAGTGTTACATCAGTAAAAGGGGCGGGAGGGGGAGATTTTGTCACTGAATTATTTTTGAACTACAACTCTGACAGAATTGAAATAACACTTTCCAAAGTCCAAATACTATGATGATTAATTAGAGCTGATTTTACTATGAAACATTACTATCCCTTTAAGATCTGATGTGCAGAGTTTCTCTTTTTTTTACTTTCTGTATATTGCTGACCACTTTAGCATTCCAGAAGTTAAAAGGCCCATTTAAATCAATGGAAATTTGGGGAATTTTTATGTGTTCCCTATGGCACATTTTGTTTGCCCTAGAACTGCTCCACTTTTGTCTTTGTACATATGACACTTTGCGTTTGCAGTTCATATTAGGAACACTAATACCTCTTCACCACCTGAGTAACATTATGAAGCAATGTGATGCACACCAATATGGTCCTCAAGGGATTAATTATAAACCCTGCTTACCTGTATTTGGACAAAATATCCCATTGGCCACTAAAAATCAATTATGTGTGGATTGGTTTTCAGTTAGCAATTAATCCATGCTTTATTTTAGCAGTGCATAAGACTGTCACCCATGGATTCAAAGTGCTGTTACTTTGGATCCCACACCATGCAATACGCATCATTACAGAACTCACAGTTCTTTATTTCACGTCTAAATACACAACCTCTGTTTTACAAAATGCAAATTCCCCAGTCCCATGGATCAAAGTGGTAACTGCCAGCTATGCAGCAATTACTAGACTACAGCTCTCATCATCTTCTAACTTTCACTGACTGAGGATGATGGGAGTTGTAGTCTAACAAAAGCCCGTTAGCTGACTGCATAAACATTTAATAAAAGCTGGGGTAGGGGTAGGCGAAAAATCCTGTCATCTTATCACAGGAATTTATGTAAATTTGTAGCCATTTTCACTTTCTGTGAATACTAAACAACCGGGTGAAAGTTATAGTGAAACAGTGTTGCACTATCCCGGCAGCCCTGATTGCATGCTGTAGCAGACTCAGGCTTTATTGGTGCAGGGATAATGCAACATTGCATGACTATCCCTGCTTCCATAGTCCCTGATGGAAATTCAGGTAGCTCCATGTCAATTACATATAAGCATAAAAAAATGAAATTAAAAAAAAAAAAAAAAACGAATATGCAATCTGACTTTAGATATTAATACATGAAGTATCTGTAAAGTCAAAAAGGAGGTTTACTGTCACTTTAAAGGGATAGTAATGTTTCAAAATAAAAGCAGCTCCAATTAATCTTCATAGTATTTGGACTTTGGAGAGTGTTACTTCAATACTGTCAGAGTTGTAGTTCAAGAGTAATTGAATGATTAAGTATCCCCCTCCCGACCCTTTTACTGATGTAACACTGCTCAGCTCAGAACGGAAAGGTGGTGTCCAGATGGCTTGCAGAGAGGGACAATCTTCAATCAGTATAAGGGGAAAAACCTGTCAAGGGGGGCAGGGTTTTCATTGTACTCACAGTAAGAAGATTGGCCCATGCTGTGAGCTGCTTGGTCTTAAGACCAGATTCCACATCTGAAGGGAGGTGGCTTACACCAGGTAAAATTACTCTTGAACTACAACTCTGACAGTATTGAAATAACACTCCCCATGGCCCAAATACTATGAAGAGCTGTTTTTATTTTGAAACATTACTATCCCTTTGAGGTAAGTAGGGATTTTTATCATTAGATATTAGTGCTCTGTGATTTTTCTAGACACACAGCAGAATCCATTGTGAATGAAATGCTCATAGCTAAGTTTGCAGTTAAATAAATTCTGCTCAGTTGCCCAGATTCTTAGTAGGACTGTAAATCCATAAAATTGCTCTTTGGCATGTGTGGTTGTGCCAAGAAAGCTATTTATGAAAACAGTTTTAAAATGGCTATTGTAATTCTACAACTCTTTCAGAAAAAATACACTGTGAGGCTGATTTAACTTTTTGAGTTCCAAAGCGGCATCCAACACATTTCAAAGCAATGCGCTGGCTACCTGGCACTGAAAGGGTAAATAAGAAGAAACCATTTGTACCTTTGCTATTTTTAAATGGGGCATTTAACCATTTGAGTGCTTTCTAATTCATTGGAGACCTCTAGCATCCATTGGCTTAAAAGCTACATTTACATCAACAGGGAATATTGGGAGTGTTCTATCTCTTATGGTGCATATAGTGTGCTCCAGAATTGCTACAGTTTTGCCCTATTAAATCACCCTCAGTGAGTGTGATTGTTAAGTACAACATGTGCTACACAAAAGTTGGCTGTTTGGCTGATATACATCTCAGGAAAAATGTTCAAGGGAAAGAAAAATGATAAAGACTTTTTTGGCCAGAAAGAGAAAAAATAAGAGAATAACAGTGTAGATAGGTATGAGGAAAACCAGCTGTGGGCGTGGTGGTGGATACTGTGAGAGCTTTCCATGGTGGACCTAGTAATAGGATATTCCTCTGTGTACTAGCATTTGTACTTAACCCATGCTATCCAAAACAAGAACATTTATAAACTCAGCTTGTTCCTCCTCCTTTTAATACCATAAGTTTATAAAAGATGCAAACACAAATCACAAAAATAAGGAAAAGAATGTTGGATCTTTCAGCGCTAGATCACTGGCACTGTATCATCCAGTGGTGGTAAATTTCCAAAAGATGTGGCCTGGGAATTACTTCTATAACCCTCAGAAATATACCCTTGATAACTTGGGAACACTTCCCCAAATGATCTTTCAGTATTGAATATTGTAAGGCAGCTCCTCTCAATCTCATTCCCCTGAACGGTGTCAACACAAAACAAAAACAGGAGGAGTCCAATGGTGCTTATATTACACTTTTAGAAAGAACATATGGGAATTGACACACATTTTAGATAGACATAATGGGACTAATCCCAAGATACTTCGACTGAACTTGTAAGTTGAAAAAGTACCCTGTGTCTGTTCAGGGTTCAACATCAACAACAGTTGCCCTCCCAAAAGAAAAAAAGGCAAACAAGTCTCTCCACAATTGAAAATGTATTAAAATATATTGTGTATAAGATGTAATCAATAGCCAGCAGTTCGAAAGTTGAGTTATCAAAGCTACTAGCCATGCAATAACCTTTTTTTTCTTTCTAAAAGTGTAATATAAGCAATACAGCACCGTTGGGAGCCTTCTCCTTGTGTTTTGTATACTGCAAAGGAACCATTGAAACCCTGGTGCAAGCCTGAACAACCTGTATCCTCCAATTGATGTTGACTACAGTTCTCATAATCTTAAGATGGCTGTGGACAGCTGGCGATTAAGGGAGTTGCAAACAAAAAGTTAGAAAGCTCAAGCCTACTCATCTTTGCTCCAGGGTAACAATACACCACTAAAGTATACGTTTATAAGAGTCTGATATTTTATTCATATGTACTCACATATATACAGGGATGTCAGCGGAGCACTTGAGAAATCACTGGTCCAACTTTAAACACCATTTCTAACATATTATGTAAATCAAAGTGTCAACCACTATATGGACCTTTGTCATGACCTTGACATCTGCTCCTACTACTATCTTGTATGTCTCTTACTCTGGATGCACCGTTCTCTCCCTTTTTTTTATTATTTACAAGTCATGTGAAGATCTGACCTCACTCCAGCTGTGCAGTCTCGAGTCATTCAATGTCTCTCAGCCATTTCATCATGGATGGCCCACCGCCACCTTAATCTTAATATGGCTAAGACAGAGCTGGTGGTGTTTCCTCCTAAAACCCATCCACCAACCCCCTTCTCCATCACAATAGGAAACTGTGTTATACACTCAGCATCCAAAGCACGCTGTCTTGGGGTCATACTTGATTCTAAACTAACCTTCTCCCCCCATATCCAAGCTGTCACTAGAACTTGTCACTTCTTCCTAAAAAATATTGCAAAAATATGTCCGTTCCTCTACCTATCAACAGCTAAAACACTATCTCAGGCACTTGTTCTCTCTAGACTTGACTACTGCAACATTCTACTCTCTGGTCTTCCTGCTTCTCATCTCTCTCCACTTCAGTCTGTTATCAATTCAGCTGCAAGAATCACCACATTTGCTCCCAGATACCTTCCATCTCATCTCCTCCTGAAATCCCTCAACTGGCTACCTATAAAGTATCGTATTTCTTACAAGATTCTCCTCCTCTCCTGTAAGTCACTCTGTTCTTCAGCACCCTCTTACATTTCTGCCCTTATCTCCCACTACACCCCTTCCCGTCCCCTACGGTCTTCTCAAGGGTTCTTCCTGTCCTCTCCCTACACAACTCAAGCCATCTCTCAACTACAATCTTTCTCACTGGCTGCTCCTCGACTCTGGAATGCCCTCCCCATCACCATTCGCCAATCATCCACAATCATCACTTTCAAGCAACTCCTCAAAACCCACCTGCTCAGGGAGGCATCTCAATAGCAATGTCCTCCTTCTGCACACTGACAGTCACATCAGAATCCTTCTGCACTTCTTTCACCACACCTTGTACCTGCACTTATAATACTCCTCCTAGTGTCTCTGTTTGTCAATATGAATTCAGCCTAGATTGTAAGCTCCTTGGGGCAGGGTCCCTTTCCTAGTGTATGATTCCCTTGCTGCACTTTCCCTCACAAATAATGTAATGATTGTACTTAACCTTAATGCTCTTAACCCCAGTTCTGTCGTTTTTGTATTGTATTATTTCAACTTCTGTTAAGCGCTGTGTACATGTATGGCGCTATATAAATAAAGATACATACATACATACAATGGATTTTGCAAGTGATTGCTTTTTCTAGGGTAAATGAAATATCAGTTTCAGTTAGTGCCCTCCTGCTTTAGATTGCTTACTAAAAAGGTGGTATCTAGCCACCGTAATTTCTTTCTACAAAAGTAATTTTAAACTGCTATGCTGCCATTCAATTATCCCCCACTTACATTGAACAGGAAATCCTAATGGTTGCTGTGATATTTTACCTTGGTCTTTGGCTCAAGAAATAACATCTTCAATTAGTCCTGGATGTCATGTTCATGGAGGCGGACCTGTTGGTTCCTTGAAGGACAACAGGCACAAACTCTGCCCATTGAACATGGAAATATCAACCCTTTAAGGACCAGAGGGTTGTGTAACACCTTTCTTTGCAATGCTTTGAATACCCCTCTAGTCCTTAAATTGTTAAGTAGGCTTATGTACTCTATCTGCTTTAGCCTTGAAAAAGATTTCCAGTAGATATCATATTTGCCACCATGGACATGAGATCCAGGACTAATTGAAGATGCTCTCTCTTGAACAAAGGCACAAGGCAAACTTCATAATGCCATTGTGGTATTCAGGCCATAGTAAGCATACCTGGGAACTCTCATGATCTGTTCAGGAGACTCTGGTTTAATTACTGGTTCTCCGGGAACAGAGGCTGAATCTCTAGTGGTGGTGAGTTTCCCATGAAACTATGCCCACTTATCCTGCCTCTCTCTCTGTTAAGCCCACTTCTCCTGCTTCCCACCATTCTCACTTCCTCAGTGCAATGACACCAAGTGCTGCCCACCTGGTTACACGCCACCCCTTTAGAACATGAATTGTGCCACAGGCATGGGCGTCCGGGGGGGGCAAAGGGGGCACTTGCCCCCCCCTACAATTACCCCCCTCCATAAATATAAAGGGGCTAGATGGGCTGGCCTGGGGGTCATATTATGGCTTTGCCCCCCCCCCCCTGGAAAAATGTCTACGGACACCACTGGCCACAGGATGAAGTTTCCAAGTTGATAGTAAGGTGAGTGGGGGTGATTCTTAGGAGCTGTTACTTCTTCTTTAAAGGAAACTATTGCAGTGGGCATTATCAGAGTAATACTATAAACACCAGCGAGTTGCATTAGCATTACATAGAACAATAAATCTAATGGTAAATATTAGTTTTCTGTTATATAAAATACTAGTGTAAAAGCCTGTGTACACGGCCCAAGGTCCCGGTGATGTTAAGCCTTTGAGTGCCAGAGGGGTATGCAAGGCATTGCTTTTCACTGCGTTGCGTACCCTTCTAGCACTCAAAGGGTTAAGAGGCTGGTCCTGCCCTGCATCCTGTCGCCAGCGCAGTCATGCACTGTAGAGACTACCCGAAATCACAGAATGCTACCAGCACAGAACTCCCAGCATTCTGTGCATGCGGGCAGTCTCTACTGCACATGATGGCTTCTGACAAACATCCTACCGAATTATTATATAGGATTTGGTATATTATTATGTTGGTAGTAAATATATTTTAACCATGTTGTTAGTAAGCTAATATGAATAACCCTTTTTCAGGGATGGGAAAGCCAGATAATAATTTTTGATTTTTGATGTTAACCCCTTAAGAACCAGAGGGGTGTGCATTGTGCTCCCCCACCAAACCAGGTCCTTAACCCTTTCAGTAACAGAGGGGTACGCAATGCATTTCAAAGCAATGCATTGCATACCCCTCTGGCGCTGAAAGGGTTAAATGGAAAAATAATTTATCATAAACAAAAAAATATTTTGTAGGTATTTTTTTTATCAAGTAAAACAAGGGTATTCTCATGGCTGGCAGGAGCGTTATTTCAAATTTATCACAGACCATAAATTAATTTTTTGAGATAGGAGTGAAATGTTTTCCTAGCCTTTCCATTTTATGGTGGAGCTGTTACTATTATTGGATAACTTTGCCAGTGAGAAAACAAATAAATCTTCCATAAGCAAAACCAGAAGTACAGACTGCAGATAGATAATCTCTTTGAGTGACAAAACCTTGCAAGCCTAATTTCACTGATTTAGTAGCAGCATGTGTAACTAAATTGGTTGGAAGCGTAGCTACTTATCATGGGTCCACAGTGTTCCTTTCACTTCACATGTTCCATTTATGATGTCTTAAGTTAACAGTGGTGTAATTTTGACAGATTGATGACTCAAAAATATGTACTTAATGTTACCTCCTCTCTGTCTATTCCCAAGTCACTCCAAGCATCTGTCCAGAAAAGTAGCCATGAAGTCTTCCGTTAGGTTGAAGTTATAGGTCAAGAGCAGAGCTTCTCAATGTGAGGCCTTGATAAGCACAAATATCTTAGGGAACAAGGATTGTCTACTGTAAAAAAAGGGGTAATTTACTTAAGGATATTTACATTTCTTCTGTGTCCTTCCATGGCAGTAAAGTGGGATTGTCTCTGCTCTGCAGGTAAGTAGGACCACGTAAAATAAGAGACCTGTAACAGCCCAAAAATATGAACTTAAGGGTGGGGTTAGCTGTGGAGGGACACATATACAAAAAGAAAATACCAATTAGTAAATTTTTAGCATCTTCTTTGTCCCTTCATATGGCATTAAATTGGGACTTCCAAAAGAAGTAACATATAAACAAAACAGGGAGAAATCAAACAACTAAAGCCGGGTGAATGTAACAAGAGGCCACAGAGAGAATATACTGGACAGAGGAAGTGAAGAGGACAGTGGGATAATATTTTACACTAATTGAAGCCCGGATATCATATAGTCTCCATCCACTGACTATATAGAAAACAGCCTTTGGTGAATACTATTGGTGAATAACCACGGGTGGAGAGATCGGGAGTAAAGGAGGAAAGAGATAAAAGGGTAAGATCTGCTTGTATTTGTATGAAATGACCCCTAGAGTATCGAAGTCTCCATTCCCTGGTAAAAGAGCAGACCAGAAAAGTCCCGTGCTATATTGTTTCACGAAAGGGTGCACTGCAAACAAGTATGGTTAACATACAGAGTTACAGGAGAATGGCTACAACTGGATAGAATTGATATGATGTATACATTTTTGGGATCACTAATGGTGACTATTAGTTTTGGGAGTCAATACACAGAATCACAATATTGGATATTGTTTTATTAAACAATTAATACCAAACACACAGTGGAATTTTTTGGGCCCAATATATCACGTGAACTTTTGTTTATATTTTTTTATTTTTTTTCAGACTATTTTTTTTATCATTTTTTTGCCACACATGTGGTAGAGTCAATTATTATTAGTTATTCACGATAGATATTATATATTTCGGGTATATGTCATCTCTGTTCATCTATACAGGATTTCTGTGCTGGGAGAGGGGACACTTTGGCTCTCCAGCTAAGGAGCCAATATTGTAAGAGTGTATGAGCCTCCTTTTTCTCCGAGGATAGAGGTGTTGACAATTAGATGTATCTATTGTCCTACGGAGATATGTGAGTCCTACAGGCGATTTTGCTATATTGTTTTTAATAAATATCCTTTTGATACATTTCAGAATTGGCCATATTTATTATATGTGAGTGGCGCTTCAATTGATAGATCCGAAAAAACAATTGTTGTACGGTTTATCCCCCTAAGTAAAACAAGGGTACTCCCACTGCTCAAAGGTGTTTTATTCAAAAGCTATTACAGCTCAAATTTGAATTTTTTATTTTCATTATTACAGTGGCCTGAAATTCTACAGTGGTATGGAATGGCAACAGTGCCATGGTACAGTTTCAGGCCACTGTGATACTACACCTAAACAAATTCAAGTTTGAGCTGTAATAACATTTGAATAAAACACCTTTCAGTAGTGGGCGTACCCTTGTTATACTCAGTTGTATAAACACTATAATATATATATATATATATATATATATATATATATATATATATATATTTACATATTAAGCATTACATTCTCTTTAAAGGGATAGTAATACTTTGTTTTATCTTTTTTTTATTTTGTAGGCGTTAAAAAAACATGAAGAATGATATAAGTTTTATCTCTCAAACCTTTATGGTTTGAGAGATATTCACAAGCAAAGTTTCCCCTCCCGCCCCTTTTACCTAGTGTAAGCCGCCATCTCTTCTCAGATTTGGAATCTGGTTGCTAGACCAGACACATAACAGAAGGGGACAATCTTCTTCCTATGAGAACAATGAAAACCCTGCCCCCCTTGACAAGCTTTTCAGGTTTTTCCCTTATCTTAATTGAAGATTGTCCCTCTCTGCAGTCTACCTGGGCACCTCCCTTCTGATCTGGCTGAGCAGTGTTACATCAGTAAAAGGGGCGGGAGGGGGGGAACTTTGTCATTGAATTACTCATGAACTACAACTCTGACAGAATTGAAATATCACTCTCCATGGCCCAAATACTATGATGATTAAATAGAGATGCTTTTATTATGAAACATTAATATTCTTTTATATCTTCCTTAAAAATAGATAAACAAATTGTCATTTTTCCCGAAGTCTTCTGTCCTTTTCAAGTTGAGATACAGCGAACTAAGTTATGAAGCTCTTCTTCTTTTACACCCCCTAGGATTAGGGCAGAAGGAAAGAACAATAATCTCTTGATTTTAATGTAAAAATCCAATATTACCTTAGACCTAAAGGACGGTTTGATCTTAAAGACCACCTTATGATGTATAACTAAAGTTCATTAACTCTTCTATCAGAGGTGATTGCTGTTAGAATCATGTTTTTTAGGGTAAGGTTCTTAAGAGAAATATATTCAATAGATGTGATGTATCCTGACTTGGATAGTTGATCAAGTACCAGATTAAGATGACAGGGAGGAAGTCTTTCTATAATAGTTTCTTTGGACTTAGAGATGTTTTCAAGTATTTCTTAACTAAGTCTTCTTCTGCAAACTTCAAGAATAGCTGAGAGGACTGATAGTTGAACTTTTATTGAGGCTGGATGCAAGCCTGCATTGAAGCCAGACTGTAAGAAATTGAAGATTCTTGCTAATGTTATGTATTCTCTACTGAGCCTTTTTTGATGACAAACCTGAAATATTTTTTATGAGATGATCTTACCAGGATATGGTGGTAAACATCTTGCAGATCTATAGTTCTATAGATTTATAGTCAAGAGAAATCACCCTGGTGTCACAGCTTTGAGAAGAAATTGTTTCCATCTTGAAATGATTCAGCTTCAAGAACCTGTTTGCTGTCTTCAAACACAGAATGGTCCAGAAGCCTTCTGAAGCTTTTGATATGACGAAAAAGACAGAGCATATGCACATAACCATCTGTTCCAAAGGGACTGAGTTAATTGATTTGTTTATCAGCAGTTCTGCCGCTGCCTCCTTCAGAGCCCTTGACTAGACAGGGTTTGATGGTGTCTTCTGATCTTCTGAAACAGTCTTATGTTGGGACAACATTAAATTCTAGCGAGTAACCAAGTTTCACTATTTGTTGAACCCAGGCATTTGATTTTGTGTTGTATTGCCAAGGCTGGAGAAAGTATCACAATCTGCCCCCATTGGGTATGGAACTGGAGCCCACTGTTCCTGATTATATTTTCTAACTTGAGGCTTGAAGGAGAAATCCTTCATATAGGCTCCATTGGAAGCTTTGAGGTCCTTTATCTTTTGTTATATGATCTCCCGATTGTTTTCTCCTCATCTATCAAAAGGACTGACATTTAGACTAAAACCAGAAGCATGCCTTGGTGAAGATGGCATGTGCTTTCTTTCTTGGGGAAGAGGGAGCTCTTCCATCCAGAAGTCTTCTTTATTATGTCATCCAGAAAGCATGCAATCAATGAAGGGTAAGGCCACTAATTTGTTTTTAGAGGATGCACTAGCACCCCTAGCTTTCAGCCACAATGCCTGCCTGTCTGGCTGTAATGGAAAGGATGGAAGGCCTTGTGATCAGTCTTATGATGTCCAGTGCAACTTTGCAGGAAAACTTGGTAGCCTCCTTTATTGTGGTGACTTCCTTAATGAGCCTGAAACATAAGACAGAAGACTTTTCTCTTCTAGTTCAGATAGCCAGATATGCATGGTGTAAGCCACATAGGCAATTGCTATAGCTTACTTCAGGTTTTGTATAATGACAAATGTCTATGCAAAGTGTTGTTCATCTTGCAATCCATGCAGTCATTCAATACTGTACCATTCTACAAATGTAGTGTTACTCTTTTGGCTAAGTAAGCTATATCTGCATAAATTTAGGGGGGGTTACACAGGAAAACACTGCTTCTTTATTGAATGGGTATATTCAAAGGAATCATCTTGAAAAGCTGGATCATTTGTTTCCTGAACTCTATCATGAGGACATGAACAGATCTGAAATGAAATGATGGATGGGAAATACCTGGGAGTACTTCTTGTTTCCAAGAAGGCTGAATTCATGACATAAAGGTCCTTGTGGGATTTAGTTCTACCCAGGTTCTTACGTAGATTCTTTAGAAAGGGCTTTATTTTTCCAAGGTTAAAAAATCCTGTCTTCTGTGATCTCTCTTTATTCCTCCAATGAGACGTCCAAGCCTGGACTCAGGAGTCTTGGCTTAGGTCCAACTCATCCACTTCAATGTGGGAAGAAATTCCTTCTCTACTTTCTGATCTGTTTTTTTTCTGGGATATCCTGAGTCCTGCCTGGCCCTGAATGTTTCTTGCACTGAAGACTTTATCCAGGAGAAGAAGTCCTAGAACTGGCATGCCATTCCCTGCTACCTTGTTCATGCAGACTGGACATTGTGTAGTCAGAAGAAGGAAGCTTGTCATCACAGCCAGCAAAAGCTTATATTTTGAGGTATTTTATACTCTTGTTTATTTAGGGGGTCTTTGAGTGTGGGGGCTTCTCCTTAGAAGATTGAACCTTCTGAGGTGTGAGCATCTCTGGGCAAAAGAGATTTTTGGCCAAAAGTTCTGCAGAATGCTCCCAAAAGTGCTAAGGAGCTTCAGTAGCAAACCAGGGAAAAAGGAAGACTGTGGTAGCAAGAAGGCACGCATTCCACCTATGGAAAATACTGCTCAAACTATATCAAACTAAAAGGAAAAGGAGAACTGACCTCGCAAATAAAAATAATCTGCTGCCTGCTGCTGATTGATGGAGTGGAGCAGGCACAGAGAAATTAGAAGGCCAGACTACAAGTGGCACGGGTTCCACCTGTGGAACTCGAGGCCCAGACCTGGTATCAGATGACGAAGGCAAGTGGAGGTGTGACTACAATATCCACATGATAGGGCGGAGAGCAGGCAAGGAGCCCATGTACTTTCAATCCCCTGGCTTTAGTATTTAGGTACGGGGCTTCAGGGAAATGCCAGACAGCATAGGCAGGCTACAGAAAATAATCCTTTGAGTACCAATGAGGAACACAACGCATTGCAGAGCAATGCATTGCATACCCCCGCTGGCACTCAGAGGGTTAATAAAGATGGCTCCAGATGAGGACATGAACAGAGCTGTCCACTACCTGGGCAGGACCAAGAAACCAAGAACTATTCCCCGGACTGTCTGTTTTGAGGATTTTCATTGACTGCTGTCAAGCACTAATTAAAAATCCCATATTTTGAAAATGAACCGTTTAAAAGATAACATATGGTGAGTGATATAAAATTATTGTGATTCATAAGTTATCCACATTATTCATTAAGGAAACTGATCAAAAGATCAGTAAAAGAAGTATAAATGTTACTAAAGTACAAAGTACATCAAAAATAGAATACCTATCAGTATCTGCATGTCATGACAAAAGTCCTTAATCCTGTTCCATTCACACAATTTCTGTAAGCCAGACTAATGCATATAGGGACTGTGCACTGTAGGGCCTAGGGCAAACCATAAAATAATGTAAGCCCTTAAAGGGACAGTAATATTTAAAATGTAAAACAAACATGTTGTAGGGTTTATCCCATTGAGTAACAAGGGCACTCCCAGTGCTAAAAGGTGTTTAATTAAAAAGTTACTACAGCTCATACTTGAATTTTTTTTAGGTGCAGTATCACTGTGGCCTGAAATTGTAGAGTGGTGCTTTTGCAGCACCATCATATGAACTGTTCTGGTCAGTTGACCATTAATATCCATAGGATGGTGTAGCAACAGTGTCATTGTACAATTTCAGGCCACTGTGATACTGCACTTAAAAAAATAAAGTTTTAGCTATAATGAATAAAATACCTTTTAGCAATGGGACTACCCTTGTTTTACCCTTGTTTATACAACATGTATTTATTTTTACATATTATAGATTACTATCCCTTTAACTAATTGAAAGAGAAGTCTCCACAAGAGACATCTCAATCATCCAAGGTGTTAAATAATAACAACACCCAACAACAATTTCACATTCCTTCTAAAATAAGTATTTATGCTTATTGTAGCTTCACATAAGGTTGAGTTTACCTTTAGTTTCATAAATCAGGTGTGCTTGCACTTACATCCCTCAATACTAAAAGTGCTTACATCTATAGTACTTTGACAAATACTGAGTTTTCACACCCAACTTCACACAAAACTGAGTTTTCATACCTGGCTTCACAATTTGAGTAGACTACATTGTGTGATTCAGATCAATGGAGAGGGGGAGAGCCACAGTTTCTAAACTGTACTTCGAGGATTTGAATACTGGTCCCTGGGAAGCTGCAAATGTTTCCTATTGTTTAAATAATCCTGGGATTATGGGTCATGACATGTTAATGAGTACACAATCTGAATGTTACTTTTACTTTCTTGTTATTACATTTTTTCACTGGACTACACACACTTATGTATATGTGTAGACATGGTGGAATTATGTATTTTTTTGAGAGATGCACAGTGTAACAAAAAAGGAATCCCTAAACAACTATTTGTTTAGCATAACTTGTTTTTAGACTAGACCCAGTCATACGGGGATAAGGGTATTTATGATTTTCGTAGACTGTGATTTATGGAATTCACACATATGTTAGTTTGCCATGGTGCTGTCGACCGGAGTTTTGTGTATCAGGTTTGTCCAATGGGGGTTGTTTGGTATGTGCATACTTAGGAACTCTCCGGATTTGCCCCGGAGACTCCGGTTTTGGCACTGCTTTACTGGGTCTCCGGGACAGAGGCTGAGTCCTTTGGATGTGGGGAGTTTCTATTGAAACTCTACCCACTTCCACTTTTTCTCCCAGTGTAGCTCCCACCCCCAGCCTTCTTTTAAGCCCTCCCCCGACACTCGCTTTAAGACCCGCCCCTTTTTGACGCAATACGCGTCATTTTTCATACCACCCATGGCAGCAGAGGACTTCCTTCTGGGGAGACAACAATAAAAAGTTCCCAGGTATGGGTATGTGCGGGCACTGGGAGTCTGACCCATGACATTGATCACTTGGCATAATAATCTTTTTATTTGCGGCAAACCACATGCACCACAGGGGACAAAAAACCCTTTCATTTAAATGTATCTTGTAACCTCTTTAATGCTAAAAACAATGCATGAAGACCTATTTAACATATAATGGGTTAAATGAATGGGATTTGGGGACATTTTATTGGTCTCCTATGGTGCAGCTGGTTTGACCCAGAATTTCTCCACTTAGTTTGTGCATATGGGCAGATGACAAGAATATATATATATATATATATATATATATATATATATATATATACACATAAAAACACATCTCTATGATGACATTCTTTTTTCAGTTTGTATCCCAAATTCATCTTCATGATTCCAATAATTTCTACTTTCCCTGAACAGGAACTGTCAGATATCCATTATGTCCTCTCCTGGTTTGGTTTCCTGTTTTTCTTTGCAGGTTTGCTCTTCTTCCTCACCCACCCCATGCTGTCTATCCTCTCCCTGCAAAGCCTCCCTCCTTTATCCACTATATATACTACAATTGCCAGACGGACATTTTATGTTTAGATTTCATTGTCCTTCCTTCCTTCCCCTCTCGGGTTGCTAACTCTACACAAATCCCCCTCCTCTCTTGCCCTCACCTCTTCCATCCTCCGTGGAAGAAGTAGAGAGCCATTGCATGACAAACATATACAGCTTTTCACATGTCCAAAGTTTACAAGTTGGGGTCATTGGGGCCACCCTGCAGACCTCCTCTCAGAACCTTGCTGTCAGCACCATCTGCCAGATCCCTTGTACAGAGTTATTAGTGCTAGCACCTCTATATACACATCTCAGGGGCCTTCTCATTTCCCTTCCATGAAGATGAGCCAAGCTAGCCCTGCCCCATCATACCACACTAGTGCAAGTCCACATTGCAAGGATTATAATGAAGATAATAATGACATTTCATTTCAGCAGAAAACCAGAAAGAAAAACAAGCCTAAAAATGAATTATAGGCAAAAAAGCACAAAGCTTAATTTTCTATCATTCTTAAATGGGAACTAGGACAATCTAACAATTGTCTCTTTATTTGTTTACTAGAAATACTTAGGTATGTCAGTCATTAATCATGTATATATATCTATACCTATATATCAATATCTATATCTATCTATACATTTTAATATTACAATTATGTTGTAGTGTATATCTGGACAGAAGTATTTTGTTAAGTGAAAATCCTTAGTGTTCCAATGCACCACATGTTGAATGTTTAAAAATGGTAGATGAAACATGGTGCAAGTCCCATAGATAACAAGCATATAAGCGTACTCAGCCTGGGGTGTCTCAGGTAGCAGAGAATGACAGCACACATCACAAACGATCAAACACTGTAGTTTATTCCAATATTGTTCCTATGAAAATCCAAACATTTACATCGTAGAGTGGACCTTCCTCAGGGCAAAAGAGGGACACCACAGGCTGAGTACACTTTCATATTCCATATCCCTCTTTTTTTTCCTTTCTCTCTTTATATACAAATTCAAATTTAATAGGCTACCAAATGGTAACATATTCCAAACAAATAAGAATTCCTCAACAAATATGCCAAGCTATGATGTAGTTGGGAGTCAGGTTGTCTGGCTGAGTTGAAATACAGGAAAATGTTCTATAGCATGGACAAGATACCCTGTAGAGATGGTGGCTAAAACATTTGGGATAATCAAATATGCTTGGGTCAGACATGGGCCAATCCTGCAAGCTCAAACATGAACTGAATATCTGACTACAGGGAACAAGTAGGTCAACTTTTATGGTATGCACTAAACCAGGGATATTCTGTCTTTGGATCTGAAGCTGTTAGGAGCTGCAGTTCCAGCTGGAGTGGCAATAATAGTCTCCAATAGCTGGCGGTTCAAAGATTGACAAACCTTTAGGTGCCAAGATATGCAATTTGAGTCTATATCCCCCCAATGAATATCTTTCTGTTAAACAAATGATAAGCTGTTTATTTCCATAGGTATATTTTCCCTTTATTTACTTGGATTCTAGAGAGGTCTCCAAATGCATAGCAATCCTTTATAGACCAACCTTCATCAAAGTAAATGGGGCAATCTCCGTATCTTATTGAATGATGTGCAAATGATGTTGAAAAATATACAAAACAGCTTAGTGAATTATACCCAACCAGTACTGTGAAGCTTTAAAATGAATATGACAAATGATGTGTTGAGAGATGGGTTCCTGGATTTTCAGTGATATCATCAAAGGTCAGGAGCTGGAAGGACTCCTAAGAAACCAAAAAAACTTCCACATCATGTTTTAATTTAATATACAAATAACAAATGTAATGCTCATACTGCTCAAAAGAAGACAGGGAGTCATGCTGGGATGTAGTCCACAAAAATAGTGCCAGGGCTCACTCCTCATTAAACCCCCGTGTCCTATATCTCTCCATATGATCACTTGCCTTCTTTCACAACGCCACAAAAACGATTGCTTGCAAGATAAATGAATTATAGCTATTGTTGTGCATAGGTTATTTAAACTGAGAGGCACGTAGCATCTTTTGACACATTGCGCTCAATAAAAAGCTATTTAAAGTGGACCTGTCACCTTTATTCAAGTGTGCATATTTGAAAACGCCATTAAAATGCACAATGGATTGGATACCTCTCTGGCACTCAGTGAGTATAGGTAAAGTAAGGGTAGTTTGATAATTTGATATCCTAACACTCTTGTAGAGTCCTGACTGAGTCCTGGCTGGAAAAAAGTACAAGATAATGCACTTGCCCCACAACACCAATGTTGAAAATAGTTGAATTTTAACAAAAGGAAAGAAAAAATTGCAACTGGGGAGAAGTTTATTTCTGGTCCCTCTTGACTCAGTTACAGGAGAGATCAGTTCTGTGTCAAAGGCACGTTTGTACTCAGTATAAATAAAACATAACTTTTACTTTGTGGATTAAAACGTGTAAATGTTGTCCCCTTAAAGGGATAGTAATACTTCATTTTATCTTTATTTTATTTTGTAGGCATTAAAAAAAACATGAAGAAGGATATAAGTCTTATCTCTCAAACCTTTATGGTGTGAGAGATATTCACAAGCAAAGTTTCCCCTCCTGCCCCTTTTACCTAGTGTAAGCCATCTCTTCTCAGATGTGGAATCCAGTCCATAGACCAGACAGATAACAGCAGGGGACAATGAAAACCCTGCCCCCCTTGACAAGCTTTTCAGGTTTTTCCCTTATCTTAATTGAAGATACTCCCTCTCTGCAATCTACCTGGGCACCTCCCTTTTGATCTAGCTGAGCAGTGTTACATCAGTAAAAGGGGTGGGAGGGGGATACTTTGTCATTGAATTACTCTTGAACTACAACTCTGACAGAATTGAAATAAAACTCTCCAAAGTCCAAATACTATGATGATTAATTAGAGCTGATTTTATTATGAAACATTACTATCCCTTGAAAGTTACTAGATGGGTCATTAAAATGTGGGTAATTAATAAAACACCCAGACATTAAAGGAAAGCATGGGTCATTACAGCCGCGTATTAAACCACCAATTAGTAAATACCAGCTGTTCTCAGTTCTTTTATACAGGTTATATACTTGTACTTCTCCACAGTGTTAGAAGATTTGTTAAATTGCCTCTGTTGAGTAGCTGAGTATTTGTGAACGCCAATCCCTCATTTGTGTATATTACATTTTGCACATACGATCAGCCACCTGCTTTAAATTTCAGAAAGCAGAGAACACAGTAGGACAGAAATAGACCCAAGAGCTGTGCTAAGAGTATGCAGGCATTATGTAATTAAACTAGATTCCCTGAGTCACATCAAGAGTGGATAGAGTACTGTAGAAAAGAGGGATAGCATGAGACCTTGGGTCTGTACTGCGAGTATGGCAGCACTTGTAAGTTACAAATAAGTCACATCGAAAGTGGATAGTTCAAAGAGAGAAGAGAGACTATGGAGCAAGATATTGGCTTGGGGGGGCAGTGGTTAATTTTAAATGCTCAGCTGTATCACCGACAATGTCTGAGGGATGAGAGACCAGAATTAAACATTTCCTCCCCAGTTGCAATTCTTTCTTTTGTTTAAATTATTTGACTTTGATGTGCATGTCACAAATACAGATATATCAGATATATAGTTCTATAACAAAATACAAGTTAAGGAAGGATTTTTACCCCAAATGAAAATATCTCAACTCCTGTCTCATATCATGCAGAAAGCCAGGGGAGAGCTGTCCTGGGGGGCAGGGGGGCAAATGCCCGCTGGGCCGGTCATATGTCTGGGTCAGTGGGCCACTGCCTCACTCAATCTCCCACTTGCTGCTGTAAATGGAGCTATATTAGTAATACCACAGAGCTTACAATTGAAATGAAGCTACACAAATGATACCACAAAGCTATAATCCAAATGGAGATACACTAGTAGCATAACCCATTCCCTTGTAAGCTCTATGGTATCATTAGTTAGATATACTTAAGTTTTGTAGTAGCACTAGTGTAGCTCCACTTCAATTGTAAGCTAAGTGGTATCACTTGCCTTACTTCACAACATTAATGACAATTTAAAAATTAATGAAAGGGGGGTGTGCTGGGACAGTGGGCTCAGACTATATTAGAAACAGGCCATTTGATTTTATTTGCCCCTTTGGTATTTTTCGAGCCAGGAAGAAATTCTCAATTCTAGATTTATTTTCAGTGCTATGATCTATTCATTACACAAAGGGACTTTTGAAGTGAGGAAACATAAGAGCTTAGAGTATTAGGTGAAAAAACGCGATTGTCTTGCTGCTATTGGGCTTCAGCTTTCATCATCTTCAGCCGACCATTGGTCTGTTTAACCCCTTAGGGACCCTTGACGTACCAGGACCGTCACGGTCCTTGAACTACTCAAGGACTGATGACGGTCATGGTACGTCACGTACTTTTTACTTACAGCGCTCTACCGGGAGCGCTGTAAGTAAAAATAGGGCATGAAATAGACCGCTCCAAGATCGGAGCAATCTCTTTCAAGCCCCATAGTGACGCGCCGATACACGTGACAGGTCACGTGTACCGGCGCATCAAAGTGCCCCTATGCGGTCGTTATGGGACGGAAATGTCCCATAACCTCCGGTCCTTAAGGGGTTAAAGGGATAGTAATACTTTGTTTTATCTTTATTTTATTTTGTAGGCATTAAAAAACATGAATAAAGATATAAGTCTTATCTCTCAAACCTTTATGGTTTGAGAGATATTCACAAGCAAAGTTTCCCCTACTTTTTCTAGAAGACTGGTAGATTAAAAATGATACCTTTATTAGATGAGTGTCTCCAGGATGCAAACTTTCAAGACAACTAGGTCTCTTCTTCAGGCATAATAGGAATTATGCCTGAAGAAGAGACCTGGTTTTCTTGAAAACATGCATCCTAGAACTACTCAGTTAGCAATTAAAGGTATCATTTTTACTCTACTAGTCTCCTGCATTCCCTATGGCTAACACTGTACCACACTTTACCCATACTACTTATTTATGAAGACCTTGCCAAAAATCTTAAAGTGATAAAAGTTCCATCTCTCCAATGAAGTATATGTTTCTAGATTCTGCTATTTCGCCTGTGCTGAAGAGCCTCCGTCTGGTTGCGCGATCAGAATATCCATCTGACAGCTTTACAGCTCATCTCAGAGAAAGAGGAGGGACTTTATCTTCCTATATCTCTCAAACCATAAAAGTTTAGTTTATTATTGTTTAGTTTAGTTAATTATTGTTTAGTTTAGTTTATTATTGTAATAGCTACACTATTAGAGTTTAGTAGAATCAGACCTTACTATCCCTTTAAAGTTATATTTATGGAAATTAGTATACACAATATGCTCTTTTTGTCATTCTGATTTTGAGACCTAGGAATAGCTATCTATTTATTTATTTTGCCTTTATTAATTCCATGAGAGATTACCTTAAAATGACAGATGTGTCCTGAAATTCCAGATTGCATATTAGTGTTGCCTTGAGTGAAAAAAGTTTGAGAACAACTGACAAATACAGTACATAGATGAGTGTTGACCAATCTATGAGTCTCTGGGGCAGATTCAGAGAGTTCCCAGGTATGCCAATTGCGCTATAAAGGACAAATTAAAATCTACATTGATTTGAATGGGGATTTTAAACCCTTTTATGCTAGGGAGGTCTCTTTCATGATGATTATGGCCCTTATCGTCTTACAAGAAGTCCTGTTATATTGATTTTGGAATTAATGCCAGGGAGCATAGCTTAGAGGGTGATTATCTAATTTTAATATGTCTACCTCAATGGGTAGTTCCTATCAGCCATTCAAGGTCTCGAAAAGCTGACCTCCTTGGCTGACACATAAATCTGAAGTCTGTGGCTCTTAGACATAAACTGCAGATTGGTGTTTGCATTCTCCATGGACCTTTGTGTTGGGCTTTCATGCATGATACATTGGGTCTGTGGAGAAATGCATCAACCAGGAGAGGAAACTGTCCTTTGTGGTGCAGTACACATACAATGGGGAGTATTGGGTGATTCCTTTCAGAACCCTGTTCTGCAACCCCGCTGGTCTATTGGGGCTCTCAATGCAAGCCTGACTTAACTGTTTGAGTGGCCGTGGGGTGTTCAACACATTGCTTCACAATCAGTTGAACACCCCCTGGCACTCAAAGGTTTAATTGGCTGGTCAGCTCTCAGGGGATCAGATCTGTTGATAGGGCCACTATTAGATGATAATTGCCATTTAAGGAAATCTGAGCATAGAGTAAACAAAAGATATTTGTATTCTTATCTGAAACAGGTAAGATCAGAGTCCTTTGTATAGCATTTTCTATCTATCTATCTATCTATCTATCTATCTATCTATCTATCTATCTATCTATATCTAACTAAAGTCTATCTGAATCAAATCCGTCTGTAATTGCCAGCTTCATCCTATAGACTAAAATTGAATCCCTCTGCAAAAAACGGATATAACTATATCAGACTTCTGTATAATGCATATCTACCTACCTTATACATATTTTTATAGTTCTTGTTCGCTTATAAAATTAGATTGAGCATACCAGCATTCAGATTTTAATAACATTCACATACATTTTGTTGAAAATGATATTTTAAGTTATAACTTACATCTATTTTAGCACTATAGAAGCATAAAGTATGTGTTTCAAATCAAAATGTAAACTGATCCTCGCCATAAACTGCGGATGATTGAAACATTTATATACAGCTGTTAAAATAACATAGATTAGTGGCAGATCCAACATAGTTTTGTGAGCCAATGAAAGGTATGCATGAATAAAATGAAGGGGCACCTGCTGTAGAAAAATAATAGGGGCTTGAAAATTAACATAACAGACATCAGATTAGTTAACACATTTGTAATCATTTTAATTGCCACTGATAATTTTTGCATTCTATAGAAACGAAAATGTGTAATTATTTAAGTGGCTATGCTTAAAACAAATTGACTACTAAACACCTCTTTATCCTCATAGAAATAGTCCTTTTTCACTAACGGGATCTCGGCTCAGCTGCAGAGCCGCCTGACTGTCTTATGACAGACTTCCCTTGTAGTCAGTACAACGCTGACTTCAGGGAAGGGGGAGGGAACTTTGCATTCGGTTATCTCTCAAACCATAAAGGTTTGAGAGTTGACACTGGGGGCAATTCAATTCTTTTTGAAATAGCTACAATATGGGGAATAGTAGTATTAAAGTATTACTATCCCTTTAAGAAACATCCATGGGGGGGGCGGTGGCACAGCTGGCATTTAAGGACCACAGAATTTTTTTTTTGTATTTGCGCAATGGATTCAGGGATACCCAAGTGGTGTGCAGACGTGTGTACACCCCTGAATTCCATGATGTTCCAGGACTGTCATGGGTCCTTAAAGGAGCAGCAAACTTTTTTTTTTGAAAACCTATATGCTAGAAAGCTTTTCCTGCTGAGTAAAACAAGGTCACTCCTACTGCTGTCAGTTGTTCTGTTCAAGAATTATACCAGTTCAAATAATCAGGAAGTGAATTTACTGTGTTTACTTCCTGGAAGATCTAACTCACAGGAAGTGACAGCAGTTTCTACCACAATCTAGGGAGAACTGTAAGTCATTGACTTTGCTCTCCATTAGAATGTAGCAGAATAATTAATTAGAATTTGACCACTAGAGGGCACTGCTAATATATGAAAGCATGAGTTTAAGCTGTAATAACTCTGGAAATATGCATTTCTCAGTAGTGGGAGTACCCTTATTTTAATCAACAGGAAATGGCCTACAATATATATTTTTCATAAAAAAAGTTTACTGCTCCTTTAAGGGAAGTTTTCTCATGACGTTCCTGGCACGTCATGGGTCCTTAAGGGGTTGAGAAACATTTATATTTACAATTTTGCGATACTTTGGGTGAATACTTTGGGAAACACATAAAAATTGCCCAAACTGAATTTTAAGCCATTGACTGCTAAAGAGGTCACTCTGGCTTTCACTGAACTAACCCTTTGACCCCCAAAGGGGTATCCAACGCATTGGAAAGCAATGCATTAGATACCCCTCTGGCACTCAAAGGGTTAAAAGCCTCATTTAAATCAACAGTAATTTGCATTTGTCTGCTATGGTTCTGTTGGTTGCTCCCTCACAGTAATTCAGTGTCATTGTTCTCCTCAGTCTTATCATATGTGGAAAATGTTTGTACTCCCCCTACTATAATGAATGTTCATAAAACAATAACTATGCAGAAATGCCAAACACATCTATACACTACTGGAATAAAAGCACTTGGACAACCTTGAAGGGGCTTCTAAAGGAAAAGGGAATATAGGCATAATTTCCCCCCCAAATTCCTGTCAGTGCGTGTGTCTCGTGCAATAGTTTTTGGTTTATCAGCAGTGGAGCGGAAGAAATCCTTAGCTTGTTGGTTTCGCTGAGGAAACAGAGAACACAGATGGCTGAGCCATCCTTTATCTCAGGAGCAGGAAGTGGGAGACCTCAGGCCGGCAGTACTAAGTGATTCAGGGGGTGGAGGTATAGGATGTTATATCTGGGACGTAAAGCCTGACTTGTGCCATGGCAGGACAAAAAGGAAGCTTTAACTTTTGTTAAGTAAGCAGTGTGGGTCAGGGCACTGTCATGATAATTTTATTTCAAGTCTGGACACAGGGAACACAGCTAGTCAACCCCCCTGCTCATTGAGATAGCTTTCTTAATATGAAAATTCCTAATAGGGGAACACTGAAAGTTCCTTATAATAACTCCCCACTTACCTTAAAATGGGCTCAAAATCCTAATGGCCATTTTGAATTGTTCTATGGGCCTTGGTAGTCATGGCAGGACATGACTCTTGATGGCAGGACTCCTGGACCAGAAACTATGTTCACTGAAGTATTGACACCACACTATTCCTGATTGAGATTTTGCAAACAAAATGGAAGTTCCAATGGGTGGAGTCTGGGAGTTCAGGAATTCTTGCAAGAATCATGTCAACCTCCACAGACATAACATCTAGGACAAACTGAAGATGTGATCTCTTCAAAAAGTATCTATCACAAATTCATAGACACCATTAGGGTCTTCTGGTCATAGTAAAGTAAGTGGGATGCTGGCAGGAGGTATTATCGTTCCTTAATACAAATTATACTCCTGGATACAAGAGAGCTCTCCAAATTTTGCATCCAAGGGGTTACATGTTATGTCTTTATTATTGGTTTATATGTAAGTAGCCAAAATGTTTAATTCAAAAGCTGTTGAATTTTAAATTTTTTTTCTCGTGATTCAATCAAAGGGGTTTTCCATGGTCTAACAATAGTCTATGTCAGCTTCCATGACATTAATGCATTACATAGCTTTCCAAAGACTAAGAGAAGCAAGCACTACGTCTTGACTATAAACAGGAGCTGAAGCATCATTTACTGAAGAATGCCACACACACACATTAACTTTCACTGTATTAAAGTGCGGAGCGGTAAACTTTTTTTTATGAAAACAATTATTTTATAGAGCTTTTCCTGCTTAATAAAACAAGATCACTCCCACTGCTGTCAGATGTTTTATTCAAAAATTATAGTAGTTCAAATAATCAGGAAGTGAATTTACTGTGTGTTTAGTTCCTGATAGTTCTAACTGACAGGAAGTGAATTTACTGTGTTTACTTCCTGATAGTTCTAACTGACAGGAAGTGACAGGCAGTTTCTATCACATTCTATGGAGAATTGTATGTCTCTGACTTTTCTGACTTTCCACTCCATTAGAATCTAACAGGAAATCTAATTAGAATTTGACCACTAGAGGGCACTGCTAATGTAAAAAAACATGGGTTTCAACTGTAATAACTCTGTAAATATAAATCTCTCCGCAGTGGGAGTACCCTTATTTTTCTCAATAGGAAAATCCCTACAATATATATTTTTTCATAAAAAAAGTTTACTGCTCCTTTAAAGTATTATGGTTTTTAACCCCTTAAGGACCATTGCCATGCCAGGACCGTCACGATGGTCCGGCACTTAAGGACCAATGATGGTCCTGGCACGGCATGGAGTTCAGGGCTCCCGGCGCTGCTGCACGCCGCTCCGGAAGCCCTGAACCGGAAGAGATAATAAAAAAAAATGCCCCGTGGTCCGCAAGTGCCGGCCGCATGGGATCGTGCTGGTCCTTAAGGGGTTAATGCCACTTAAGACACAGATTCTAAACACTAGTTAGAACTGCCTATTGGCAGCTATGGCAGAAAGTAATGCCAGTGCTTTGGCTTAGTGGCCATTTTCTCAAACTCCAAAAATGGCATCACTTTCTATCACAGCACTTACTGGGTAGTTATCCCTCTAGTGTTCAGAATGCATGGCCTTATGTATGAATGGAAAGTTTACCAAATCCAGGGTAGTGGCGTAACTAGTCATTGGAGAGAACCAGTGCAAGAATGTTTTGAGTCTTCTATCACAAAACTATTTATATCTATGGGGATTTTTATGTGTTCCCTTTAGTACAGCTGATTCGCCCCAGAATTGCTCCATTTATACAATGTTGTCATTCCCTTCTTCTGAATGATCATATTACATTAGAATCCCACAACCACCAATCCAGCTTGGGAACATGGACTTAGCTCTTGCACAGAACTCTGGTATGTCAGGATGAAGTCCAAAGGCAGACAAAACCAAGAGGAGACATAATAGGGTGATTTTAAAACAAAATTACTCTTCAAATAAAACAACTCAGACAATGTCTTTAACTAGGCATACTAATGATAATAGCTAACGTTTGGCAATACATTCTCTGGATATCGCTCTTTGGATTATATTTATCAAGATAAAGTGGATAATTCTGGAGCAAACCAACTGCAACAAAAGGGGGAGAGGTTGCTGAAAATTCCCATTGATTTAAACGGGGCAATGTGTTAGAGATTTCTCTAGCATTCAAGGGGTTAAAAGCCCCATTTAAAACAATGGAAAATTGTCCCCTGTGGTGCAGTTGCTTTGTCCCAGAGTTGCTTCAGTTTTTGTTAGGACTGATTTTCACCCCCAAAGACTATAATTTTCTTTTGTCTTTTTTTATTTATTTTTTTTTGCTGATGGAACAATTCTGAAGTAAACCAGTGGCACCATAGGGGACAATACAAATCCATTTTGATTTAAATATGGCTTTTAACCCCTTGAATGCTACAGAGGTCTCCAATCCATTACAAAGCAAGGCGTGGAAGCCCTCTCTAGCATTCAAGCAGTACAAGGCCCCATATGAATCAGTGGGAGCTTTAGGTATGTGCAGTTGGTTCGCTCCAGAATTGACCCAGTTCTATTTAGTACATCAATCTTAACGATTTTTGCTTTCACAGACAGTAGTAGTTAATGTTTCTGTACAATTTATGGAGGGACAGGATGCAGGAAGAAATGCAGGGCCAGATTTCCCAATAGACAGAATAGGCAACTACCTAGAGCTCCCAATTTTGAAGAGAGCCTCATGTGTGCTGGCTTGTGGGTGTGGCCAGAGCAATCTCAATGTCTTTGCACCAGTTTTATACCCAGTTTATAGGCTATCATGTAACCCCTTGGAAGCAATGCATTGGTAGTCTGTCTAGATGTTGTAATAGGCCACGGGTATTTTCTGTGCCAGGAAACAGTGGATGGGACTAAGGGTGGTATGAAGTGAGGAGTGGGGGTGTGGTCATAGGCAGAGCTAAGGGCACCTAGATTGCCTTGCCTATGGGAACCTGGGATTTAAATTTGGCCCTGAAGAAATATATTCATAATGCTCTCCTCACTAGCACAGGAATTAACCCTTTCAGTGCCAGAGGGGTACGCAATGCATTGTGTGCCCCTCTGGCACTGAAAGGGTTAAAGTGACTCAGAGAAATTCACGTTGCACAGATAAGTTCAAATAAAATCATGCTATAACTCACAATCAGGATATACCTGGAAACAAAAGAAATCTCAATATATTCTTCCTGGAAAAACACTTTCTAAGTAAATAATAATCATGCAACTTTTCTAATCTATATCCATAATGAATTGCGATCATTGGATGCACATTATAGAAACATGATCCATTAAAAGTTTAAATGACATATATACCTAGGAATAAGAAACTCTTAAAGGGATCTGTCGCAAGTTAAGAAATGCTTTCCAGAAAATGTAATTCTGCCTGTACATTGCGCTGGTTCACTATCAAAATGTTGCCCAATACTTGGCGACAAAGAAAATGGTGCAATAGACATGGCACATCAATGAAAAGGGTGATATCTTAATCTTGCACGCATCAAAAGGGTGAGATTCAGATTTCGCAGGCAAAGATTGACTCACATTGTAATTGTCTGTTAGTCTAACCTAATCCAAGGAGCCTTTTCGTGTATGTGCATTTCATCTTGCAGCTCTCACACACAGTGCATGTAGGAATCACACATAACAACCACTGCTAGTGCTTACATCCATTTATGTTAACCTTTTGAGCGCAAGAGTGGTTCTGGAGCAAGCTCCTCCTTCGCAATACAATGGGCACCCTTCCGGCACTCAAAGGGTTAAATTGCATCATTTCCTCTACGCCTTGTCCAATACAAAGCATTAAACAGAAGAAAGGAACATGCAGGCATGCTCACGGAATGCCCCATTGCCCTCCCCTTGGCACAAGTGCCATTAACCCCTTGAGTGCTAGTGGAGTGTCCTACACAGAGGCAACTTTGATAATCAAATGGTTAAGGGAAGGTGTTTTGGCAGGCCTGATTTAGCATGAAGTATATTCACCTCTATGGCTTATTTAATTCAGACTGTTAATCCTTTGAATGCCAGAGGGGTGAGGAAATGCATACCTCTCTGTATACCTGGGAACTGTCTGGGTCTTCAGCAGGTGGCTCTGGTTTTCTGAATGAATTACCAGGTCTCTTGGGACAGAGGCTGAATCTATGGTGGTTATGAGTTTCCTTTCCTTCCCTCCCTGTTCTTCCCACTTCCCACCTACTTCTCCTCCTTCACACCCTGTTCTTTTCACTTCCCACCTACTTCTCTTCCTTCACACCCTGTTCTTCTCACTTCCCACCTACTTCTCCTCCTTCACAACCTGTTTTGCCCACTTCCTACCTACTTCTTCTCCTGCATACTGTGTTTTTCCCACTTCTCACCTACGTCTCCTCCTTCACACCCTGTTCTGCCCACTTCCCACCTACTTCTCCTCCTTCACACTCTGTTTTTCCCACTTCTCACCTACTTCTCCTCCTTCACACCCTGTTCTGCCCACTTCCCACCTACTTCTCCTCCTTCACACCCTGTTCTTCCCACTTCCCACCTACTTCTCCTCCTTCACACCCTGTTCTTCCCACTTCCCACATACTTCTCCTCCTTCACACCCTGTTCTGCCCACTTCCCACCTGCTTCTCCTCCTTCACAACCTGTTTTACCCACTTCCTACATATTTTATGACACAATTATGATTAAGCCCTGTTCAACCAATTAAGCAATGCCCCAGTTATGACATAAATCGCTCACTGACATCCTCCTGGGGCTGAAGCTGAACAAGTTCCCAGGTATGCCCTACTGGAATTCAAGGGGTTACAGTCTGTTGCATGTTGTCATGAAGCGTTTACTAAACTAAAACCAAAATGGAACTCAGTAGATACAGGTAACAGCAGATACAGTGCAAATACCAAATATAACGAACAACTGTATGAAGGAGTCATACCTACGTTCACAAATGATGCTATCTCTCTCTCTCTCTGTGTATATATATATATATATATATATATATATATATATATATATATATATATATATATAGAGTTCACACTTAATTGGATGTTTATACATATAAGATTTGAAATAGATATGCACATTTGCAGCTATCTAGCCGATTCCTAGTTAAAGGGACACTCACCTAAAACATCTCTGCTGGTTTTGAAAGAACTTTCAAAATCACCTATATATAATTAGCTTTTTTATTTTGAAACTCATTTTTGAATTATTTATGTATTTATCCATGAACATAAAAACGAGATCCATATCAATGTATTCTTCCTGTTAAAACACTTTATAAATCAATAAAATAAACCGATTATATGAATTTTAAGGCTTATCATATAGGCACTTCATGTCTTTACCATACATTACTTCCCTCACTTACTGACAGTTAACCCTTTTAGTGCCAGAGGAGGTGAGCAATGCAGTACTGAGCAGTGTAAGTGATTAAGGTAGATAAAGTGGAGTTAATGTAGGAATTGTCTGCATAGTATGACTTTATTAGTTTAATCAATAAATCCAAATAACAAAAAAATAAAAATATACTATTTTTCTAAATAGAAATGGCTAATGCAGCACATACCATAGGTACGTTTAACATATAGTATGTTTATTGTATCAATTCTATATTGCTTTAAGATTGAATTAGAAATGCTTTTATATGCTTATATGCAAGTCAGTAATTATTTATTACAGTATCCAGATCAGGTTTTGTTATATGCCTTGAATGCCAGACAGCTGTACTTGATTTTACCAAATGAAAAAAGGTATTTAAAAGTAGCCAGAAGTGGCTTTGCCTTTTGGAACTGTCAGAGCCTATTTTACTTCTGATAAATGGTTATTCACCATAAAACATGTTAAGTGGGCTCCCTTCAACATGACTGGAGTACAGCTATCTGACTTGAGATGCATGCTGAGTGTTGGATAACCCAAGTGGTGATGGTTTTCAGCAGTCACATTGGTCTGTTTACCATTAGCTTTGCATATGCAAGTAATGACCAGCTAAGGTGAATATAGAATTAGTTACTCTCCAATGCTGTTGTCTGTAGTTCAGGGTATACACTAGAATGCATGATCATTATATTGTGTACTTGCAGACACACTCATTAAAGGGACAGTAATGTCCCATAAAAAATATTTAGAGTTTTGTAGAGATTAAAAAAAAGCTAAATGCCACAAATCCTATCTCTCAAACCGCTATGGTTTGAGAGATATCCTCTGCTAAAGTTCCCCTTCTCCTGATGTCAGCTATAAAGCTGACAGAAGGAGATCCATGTCGGCCGACATGAGGAGGCTCTTCAGCAGAGCCGCAATAGCATGATTTAAAAATAATTACTTCTTTGGAATGGTCTAAAAAGTGTGCTTGCAAACCAAGTACACTTTGTAGACTGTTCCAAAGAAGTATTTATTTTTTTATTTCGGCTCTGCTGAAGAGCCTCTTGTCGGTCCCTGCACCAGAAACTCCTGCTGTCAGCTTACAGCTGATGTCAGGAGAAGAGGAGGGAGAGGTGAACTTTAACGGAGGATATCTCTCAAACCATAGGATTTGTGGCATTTAGCTTATTTTATTAATCTTTACAAAACTCTAAACATTTTTTATGGGACATTACTGTCTCTTTAAAGTGGAACTAATGCTTTATAATGACTTGGATGATTTTGAAAGAGCTTTCAAAATCACCTAATGTTATGTTAGCCATTCTTTATTTAAAACTATAGTTACTACATTTTTTTTTATTTACCAGTTTATGCAACTTAGCCAGTACTTCCTGGTACAAAGTGGCAGTTGGGAGGGAGAGTGGAATGTTAATACCTGACACTCTATGCTATACTAGCCAATTCTGCATAATTTGCATAAACTGACAAATAAATAAACCTAAGATAAATATCGTGTACACTATAATTTTAAATAAAGAATGGCTAATATAAATATATAAGTGTATATACGCACAGTCCCAAAATATATTAGGATCAATATCATAACTGTTGCAAAAGATGAATGGATTCAGATGATGCAAGCAGACAAAGAAAAAGGGCAAACCATAGCGTAATCTGTTGTATACATGAATATAATAGTACAATATAAAAATCAGTATATGTATTTATTCAGTATTTCAGAAATAGGATTCAAAGAGAAGATCAGCCAGCAGAGTGTTTGCAGTCCTAATTCCCCCACATGTGATACCAGCTTTGCTGACTGTGTGTGAGGGAGCGCTACTTCTGTCAGTCTTGTTACCTTAAGAGGATTTTCTTATTGGATGCCTTCTGGCAACATTATTTACTGATTTACTATATCTGACTATTATGTAGAATCGCAGATATATGTATTGTAAATGATTATAAATTAGTCCAACATTTGTGATTCATATTCATGTACACAACAGATCACGCTATGTTTTGTCCTTTTTCCTTTGTTTGTATATATCATCTGAATTTATACATCTTTTGCTACAGTTGTGATAGAGATCCTAATATAGTTCGGGACTATAAGTATATACACTTTAATTCTCTTTTATTGGCTTTTGCTGATTTATATATATATACAAACTCTGTTTATTTCTTAGGTGGAGTCAAGATATATTTTCTCACTAACTAGATTTATTTCACAGTTTATATAGTGCTCACCTATACATTCATACTATATATATATATATATATATATATATATATATATATATATATATATATACACACACATATACAATTTTTGGATAGAGGTTTAGAGCAACTTCTAGTATGTATAACTGTATATATAACTATCACTCTTGATTAGGTGATTTACTATTATACACATCAATATCATTGTTTAATTTTAATCTGATACTTTCTAGATTTTTTAGCTTAGGGTGGCCAGACCTCACCTTTAACTGGGGACACACATGAAAAATACATACTGCAGGGCTGCTTTAATTTCAGCACAGTCCTGAATTATGCCTATTTCCTATGTGTCCCTTGGTAAAGGTGAGGTCTGGTCAGCCTAATTTAGCTCCTCCACTGAATGTTCTTTCAGAATCCCCTAAGTCGTTACAAGGTGTTAGTTCCACTTTAAGACTAATGTCATCAAGCCCCATAAACCTACCTCATGGCATGTACTGGAAAATTGTGCAAAGTTATACTACTCCCTCTGTTCCTTGTTTAATTAATAAAATGTATAGAAAAGGAAAGGAACAACCAGCATAGACTGCCCTATTGCCTTCCCTTTTGCACAAGAGGCATTTAAAGGAGAATTTTCTGTGTAGGTACATTAATAAAAATTCTGGTGCTTGTTTTTCAGCCATATCGTATACATACACTCCCTCTATGTGGAAGTAGAATTCCATTCGCTACTGCAGTCATTTGCATCTCGTGTGAGTTTTTTCTGCACAATATACACCTCCATTCTCCTTTTATATTTACGGGTATGACCAATAAAGGTAAACACTAAAATAAAAATAAATGTAAAAATGAGATGCATCTGCACAACCTGGTCCTGTTTTGGCTTCAATGATCAATAAGTTAGCTTTTCCATAATTTGCTTGAAAGTCTAGATTCATAATTTAAAAAGTCTACAATCATTTGTCTTTCAGGCTGGTAAGAAATATTTTCTTTCCTCCCAGATTCCGGCTTTCACTTTCCATCATTCTCTTTTCTGTCTGTGATCACCAGGTACCATTTATCTTTCCTACCTCCTGCCAAGTTCCAACTGGGAGCAAGGAAGAATTTCATAATAAATGTTCTTTTTTTGAGGCACAGGTCAAAGCTCCTTCACCTCTTTCCCCCTCAAGCATTATGGATGGATTGCTTTCTATGTTTATGTATTTATTTGTTTGCCTGCTATTGTATGCTGAAGCACTTTGTATGAGTGAGGTCGCTTTAAGTTCAGCTTTTAAAGACATGGAATGTTTCATCCCTGAACATGTGTCAGACCTAGACTTGTGTAACGTTGCAATACCATAATGTAGAGTCCAGCACACACATTTTATATTAAACCCTAGGATGTTAGAGATGTCTCGAATGCATTGTAAAGCAATGCTTTAAAAATGTCTATAGCATACAGTTGTGTACATTTCATATCTTGTAGCACTAACAAAGTACATCAGTACAGACATCAAATATTCCGGTATTTTATAATTTATTTGAGGAAGTCAATACTGGAATGTGTTTATTACTTATTTTAGTTTATTGGGCTCTGCTAGATGCAGAAGAGTTCTTCAATTACATATCTTGAATTTCTCAGCAGCAATAAATCAAGACCAATATTGTCCATCAAGTGTCATCTTCAGCCGTATTCCACTTTGTCCAGATCCAAGAATCAAGAAAAGTAACAGCTGTGCAGGAACATCAAATTCCATTTGATAATGTCTCTATTTTGCACTAATTTAGTTTTACATGTATCCATTAAACTAGTTAGATTGTGAATATTTATGAATAGAATTCTATATATTTTTTTTGTCAACATTCATTATACATCAGGTTTTTATATAACAGCTTTACAATTTACATACATGGAAATGTTGGATTTTGTGAAAAGGAAAGCTACCCGAGAATGTGGAAGAAGCACAACGTTGTGTGCAAATACCCAGAAACACGAACAGTGTGTCCATCTGGGTGAGCTTGGTTTAAGTAGTCTCATGGGACTGTCTGGACCAGTCAGTAAGCAGCTGCATGTGTAGGCTGAGGAACAAGAATATGTGGTGGAAGATACAGGAAGTAAAGTAATCTGGAATGCTCTATAGTAGTTGTTCTCAATCTGTTTTGCATTGGAGGAACACTGATTATACACAATTTATGTGGAAGATTAACAACCAAACCCATTAACTTACTAGAAGCTCTCCAACATTAGTATCCAAAGGGTTACTTTATCAGTAGTAATATATCAGTATGCTAGCTTGTACTGGTAAGAAAACTAAATTATTATGATACATATACCAGGGCTTAAAATTTTAAGTCCTTTGCTACTAGCCAGACCTGAAAAGTTACTCGCCACTGCAAGCCATAACATACCAACCAGGGCTGAATTTCTACTCGCCAGGGCTAAATTTTCACTCGCCATTGGCTAGTGGCGAGTGGAAATTTTGAGCCCTGCATATACTGTCTGCCATTACAAAATGGTCTACTGTGGAACCCCTTGGGCTTCATTAGTGAATCTAGAGGTTACATGGAATACAGAGCACAGCTCTTAAAATGACTTCCATAGAACCCCAGGGTGTCCTGAAGTACAAAATGATTCTATGAAAAATTGCTCACAGACATGAACCCAGACACGTTCATTTTTAATTTGCACAACCAAAGAAAAGTGGGTAAAGGAGAAACTACTGTGTATTCTTTTGCTAAACTTATGTTGGTATAAAGAAAGAAGGGGCTGAAAGAGTAGGACTGGACGAAATAAAATCTTTTCAAAGTCAAATACTATTGAATCCCTTTAAAATACTTTTTGATGTCAGATCTGGGTGAAAAAGACATCAATCACTGAAATGAGACCTCTTAAACATGTCACTGAAATTAGTTTACTTTGGTCCTAGGAGGGCTTGTTGGTTGAAATAAAAAAGAGTTAGAGTCATATTATAACATTCTGCACATGCATCAACCATGTAACTGATGTTTGCAAAAATGAATTAACTTTATGGATGCCTCATGTAGGGTCAGCAAAACATGTTTATTTTTCCACCTCAATGGAAGCACAGATGTTTCAATAGACCTTGAACTCGCTACATGGCGATGCAAAGGGAATGGCTGTAAAGTGATCCCCACACTGTAATGTTGTTCTACTAAATCTACAGGAAGTTATGTCATTGTAAATGGCACTATTAATTATCTCAGTTTAAGTAGAAAATTATGAATTTTGAAATTAAACTTTATCTACCCTGAAAGAGATTTTTATTGACTTTGCTTTTTTAAAACCCAGAAACAGTAAAAAGAAAAAAACTCTCTCTATAGTACTATTTATGAAATAAATGCTCCTTTGTGCAAATCTAATAAAATATATAAAAAAATTAAAAATACAAAACAAAACAAAAAACCATTGGGTAGTATCAAGGAGAGGATCAACACTAAAGGCCCTATTTTCAAAAGACAAAAAGTCTTAATGTCATTATTAACATAAAAATAGTTAAAACAACAATTTGCAAAGTGATAAAGCTATCTATGTACTAGTTTATGCCATAAAATGCTTTTAAATAAATTATCTTGAACGTGGATGTGGGCAATAGGGATGGGCGAACATTTTCACCTCAAACTGAAATCGGTGAAAAATGGCACTTTCCACTTGGATAAAAATGCCAAGCGAAAAGTGCCTTTTTTCCGCTTTTTCCCGCCTTTTTCGCCTAACTCATTACATTGAAACCAATGAGTAGAAGCATTTTTTTCCACCACTCGAAAGTTCTCTACAGCCATATAAAAGGCTGTCAGGCTCTCACAGCAGCCATTCTGTGTTTATGAGAAGAGAGAGCAGCATGTTTTTGAGCTAGAGGAGATAGGCAAATAAAGGGGAATTGAAGCTTAGTTTTACGGAGTCATTTAGGTAGGACATTTGTTCTCTGTAGTAGGGGAGTCTGAGATCACAATGGGGAGCAGAAGGGAGGAAGGAGGTTGACCCAAAATACCCCAAAATTTGGTGTGACTGGCAAGACACAGGCAGCTGGGGTCCAAATTTCTTGCTTATTTTACTTTTATTGTCTCTGTGCTGGGGAAGTCTGGGGAAAGAAGTTGTTGATTTTGTTTTTTAGTTATATATATTTTTTGGGGAATAACTTTGATAAGATATGGTGGACAAGTTAACATAAAATAATAAATAAATAAAATAAAAACATAAATAATTAAACAAATAAATATATTAGACAGCTGACTGGAAGCTCTGTGACTGAGGCAGACTTGAAAGACAGCAGACGACATTGAGAATTTTGTTGAGGGCCAAGGCAAGATATCACATTCCATCAGTTGTGTACTGTAGAGAGTAAAAACACACACAGTAGTTGAGTAATGTCTAGATATGCACAAGCAGGAGGGAGAAAGGTGGAAGAAGTGCAGGGACGTGGGAGTAAAGTGTTATTGCAAAAACTGACTGCAGCCATTTCAGATACAGCGAACATCGTAAGCAGCACAATGTGGGAGGTTATAATGTGTGGTAGCATCATGAGGTCAGCTGTGACCGAGTACTGGAGACATGTATCCACTGACCTGGTCACCATATAAGAACGTCCAGTAAGCAAACATGCAGGAGGGAATACTTTTGTGGACATCAGTACTTCATAATATTGACATTATTGGTGATCTGAAGACTTTAGAGTCAAGTAAGATAATTTTACACAAAGGTCTATAAGTCCTCATCACAGATCTTTTACCATCTATCTAAGTGGACCGTTCTGCTTGCTCTAAGACCTCTTTTAATACTTTGTTCTCTATAAGCAGTAGGTTTGCCCCAAAAATTCTCCAGCTCTGCTTAGTATATCAGTCTTAATTGGGGGATGTACTAATGTGATTCTACACTATGAGCTTTGTAAATGTTTGCTTTAAACCAGAGATGATCCAAACAGTCCTCAAGGAACCTTTAATATGATACAATTCAGAGATATCAGTACTTCAATACTCATGAGACAAGCAGGACTTGTCCCTCTGACTGGATAGAAATGTCACTAATTTAGACACTGAATGAGTAGTAAATTGATGGAAATCATATAGTACTTATAACTGCATTCTTTCATCCTGAGAATTTGGCCAGTCATCCTGAACCCCCTGAGATCTGGTTAAAACCCCGAGTCTCCAGGTCAAACCCTAAGAGTTCCCAGGTATGAATATAGGACTGTATGTCCAAAGAAAAACTGGAGGAGTTCTGGGGCAAACCATTTGCACTATAGGGGGAGAACTAAAAATTCCAAAATGTCGCATTGATTTAATGAGGATTGTAACCCCTTGAATACTAGAGAGGTCCCCAAATACTGGTCTGCAGCGCAATGTGTTGGAGACTTCTCTAGCATTTAAGGGGTTCGAATCCCCATTTAAATCAATGGGAATTTTGAGTTCTCCCCATAGTGCAAATGATTTGCCTCAGTACTCTTCCACTTTTCTTTTGAACATATGGCCCATATAGTGCTGGAATTGATATCTGCGTGTGTCTAATATCAATTTACTTTTGACTAATATCAGTTTACTAAGCTATATATGCTCTCTGCAATACAACTTGTTCCAAGGGCAGTATAATGTGGGACTGTACAGTGTTTTGGCAAGTTTCTTACCTCTGCATCTTGTTCAATGCCATATACTGTATTAGCCACAGAGTAAATGGCGTGACTATACTCAGTTTCTGTGCACATATTAGAGGGGAGGCATTCAGAGCTTGATTAACAACAATGGCGCGTGTTCACTTCTATGCACCAAAATGGTCATGCACTCTAGCGCATACTAAGCTACTTATGCCAAAAATTCTCCCCTTAATGCCGCTTGAGCTAAGTGGAAGGAAATGGGGTAGAACATAGGCATTTATGGACATTCTTTCTACTGCATCTTGTTGTATACTGCATACTCTGTAGCTCTCTCAGAAATTGGAGGCTAATGCTAGTTGAGCTGTGCTGGTGGATTACTACATTCTCCCCTTCTTTGTGCTGTTACATGAAAGCCTTTTTGCATCCCATAAAACAATATTAGACTGAAAGGTCTTTAAGGCAAGGAATCGCCCTTCTTGAGAGATTCTATACAGAATTCTGCATAAGCTGTCAGTGTTGCGGATGTAAAATAAATCCCTGTACGTGTTATTTTACAATTGTAGGCACACGTAAATAACATGCTGTGCATTAATCACTCACCTGGCTATACAACTGTAGCAAATTCAGAGCAAAAATCAATTCCATATTTAATACAAAAAAGCAACAGTGTTGTCTAGTTTCACAGCTGGAAAATTAAGATAAATAGAGCCACATGTTTTTTGACCTGTACAAATATATCTCTATCATTACACGCTCATGCATAGCACAGTTTTACCAATTCTGCATAAGCGTATGGCTGTCACAACAAATTGCCATTCACTTTAAAAATGCTGTAAAAGCAGATGTAACACATGTCCAGCCAATTTAAAGATACACAGAGCAAGAGATTTGTATAGAGGAGTGGCAGATCTGTGAGAGAGGTAAATGAGTTTCACAGCAGCACTTAATATCACAGGGTGATGTCTATAAAGGTTACATTAGTCAAAATGGGAGATGATCAATTAGAGAACTAAAGGAATAGTAATAGTTTAGTTTAAGTTATTATTTAAGTACTATGTTTCTATTCATTTATTTCAACTTTTTTAAGTTTGTATATTTAGATTGAATGGGCCATTCAGGTCACTTTCCTTCCACTTTAAAGGGATAGTAATACTTTGTTTTATCTTTATTTTATTTTGTAGGCATTAAAAAAACATGAAGAACGATATAAGTTTTATCTCTCAAACCTTTATGGTTTGAGAGATATTCACGAGCAAAGTTTCCCCTCCCGCCCCTTTTACCTAGTGTAAGCCATCTCTTCTCAGATGTGGAATCCAGTCCATAGACCAGACAGATAACAGAAGGGGACAATCTTCTTTGTATGAAAACAATGGAAAGCCCTGCCCCCCTTGACAAGTTTTTCAGCTTTTTCCCTTATCTTAATTGAAGATTGTCCCTCTCTGCAGTCTACCTGGGCACCTCCCTTCTGATCTGGCTGAACGGGGGGGGGATACTTTGCTTGTTCTTCATGTTTTTTTAATGCCTACAAAATAAAATAAAGATAAAACGAAGCATTACTATCCCTTTAAAGGGATAGTAATGTCAGAAAAAAAGTATTAACTATATGGTAGATACAATTAAAAGAGAGTACTTGCGCTTATTCGTATCTCTCAAACCATTATGGTTTGGGAGATATAGGAAAATAAAGTTCTCCGCTCCCTCCCCTTTCTGCTTGACGAGCTGTAAAGCTGTCAGAAGCAGAGTCTGGTTCCTGGATCAGACTGCGGCTCTTCAACAGCGCTGATATAGCATTACCTAAAAATAAATACTTCATTGGAACGGTCTACAAAGAGTGTCTGGTTTACAAGCACACGTTGTAGACCATTCTGATGAAGTATTTATCTTTACATATCGTTATATTGGCGCTTTTCAGGTAATTGTGTATTGATTTGCTGGAGCCATGCAATGGTGTATTTCCATGTTGATTGCATGTAAATGGGAATTGCCCTGCTGATGACATGTAGATGTGTATTGTTCTGCTGGTGTCATGTAATGATGTATTACTCTATTAGGGGCATGTTATGACTTATTACACTGCTAGTGGCATGCAATTATGTATTGCTCTCCTGATGGCATGTAATGATGTGTTGTTCTGCTGCCTGAATATAATGGTGTATTGCGCTGTTGTTGGCATGTAATAATGTATTGCTGTATTGATATTATGTAATAATGCAGCAGTTCTAAAACTGTTTGCAATGTCAGAATCCTTGTGTTCCAAATGAAACCCCGTAGGACCTTAACAATCAAACACCTTCACTCCTTGGATGTTAAATAGGTCTCCAAGGTATGGATTTTCCACACATTGAAAACCTCTCTAGCAGCCAAGATGGTTAACATTGTATCAATTTTAAATGTATAAGTGTGCAAGACTACATTAGTAGGCTAAAATGTATTGGGTTAGAAATATCATGTAACTAAATCTGATATTATACATATTTTTCCTAAACGAGACTATGTGGTATTGTTTATTTCAAGACCAATCTAACAAAAAAAACAGAATAAAACTGTATAAATAATTGAGTCTTCAACTGGCTTTATCAGAAACACGCTTTCAACACTCCTGCTTTGTTTCATTCTCCGCCATAACTTGCATTTTCTCTGTGACAATCTTTGCACTTCTTCAAGGAACCACAGGATTCTAAGGAACCAAGCTTGAGAACCACTGCAACTGTGTATAGCTCTACTGGTGACACATAATTGTGTATTTCCCTGCTGGTAGTATGTGATGTATTGGTGCCCTGTTGGTTGAGTGTAATTTTACATTTCTTTGCTGTTCAGTAATAGCAGATAAAAAAGTACTATGTCATCTGCCTGGCACTCTGCCTGAACTCTGGTCCTATTTAGTTGAAACAAATCTTATAAAGCATTGCTAAGATACAACTTGTCATTATATGAATGTGTTTGTTGTAAACTGCATTCACAGATATATATGTAAAAGTTTCCAACCTTGATAGAATTTATGATATATAAAATTATATTTGCTGATTTTCCAGAAGATTTTTCAAAGCAATTTTCCTTGTGCTCCTTAATTTATCTATGTCATACACATCAGAGCGCACAGACTTCTGATCATAAACACAGCAGGAAGTGCAAAGAAACTCGCTTCCCCTTGAAAAAGACCTTTCAATCAGTTTAATCAAGGTATGTAGACTTACATATTTAATTCCTTAAGGACCCATGATGGTCCTGGACCGTCATGGGTTGTTATACCCTTAACCCCTTAATGACTGGGGTATCGGCGCTGTGCCACATCTGAACGTCCGCGGAGTATTTTTTTTTTTTTTTTACGGTTCCGGACTCCCCGAACGGTGTGCAGCCATGGGGGGAGCCCGGAACTCCATGACAGTCATAGTACATCATGGGTCATTCAGTCAGATCGACCCTTGACGTACTATGACCGTCAAGGGTCATTAAGGGGTTAAGGACCCATGACGGTCGTGCACCGTCATGGAATTCTGGGCTCCCCACGTGGCTGCATGCCGTTCAGGGAGTCTAGAATCAGATGTGCCAAAAAAAAAAAAAAAGATCCGTGGTCCTTATGTGATCGCAACATGCGTGGCCGGTCCTTAAGGGGTTAACTGTAACAGAAACAACATATTCCTGAATTCTCAACTTTATAATGATATGTTTCTTTAAAAAGGATCTAAAGATATAGAAATGAGTGTCTCTTAACTTAACAGTAGGACTTAACTATGTAGGTGTTCTTCATACACTAGTCAGGAAATATATATATTATTGTCTGTATTTACACATTTCAGCCTACATTTAGTTCACTTATTCTGCATGATAGACAATAGTCTTTGACAGTCTGCATGAGAACTATCATGGCTCTTTAGAATCCTGTAAGCATTTTCAGATAGTGAAACTGCATTATACAGCTATAGACCATGACAGAGTTCCAATTTAAAAGAAAAAAAGTATACAAATATGTCAAACTAATGTAAGAAGGACACCTTCCTAGGTAAGGCATACTCATACCTGGGAATGTTTTTGCACCGAGCCCCTGAAGAGACTCATAGCTCTAGGGATGGAAGTGTCCAACTTATGTAATTCCCTTCATAAAAGGAGTGGACCTAGTCAGGGTGGTGGGATTGTAAAGTGAGAATTGCCTTGAAAGGGGTGATGAAGTGGGAGTAATTGGGCAGGAGTAAGTTGAATGGGTAAAAATAATGGGTGGAGCTCAAATGGACTCACTGAACCTGAGAATTACTCTCGGAGACCCGGTAATTCATTCTGAAAACTGGAGTCTCCGAGGAAGATCTTTCTGGGCTGGGAATGTACAGGTTCTTCATCTCAGCTTCACTGGTGTTAGCCTCCAAATGCTAGCTGGTGCATGGAGGGGTATGCACTAGAGTATGTGAGTGCATGCTGGTGCACGCTCTCTGCCATCATTAAGTTTTTAATGCCAGCAAGCCCCATTATGCATAGCATTAACTGGAAAAGGGATTACAGTTATGCCATTTCTTCTTGGTCTTGCTTAGTAGTTAGTTTTAAAAAAGCCACAGATGAGTGGAATTACTGAAAAGCTTATATCCACTGCCCTTTGATCATGCAGTATTAAATGGTGCATATTTGTCATAAGTAGCTAATTAAATTGTGGTTAGACACACATAGAGCTAGAAAATTGATTTCAACACCTGGTTTGGCATGAAATCTTACCCTGACAGCCACATCAATGTTGACCAAATTAAGTGCAACATATTCCTATCAATATGAATTCCTTTTATTGTAGAGTTGTAGAGTGTAGCATCAACCTGTGCATCTGTTCTTCAGTCTCTGATTTAATTGCTTCGCAATGTGCTGGAGATGTCTCTAGCATCCAAGGGGTTATTATTATTAACCTTCACTATGTTTGGCTTTTCCTAAGCTAATATATGTATTACTAGGAAAATATTTAGCAGTTGTCTCCCTTGGAAATTGTATTATATTTTCTTTTCAATGAAGTCTTTGAATGGAGGGTGGGTGAGAAACATGACAAGGTGGCGCACTGCCATGTGAATTAAAATTCATCCCAGAGACAGCTGGCTGCAGGAAAAGTGCAACCCTGTTATAAATCCAAAAGGTTTAATGCACAGTGGGAAGTTAATGCAATCAAAGCTAGACAACTGGTCAGTGGGGAGATAGTTAGACACTGAGTCCTTTGCAGTACAAATTGGACCGGTAATTTATTTCCAAGTTTTGGCAGATCATGTGCTATATATTTTATGAAATTCAGTCCAGACCTGTCTGTGTCAACTGTGAACGCAGGCTTGAAAAAACATAGCGGCCTCACCTAAGGAGCTAAGACTCCTTGATTTGGATTAACCCTTTGTCACATGCGAAGGCTATAGGCCCTGCTGAGACAGTGGGGAGAGTGTGGGAGGGAAAGAGTTAAGAATACCAGACCCCTAGTTCCCTGTTACTATTCCTAGCAACCACCCAATTAACCCCTGTATTCCCTCCTGCACTATCACCCCAGTACTACAATTTGCTGCCACCACCAAGACTTTATATCTGGGTGTCTTAGGTTACCCCAAACACAACAGAATTACAGTATAAAATCACTTTAATAATCAAACATTTAAACTTAACCCTTTAGTTGTGTGTTCTAACTGAGCTTCCTTCAGAGTAGTGAGTTCATATTAGAGAACAGAGACAAGAGCTGATTAATTGAACATTTAATCTGAAAAAAGGCTTCACAGTGCTGGTTACAAAAATACAGAAATAAAGGACATACACAGATAAAGATTACACATTGGCAAAACAGTCCATCAAATAAAATGGGAGAAACACAAGAAGTCCTTAAATACAATTACCAATATTTTAAGAGTCCTTGGGAACTTCTGATGGTATATCCCCCTTCAGTTGTTACAAAGAAATTCCCTGTTTCTATCCAAAAATCCATATTAAATAGGAGTCCACAGTTGTTTCTAAGAAGCCAGACCCCCTGGGTGTTACCTGGGGGGAGGTTTGGCCTGACAGTTTACAGCCCACTCAATCAGACCTGTCAGGGATGCTACAGCAGAGGTCTACCTGAAAAATCATAAGGCTTCCCAAAACATGCAACCCACAGCACACCTCTATAACGTTATAATAATCATATTCCTCATATATGTGTGCATATCTGGGCACCAAACATGCTGGGTCTAACTGGTTGCAAAGTGGCTATTCTTGTAACTCATAGCAGAAACACCTCCCTCTGGCATGTTTGGTATCCACCACAAGGGTAAAACCTGGGCATTCTGAATATATATTTGTATTGAACCATTTTACAATATATATACATGTTCTCCCTATTTCATAATATTTGACTGCCTCCTGCATGAACTTCATCAGAACAGAGGGTCCAATATAGTTTATGACACTGTTCTGCTCCGGTGATGTACTCAGTTTCTGGTGATGTCATCTACTCAACTAATTTTATGGCCTAGGACTGGTGCACTTTGAATAACATACAGGTCAGCAAACAAACAAACAAATTATACAACCCAGAGGGCCAACTCATGCCTTGGCATGACACCATTTGAATGCCAAAAGGTGTGCATCTCACTCTCATTGGCACTCAAAGGGTTAACAGAAAAAAGCTGGGACAAGACAAAGGTTGAGGGAAGCCTTAGGCTTGGGGAATTGCCAAGACAAATGGAAATCTAAATCAACAACACCAAGATCCCTCTTGAAAAGTGTTATCCCATTTCTGTCTGAACAATTGGAGGGCAGTAAATATTGTGAAATATTTTTGTCATTTTTTTTTTGTGACATTGAACTTGGGGTCCATCCAGATGCTCAGGAGGTTTACACAACTGATGATTTTTTTTTTTTTTTGCTGAAAATCACTTTAATATGTTTTTTCTGCACCTTGATCCTATAATTGTTAGCCTAGAACGTTTTGCTTCAAGAGAATAAACCTAAGCCAAAAACTATAATATACTTTAAAAAGTAGAAAGAAATGTATCATCTGTATTTAGTTAAAGAATGAGAGTGAAGGCCATCTGATCAAAAGAACAACAGTGGTACAATATTGGTAATAGAGTAAGGAAATGTCTTTAAAAGACAACTGCAAAAAGATAAAGACAGTTTTTATACTAGCTAGCAACATAAAAGAAATATGTTATCTTAATAGCTGGCATGGTCAAAAATAATTAATCAAAACATATAGTATGTTTAAAAATGATGTTAAATGGATAGTAATGTTTCAAAATAAAAGGAGCTCCAATTAATCTTCATAATATTTGGGCCATGGAGAGTGTTATTTCAATACTGTCTGAGTTCAAGAGTAATTGAATGATAAAGTATCATACTCCCGCCCCTTTTACTGATATAACACTGCTCACCTCAGAGCAGCAAGACTGTCCAGATGGCTCACAGAGAGGGACAATTTTCAATTAGTATAAGGGAAAAACCTGAAAAAACCTGTCAAGGGGGGGGGGGGTCATGGTTTTCATTGTTCTCACAGTAAGAAGATTGTTCCTTGCTGTGAGCTGTCTGGTCTTAAGACCAGATTCCACATCTGAGGGGATTTGACTTACTCTAGATAAAAGGGGCGGGAGGGGGATACTTTATCATCCAATTACTCTTGAACTACAACTCTGACAGTATTGAAATAACACTCTCTATGGCCCAAATACTGTGAAGATTAATTGGAGCTGCTTCTATTTTGATACATTACTATTCCTTTAAGTGCAGTTTTAACTACAAAAATTATAAAAATGCTGAGGACATCCTTTTCACTTGTGTCTGAGATCAAGAGTTAACATATTCATTCAGTCCTGGATATAAAATGAAATTGTGTTCTATAACAGGGTAAGTAGTAACTTGTTGATGTAGAATACTTGGATTGTGCAAACCTTAGATACTCTGCCTCACAACAGATTACTGCATAAATGAATAGGACTTGGCTTGGGAGGTGATATCTGTGCAATGATAGAGAACTAATTAACCCACTGAGTTCCAGAAAAGTATGCACATTGCTTTGCTTACCCCTCTGGCACTCAAAGGGTTAAATGATAGAATGCATTTGGTCTAAATGAGATCGGTGCTCAGTCCTGGGCCCATTTCTTTTTAATATGTTTATTTCTTTATTGAAGTGTGTATTGACTGCAGTGTCTCAACCTTGACTGATGACGCTAAACTGAAATGTGTAAGGAAATACATAAAGAGCAGGATGTTTTTCTCTGCAGAAAGATTTGGATAAACTGAGTGCCTGGATGTAAAAGTGGCAGATTAAGTTTTCATACCTTCCAACATTTCAAATGGCCAAAGAGAGACACTTTTGTTTTAAGGGTGTTACTGGAGGAGCGGCTGGTGGGTGGGGCATTACTAAGAATTTATAGGTGTTTTCATGACCTATTTACACCTCTTTGCGTAACTTAATAAATGATCTAGCCCAACATCAAAGTATTTTATTTGCACAGACTAATTTATAAACACATATAATGAAGTTTAAGCTATCATGAATGTGAGATTTATTGCTGAGGATCAATGTGATACACTTATATACACACCACACAATCTGATCTAATAAAAAGAGGGACACCAGGATGGGAAAGAGGGACAGAGGGATTTGGGTCTCAAAGAGGGACAGTCCCTTCTAAAGAGGGACACTTGGGAGGTATGCATTTTATATGGATAAATGTAATGTTGTGCATTTGGGTTGCAAAACCAAACATGCTGCATGTACATTTGATGTGGAACGTCTTGGGGATGAGGAATCATTGATAAAGAAATATTTAGGAGTACTGATAGAATATAGACTTTACAGTAGTGTGCAGTTTTATTTGGCAACTACAAGAGCCAATAGTGTACTATCATGTATAAAAAGGGGTGTAGATGCACAGGATGGGAATTCTGTCTAGATTATGGAGTTTTGGGCACCACTTCTTAAAAAATACATTACTGAACTGGAAAAAATGCAGAGACACAAAACTGGACTGGAAAATCTGAGTTGCAAAGAACGACTAGGCAAGCTGGGCTTGTTTATTTTGGAGAAGAGACATCTAAGGGATGATATGATTACCATTTACATATTCAAAGAAAATACAAAGAGCTGTCTGAGGAACTATTTACTCAAAGAGTTGAATAAAAATAGGAGGTCACCCATTAACATACCTGGGAACTTTTTATTGTTATCTCCCCGGAGGGGAGTCCTCTGCTGCCATGGGTGTTGTGAAGAATGATGTGTATCGTGTCAAAAAGGGGCGGGTCTTAATGCGAGTGCCGGGGGAGGGCTTAAAAGAAGGCTGGGGGGAAGGAGCTACACCGGGGGAAAAAGTGAAAGTGGGCAGAGTTTCAATCCGGAGGCCTCTGCCCCGGAGACCTGGTAAAGCAGTGCCAAAACCAGAGTCTCCGGGGCAAATCTGGAGAGTTCCCAAGTATGCCCATAAACACTAGAGGAAAGGTATTTTCAACTACAACAAAGGCATGGATTTTTTTTTCAGTACGTTTGTGGAATTTTATGCCTCGGGAAGCTGACTTTGCAAATACTTTAGATGCTTTTAAAAGTATTTGGATACATTTCTAGCTCTGACCAATACTGAGAATTATGACAGTTGGTTTCATACATATAGGATGTTCACCCACAGAAATATCCAATTGCCTCCTGGAGTCAGAAAGGAATGTTTTATATACTTTGGGCGTAATTGGAAATGGTTTCCACATGAATATTTTGTTTGCCTTCCTCTGTAACAAGAAGGGTGATATAAGTGTAGTGAGCCCAAACTGAGGTCCTGTGGTACCACTAGCAACTTCTTCACTGCCCACAAATAAAAAAAAACTTTTATACCCTTGCTTTAGTGCAGTGTTTCTCAACTCCGGTCCTCGGGACCCACTAACAGGCCAGGATTTGATGATTTCCTTGTTAGAGCACAGGTGAGTTAATCAATGTGAATGAGCCTCTGATCACCACACCTGTGATTTAGCAGATAAATCCCTAAGTCCTGGCCTGTTAGTGGGTCCCAAACCACTGCTTTAGTGCATACCCCAGAATGGATGTTCATGAGTATGGAGCCAAAGTCCCAGGGCAGAAAATAAACTGCTTACATTCCTTATATATTTTTTGCTTGTTGTGGCCAGTACTGGCCTTTCTCACCATGTGTGGCTAAAATAGGCACTTAAAGGGATAGTAATACTTAATATGTAAAAAATATGTATTGTAGTGTTTATCCTCCTGAGTGAAAAAAGGGTCCGTAGACCATAAATCTTCATAGGATGGTTTAGCAACAGCGCCACTGTACAATTTCAGGCCACTGTGATATTGCACCTAAAAATGAAACTTTGAGCTGTAAAAACTTTTGAATAAAACACCTTTCAGCAGTGGGAGTACCTTTGTTTTACTCAGGCAAATATATTCTACAACATATTTTTTTTACAATTTACGTATTACTATACCTTTAAGAAGGTGAACAACAATAGAATGGTCAACAACACTTTTGACAAGGTCCTAACTTGGACAAAACATAATAGATTTTTGTTGTCCAAGGTGGAGGAAGTAATACATTTCTGTATTGCTTTCATCATGAATGCTGTTGCATTTTTATGATTTTTAAATACCAAAGTTACATGCATTTTTCTTCCATATTTTCAAAAAAGTTGAGGCAAATCAACTGTGCCATATTGATTAAATAAAACATGTCAACTGTTTTAAGAAAGCAATGCATTGCGTACAGCTCTGGCACTCTGATGGTTAATATCTTGAATATTATAGCGGTCTCCTATGCATTGCTTTCTCACAAAGAGCATAAAACAAAATATATGTTTTACCTGTATCGTCTCGGTGGAAAATCAATTTGTAATGGACTGACTTCACAAAATTAATCTTTAATTAGTACTGGGTGCCATGTTCATGAAATGAGACAGTGTTCTTTCTGTCTAGACTTCCCCAAGATCCCAGAACACTTTCACTGAGGGTTTCTTCCTTCCTTCCTTGAGTTTCTTCAGTTGTAGGTTGGGGCTTAGAGCCTGAACACAAAGGATCATGTCTACCTCCACAGAATAGATATCCATTACTGAGCAAAGATAACTTAAAGGGATAGTAATGTTTCATAATAAAATAAGCTCTAATTAATCATCACAGCATTTGGACTTTGGAGAGTTATTTCAATTCTGTCAGAGTTGTAGTTCAAGAGTAATTCAATGACAAAGTATCCCCCTCCCGCCCCTCTTACTAATGTAACACTGCTCAGCCAGATCAGAAGGGAGGTGCCCAGGTAGATTGCAAAGGGGGACAATCTTCAATTAAAATAAGGGAAAAACCTGAAAAACTTGTCAAGGGGGCAGGGCTTTCATTGTTCTCATAGGAAGAAGATTGTCCCCTGCTGTTATCTGTTCTATGGACTGCATTCCGCAACTGAGAAGAGATGCTTACAATAGGTAGAAGGGACGGGAAGGGAAACTTTGCTTGTGAATATCTCTCAAACCATAAAGCTTTGAGAGATAAGACTTATATCATTTTTAATGCTTACAACATAAAATAAAGATAAAACAAAATATTACTATCCCTTTAAGGGATCCTGTGCAATCAAAAGTAATTCGTAGTGACCATAAGGATTTGTGCCCAGATTATGGTTAATCTCTTAACTCCCTGTGATGTGTCAGGACCATCAGGCCTGTCCGAACATTTAGGACTGGTAATGGTCCTGCCCAGAATGCACTGGGCAAAAAAATAAGTGCAGTGGACCTCTAAAGTCACCCACTCATGGACCATGAGGTGCTTAAGGGATTAATGCCCGTATTGTGAAACAAAGCATTAGAGACCTATCTAGTATTCAGTGGGTTAAAGTATTGTTTTCGCTCCTTCCCACCCTAGTCACAAAACAACTTGAATGTTATATTAGTTATTTTTTTATTTAGAAAGCTAGTTTCTGAGTTACTTAAATATATAGATTATGCTAATGAAGGCATGCAATGCTGACACTTACTGTCTTACTGCTACATTACCCCTCCCCATTCTCCATTAACAATAAAAATTTAAGTGAACCCACCCTTACTAACACCAAAAGGGTTATGGTTTAGCAAGCAGGTGAGATAATGTAGAGTTAGACAGGAAATGCTTGCATGGCATGCCTTAACCCGTTGAGAACCAGAGCGATATTTAACGCATTGTCTTGCATTGTGTTGGCTAGGGGTCAGTTAGTAGTCTCTATAAATCTAAATAGCTCAAAGACTAGTCTTCTAACTAAAAATAAGGCTAATACAATGTACAGGACATTTCAAATTCTCATTCAAAATCACCATGTTTTAGGGTCTCTTTAAGGTACATGATACTTTTGTATTATTTTTCTGCAGCCATGGAGAAGCCATTTCCCTCTGCACTCCTCACTTCCTTCTTCCTGATGTGTTTCACACTATAGAGTGCTGTCAATTGACCAGGAAGTCATTTGGGCAAAGGACAATTGCTTCCCCCCAGCCTACAGGAAAAACAGCACATGCAATATTAAACACATTTAGTTTTATCAAGATTGTTACAGCATATTGTTACATATAGAAGTCACTAATATTTTATCATTAGTGTTCCATTTACTCTTTGATTTATATAGGTGTGTCCAATGCATGTGTACACAATACACACTCATATACTTGTCTAGCTTAACCCCTTAACTAACCCCTTAATGATCAGCGGTCCAGAACGCTGGACTGGGGTCTGAGAGTGGTCAATTTTAGATCCTGTTAGTGTTTACAGTGCTCCTACAGGAGTGACATACCCAGACGTTAATGGTCCTTCAGGAAAAAAAAAACTGTGACAGTCCTTACATGTCACCAGTCATTAAGGGGTGAAGAAAAAAGGGCAATTGCAACTTTGGGAATATACAAAACTCTCAGTATAACACTTGAACCAAGGGGAGGGCAATGATAAAGTACTGTATATGGGCATTTAGAAGTGATCCTTTCCTCTGGGCTTTTTTAATGCTCCATGCTATGGTGGAATATGTGCACTGTATGCTCCATAGCTACCACAAACTCTAGTACACACCACAAAGTACAGGACTGTTAATATTACACCATCATTGAAGTATAGAAAATGAGCTGCCACCCTGGCAGATATGTATATTCAGGTCTATGTTTTACTGATGTCCATAAAATTATTGTTGTGAAACATCACCTGCTGTTGACAGTCTACATTAGTGGTTCTCAGCTGTTTTTGCTCAAGGCTTCCCTAAGACAAAGTCTGGAAATAAGATGATCATTTTCATGCTATAATGAGCAAATAGTTGATACCAATTCCCTGTAAATATGAGCTTGAAAGTAACTCAGCATTTACATTTTATTCAAAGCCTTCAAAGAAGTTTATGGCATCTTAAGTGAGTGTCAATGCACACCAAAGTGCCATGGAATCTTAGATGAGAACCTCTGGATTAAATCAACAGTCCCTTAAATAGTGCAGTGAAAAGGAAAATGATTAGGCTTTGAATGCTTTGTACAAACACATTTCATCTCTAAAGAGTCCAAAGCCAACACATCCTACTCCAAATATATTTATCTCTATGAAGAGGAATTCGGTGTAAAGGAAAAGCCAAAGGAAGTTAGTATAGATCTCATCTCAGGAAACCACACAGATAGATCCAGTCTTTGATTTTTATCATTAGTCTCGCTAACGCATTTAATAAGAACATCTAATGAGGCACTTCCACTTTGCTTTCAGAACTGATTCTGTAAACAATTTAACAATGTAATTGGCTCACCTAAGTACATGTAATCACACTAAAAGCCAACATTTGACTTTGATTATAGGGGATGCCCATTGTTAGTGATCTGTTTCCTCTCCTCTTACTGATCTCTTTGTCATAAAATAATGGGAGTAAAGGAAATTAAGGCCTTGTCTGATGTTCCTTCTCGTGCTATTGAAAAACCTAGTTAAATAGATTAATCATATATATTATACTAATTGTAAGCAGCGATTTTATTTGGTAATAAAATATCTGTTATGCAAAAAAATAGAGAAAAGAAAATAATTCTGTGTATGGTATGCATGGATACACAACATTTGACACTCTAGCAGTTGGGGATTTCAACCCCCATCACCCCTAACCAGCCAACATTTGGATGGGGACAAAGGGAATAATACTCTCCAACAGCTGAAGTGGTCAGATTTGCTTTCCCCGTATTAGCATTTGTTGATGTGTCACTAATGATGTATCATTAGTGATTAGGCTGGCACTATTAGGCTTAGCTCACATCATATAGTATTGATGTCTGCCGAGTGTTTCCCAGTGCTTAAAGGGATAGTAATACTTCGTTTTAACTTTATTTTGTAGGCATTAAAAAAACATGAAGAACGATATAAGTCTTATCTCACAAACATTTATGGTTTAAGAGATATTCACAAGCAAAGTTTCCCCTCCCGCCCCTTTTACCTAGTGTAAGCCATCTCTTCTCAGATGTGAGTCTGGTTGTAAGACCAGACAGATAACAGAAGGGAACAATCTTCTTTGTATGAAAAGAATGAAAGCCCTTCCCCCCTTGACAAGTTTTTCAGCTTTTTCCCTTATTTTAATTGAAGATTGTCCCTCTCTGCAGTCTACCTGGGCACCTCCCTTCTGATCTGGCTGAACAGGGGGGGGGGATACTTTGCTTGTGAATATCTATTAAACCATAAAGGTTTGAGAGATAAGACTTATATTGTTCTTCATGTTTTTTTAATGCGTACAAAATAAAATTAAGATAAAACAAAGTATTACTATCCCTTTAATAAAATATCTGTTATGCAAAAAAAGAGAGAAAAGAAAATAATTCTGTGTATGGTATGCATGGATACACAACATTTGACACTCTAGCAGTTGGGGATTTCAACCCCCATCACCCCTAACCAGCCAAAATTTGGATGGGGACAAAGGGAATAATAGTCTCCAACAGCTGAAGTACTAAAATTTGCTTTCCCTGTATTAGCATTTGTTGATATGTCACTAATGATGTATCATTAGTGATTAGGCTGCCACTATTAGGCTTAGTTCACGTCACATAGTACTGATGTCTGCCCAGTGTTTCCCAGTGCTTAACACAGGCCATACTGGGTGGGTATCAACTCACACAAATGCAACCCAATATAGCTTCCTGTAATTTATATTTGTTCAAAGCAGAATGTAGGGCTATTGAAACCTGAGCAATCAGGTTGACATATTTTGGGCCCATGATGTATATTGTTTACATGGACAACATTGGAAGTTGTGATGCTCATGTAGACTGCAAATGAAACTGGTAATGTAGTATAAACTTGTCAACTATAATAAGCCCTCCACCCTCTTTGTGCATGGTAGAGCAAGGCTTATAAAACAGTAAACTATCCAATAAACTGTACAATGATCTGCACTGATAATCAGAAAACCCCTTTCAATGATGGGATAACCTGAAGAACTCTGGGCAGAGTAATTACATAACACGGGCAACTGGAACGTAGAGTGAGAAAAGAGCAAGGTGCATTTTCTATATAAACTAGCAGAAGGGAGTGTCCCTGTATTGGAGATGATTGAGTAGGTCTTAGGTTGCCATTTTGTACTAGAAAGTGGCAACTCTTCTTCTGCTATGTAAGGGAATAGGAAAAATATTTTGTTTAAATGTTAACTGTTCATCTTTTGTAAAGCTCTCCAGGAACTCCCACATTAATTTAGAATAACTTAAAAAGAGTTTTAACAGCTTCTTTAGTACATGCTGTAGGTAGTCTTGACATAGTAGGCACCCATTGTTAATAAACAAAGAAAAACCTCTTAATTATAAGAAGCCAAGTGACATCCCTCAACCCTTAATCCATCTTAGTTCCAGATGTCCATACAAGGTCACTTGCCTACCATGTCTACCTCTTTCCATGGAATGGTTGGTATGTGGCCATTAATGATTGTATAGATCATGGTGTGAGTTGAACAGATTTGGAATGTTGTGTGCAGCATGAGTAAATACCTAAGATGGCTTATGTGATCAGGGAATTATTAAAGGTATTATTAAAGAGAAATCTTTAAGTTTTAAATCTAATTTGAATATGTACATTCAATGAACATGAACACCTCTTAATTCTAAACCTAATTTATTGTAGTCTGGGCAGAAAATCCTAATGGTTACTATAAATCAGTTTTGGACAGATGAGTTCCCAAAAACTAATATTTAATTTCTACTGGATGTCCATGGAGGTAGCTATGATTTTTTGTTACAGGCCCCCAAACCATTCACACTAACATTTTTGTAGGTAGGCAGGAAGGAAGGCAGTAAGGAAGGAAAGAAGACTTTGGGGTTCTGCAACAAAGCATCACGTTTGCTTCTGTGGGCAAGATATTCATGATGTTTCCTGTGACATATTCCTAGTGTTTTCCCCAAAATGTAAATAATTTAATTTAATTAGTATTTTGCATATTATTGTGGTATTATTTTATTGTAATTACCTTTTAAACAATTGGTAAAGTGCCTTGATGCCCACTTCAGTCGGGGCAAGATTTGTACTTAAAAAAATAAAGCGATGACGATTACTAATTTTGGAGAACCAGTCCATAAAAGAATTGATTCTTACCGGGCATTTATGATTTTCTACCCACATTATGTGGGAGTCTAAGAATAGTAGGACCTGCTGTTCCTTTAAACACAAGATTAGCACCTTGGATGGTAGAGATATCTCCAACACATTGGGAAGCAATGAGTTGGAGACATCTTTAGCATACAATTGGTTAAATAATATAAAAGTGTCTGTTTTTATAACAACCTGGAAACCAAAATTCTGCATGTCCGATATGCTGCTCTGAAAGTTACTTGCTGAGACCATTGATAAAGCATACCTCCCAACATTTCAAATGGCCAAAGAGGGACACTTCTGTTTAAGGTGGTGTATCTGGGGGTGTGTCTGGTGGGCGGGGCATTAAGATTTTTAGGTTATTTCTTGACTTACTGGCACCTCTTTGTGTAACTGATAAATGATTTAGAGCAAGACCAAATCATTTTAGTTACACAGATTATTTTATATACACATATACTAATGATTAACAACACATTTTCATGAGTTATATTGCTGTGGAGCAATGTAATACACACTACTCATTATGTTCTCTTAAAAAGAGGGACAAAACAGTAGAAAAGAGGGACAGAGGGATTTGGGTCTTAAAGAGGGACTGTCCCTTCTAAAGAGGGACACTTGGGAGTTATGATAAAGGCATTTCATTATTCAGTATATTCCAATGGCAAGTATTTGCTAGTCAGGGAAATACTCTTAAAAATAAAAGTAGGACTATAGAAATGAGACATGCCCTAACACATTAATTCTGGAACAGGGGTATTTGAAAGGAACACTACTAACACTAAACAATAAATAATATATGTATAAATAAATAGATTGATATACCTTTAAATATCATGTACTTACTGCTAGCATGTGTAAAATAATTCTTCATAAATTACCTCCCTAAAATATAATCCTAAACGTATTTTTTTAAAGCATTTGTACATTTTCCATTTTATTAACCATTTGCTTATTTTCTACATAAGAACAGTTATCTAATCTCTGCCCAATAACAGATCATTTTTGACAATCAATGGGATCTCTTGAGCCCTGGAAAAGGCAGTAATGTCTGCTCCCTCAAAGCATTTGTAAAACTAGATTTTAGGCCTAAAAAACAAATAGAACATTTTTACAGATGCTAGCATGACTTACAGGGTGTTTGAATTTATATAACCAAATTTAATTTTTAGGGGGGTTACTTTTTTAGGGGACCTTACTATGGGTTCCCAACAGTCAATGTCTGACAGGAAGGAACAAGTTTAATCCTGTGGTCTCAATGGTCAGGGTTGAGTGTGGTTGTTCTAGGCGCACAAGATATGTGGCTTCTTAATCCACAGGCAGAAAGGACTAAAAACCAAAGATACCAGTAAAATTAAGGTGATCCTACAATTTTTCAGGGCCTCCATTCACAATTTCTCCAGGGGCCTTAGGGGTTCTTAAAATTGCCCTGCTCTGGCATAAACCAAAACCAAATTCTCATCGATTAAAATGGGTCTTATAATGATTTAAATGCTTGAGATATACCCAAAGTATTGAAAAGCTATATCAGACCTTGCTGATATTCAAGGGGTTAAAGGGATAGTAATGTTTCAAAATAAAGCAGCTCCAATTAATCTTCATAGTATTTGGGCCATAGAGCATGTTATTTCAATACTGCCAGAGTTATAGTTCAAGAGTAGTTGAATTATAGAGTATCCCCCTTCCGCCCCTTTTACTGATGTAACACTGCTCACCTCAGAACAGAAAGGTTTTGTCCAGATGGATTGCAGAGAAGGACAATCTTCAATTAGCCTAAGGGAAAAACCTGAAAACCTGTCAAGGGGGGAAGGGTTTTCATTGTTCTCACAGTAAGAAGATTGTCCCTTGCTGTGAGTTGTCTGGTCTTAAGACCAGATTCCACATCTGAGGGGAGGTGGCTTACACTAGGTAAAAGGGGAGGGAGTGGGATACTTTATCATTCAATTACTCTTGAACTACAACTCTAACAGTATTCAAATAGCACTCTCCACGGCTCAAATACTATGAAGATTAATTGGTGCTTTTATTACTATCCCTTTAAACACTTAAATCAATGGGAATTTTTATTTTTTCCCTATAGTGTGGATGGTTTGCAGAAGATCTGCTCCAGTTCTTCTTAGTAAATCAGCCTCACAGAGTGTGATCATAACTGGGAACTCTTCAGATCTGACATGGATATTCTGTTTTTCTGATTTATTACTGGGTCTTTGGGAATGGACAGTGATTCACCACGTAAGTGTGATATGTAATAACCCAAAGCACTTTTTCACCTTTCCCGCTTACTTCCCAGTCCATTCCGCATGTTTTTGGGACAAATCCCATCTTCTCCCATCCTAATCCCACCCATTTCAATGAAGCCCCTCCCACATGGTGACACCAATCTTGACTGCTTGTCACTCAGAGTGAAGTTCCTAGTTATGTGTATGAGTATACGTATACAGTAACACAGTGAGGCTCATGTACTAAAAAAGTGGTGTAATTCTGAGGCAAACCAACTACACAATTGGGGAAAAATACAACATTCCATTAATTCAGTTAGGGGTTTTAACCGTTTGAATGCTAGAGAGGTCTCTAACATTCACATGGTTAAAAATCCCATTTAAAAGAATGAGAATTTGTGGATTTTTTTTCCCTGAGGTTCAGCTGGTTTATACCAAAATTGCACCACTTTTCTTGGTACATAAGCCTCAGTATAATCCCGCCAAAAACTGGTTCAAGAAAACTGCATATTTTCAGGATGTGCAATAATAGAAGAGAGAAAGAAGAGGTGCCCTCTGTGTTGAATCTCCAGTGTATAGACTGTCACCAAAGGCACCCACAGTGAGTTATACTCACAAACAAATATGCTGTCAATACACTTGTGTGCAGGACGGCAAAAAGAGCACAGAGAGTAATTCCGAGCTGCCCTCAGTATCAGCTATCTTCCAGAGGTAAACTGGTTGTATATATACTTCAGGCCGCTCTCCTTAGACAGCCCTTCCAGGCGTAACATCATACAACAACTAGAACAAGAAGGCGCCCAATAGTGTAATAAATCCAAGGCAATATTGATATTAAATGATGCCAAATGGTTACTCACAAACGGCATGGTCAGCTATGAATAATGCTGAAAGATGCGCAAACAGAGAATATATCCCGTCTCCACTCGGGTAACTTCAAGTAGTCTTTGGTGACCCGAATGTATTTTTGTATTTGAACACCATTAATGAACAAATATAAACTACCTCAGAAAAGCTAAGCCCTTTAACAGTGAGCTCTATTACCAGGCCGAGAGGCATTTAAAGCGGAACTAACACCGCTAACAAACGTTGTCTGTATTAATTCCCTATCTGGCGACTAGCTGCTTAGTAGCGCTAGTCACCAGAATTATTACCTCTTCATGAAGAAATTTGAAGTGATCCTCAGCTGACAGGCAGGATGGAGTTCAGATATCTTGCCCTAGTGACGTCTGCGCGCCTGCTCTGTCAGTCCCTTCCGGAGCTGAATGGCTCCTAGCAACGCCTCCTACAACCTTCTGGGACTGACAGCGCAGGCGCGGGGACGTCGCTAGGGCAAGATGTCCGCACTCCGACCTGCCTGTCAGCCAAGGATCACTTCAAATTTCTTCATGAAGAGGTAATAATTCTGGCGACTAGCGCTACTAAGCAGCTAGTCGCCAAATAGGGAATTAATACAGACGACATTTGTGAGCGGTGTTAGTTCCGCTTTAAGGAAAAAATGCTCTTTGTTTCCTTCACATTAGGACAAGTTCCCTCCAGTGATTCAAGTGGACACAAACAGGAGTCTCCGTGCTCTTGAGGTGTTGCGCACTTCCCTTAAGGAACACTGGATAGAAAAATAAAAAAATACAAATGAGAGAGCAGTGCATCTCTAAGAGTAAAACCCTTCTTGAGTGAAGCTTTCTTGTCTTATAAAAGGTAGGCACTTACAGGACCTCAAGGTTATTAGAAACACACGCACACAAATAAAAGGGCCCTATGCATTTCTAACAAAGTAATCACAGATTAATAAAATGCATAGGATGTAGTATTTAAATCTACACTAGAGTAAAAGCCCGTGTACACGGCCCAAGGTCCGGGTGATGTTAAGAGGCCGATCCTGCCCTGCGTCCTGCCGCCGACACAGTCATGCACTGTAGAGACTGCCCAAAAGCACAGAATACTCCCAGCACAGAACTCCCAGAATTCTGTACTCCCAGCATTCTGTGCATTTGGGCAGTCTCTACTGCTCATGACGACGTCTGACAAACATCCTAGCGAATTATTATATAGGATGCTGTTTTATACTCTATAACAAGCTTTTTTAAGATATTATTATCCTGTAGCTGGTGGTGCCAGGTGAAACTTGACAGGGAGTTTGGAGCAAGTTCTTGGTTTTGTTGGGGAGATCCAACCTGGGGCTTAACCAGTGTGTGTTTCATCCTAGAAGTTTGTGATTGCAAACACGGTAGCTTCACTTACAAAGAGTGCTACACTTAGAGGTGCTCTTCTCTCTCTTTTATGTTTTTCGTTTTCTATCTTGTGCAAAAAACGACTTTCCTAGACAAATATGTTTATGTATAATATGATATAAAAAGTATTTGCCTACATGTTTAAAGGAGAGTTATCATGTTTTACCAAGTATGTTGCTAAATCCTGCACTGTGCTGTGCAGGTGACTTGAGCCATTTTGAGACTAGGAAACAGATCTCTGGGCTGGAAGTAAGGGCTGGACTCAACCTGGAAGCCTATGGCTCAGAGCCACAAACTTCCCCAACTTACGTGTACAACCCCTAGAATCCTAGGCTTGGTTTAAAAAATCTGCCCCTGAAAGTCTATGAAAAAGGTGATTGAAACAGATATGTCTTAGAACTGCAAGACTGACAGAGGGGTAAATGTACAAATTCACCAGCACAGCTCCACTGGCTTTAGCCTACAACACCAGTGGCGGCACTCAAGGGTATGCACTACAGTATATGATTACAGTAGTGAATAGCTGCGGACATACTCGGCCTTCATTACAAATTTAATGCCAGCCAGCACCTTACATCTCCAACAGCATGGTTACACCATTTCCTCTGTGTAAAGTACATTGTGTAAATAGTAAACAGATATTACAAAGATGTAAGACTACAAAACAGATTTCAGGTTTGGATGGAATCATACTGTTACATATATATGTAAAGGCTTTATCTTACTACACTGATGTGAACAAAGACATGACTGGGTGTTACCCCATAGAGACCTATTATCCATGAGGGACAATGAGGCTCTGTGGTGAACATTCTGCAATAAAACATCACTAGATTATATTTTTAGTTAACAGGGGAAAACAGACAGAAAGTATTACCTAAAAATAACATCCTCTGGAAAAAAATGTGCAGCTTTGCACTGTAATAACTTTTGAAAGAAGCATATTGCAGCACTGGCAGTATCCTTGTTATAGATAATGTATAATTGTACAGCTCTGCGGATTTAGTTGGCGCTATATGAATAAAGAATAATAATAATAATAATATTATCATGGCATATTAAAAGATACCATTATTTGTGTAATTAAAGTAGCAGTACGTTTTTATGAAGAAAACATATAATGCGGGGCTTTCTTTGCTGAATAAAACAAAGGTGCCCCCTATTGCTGATATATGTGTCTTTCTATATTTATTTCATTTTAAACTGTTGTTTTTTTCAACATTAGCAGTGCCTTCTAGTGGTCAGAGTTCATATTGCTGTTCTGCTGTATTAAATGGAAGAGGTGAGTCATTGACAATAATTTCCAGTAGAATGTGATAGTAACTAACAACTTTATCGCCTCCTGTCAGTTTGAATTTTCAGAAAGTAAGCTCAGATGGATGTCTGTTTCTAGAAATTAAAACTGTTATAAGGATTTGAAAAAAGCAACAATTAACAGTGGGAGTAACCTTGTTTTACTTGGTAGGAAAAACCCTATACCATATAGATTTCCATTAACCCTTTGAGTACCAGAGGGGTATGCAAAGGGTAAAACAGTGTTTTGCTCTTTTAACCCTTTGATTCCTAGAGGGGTTTGCAACACTATGCATCCTCCTCCAGCTTTCAAAGGGTTAAGGCACAAAAAAGCTTCATGATACCTAATGTTAAACCCTGTGAATGCCAGAAGGTTGCAACACATTACAGAACAATACACTGCACCCTCCCCACTCAGGTACTGAAAGTGGTTTTGCCCTTTGAATGCCAGGGAGGTAACCAGCACTCAAAAGGTTAAATAATAAAATCTGACATCTTTGTTTTGCTGGGATCAGAGACCAGAGACTCCAGGAGCCAAGTTACAAATTGCATGTAATGGTAAGTGAAGGAATAGTTGGAATGCCAATTTTTCATATGCTTCGTCAATGCTCAGACACAAATTGCTTACAGTTGCAATATTTTCAGTATTTCTTTCACCCTCCACCTCTTTGTAACAGAAATAACTGTATAGTTAATATGTAGCAATTCATTGTATTTTGAATTTGAATTTGGTGTTAGGATGGGTTCAAATGGGTGGCAATAAAGCTGCCTAACCCCCCCCCCCCAAAGAAAAAAATGCCAGTTATTGTAACATTGAACCTTATGATTTTGCTCACATAGGTGATTATTCCAAAGTAGAACATGCCAGAACACAGCATGCTGCAAGTTTTGGTGCATTCAGAAGAGAACACATGCAAAATGCTGCATGCCTGATTTGAATGGCAGCCTATGGGTCACTGTGCAGATCATTCACGTTAGTGATATTGAAGGTTGCAATGCCCTTTGCTAACTCTCATGTTGATTAGCCCTGTCACGCCTCCTCCTCCGCATCCTTGCCAAGTCCCCCTGATTGGAAAAGATCAGTGGGGACCACAAGTAGAACTTTTTAAGTTGCTTGTGTGAACCAAGTCTTTGACTCCTTTCACATAGAAGACATTTATGCAGTGATAGCAAAACATGACCCCCCCCAACAAGATTTATGTATCATTGTATCCTAAGGGGTATTTCACACAGGCAACATGCTCTCTGATTATCGAAGAGAGAGACAGCATGCTGCAACTTTCCTCTAACTCAGCTACAAATTTGTAATATTTGTTTCAATGGATTCCCATTCAAATCACTTGTAGCTGTGATTTCCCTGAAATATCGACTCTTCTGTTTATAGTGATAGAATGGGATTCTGTGAAATCCTCTGTACAATGCAGTAATAAAAATGCATCAACATTTTCTATTGTTACAAAAAAAGGTGCACTACAAAATGTTAGAAAAGTCGCTCATAAGAAAGAGCCCTTAAAGGGAATGCAGCACACTAAAATAAAATGCTGAATTCAAATAAACTGCTTACTTATTTTGCATATCTATTGATCCTGTAATAACCTCCAAATGTAACTGATTTACCTCATGAATCTTAGAGAGGTCTCTCTAGCATTCAGGTAGTTAAAGGGATAGTACCACTTGTTATATAAAAAAATATATATGGAGGTTTTATCTTGCTGATTAAAACTAGGGTATTCAAGAGTAATTGAATGATATAGTATCCCCCTCCCACCCCTTTTACCGAAGTAACACCTCAGAGCAGCAAGGCGGTGTCCGGATGGATCGCTGAGAGGGACAATCTTCAATTAGCATATGGGAAAAACCTGTAAAACCTGTAAAGGAGGGCAGGGTTTTCATTGTTCTCACAGTAAGAAGATTGTTCCCTGCTGTTATCTGACTGGTCTCAAGACCAGATTCCACATCTGAGGGGAGGCGGCTTACACTTGGTAAAAGGGGTAGGAGGGGGATACTTTATCATTCAATAACTCTTGCACTACAGTATTGAAATAACACTCTCCATGGTCCAAATACTATGAAGATTAGAGCTGCTTTTATTTTGAAACTTTACTATCCCTTTAACCCCTTAACCCCATCACGCTGGTCTGGCCCTTAAGGACCAGTGACGGTCCTGGTACGTCACATACTTTTACTCTCAGCTCTCCTGCAGGAGCGCGATGAGTAATACCGGGGACTGAAGTTGATCCCTCCAAGACCGGAGTGATCTCTTTCAGTCCCTCGTTCGGCGTGCCGGCACACTTGATCAGTCACGTGAGACGCCACGTTGAACTTCCCTATCTGGTCCTTAAAGGACCACCCCCCCCCGCTGGTCCTTAAGGGGTTAAGTAGTATATCACCACCCGGGAAAGGTGACAAAAACACTACACAGGTAATTCTCCTGTAGTCGGGATCCAAACTGCAAGGAATAGTGTCACCCTGACTAACATAAACAACATTTATTATGATTACAACAAACACATTATCACAGTAAAATGGAAGTGAAATTAAAATAAGATTGTACAAATCAGAATATAAGAAAAATGTATAAGAAAATGATGAGACAGCACTACACCTCAGTTACCCAATAAGAATGAAGTAATGAAAAGAACAGAAAGAAATAACAAAGAAAGCGCCAGCCTTCGCAGTACAGGGAGAAGGAAAACAGGGAGGAGATTCACTAAGCAGCAAGAAAGAGGTGGTAAAGTGGAGATAACTTCTCCAATGATATCACGACTCCAGTTCTTATGTTATTCTATGAAGCCTATGCACTAAGATCTTCAAAGCTGAAGCTGAAGAAATCTTAGTGTATTAGCTCCATAGAATAACATAGGAATTGGAGAAGTGATATCACTGGAGAAGTTATCTCCACTTTATCACCATTTTATCACCGCTTAATGAATCTCACCCAGAGTCTCTGATGCATTGCACAGCATGCCATAGGGTCCAGCGAAGAAGATAACAAGAGTGGTATGTCATAAAACACAACATGAGATTATGGACCATATTTATAAAACATGGAGTTTTTCTTGAGTAAACTAGCTGAACTATTGGTTTCAAATAAAAAAAGTTACATTAAATTGGGCTTTTAACCCCTTGAAGGGTAGAGAGGTCTGCATTGTGAAGTTCTATTCAAGCACACTGGAATTTAGAAATTGTTAGGTGTCCACCATGGTGCAGTTGGTTTACTCCAGAATAACTCCAGTTTTTAGAAATATGGGTCATCTATATCACCTATAATCCCCAAATTAAATGTGGACAGAAGATTATACGGAAAGAAATGGACACAAACTAAGAGAGCAAAGGAGGAGATTAGTTATATTATGTTTGATGCCCTAAATTAACTTAATTTGCCATTTTGGGGGTCCAGGAAATCATCATTAAAGTCTCCAAGAACCAACAGGATGCTTTTGTTCAATTTTTTCCAGATATGTATTCATATGTGACAGAGGTACAAGAGGAATTTAAAGTGTCAGTAATGTTATGTGTCCTCTCTATGCTGTGCTTTCTTCTAAAGCTCAGGTAAACTTGAATAGCAATGGCTTTGTCTGACATTTTAGGCTGCAGACAAGATTCAGTAAGTATAAGGTTGGATCTAGATAAAACTAAAAAAAAAACAGTGCACACGCATAAGGTTGTTTTGTTTTTTCTTCATCCATTTTGGGCAGGATACTGTGTATGTTGCAGTAGAAAAAGGTCCTTTTTTTAAAGTTGAAGGTAGCTTTTGCTACAACATGAGGTCCAAGGTTGGATACTGCATTGATTGCCAAGTCAAGAAGTACATACATAAAAACTTAGTGAGCTGCTTTCATTGGACATATAGTGAATGAGTACCTTGGTTGCTTTGATTATTGGATCTGGGTGAGCATTCAGCAGGTAGTGCACATGTATGTAGAAGTCCATGGTAGATTAGTAAGTTATGGCTAAGAAAGTATGATTATAGTGATGTAAAGGAAACCATGTTAAAAGTAAATAGAATTAGCTTGTCCATTTTGACATGCATGCCCCACGGATAAGAGGGGGTGAAACAGGCATTCAGAAAACAGAAGAATGTTGTACTTAGTTGAGTTGCTTTGACAAATATTAAAGACTTCTTTTTTTCTACTCCCTCCTTCCTTGCTTTCTCCTGTTTTCACTCCCTCCTCCTCAGTTTCAGTGTCTATATTAGAGTAGAATCATAGTAGCAGATCTCACACCCCTTATATTTCCTGCATCTATATACAGATGAGCCAAGGTGTGTTTTCTTCATGATTTCTACAATGATCCCTTCATGATGGTGCTACTTGCTGGGTATGGCTGTTTGTCCTTTCAGCTTCACCATACTCCGCTGCTGAGCCAAATAACATCACATGCCTCTTCAAAGTAACAAAGGGCAACATTTTATGAAACTGTGCCTCAAATAGTTTGTGTATTTAGCACCTGCTTCTTAAAAAAAAGTATTACAATGAAAAGACACAGGAGGCAAATATGGTTGTTGTTACCTTTATTGGCAATAAAGGTATCAACAACTGTCCACGGCTAACACGGTACCAACTCTCAAATGAAAAGATACACATAGAATACATGCAGCTTTAGATATGTTGAAATATTTTTTTCGCATTAGTAATTGTTTTTACAATACATACAAATTATCTTTGAACAAAGCAAATGTTTTCAACCAGTGAAAGGGTTTCGGTACAAGATTCTTTTCTATCACTCTTAAAAATCCTTAAGGCAAATATAGTTTTTGATACCTTTTATTGGCTAACTAAGCAGATTTAGAATGCAAGTTTTCAAGACCTTAGGTTTCTTCCTCAGGCATGCTATAATGCCTGATAACATGGCATGAGGAAGAGACCTAAGGTCTTGAAAACTTGCATTCTAAATCTGCTTAGTTAGCCAATAAAAGGTATCAAAAACTATATTTGCCTCCTGTATTTCTACGGCTAACACGGTACCAACTCTCAAAAATTCTTAACACAATCATAACCGCTATTTGTTTTGTTGTGTGCCCTTAAAATTCCCTAAACACTGATTTAGGTTAAAGGAGCCTAATGATGATATGTGCCACAACTAGGTGTGATGTCACATACAATTTTAATGCCAAACAGATGACACCACCAAGGGTTGCAGTGTTTGAAAAAATTATTCACGTTTAATCTTCTGTCTGTTAATTTTTGCACAGATCAGTAGAAAGGGAATATTAAATAGAATAACAATTTTTAACATTTTAATGTGGTAGAATCCCTTTAACCCCTTAGGTACTTAACAACGTTTTTTTTTTCCCATTATAGCAAATTACTTCTGTGACTTACCAGGTACGTCCTCTGTCACTAAGTGACATTTTTGCGTGACGTACCTGGTAAGTCCATTGTCACGATGGCGCGGCGCGGTCACTTAAGGACCACAGAGCATTTTTTTTTTTTTTTTAGATTCCGGTTCCGGACTTCCCGAACTGCGTGCAGCCACGGGGGAAGCCTGCAATTCCATGACGGTCATAGTACATCATGGGTCGTTAACTCTGATTGACCCATGATGTACTGTGACCGTCAACGGTCGTTAAGGGGTTAAACATGCTCATTTTTACTAATAGGAGAAAATGCGTTTGACAGCTCTCTAGCATTCAAGTAGTTAACAACTTTTCCCAAATTTTGACTTAAAGAAAATTGAATATCAAAATGCTCCATCTGTGGTGTTCATACTAAACTATGCCCCATAAAAATCCTAATATGCTATAAAACATGTCTTGGGATTGAAATCGGTCTGGAGGTCTGACAGTGATTAGTAAACAAAGGCTTTTAGGTTTTAAGATTATTTCCACTTTATGTTTTAACATAAAACAGCGGTCTTTGTAGTCACTATAGGAAGGGGTAGCTCACATACAATTTAACATTTCAAATATAAACTATTGATATAATTGACTTTTTTTTAAAAACAAATATAAATATATGTAAAATTAAACATGTCCAGTTCTAGTTTCTTAAGAAATTAAGCAAATGCCTTTTTTTTTAAGTATGAGGTCAGACCGGGGATTGCGTGTAAACCTACTGCTTCCTACACCCTGGCCTTGTCAAGGAATGAATAAAAAGGAAGGTGACGAGGAGGGTAGACATAAGTGGGGTAATTTGTCAAATCCTTATAGCACCAAAACCAGAGCAAAATGTTAGGTTCAATTTACCATTCAAGCAATATTCTTGGTAAACTGTGTTTAATTTATTCTGCAATTGCTTAACATTTATGAGTAATTGACTTGCACACAGAGGTTTATCAATGCTCATCTATCTCAGGCACAACCCATTAGAAAAATCCTGGTGTCCTAAGGCCCACGCAAGGTCACAGACCCACTCCTTCCATGAGAAAATACACTGAAATACACTTAAAGGGATAGTAACGTTTCATAATAAAAGCATCTCTAATTAACCCCATCGTAACATCTGATTTACTAGGTACGTCCCGCAAAAACTGTCACTTAGTAGCAGAGGACGTACCTGGTAAGTCCCGGAAGTCATTCGCTAGAATGAGAAAAAAAAAAACCCGTCGTTAAGTGCCGGCTGCGTGCGAGCACGGCTGGTCACTAAGGGGTTAATCATCATAGTATTTGGACTTTGGAGAGTGTTATTTCAATTCTGTCAGAGTTGTAGTTCAAGAGTAATTCAATGACAAAGTATCCCTCTTCCACCCCTTTTACTGATGTAACACTGTTCAGCCAGATCAGAAGGGAGGTGCCCAGGTAGACTGCAGAGAGGGACAATCTTCAATTAAGATAAAGGAAAAACCTGAAAAACTTGTCAAGGGGGGGCAGGGCTTTCATTGTTCTCATAGGAAGAAGATTGTCCCCTGCTGTTATCTGTCTGGTCTATGGACTGTATTCCACATCTGAGAAGAGATGGCTTACACTAGGTAAAAGGAGCGGGAGGGGGAAACTTTGCTTGTGAATATCTCTCAAACCATAAAGGTTTGAGAGATAAGACTTTTATCGTTCTTCATGTTTTTTTAATGCCTACAAAATAAAATAAAGAGAAAACGAAGTATTACTATCCCTTTAAAGAAGCAGTAAACTTTTATTAAAAAATACACACACACACACACATATCTGAAACTCAACTTTCAAATTATTTTCAATGTCTGTAGAAAAAGAGAACATCTTAACTGAACGTTCATGTACACTAAAGTGATGCAGCACCTTGATTGAGAACTACTTTAACATGAAGATGCAAAAAGGTTCTTACATTAACTGACAAGTAAATGAGTGTATAAACAGCCCAAAGTAGTATATAAACAAAACATTACAGTAATTTATAAACTGGTGAATAAGCCAACAATCCATTGGGTGTTAGCCACACATAAAACTCAATACAGTGGGTGTAGCCAGCAAAGCAGAGATTCTTCACAGAATATGACACTTTAGGTAGCTGCCTACTTTGCTTAATGAGAAATCCGACAACAGTGACATGCAAAACCTTCCATTGAAAAACCTTCACAAACATTAAATATTCATAGGTAAATTGGTTCTCTTAACCCTTTGTGTGCCAGAGAGGTATCCAGCGCATTACCTCTCTGGCACTCAAAGGGAACTTTAAGAATGAGCTGACCCTGAGAGCTTGTAAATATTAACCCTTAAAGGGAAAGTAATACTTTGTTTTATCTTTATTTTATTTTGTAGGCATTAAAAAAACATAAAGGTTTGAGAGATATTCACAAGCAAAGTTTCCCCTCCCGCCCCTTTTACTTAGTGCAAGCCATCTCTTCTCAGATGTGGAATGCAGTCTATAGACCAGACAGATAACAGAAGGGGACAATCTTCTTCCTATGAGAACAATAAAATCCCTGCCCCCCTTGACAAGCTTTTCAGGTTTTTCCCTTATCTTAATTGAAGATTGTCCCTCTCTGCAGTCTACCTGGGCACCTCCCTTCTGCTCTGGCTGAACAGTGTTACATCAGTAACACTTTGTCAATACTTTGTCATTGAATTACTCTTGAACTACAACTCTGACAGAAATGAAATAACACTCTCCAAAGTCCAAATACATTACTATCCCTTTAAAATTCACATAATATAGATTCTGAGTGATATGTCCCTACTCGCACTAATGGAGTGATGCGCCTGTCACTCCTCCATTAACATTCAACAACTTAAAGATATCACTGCATGAACACACACATAAGACAAGCAGGACTTCTCCCTCTGCCTTTGTTGTGCAACTGGCATTGATTTAGAGACTAAAGAAGCAGTTAACCCTTTGAGTGCCAGAGGTGTAACGCAATGTATGCACTGCATACCTCACTGACATTCAAAGGTTTAATTGGAGTACATTAAATAACAGATAGCACTGGGCTCTCTCACCCTGAAAATCTGGCTTTTCACCCTGAGATTTGCCTAATTGCCTAAACCTCTTTAGAGGCTCATATGTTAAGAAAGTAGAGCAATTCTGGGGCAAACCATCTGCATTATAGAGGGAAAATGAATATGCCTGTTACTTTACATTTTTTCTTTGTTGTTAGAAAGGTCTCCAACATGCTGTAAAGCAATGCATTGGAGACCTCTTGTAATCATGGTGTAAAAACACTATTTAACCATTTGTCGCAGAGGGATGAGCAAAGCATTGCACTCAAATGGTTAAATTAGTGGGAAATTGTATTTGTTCCCTATGCTGCACTTGGTTTTCCCAAGAGTTGATCCACTCTCTTTGTACATATTTATTTCCCATTGTAACATACATTCCAACTTTGGAAAACATTTGCAGACACACTTTTACCCTAAGGGGGTCACATGACACAATCATTAGTGGTCTATGATACCATGGAGTGTGGTGCCAACAGAAAACAATTGGGCAACATAATTAGGTCAGCACTTAATGAAAGAGCATAGAATATGATATGGAGTTACAATTATATTTTAAAACTGGGGCCAAACACAGGATTCATGTTCAGTGAAACGAAACCAGGGACTGAGAGTTGGAAGCTATGTTGTAATAACATTGCTCATCAGGCTTCTCTGGTAACAAACGGGTTAAAGGGACAGTAATGTCCCATAAACATGCTTAGAGTTTTGTAGAGGTTAAAAAAATAAACTATATGACAAAAATCCTATCTTTCACACCCTCTACGGTTTGAGAGATATCCTCCGCTAAAGATCCCCTTCTCCTGATGTCAGCTGTAAAGCTGACAGGAGGAGATCCGTGTTGGCTGACACAAGGAGGCTCTTCAGCAGAGCTGCAATAGAGTGATTTAAAAAGAAGTACTTCTTTGGAACGGTCTAAAACGTGTGTTTGCAAACCAGGCACACTTTGTAGACCATTCCAAAGAAGCATTTATTTTTAAATCACGCTATTGTGGCTCTACTGAAGAGTCGCTTGTCGGTTCCCGGACCAGGAATTCCTGCTGTCAGCTTACAGTTGAAGTCAGGAGAAGGGGAGGGAGAGAGGAACTTTAACGGAGGATATCTCTCAAACCATAGCGGTTTGAGAGATAGGATTTGTGGCATTTAGCTTATTTTTTTAACCTCTACAAAACACTAAGAATTTTTTATGGGATATTACTGTCCCTTTAAAGAAGAAGAAACACCTTTAGATAATAACCCTTTACATTCCTTACTACAGCCAGGAAAGTCTAATGGCCCTTATGAATTTGCTCTTGTTTCTTTGTTCAAGCAATAACATCTACAATTTGTCGTGGATGTAATGTCCATGGAGGTGGACATGACAGTTGATGGCAGTTTTTAATTTCAGAGCTTTATTAAAATATATTTCTGTATATAACAGTATAAAAGGAAACAACAGAGTATATCAGTAGACATACAGAGTTACACATCTTCCAAGGACAACTGAGAAGACAAGAATCAGCATCAGTAGATCACAGACCCTAACATGGCGGATTGTTAAATCCTTAGTGGCAAACCTGAGGAGTGCCTGAGAGATGATTGCTGACAGTGAAGTCCCACGCAGTTAAGCAGATATGTACCAATAATTAGGAGAATTAGTAAGGAGAGAGAAGATAGGAGGCAGCCGAAGTAAAGTATGAGGAAACAGTGAAAAATGGCTTAAGGAAAGAGGTTGATGGCAGTTTTTTTAACTGAAGAAGGTAGATTGCATGAACCTGTTTAACTGTTTATAGACCGTACTAGTGTAAAGCCCACGTACAGGGGTCAAGGTCCGGGTAATGTTAACCCTTTGAGTGCCAGAGGGGTACGCAACACGTTGCTTTGCAATGTGTTGCGTACCCTTCTGGCACTCAAAGGGTTAAGAGGCTGCTACCTCACTGCTCCACGCAATGCAGTCTTGCGTCGCCTCACTCACCGGATGCAATCATGCGCAGTAGAGGCTGCCCGAACGCGGGCAGTATCTACTGTGCATGACTGCATCGTGACAAACATCCTAGCGAATTAATATATGGAATGGTTCCTACCGCATTGAGAAATACTGCACTGCACCCTTCTGCCCATTAAAGGATTAGGATTACCATGTGCAGGGGTGGAGTTTGTGTCATGTTTTACGGCTAGAAACTCTAATGCTTGCTGACATGGAATCCGGGGGGGGGGGGGAGACATTCACTAAGCGGTAATAAAGGGGTGATAAAGTGGATATGACTTCTCCAGTTTATCACTTCACCAGTTCCTATGTTATTCTATAGAGCCTATGCACTAAGATCTCCAAAGCTGGCTCCTTAGAATTGGAGAGGTGATATCACTGGAGAAGTCTTCTCCTCTTTATCACCTCTTTATCACCGCTTAGTGAATCTCCCCTCAGGGCTGATTGAAAATGTTGTCTCTTAAACAAAGTTCATAGGGGCCATTAGGATTTTCAGGCCTTAGTAACGTAAGTGGGAGTTATTATTAGGAAATGTTACTTCTATTTCAAAGCACCATGGGAGGACAGCTGTCCCCAGCCTCATGCAGCACACCCTGATGATCTGAACAGCAAACAAATGGTTAGTTCGGAATCGCCTGTGAAAGGAAGGATTGGGCGTGACCTTCAATGTTTACTGAATCTTCCTAGACTCGAGAAATACTGTTCAACATATAATGCGACCAGGCTCTGCTCCTACTATACAATAAAACTTAAATGACTCTTGACAACTGAGCCTGCATAGAAACCACATAAGGATCCCATTGAACAGATTAAACCTTTCCATGTCTGTAGGTTTTCCATAAGGCTGCAAAATTTAAGGAAATGTAAATCGCAACTTGATACGTTCCATCCTCCAAAATGGCTCTTAATGCAAACTGACATGAGATTTCATGTATGTGTTAAGGGAATGAATTATTATGTACTCAATAATCTAAAAGGAAATACTAATCAGTGACATCAGGGCTTTGTTTCTGGGAAAAAGCTGCTGGCATTTTCAAAAGTATTTCTTATTTTTACAAAAAATGATCATATAGCAGGGCTAATCAATTGTTCAACTGCCAGCTGTTAGGGACTACAACTCCCATCATCCCCAATCAACTGTTGGCTGGTTGGCGAAGATGGAAATTGTTGACCCAACAACTAGAGGTCCAGCAGGTGACTAACTTGCCATAAAGGATAATGGTGCATATTTATAAAAGAAAACTGGAGTTATTCTGGAGTAAACCAACTGCACCACTGGGGACAAAATAAAAATCCCTATTAAATTAAATTGGGTTTTAAACCCCTTGAATGCTAGAGAGGTCTCCATTGCACTTAACTCTCTGAGTGCCAGAGGCTTGCATGCATCCCAACATTTCAAATGGCCAAAGAGGGACACTTTTGTTTTAGGTGGTGTTGCTGGGGGTGTGGCTGGTGGACAGGACATTAAGAAGAATGTTTAGGTTATTTCATGACCTGTTGACATACCTAGGAACTTTCAGGGTCTGATCCTGAGACTCAAAGTTTTGACCCAAATCTCAGGGTCTCGGGGTGAAGGTCCAAATTCACAATGTGAGAGAGTCCAGTGTAACTACTATTTCATCTTCACCAAATTACTATAGCTGGGAATTCTCTGTATTTGCCCTGAAGAGTCCGTTTTTTGCTGCTGTTTACCAGTCCGGGGCAAAGGCTGATTCTCTGGATGTGGGGAGTTTTTAATCAACTCCATCCCAGTCTGTTCCCCCCACTTCCCACCCACTTCTCCTTCTCCAGCCTATTCCTCCTACTTTGCCAGTTATGGTAAGCCCCACCCCCACTCACGATAAAGCCCCTCCCCTTTATTGGATGCAAATTGCGTCATTTATCTCCCCCAAGCTGCACCACAGGACTCCTGATGGGAGTCCACAAGAGAATGTTCTAAAGTATGCAAATAACTTCTTATTTAGTCCCTAAATTGCTGCACTTTCTATCAGAAATACAGAGGGAGATGTCCCGCTTCTCTTCTTTCTGAATTTTCAAGAAGTGAAAGCTCTGAGTTATACCAGGTTAAGGGTTCCTTAAGGACCGATAAGAACACCTCCTGGTTGAAGCAAGCAGGGAAATATCACCTGATATCTATGTTCTGAGGAAATTTACATATTACTACTTCAAAGATCTCAGGGTTGAGTCATTTTGATAGTTCCCTGGTATGCCTATTGACTTCTCTTTGTGTAACTGAATAAATGATTTAGATCAAGACTAAAGTATTTTATTGAAACAGACTAATTTCTAAACAAATATATGTAAGTTTTATTGCTGTGAAGCGATGTGATAAAAAAAGATGGACTCCAGGGAAGGAAAGAGGAACAGAGAGATTTGGGTCTCAAAAATGGACTCAAAAATGGACTGTCCTTCCTACAGAGGGACACTTGGGAGGTGTGCACTTGTGTGACACATTGATCTACAATGCATGCCACACTCTTTCTTACATTCTTAGTGCTATTCATAGATTTGACAATCTGTTAACCGCATTTGAAAATAAACTAAAAAAGTAAGTTGACAATAGATTCATACTTCCAGAATTATTACAGTTGAAACCCATGTTTTTTTTACATTAGCAATGCCCTCTAGTGGTCAATTTCTAATTCGTTTTTTCCTGTTACATTCTAATGGAAAGGAAAGTCAAGAAAGTCATTGATATACAGTTCTCCATAGAATGTGATAGAAACTGCCTGTCACTTCCTGTCAGAACAATCAGGAAGTAAACACAGTAAATTCACTTCCTGATTATTTGAACTGTTATAAATTTTGAATAAAACATCTGACAGCAGTGGGAGTGACATTGTTTTATTCAGCAGGAAAAGATCTATAAAATTTGTGTTTTAATAAAAAAAAAGTTTACTGCTCCTTTAACACTTTGAGTGCCAGAGGGGTATGCAACACATTGCTTTGCAATGCATTGCGTACCCCTCTGGCACTCAACGGGTTAACTATTTCAGCGCTGGGGCATGTGGCTTTGCTGTCCTTAGTGACAACGCTGGCGGCAATGCATGCCATGAATTGGTAAGGCAATAGACGAAAATAAAAAAACCCAGTATTTTACCAATGCAAAACCACACTAGAACAAGACAAAACAAATCTCTAGCACAAAAACATAATTTACAATGGAATATTTGATCTACTCTAACAACCCAATGAATATATACATAATTTCAGTGTCTAGACAAAATATTTATAGTATTTGCTAAAAGCAGAATTCTTTCACCCAGAATTCTTCTCTAACAAAATCACATCAATTTAACAATATTACATTTTATAGCCAGGAATCACAGCAACACACTTACAGGTTTACAAATGTCTGGCAATCACAGACTGAAAATCGGGAACATTCTTCAAAGAGTTGTTTATACTACAATTCATGTATACATATATATGTATAATGTCTACTTTCACCAACTTTTTTTTATATAAACCCAAAACCAAAGTTGCATTCCAAATTACTTGTGGATACATTGCGTGGGCAACCTGTGACTCTGCAGCTGTTGGACAACAACTAAAGCATTCACAGCCAGCATAGAAGGATTCTGATATGTTTTAGGCATGTAAATGTAAAGACAAGTGTATTATATCGGTGGCTGTAGTAAATTGATTCCCAGCTCCCTGCTTGTGCACAGGTTAGTTAATTAAGTAACTGAGCCTCTGATTAACTCACTTGTGCACACTTGACTACTTTATAAATTTCTCCAAACAAATTAGCAACTGTTTAGATCTATACAACATTTACTATCTGCATGTCTTTATGTGTCTCTCACTCTCTCTCTCTTCTATTTACAGTATCTATCATGTGTTTCTCCTGTGCGCTAGCATATATAACCCACACACACTAAATTTTGGACATAATGCAACAAAATGGTGAGTAACACTTATTGACAGCCAACAATGAGGTGAACTCATACATATCATTTTAAAACACATGGTAGCAGTCGAGAATATATGTAAAAATATTAAACTACAGTACATTCATTAGGATCCAGACTTTTATAGGAAAAAACTTTCTGACAATTAACTCAGTTATTACCAAGGGATGCAGGATGGTAGATATATCAGATACATATAAGAGAGAATTATATTCATTTCTGTTAATAGAAGACATACAGAGTCATTTGCAACATAATGCAACAAAATGGTGTGTAACATATTGACAGCTAACAATGAGGTGACTGACCTCCTATATATCATTTGGAACAACACCCCTGTTTAAAACACATGGTAGCAACTGCCCATTCAACCGAGAATATATGCAAAAATGTTAATCTACAGTATATTTATTAGGACCCAGAATTCTATAGGATGCAGAGGGATGCATCAAGGGATGCAGAATGGTAGATACATCAGATGCATTTAAAAGAGAATAAGATGCATTTCTTTCAATACAGGACATACAGCGTCATTCTATATGTTAGTAGATTAAATCGGACGTTGTTCCGGTAAGTAGACAAACACGGATCTTGAATATAAGAAGGATTATTTAGTTTTCATTTTTTGGGATAGAGTGGCATATAGTTAAATGGTAACATAATTTAACTATATGGGAATTGGCTTGGGGTCCATCCTCGGCTCATATTTTGCATCATCTAAGTTCTGCTGCACTTAGGTATGATTCTGTAAATCCTCCCACACACAAAGTCTTATGTACAAAAGAAAGGCTGAACCAATGATACCACAGGGGACAAATTAAGATTCCATTTGATATCATATCAAAGCAATGTTTTGAAGATCTTTCAGGCATTCAAAGGGCCAAATGTATTTTTAAATCATTGAGAATTTTAGGAATGTTAAATTGTCCGCTATGGTGCAGTTGATGTGCTCTTGATTTACTCCACCGTCCATTTGTGCATAAGGTCTAAAAGGTATTCCCAAGAATAACCGAGATTTAGTCAGTTGCTATTGGCTGACTGTTTTGTGCCACGTGGAAAATGACTGCTCTTTGCATCTTTTTTTTGGCATTAAGAAATGACAGTGGAAAAGTTGCATGCAAAATGTGGGTGAAAAGGGGAATAACAATTCCTTCCTGACTTCATTGGGATAGACTGACAACCTGAATCAGTCAAACTTATTTACACTATGTAAACATGATTAAAGGGACAATAATACATTAAAACAAATGCAGCTCCTATTGATCCTCCTATAAAGAAGACCATGTACTGCAGTTCAAAAGAAATTCACTGCTAAAGGATTCCCCCTCCTGCCCCATTTACAGTCTGCAAGCTGCCTCCCCTTAGATGTGGAATCCAGTCATGGTACTGGACAGTGCTCAGCGAGGGACAATCTTCATTCACAGGGTATAAGGAAAACCCTGTACCCTCGAGGAAGGAGGGCAGGATTTTCCTCCTGCTCAGTGAAGATTGTCCCTCGCTGCTTTCCATCTGGCCGTCTGAAAGAGGTAGCGTGACGTGGGTAAAAGGGGAGGGAGGGGAATCCTTTATCAGTGAATTACTTTTGAACTACTACACAGAGCATATTGAAATAAAGCGTTACATGATCCTCTTTATAGGAGGATCAATTGGAGCTGCGTTTTGTTTCAAGGTATTACTATCCCTTTAAGTTAGTATGTATGTATATCACTCATTTGTGAGAAAGGCAGCTAAACATTTTTAAACATATCTATATATCTACCATAATTTGTTGGTAGTGGAAGACACAGTTATTTGTCTATAACACAGAAACCTCCTTTTCTACTATCTTAACTGCTTGGATGATAGAGAAATTGCATTACAATGTGTAGGAGACACCTGTATCATCCAAAGGGTTAAATCTTTGAGTGCCACAGGATAGCCAGTGTGATGCTTTGCAATGTGTTGGGTGTCTCTTTGGCACTCAATGGATTAAAGCAGTGGCAGGCAACCTGAGACCCTCCAACTGTTAACCCTTTGAGTGCTGGAGGGGTATGCAACACTATGACTTCTATCATCCCTAGCCAGGATGATGGGAATTGTAGTTTTTAAAGGCATGAAGGCTTCAGCTTGCCCCTCCCTGGGTAAAAGAATGCTGCCTAGTTATCTTCTTAGTTGACAAGATTAAAGGGATAGAATGTTTCACACAAAACAGCAGCTCCAATTAATCATTCAATTACTCCTGAACTACAACTCTGACAGTACTGAAATAACACTCTCCATGTCCCAAATACTATGAAGATTAACTGGAGCTGCTTTTATTGTGAAACATTACTATCCCTTTAAAGTTCCCTAGAGCCTTTTTTATATTGCCTGGGAATATACTCCTAAACTGTAACAAGATCACCTGTATACTACTACTTTAGCTCTGTTCTACTCTTCTTTTTTAGAGTAAATATGTTAACTCTGGCTAGCTGTATGCATATTTCAGTTCTTCCATTCCATGTATTAATTTCCTGCCTTTATTTGTACATTTTCCAATTTCATAATGTCCTGTCTCCTTTTATGAAATAGTGGCCAAAACTGTACTTCATTTAAGGTCAAAAAGTGATTTATTTTGCTTTTTTTACATAATATGATATTTTTTTCTGTATGATTGCTAGCTAATCAATGTGACAGAAGCAAAGCTTGGTCCAGGAGACCTAGACTGGGGGGTTCATTGGCTGGGGTCTGAAATCACTGGGGGTTTAGGCTGGGAGTGAGCCTAGCTCAGGTATTTTATGTTTCAGCTTTATGGAAAATATTCCTGCATCCTTTTCTGCATGTCCTGTTTGTTCTTGATATTGGAAGGTTAGATTGTTATAAACTAGTTTGGTTGGTTTTTGGGAGTGTTTTCTGTTGGATGATATGGATATATGGGTGGTTCCTGGAAAGGACACATGGCATCCATTTTGGGTTAGTCACAGTCAAATGAAGCACTTCCTGGATAGTACTCAGAGTCAGTGTGCAAGGTGAAATTGAGAGATGGCATCCAGTTGCCCAGAAACACCCCTTGCATGCTTTTGCATTTATCAGATTGTAAAGAGACAACTATTTAGCACCCCAATAATGACAAATATTTACTGGATATGTCTGTAATAGGGGTAGACAAACTACATTTTCCATCTGTTCTTACAGCATTCATTATCCTCAATCATCCACTTGTGATGGGAGTTGGAGTCCAACAACAATTGGAAGGCTGCAGGTTGCCTAACCCCGTTCTTTACACAGACACCTGCCATGTTTTTGGATACAGAACTGCATATAACCTATTTTAAATATTATTGCACTTATTTGTTTGGAAACCCCTGTCTGGAAATCCTGGGTTTGCTCCTGGTTTGGGCTTATTTATAGTCATATGTGACACTTCCTGGGCAAGGTCTTAGGGGTCAGGCTAGGTTTATTTATAGCCCTGTGGTTATGTGGAACATCCTGAGTCAGGGGTCACGTCTTGTCTTTACTCATCCTTAGTAGGGATATAGCACTTACGCAGGGAGGAAATATGTCAGTGCAGAGACCCTGATTTCACTGGTTGGCTAGCAATAGTAAGTAAATGTTACCATTACTTAAACCCACCAGAAATCACAGAGGAGTTAGGTTGACAGGATTAGAACTTAACTTACCTGTGCAAGGTTAGTGGATATCACCAGGTTCAGAGCATCATTCCCTTTAGGTTACATGTATGTATATTTGGGCTTTACTGTTTCATTATATTTAGTCAATATTAAGAAACTGTTACATATCTGTTAATGGTAAAGTCTCTTTAACCCCTTAATGGCTGTCTGATCTGGTACACGGCAGCCAATCAGGACCACAGGGCTTTTTTTTTCCATTTGAATTCTGGAATGGCAGAGCAGCATGCAGCCATGCTACAATCCCAGAATTCCAAGGTGTGCCAGGACCGTCACCAATCCTTAAGTGCCGGGACCTGTGTGACAGTCCTGGCACGTCAAGGATCAATAAGGGGTTAAAGGAGAAGTAACACCTTCTAATAATTTCCCTCCAATTTACCTTACAATGGTCAGAAAATCCTAATAGCCCCTATGAATTTTGCCCTTGCCTCTTTTCTTTGAGAGATAACAGCTTTAGTCAGTCATAGAAGACCTCTTCATGGAGGCGGTCATTGCAGTTGCTGGCAGCTTTTCTTTGAAGAAATGGTAACACTTAGTATGTAAGAAAATGTATATTGTAGGATTTATCCTCCTGAGTAAAACAAGGATACATCCACTGCTGAAAGATGTTTTATTCAAATGTTATTGCAACTTAAACTTGAATTTTTTTTAGGTGCAATATCTCAATGGCCTGAAATCAACTATAAAGGATGGTGTAGCAACAGAGTAAAATTTCAGGCCATTGAGATATTGCACCTAAAAAAATTAAACTTTGAGCTGCAATACATTTTGAATAAAATACCTCTCAGCAGTGGAAGTGCCATAATTTTACTTAGGAGGATAAACCCCACAATATATATATATATATATATATATATATATATATATATATATATATATATATATCTATATCTATCTATAGATATATATATTTACATATTAAACGGATAGTAATGTTTCAAAATAAAAGCAGCTCCAATTAATCTTCATAGTATTTGGCCCATGGAGAGTGTTATTTCAGTATTGTCAGAGTTGTAGCTCAAGAGTAATTGAATGATAAAGTATCCCTCTCCCATCCCTTTTACTAATGTAACACTGCTCACCTCAGAGCAGCAAGACTGTCAGGATGGATTGCAGAGAGGGACAATCTTCAGTGGACATAAGGAAAATCCTGAAAAACCTGTCAAGTTGGGCAGGGTTTTCCTTATGCTCACAGTAAGACGATGTCCCTTGCTGTGAGCTGTCTAGTCAAGTGACCAGATTCCACATCTGAGGGGAGGTCTTACACTAGGTGAAGGGGGCGGGAGGGGGATACTTCATCATTCAATTACTCTAGAACAACAACTCTGACAGTATTGAAATAACACTCTCCATGGTCCAAATACTATGAAGATTAATTGGAGCTGCTTTTATTTTGAAACATTACTATCCCTTTAAGCATTATTACCCCTTTAAACTGATGCAGGTACAGTAGAGTACATGAGCAAGTTTAAGCCCTTAATGACCAGAGGGCTGCACAATTGAATGAGAAGCAATGTTGCATTCCCCTCTAGTCCTTAAAGGGTTAAGATTACTATATGACAATTGTCATATCTACCTCCATGGATATGATATTCAGAACTCACTGAAGATGTTACCTCTTGAACAAAAAGTACAAGGACAAAATTAAAAAAAGGGCCATTAACATTTTATGCCTATAGTAAGGTAAGTGGAGTGCGGCAGAACTTGTATTTTATCAGAAGGAGCCAATAAAAATATGTAGGTGCTCAATTGATTGCTTCTCCTTAACTGATCCTTCTTTATCGACTAAGAAGCATTTATGTTTCTATGTTTACTGCTGTGTTAGGTATAAAATCATTTGCCTCTGGTAATTGTTTCTTCAACCATGATCCCTGCATTTTTCTGTTCTTTTTGCTACAGGTTTATAGCCATTGCAGGCGTTTAACCCCCTGGATGCTGGATGCATTTACAATGCACTGGAGGTGTATTTCGCATCCAAATGAATAAAACAGCAGGATGTTTTTGCACTGAGTACTGGATCAGCATCCTGTGTCTGTTTGGACATTTGGTATTAGTGCTGGGAATTATAAGTGTTTCATCTGTGTTGTTTGTTGACTAAGGCAAAACCTGGAATTTGGAAAGAGAATTTCTGTCAGGCATATGTGTACTCACTTATTGATAAGTAAGCTAGTACAAGTTTATTGATAAATATGCAAATGGATAAAACCCAGAAACACGTTTATAGTTCAGAAATTTGTGTGGATGCATTCCTCTTTGCCTAGGTACAGATTATGTACAAGCTGGAAACACAGGACTCTTCCATTTATTTGCTCTTCAGGGGTGATGGAAACGTGTTGTGAATGTTGTGTTGTGGAGCAGATTAGCACCATTATCAGAGACGCCACCGGGCCCTGGTGCAAGAATTGCCATGGGCCCCCCCGATCACATTGGCCCCCTCATCCACATTGCCCCTTCCACAATGCTCCCTCCATCTCCACATTACCCTTCCACAATGACCCCTTCATCTCCACAATGCCCCCACTTCATCTCCACATTGCCCCTTCCACAATGCCCCCTTCATCTCCACAATGCCCCCATCTCCACATTTCCCCTTCCACAATGCCCCCATCTTCACATTGCCTCTTCCACAATGCCCCCTTCATCTCCACATTGCCCCTTCCACAATGCCCCCCCTTCATCTCCACATTGCCCCTTCCACAATGCCCCCTTCATCTCCACAATGCCCCCATCTTCACATTTCCCCTTTATCTCCACATTGCCCTACCTCCAGTCCCTGGTGGTCTAGCGGAGTGTCTTTACAGATCTGTACCTCCTTCTGCACAGATCTCTGTAACTGGAGCTCCCGCGCGTCGCTGTAGTAATGCAGAGGCTGGGAGATGATGTCATCTCCCAGCGCTCTGTATTATTAGTGCGGCGCACCGAATGGGAGATCAGCTGAGGACTGCTGCGGGCGAGGGGGTCGCAGGGGGCGGCCGGGCCCCTTGAGTGCGACCACTGCGACCTCTGTTGTTACACCACTGACCATTATGTTTTAAATAAATGGATGTTCTGGAGCAAATTTATCATACTTTTATATGGGAATGTTGTAAGTGCTGGTCTCTCATATATACATCAATCTTACTGAGTCACACAAAGCCTAATGCATGTTTGTTGTTACATGGACCTCTATATTATCTTATTTTTTTTTACTATAATCGTCAGTGAAGAGTCACATTTTTCATATCAAGCATTCAAAACACAGTGCTTTTTTGGTATCAGATTTAATACTTTGTTGGATATTCAGAGACTCATACTTTCCCAAAAATAACATGCCACCTGTGCTGTTGGCTAGACCTGAATGTTATATCAATATAGACTTCATCTTCTTAATACCCTAGCCGTATGCAGCTGCTAAAGCCTGGAATTCACATTCAGTCCACATTTTGTAGTGAAAGATCTTGTTTCATTTCAGAAGTCTAAAGCCAGGGGATGAAATCCCAATGTGCCAGCCAATCTGCCCCAGGGGTGAATGGAAGCAAGTTTCTCTTCTTTAATAAGGCTCAATTACATTTTGGAAGCTATTGTTATCCTGTACAGGAAACAGACAGATCTCTGAAGAGGTATGCTTAGTTCTTCACTGCTGAAGGAGCCTATAACTCATTTCACGGGTGCTCTAAGCGCTATGCCAGACCAGTATGCAAACCAGATACATAATGAAATTAGGCTGGTTAAGAAAAGTGACTGGAAACCAGCACAGCGCAACAGGATTAAAGAATACAACATGACACGTGTATTTAACCCCTTGGTAGATAGATACATCTCCAGAGAATTGTTTCACAATTCTTTGGAAATATCTCTAGCATCCAAAGAGTGAAGACCTATAATTATGAAATAGAGGATAAGGTTTTGTGATTCCTGTGTATTATTCAAGTAAATGGGAATTAAGAGATGTTAAAACTTAGCACGCTGACAAACCCAAGTCTAAATTTCACATGCATTGCACTTTCTATTCCATTCTATAGTGTTCAAAGAAATTAGGAATGAATTTACCAAGGGCTGAGCCACCTCTCCAAACTGAAGAAAAAAACTTGGAATCCTTTTGTGTCAATCTCAGACCCTGTTTAACATATTCAAGTATCCAGTAGGACCTAGCTACTTGATAACAAGGCTCAATACAATAAGATAGGAATATTAGCGGCATTTTTTAATGGGTAGTTGTCTAATGAAATGATCAATAGTTATAATCTGTTAAAAAAGCTTTAACTAGGAAGAACTCCATTACACATCATTCCTATATATATTTTATTAGTATTATACCTGCACTAAACCTGAATTTAGTTCAAACTTCCATAAACAGAAAATGGAAGTGAACAGTCTGGAAGTGTGATCCTTAAAAGAAAAGCCCAAAAAGGTTCTAATGAGCCTACTGTCATTTTTTGGTTACAATGTAGACTGACAGTGACTAGAAAAGACTACAACAGAGCAGATCCATTGTAAAAAAGTACATATACTCGTTTGCTGTATAAAGGACATTTACCTAGGTAAGTCTTTCTGTTTAACAAATATGGGCTATTTTTGTGTATGGCATATTTCCCCACTAAATAAGAAAAGGTTAAGACTTTTAATACCCTCCTCTTAGTATCTAGTCTTAAATACATATCTGCAGAAATGCTCTATATATTATCTATGAAGCCATAGCCTTTAACTATTTTTCATTTTCTCAGATATCTAGACAGCTGTCCATGTCTCCTCTCCATTTTTGGTACTATGTTTGGGATGGTCCTAGAAAACTGGGAGCTGTTCCATCCTCATTAGTGGCCTGTCCTTGGGTGCCCAGTTGTTGTAGTGCATCACAGAGGAACAAACTTAATCCTGTGTACAGATGGTTGGGCAGGGGTGAGCCTACCATTGGTGCAAAATTTATATTGATGATGCTTTTTTCATATATATTAACGAGTCTAAGAAAGGACTTCACTTAGCTTAAAAGGGATTCTATCAAAAATATTATTTTGTACAATTTAACCAGTGGCCTCCAAATGGACATCAGGATATCAGCGATTTTCTAACAGTAAAGTTATCAGGTCACATAGTATTGTTCTGATAATTAGCATGTGGTATGTGGTGATGTAGAGCTCTGCTGGTGACACATAATGATGTATTTCTCTTTTGGTATCATGTAACACCAAATAAAAAGTTATCATGTTTTGATATGGCATGACCTGGTGAAAATTAGCCCTACCAGAGAGCACCAAATATATTGTGAAAAAAGATGATTCAGATATTAAAATCCATTCTAGTTATTGGCTCGTTGTCAAATTGATGGTTTGTTTAATTAAATCTCCATGAAAAAACTGATCATGTAGTAGCTTGCATTTTTTAGGAAACAGAAAAAAGACCATTCGTCTCCCTTTAAATCCCCTCCTCCTCCTACAACTCATGTCCAGTTAAGTGCAGAGTATAATGCAGAGACCTGTAGAAGGGGAAAGTATAATAAAGCATTGTGGTAGAACGGTCCTCCCCTCCTGACCATTTTCAGCCCTGAATATACTGAAATGTCATCTAGTATAGGGGTTAGAAACCTATGTCTTTCAGTTTCTGTTGGATTATGGCTCCTATCATTCTCTGTGGGCCATTGGCTGTCTGAGGATGATGTGAATTGTAGTCCAACAACAGCTTAAAGTCCCTTTGTTACCACCCAATATGTCAGTGTGATTAGGTACATAAAGGGAGGGAGGTGGGGGGAACCTCCCACCACAATGCTTTCCTGCAACCTCTCCCCATCTTTACATCTATACAACCATCAAAAAACCTTCTCATATACAACAGGCCAGCAGTCTGGCAAGGAATTAAGACTTGAAAGCACATTGAGAAAAAGGTCAATCTGATTACTATGTGGAGCACTGAATAATAATACATTATTATTAGGACATCAGGCAAGTCTCATAAAGCAAATCTATACCAAATAAAAGGCACTGATATTTGTGTAGACTCAACAACAATAACAGAAAAATGAAAGCTTGTATCCCCCTTTGCTCAGCCCATCATAAAAGGGGTCCCTGATCTGTTATCAGCCAGTGACAGATTCCGCTGTCTGATTCCTCCTGTCCATTACGATGGCTAAATAAAGAACAGGGATGGAGTGGTGGCAGGAAGAAAGGGGGGGAGGCCAGGACATCCTCTCCAGCTGCCAATTTTTCCTTTCCCATGCACCAGGTCTGACCTCCACCAATAAAAATCGAGCCTGGCATTACAACCCTACTACATTACCTGCTGAATAACTTAACCCCTTGTCTTTAATACCAAACATCTGATTATAGGTAATAAGAAAAAAAAAAATCAGAATGAAAGAATGAGAATTTCTTTTAAAAAATGTAACCAGACATTCCCTTTAATTCAGAGGGAGAATGTGAGAAACACACATTGCAGGGTTGTGCTGATTCCTGTGCAGCCCTGCAAAATTAATTTTTTGTTTGACCAAAAATACAGATACATGTATGAGATGGAAAGTTGTTGCAGCATGCTGTTCCTCCTTGTCACACTCTATGAAATGATATCCCATGTGAACTGAGTCATATAAAGCAATAGAGCATATGTATAAATACAGAAGAAGAAGTGCAATTCTGGTGCAAACCAATTGCACCATAGATAGTAATAATTCAAAAAGCTAAAAGACTAATTTAACTCAAATGGAAATTTGGAAATTTTTATTTTGCCACTATGATACAGTTGGTTTGCTCCAGAATTGCTCCTTTTTGGAATTACACATATGCTCCAAAATGCAAACTTTTTTAAGCGCTGACACAAAGTTGCCTATGTGATGGTGGAGTTTGTGGTGCTGAAGTCTGAGCTCAACTTCTCCGCCACCTCATTTGCCCTCCCTAACATATCGAGAGGATTACAACAATCCTAATGTTAATGATTGCCTCCTCTCCCTCCCCTCTTGCATATATAATTCTTAGTGTATAATGCAAAGTGTGTCATATCTGATGGCTGCACATTGCCAGATACACTTCATAGCATCACCCCTTATTGCCCCTCCCACCAGGATTTGACATCCGTGACTAATGAAAAATGAATGTTTAAGAGGTCTTGCAAAGTAATGAGTTGGTGACAAGGGTGATTTTCAAAAATGAAAGGGACCTGGGAATTGGGGGGACGCACTAAGGTGTGATACAGAGGTGATAAAGTGGAACTGAATTCTCCAGTGTGATAAACTCTCCAAGTCCTATGTTATTCTATGGCGCCAATGCATTAAGATGTCTCCAACTTTAAAGATGTTAGTGCATTGGCTCTAGAGAATAACATAGGACTTGGAGAGTTTACAACATTGGAGAATTTATCTGCATAACCTCAATATCACCTATTTGTCACACGTTAGTATGTAGAGATGACTTAATTGTGATAAACTCCAGTTGCTATGCTATTCTATGATACCTATCCACTAAGATCTCTGAAGTTGGATACATCTTAGTTTATTGCCTCTATAGAATAACATAGAGTTTATAACACTGGACAAGTCATCTCATCTTCACCTCTTAGTGCATAACCCCCCACCCCCCCAGTCATCTAATTTTTGGTGGACAAAGTGCAAAAATATGTACAGAGTCAATGACAAAAAGCAGAGGATCTCTGACCTGGCTGAAAAATCACTTCTGGCTAGAGATATCTCTAGTATTCAAGGGATTGAAACTTAGCACCATTTAAACCAATAGGGATTTTCATATCTTGCACACAGGGTAATATAAAAGATAACAGGAAGCACACACCCTATATTAAACTGGAACAAAGGACTAAATGGAAATAACAGCACATGTGAATACAAAAAGATCATGATTAAGGCAATATACACCCCAAAGAGAGAATGTATCAAACTCTGGAATTGTATACTATATTTTTCTGACCAATATATGTGTATGATTTTTCCTTATTCATGTATCTATGTGCGACCAAGAGATAACGTTTTTTTTCTGAAAAAAGAACAACAGATTATGTCACAAAAATGGGGGCCCCATGGCAGTGGGAAAACATACAACCCGTGAAAAGAAAATGTTGCTATTGACTTAACAACAACACACAAGACCGAATCTGGAGCAATGGCAACATGGGGAGCACTTAACAATTCTCTCAATTCCCACTGATTTAATTAGGGTGTAAGACATGCCCAGCATTCAAGGGGTTAAAAGTACAATTTAATTTCTCCAGTTGTTTGTGTGCATATGGCACGTAACCTCTTAAGGACAAGAAGGGTGTGAAATGTATTGCTTTGCAATGCGTTGCTTTAAAGAGTTAATGCAAACCAAGGCACAATGGCCCATATTTATAAAAACAAACTGGAGTTATTCTGCACTATAGAGGACAAATAAAAATTCCTAAATTCCCATACACTTTTATAGAGCCTTTTACCCCCTTGAATGTAGAATGCGTTGAAGACCTCTCTAACATTCATGGGTTTAAAGAGACAGTAATGTTTCACAAAAACAGTGGCTCCAATTTTCATAGTATTCGAGCCATAGAGAATGTTAATTCAATGCTGTCAGAGTTGTAGTTCAAGAGTAATTGAATGATAAAGTATCCCCCTCCCACACCTAGTGTAACACTGCTCACCCCAGATGTGGAATCTGGTCCTGTTACCAGACAGATCACAGCAAGGAACAATCTTCGTACTGTGACCATAAGGAAACCCTTGCATGCCTTGACAGGTTTTTCAGGTTTTTCCCTTATGCTAACTGAAGATTGTCCCTCTCTGCAAGCCACTTGGACACCACCCTGCTGCTCTGGGGTGAGCAGTGTTACATCAGTAAAAGGGGCGGGAGGGGGATTCTTTATCATTCAATTACTCTTGAACTGCAACTCTGACAGAATTGAAATAACACTCTCCAAAGTCCAAATACTATGATGATTAATTAGAGCTTTATTATGAAACATTACTATCCCTTTAAGAGCCCAATTTAATTTAACATGAAGCTTTATTTGTCCCCTATGGTGCAGTTGGTTTACTCCAGAGCAACTACAGTTTGCTTTTATAAATATGGCACAGTGTTTGGCTCCACACACCAATAATATCATATTCCAATGTTATAATAAACCTTACTGGAATAGTCACCAAGCACAATATCAATGACAAAAAGTACATTGCCACATGCACACAAAGCATAAGCAAATGGTAAAACAAATATCTGGCAAACAATTGATACACAATCATGCCAACCACTCCCCCTTAAGTGTTTCAAAGGCACACTACAGAGGTTCCCAATCTTAGGGTTGGGTACCCTTATGGCCACTAGATCTATAGTGAGGGGGTAGATTTATTGTCTAAAATAATTACATGTCATATTTATTAAAGAAACCCCCCACTGAAATCAGTGGGGCTTTTTCAATGCATAGTGGGGGATTGTACAAATCTGACAGCAGAGCTCCTCTGGTATTAGCCCCCTACTGCAGAGCCTGTACTCCAGTGTATGTACTACAGCGTATATAACTTTAGTGCAAACCAGCGCACACAGTCCACCATTATTACAACTTTAATGACAGCAAGTCCGGGACCTCTCACCTACAGGGTGTACAGGAAAATGGAGCAGAGTTACTCAATTTCCTCCACAATTTGTTTAATACATACAGTTAAGCCCTTGAGGACTAGAGCAGTGGGTAATGCATTGCAGAACAATGCGTTGAACACCCCTCTGCTCCTCAAAGAGTTAAGGTACAGAGGAAGTAAACTCCACAAGGCACCTAGACACTTCTCTGCTGACCTCCTATTAGCACAAATGGGATTATGGGGAAAATTTCCAGTGTAAGTGCAATTAAACAGACCTGGGGGTTATGCACTAAAGTGCGATAAAGAGGTGATAAAGCGGTGAATACTAGTGTTGAGCGAGCACCCCGATGCTCGGGTGCTCGGGTGCTCTGACCGAGCACCCCCTGAGGCTCGAGTGCTCGGCCGAGCACCCAAGCCCCATTCAATTGAATGGGGCGACACGAGCATTACACCAGGCACCCCCTGCTCTGATGAGGGGAGGGTGCCTGGTCAATGCCCCCCTTCATCTCCGCTATGCCCCCTTCATCTCCGAATGCCCCCTTCATCTCCGCTATGCCCCCTTCATCTCCACTATGCCCCTCTTCCACAATGTCCCCCTTCATCTCCGCTATGCCCCTCTTCCACAATGTCCCCCTTCATCTCCTCTATGGCATAGAGGAGATGAAGGGGGACATTGTGGAAGAGGGGCATAGCGGAGATGAAGGGGGACATTGTGGAAGAGGGGCATAGAGGAGATGAAGGGGGACATTGTGGAAGAGGGGCATAGCGGAGATGAAGGGGGACATTGTGGAAGAGGGGCATAGAGTCTATGCCCCTCTTCCACAATGTCCCCCTTCATCTCCGCTATGCCCCTCTTCCACAATGTCCCCCTTCATCTCCGCAATGCCCCCTTCATCTCCGCAATGCCCCCGTACCTCCAGTCCCTGGTGGTCCAGCGGAGCGTCTTCAGATCTGTGCCTCTTCCGGCACAGATCCCCGCCACCCGAACATGGCGGGCGAGCACATGGCGGTACTCGACGAGTACCGCCATGTGCCGAGCAGAGCGATGCTCGAGCCGATCCGAGCATCGGCCGAGCACGCTCGCTCAACACTAGTGAATACTTCTCCAATTATATAACTTCTCCAGTTCCTATGTTATTCTATGGAGCCTATGCACTAAGATATCTAAAGCTGGAGAAAACTTAGCGCATTGGCCCCATAGAATAACCTAAGAATTGGGGAAGTCATCACTACTTTATTACCTCTTAGTCAATCTCCACCATGGTCTTAACAAATCAGTTCCATTGCATGTTATACCTTGGAATCATCAGTACATTCTCCTACATTTTTTTTCTTACAATAGACATTTTCTGTAAGGATATTTAGTGGGCATCCGCAGATATTTTTCTGAGGTGAGGGGAACCATAATATTATCTCCAGGCCAGCCGGACTAGCATGTATGTTTATATAGAGGAGGCAAGTATGTCTGGGGGGCCCCCTTTACCCCCTTCCGGAATGACACAGGGAGGGGTATAAATAATACTCATCTGTTTTTATGGAAGATAAACTGGTTTGGAACCGGTGATGTAGAACCCATATAATAAATCAGTGATAACTAAGTAGTAGATATGGAACAATAATTGTATGCGAAATGAATACTGATTAAATACAAAGTAATGCTTTTTTTTCTCTTGTAGATCCAGTGGATTGTGGCATGCATTGCTCTGTACATCCCTCTGGCATTCAAAGGTTAACTCCTTGCATTTCACAGATCCTGGCACTCAGTAGTTACATTTGCATACAGGAAATATTATGCAAACTGGAGCAATTCTGGAACAAAATGAATCATACAAAATATAGGGGCACCCAAAAAAAATAAAAAAACGTGGTAATCTGATAAAATAGGTGGTAATAATCACTAGAAAGATCAAACCGAAATGAGCCGCTTCTCCAAACAAACCAAAAATGGTAAGTTAAGTTTCACAATGCACTGGATGCCACTCTAACATATTATGAGATTAAAAACCCACATTTAAACAATAGGGAATAGAATTTAATACAACAAACAGTGATCGGAGGTGCTCGTGCAATATAAAAAGTCAATAAGGTGGACTAAGCAATGCCACATAAAATAAATAACAAACTATGTGATATCAAAATGTCAATAAGATAAACTCAACATTACCAAATAAAGTGATCTAATATATAAGTGATACCAGAATACGTAATATCAAAATAACTGTTATATCAGATATATAAAATAAGATACAATACAGTGATATATTACCTATAATACTAACAATGTATTCAGGGCTTATAATTTTAAGTCCTTTGCTACTAGCCAGACCTGAAAAGTTACTCACCACTGCAAGTCATAGCATACCCACCAGGGCTGAATTTCTACTCGCCAGGGCTAAATTTTCACTCGCCATTGGCTAGTGGTGGGTGGAAATTTTGAGGCCTGATTAATATTATAAAATTCAACTCAAAACAACAAATATATTGCATAGAACAAATAAATGTTGTTTACTCCCATACCACCAAACGAAAACACTGGATCAATGATGGAAAAAATATAAGGCATAGGTCCGGATGTCAAATCGTGGTGAACATGTAAGAAATAGAACGCAAACACATAGTGTGATCTGTATGATTAATAAAGTACACAATCTGAGTTATAAATGTAAATAGAATTCTATAATGTTCAGTCACATGTAAAATGGCAGATGAAATAGATGGCAACTCGCTTGCAGTATCACCGCCTGGCTGACACTCTGGTCAGTCAGAACGATAAGAGCATATGGAAAAAATAATGGCAATAATATCAACGCGTTTCATAACCGTACAGGTTATTTCATCAGGACGTTCATCAGCTGAAACACGTTGACATATACCAGTCATCACATGAGTTGTGATTTCGATAGCATTATTTTTTATTTTTTTTGTATGAATAAATCATCTTTTTAGCTAAGTTGGAGCTTCAGCACTTTTATTTCTTCGAGTACATCATTGTTTACCGTGCAGGGAACACAGCAGCCACTGTTTACCCTTCTCACCGAACGGGGACAGTACTGACAATTTTCCCTGTGAGACTTCACCCGAGATAGGGCAGATACCCCTCGGGTACAACATGAACGTGTGAGTATCCTGCTTGATTTTTGATAAATTCTGATCCTGGTTGTATCAAGTTTAGATACATTGAATAGCTGCTAATGAATATCATTGATGTTTGACTGAGTGGGGACAGTCGTTATTTTCTCCACACGCTCTTATCGTTCTGACTGACCGGAGTGTGATATTACAAGTGAGTTGCCATCTATTTCATCTGCTATTTTACATCTAACTGAACATTATGGAATTCTATTTATATTTATAACTCAGATTGTGGACTTTATTAATCGTACAGATCACACTATGTGTTTGCGTTCTATTTCTTAGATGTTCACCACGATTTGACATCCGGACCAATGCCTTATATTTTTTCCATCACTGATCCGGTGTTTTCGTTTGGTGGTATGTGAGTAAACAACATTTATTTGTTCTATGCTATATATTTGGTGTTTTGAGTTGAATTTTATAATATTAATACATTGTTAATATTATATGTAATATATATCTGATATAACAGTTATTTTGATATTACGTATTCTGGTATCACATATATTAGATCACTTTATGTGGTAATGTTGAGTTTATCATATTGACATTTTGATATCACATAGTTTGTTATTTTATATGGTATTGCTTAGTCCACCTTATTGACTTTTTATATTGCACGATCGCCTCCGATCACTGTTTGTTGTATTAAATTCTATTCCCTATTGTTTAAATGTGGGTTTTTAATCTCATAATATGTTAGAGTGGCATCCAGTGCATTGTGAAACAATGAGTTGGCTATCTCTCTACATTCAAGGGTTTAAAAGCCACATTTAAAGGGATAGTAATGTTTCATAATAAGAACAGCTCCAATTAATCTTCATAGTATTTGGGCCATGGAGAGTGTTATTTCACTACTGTCAGAGTTGTAGTTCTCCATGGCTAAAATACTATGAAGATTAATTGTAGATGCTTTTTTTGTGAAAAATTACTATCCCTTTAAGTCCCTATGGTGCAGGTAGTTTGAGTTTGACCACCTTAGTAACTCAGCTTCAGTGTACAGCCGACTGAGCAATTAAATGGTAAAGGACTGGAATCATTCTGGCACAAAGCAACTGCACCACAGGGAACAATAAAGTTCCCCCTGAAATGGGTTTTCAAGATCTTGAATGTTCAAGTGGTTAAAAGCTCCATTTAAATCAACATAAATGTTTATTTGTCCTCTGTGGTGGTTAGCTTGCTCCAGTTCATTGGAGCTCACTACTTTGTGGTTTAGACAGTCATACACGACATAGGAAAATGTTATATGATGCACCACATTGGAGTATATAGTGGTTAATATAGAATGTATCAATAGACAAAGGCATCTTTGTTATCCATATGGTTGCACATGACTCACAACAAGATGTTGCTGCGCAGGGTGTATGTATACTGAGAAGTAAAGTACGTGATGAGGCTTGGTGACTCAGATTGAGCAGCAACTTAATACTCACCAAGAAGTCTAGGAAATAATGTTCTGTGCACTGAGAACTCACAGACGTGTAACAGAGAGGGCTGGCAATGAATGTAGCTCACGCCAATTGTAATGCCTAATGCATATGTTTTATGTGGTCTTTGGAGACTCACTTTTAGTTTTTTTATTAATAAATAGTACTTCATTAGGAATGATTAGTTGTAGTTGGAGGGAGTGGCAGAGAGACTATTTTTACTGCTTAACTAAGGGCCTAAGGTGTGGCCCACTCAATGTATTGCCCATATCTCTAGTACCTAAAGAGTTAAAACCAGTAATAACAGACCCAGGGCAGAAACTCCTAATGCCACTATCAGCCATATTCAGAAAGCTAAAGATTTGCAATTATGGAGCAAACAAACTGCGCCATTGAAGGGAAATAAACATTCCCTTTAAGTTAACCCTTTTAGTGCTGTGCAATGCCTTGCATACCACTATGGCACTCAAAGGATTAAATAGAGCTTTTAAATGAATCATTGATAAAGAGGTCAGCAACGCATTGCAAAGCATAACCTTTTTGATATTTCAAAGGTTAAAATTGCCATGTAACAAGAGAGAGAGTGTGTTGGGATATTAACACTTTGAGTGCCAGAGAGGTATGGAATGCATTGCCTTGCAATGCATTCTCTACCCCTCTGGCACTCAAAGTGTTAACTTTTCCCCTTATGGTACATATGAATCTTCCATTAGTACTGGATACTTTGTCCACAGAGACAGACGATTCAGTTTACCAAATACTAGAATCACAAAAACATTTAGGGCATTCAAAGGTTTAACCTTTTGAGTGCCAGAGAGGTACGCAACACATTGCAAACAATGCATTGCGTACCTCTCTGGCATTCAAAGGGTTAACCCTTTGAATGCCAGTGGGGGATGTAACACATTGATTCTCAATGAGCTGCATCCACCCCTGGCACTCAAAGGGTTAAAACACCACTTTTAAATCAATGGAAATGTCAACCCCCCCCTTAGTTCACTTAGTTTGCTCCAGAATAGCTCCTCCTTAACTTGATGAACAAGGCCCTTTGTTATTTTAAGTGTCTAATAGTTGTAGCAGCAATCTGGTTTTAACCCCAAGCATGCTAGACATTATATGGCCTTACAGAGAAAGAAAAAAGATGAGTGATTCCCAAGGCTGGATTTATATCCTATGAGCCACTAGGCAAGGCACCCTTGACTCCCTTAACTCATCCCATGGCCACACCCCTGCTCTTCATATACTCACAACCCCAGAGAAAACACCCTTGGTCCATAACAAGAAAGGTGGGGAAAAAATAACCCTTTGATTGCCAGAGTGATCTCCAACACATTGCCAAGCAATGTGTCAGAGCTATCTCTGGCAGCCAAGGGGTTAAATAATAGCCTGCAAAATGGTGTACAACTGGTGCAGGGACATTGACATTGCTCTGGCCACACCCACAAATAAGAATGTGGGTGTGGACGGCACAGCTGTGGTGCCCCCTTTGGAGGTCTAGACAGTTGCCTACTCTGCCTACTGGGAAATATGGGCCTGGTGATTGTGGATCAAACCAACTGCATCATAACAGGAAAGCATGTCTTTCTACATATTATTTAACCCTTTAAAAACCAGAGGGATACATTAAAGTGCAAAGCCATGCGTTACATGTCAAAATGGTCCTTATAGTCATGTCAACATGAGCCGACCCCGAGATCCGAAAGCATGGAAAAACTTACAGAAATAAATCAGATCTTCTCCCAGTCTAAAATCTTTAAAAATAAATGCTTCTTTTTATCTAAAAACAATATGTAACTGTATACACATTTTTAGTATTTATGTATGATTACATGTGTGTATATAATGATTCTCTATTTGTGTAAATATGTTACTCTTTACTTTAAACCCTCCAGACATATTTGAAAACAAAAGAAATCTCAGTGGATTCTTCTTGGAAAAACATTTTCTAAATAAATAAATAAATAAATAAATAAATAAAAAAATAATATTAACCTGTAAATTTCCCCAGAACATTAGTTTCCAGGTGCTATATCCCTGCTTGATCTAACAGGGAAGAACCCTTAAAGGTATAGTAACAGAATCAAATAAACTGTGCTCCGATTAATTTGCATAGTTTTTAGCCCATGTTGAGCAGTGTATTAATACTACCCGATTTGTAGTTTGTGAGTAATTTCATTATAAAGTATCCCCCTCCTGCCCCTTTTACCTTTTTTCAGCCGCCTCCCCTGAGATGTGGAATCTGGTCATCAGACCGGACAGCTCGCAGTGAGGGACAATTTTCATGTAGTGACCGTAAGGAAAACCCTGCACCCCTTGACGAGAGAGGGCAGGATTTTCTGTATGCTTACTGAAAATGGTCTCTCTCTGTGTTCCATGCAGACCAGAATGAGAGACAGCGTTAGGGTGACCACATTTCCGTTCTGCCATTCCGGGACATGTGGTCACTTTAGTCCTACGGCTGAGGCTCCCGCCGGCGCTGACTATCTTTCTGAGGCTGACACAAAGTAAAATTCCCAGTGGGAACTCTTACTCTGTATGAGCCTCAGAAAGATGGTCAGCGCTGGTGGGAGCCTCAGACGCGGGTCTCACAGCACCAGCATACCTGCTCCATCCCAGCTGTCTCTCATGCACCAGTTCAGCCAGCCAATGAAATGTATTTGCTATATGGTCTTCATTGGCTGGTTCAGCCAGCCAATGAGGACCATATAGCAAATACATTTCATTGGCTGGCTGGACTGGTGTGTGTTGCTCCATTCCGGGACTCTTTGTTGTCCCGGTGGGGGGTGACCCGGGACGCAGAACACAGAACCCCAATAAGGGACAGTCCCGGGAATTCCGGGACCTGTGGTCACCCTAGGCAGTGTGACATAGGTGAAAGGGGAGGGAGGAGGATACTACTCATGACCTACAAATCTGCTAATATTAATCTATCGCTCTACATGTACTAAAATGTATGCAGATGAATCGGAGCACCTTTTATTTTTAACTATAACTATTGCTTTATCATGCTGTAACTTTGAGTTTTAATTGCTTGATCATATAAATGAGAATTAGGATGTATCTTTCTGTCATTCTGGTAGAAATCAGAGGAATATAAGCAGTTATTTGGTGTAGATGAGATAGTGGTTAACACTGGGCTCTCTCACCCTGAGAAGTTGGCCTTTCACCCTGAGACCATGAGGTTTGGATCAAAACCCTGACAGTTCACAGGTATGCTCTGCAATGCGTTGCGTACCCCTCTGGCACTCAAAGTGTTAATGCGTTAAAAGGACAAGTCAAAATTGGACTATCATTTTGTAACAAATAGGTGATTTTTATATTTATTGTTTGTATAAAAATGTTTGTTAGCCATTTTTATTTTCAAAAATAGTTTATGGTATATTTTGATTCAGTTGCCATATATGCAAATGAGTTAGTTGCTGGCTGGAATGCTCTTTGGGATTTACCTATTTTTTTTTAAAGCGACAGTCCATTTTAAGATCTGGGGCATGCTGCATCGATGAAATTCATTTTACAGATGCCTATCCGGGACTACAGGAAATTCCTAAGTGAGTGAATCCATTTTGATGGTTAGGAGTTTTCCCCTGGTCATGTTTATCTTTCTAATTTACTTTCTGTTTATCAAGTGCACAAAATCCTTTGAGACTGAAAACGTACCAAACAGGTCTCATTTTATCTATATTTGTGTTTCATGATTGTTCTTTCTTATATTTAACTAGTATCTTGTCTGTCCTCTATAGACTTCTGCAAAAAAAGAAAATCTTAAAGCGATATTAACATTGTCTGAATATTAACTAATTGTTGATTGTTCATTATCATTTTTTATAACAAAGCATACCTTTCTAAGTGTCCATAAGGTTGTATTCTTCATTTTATTTAATTTTAAAGTGTCCCCTCCTGCCCCTTTTCCCTACGTCATGTTGCCTTCCCTCAGATCTGAATGAGGTACAATCTTGCGTCTATCAGTATAAGGAAAACCTTGTCTACCTTCATAAATCTGTGCAGGGTTTTCCTTATACTCACACAAGATTGTCCCTCATTGCGAAGAACGTCAGCATGACGTAGGAAAAGGAGGGGGACACTTTAAAATAAAATAAAGCGAAGAATATAACGTTAAGGACACTTGGTTATGTTTCATTATAAAAAGGTACAATCAATAATCAATAATAGCTCAATATGCAGACATTACTATACCTTTATAATTCCATACCTCCCAACACTTAAAATGGCCAAAGAGGGACACTTTTGTTTGCTGGGGGTGTGGATGGTGGACGGGGCATTACTAAGAATTTATAGGTGATTTCATGACCTACTGACACCTATTTGTGTGACTGAATAAATTATCTAGAGTATTTTATTTACACAGCAAATTTATAAACAAATATAATGACGTTTAAACAAACATAAATGTGAGTTTTATGGATGTGGAGCAATGTGATACACTTATACACACCACACACCACACTCCTAATAAGATGGACATTAGGGTGTGAAACAGGGACGAAGATATTTGGGGCTGAAAGAGGGACTGTCCCTCCTAAAGAGGGACACTTGGGAGGTATGTAATTCTGGGGCATGCTAACTGTACCAAAGGCATAAGTGGGAGCTCTATGGATCTCTTGTTTATAGAGTTAACCAACTGAATGCCAGAGGCGCATGCAATACATAGTGTAGGAAGCAAAAAAATGCAAGATATTGTTCTTGTCGGTCTCCTGACTACACACATATCTATCTATTTGAATCCTTTTGATAATGGTAGTTTGAGCTTTATATATTCTATTTTCTTGTATATATATATATATATATATATATATATATATATATATATATATATAAATAATTGCATTCTGACCTGCACTTGGGCTTTGTTCTTAATATGTGAGCGTGCCCATCCACACACACACACACACACATATATATATATATATATATATATATATATATATATATATATATATATATATATATATATATAAAAGAAAAAACAGGAGGGCACTCCAATTCTCTGAAAATAAGATATAAGAATAATTATGTACATATTCACACCTATCTGAAATCAAAAAAACAAGTATTAATACTACAGCTCAAATGACCCAGAATATGTGTAGACTATAATAGTCCCATACAAATATATGTTTACTGATCGGTAATAAAAAATTGTACCAAAAATATAAAAATATATGAGCATAGTCAATGTGCTCAAATGTATACCAAACAACTCCTATATATGAATTGAACGGTTTCGCTCTTCACCTTCAAAGGGGCTGAAACCAATTTATAGCGTTCTGCGGCCAGGTATCTGGCAGTATGAATAAATCTCTCCTGTCTTGAACAAAACCAGCAACTTAAAGGGATCTTTCAACTCTAGCCTCTTGCAAAGGTAGCTGTAGATCCCGGCTGCAGGACTCTTGGATTTGTCTGCGGGTAGAATGCTATACCTACGTGTAGTTGTTTAGCAGGCAGGTGTCTAGCAGTATTAATGAACGTTTCCCATTTTAAGCATGATACCTGCCTGCAAAACAGCTACACAGTGGTATAGCATTCTGCCCGCAGATGAAACCAAGGGTCGCACAGCCAGGATCTACAGCTACAGGTAGTTATTTTTGCATGAAGCTAGTGGTTGAAACATCATATCTATCTATCTATCTATCTATCTATCTATCTATCTATCTATCTCTATCTATTCTACGGTTAACGTTTGCCACCCTTTTTTACTGCTTTACATGCCACCACACCTGCCACTCAAAGGGTTATGTTTAAAGGGTATTGTCATGAGGACAACTGTAAACTCATACACTAAACCCTGTTTGATGTTCTAATTAAAACATGTTCCCAATATTTATTAGCGCTGATATTTCTTTCATATATCCTTTAATATAATGTTGTGAGAAATGTTATCCAGATGCTGGGAATTTAGAGATTTTTGCGCCTTTGCTTCTAAGAACAATAACAGTAGGACTAATAAAGTTTATATAAATTATGGATACTGCAGGCACCAAGAAGCGCTGGAACATTTCTGAAAAAAAACATTGTGATACAGGGGTAAAAAGAAAATACCCAAAATTCCAACTGATTAAATGTGACTTTTAACTCCTCGAATGCTAGAGAGATGAATACACTGGAGACAATTTTGGAATTCAAGGGGATAAATTCTACATTTATATCAAGAGTAATTTTTATTTGTCCCCTTTGTGCCAGTTGGTTTGCCCTAGAATTACTCCAGGGGTGTTATGTACTAAGGTGTGATAAAGAGGTGATAAAGTGGAGATGACTTCTCCAGTGATATCACTTCTCCAGTTCCTATGTTATTCTATAGAGCCTGCGCACTAAGACCTACAAAGTTGGAGAAATCTTAGTGCATTGGCTCCATAGAATAACATAGGAACTGGAGAAGTGATGTCACTGGAGAAGTCATCTCCGCATTGTCACCTCTTTATCACACATTAGTGCATTCCCCTTAGTTCTTATTAGTACAGCAGCCTCACTAGTGGGGAGATTCTTTTGGACTCACTCTATAACATGTGCTGGCACCAATTTCTAAGACCTAAAACTCCCAAAGCCAATATACTAAGCTACTTAATCAGATAGTTTTCCCCTTAATGCCACTTGTGCCAAATGGAGGGTATAGTTGGAGAAAATTTCCCCACACCGGTACTCACTAAAGTGATCACTGGCTCAGGTGTATATCCTAAAGTGCAGTTGCAGAGGTTAAAACCAGAGGAATTGTGTTTGCATATTCATGAATTCCCATACTTTGTGACTTTGAAATAATTCATACACAAAGAGACATAGCTAATATTTTCCCATCTTGAAACCAAGACCTACTGTACTACACGAATCAAACCCACACAAATGCACATATACAATGTACAAGTACAAGAATCATAGGTACACAACCGATAATTTCCAGATGTTGTCTCCCATTGGCCAGCTAAGGATAATGGGAGTTGTAATGGGAGTTGTAGTACAAAAATACAGTCCTGGAAAACAGACCTCCCTAAATGTATTCTATATATAAAATGTTCTAATTCCAGGAGTCGAATAGCCAGCAGATAAGGTGATTAGAAGGATACTGGGTCAGTGGAAACTGGAGGAACAACTAGAGGGACAGTGCAGATATGCTGAGGTATAACTGAGAGATGGTCAGGGTCAGCTGCAGTGAAATGGATGATACATTGAGGGAAGATAGAAAGACAGTGATGATATGAGGACAGCAGGTAGGGGGATTTTGGCAATAAAGTAGGGTAGGTAGTATGGTTGCTACCTCTACACTAAAAAACACCAACCTTCCTTCTCCTGCCATAGACTTTTAATTTGAACAAAGACAATTTTTTTACCTGATTGCCTATATTTTACTGGCTAGGTGGCAACAGTAGCATGAGGGATGAAAACAGTAAGGATTGCAGGGCAGAGATAGTGTAATTCTGGAGGTACAGAAGGGCAAGCAGAATGACAATTGGTTCCTTAAGAGGGCGAACAGAATGCCACTCAATACTTGGGAAGGGTGGGTAAAGTGACAAATGAAGAGACAAAGAGTCAGGTAGAGTCACAGTAAAAGAATGGAAAGTAACATATGAAGGCAATTTCTATTTGTCATATACAGTGAGAGTGTAAAGTTGAAACTGTTGGTGAGACTGGTAATATAGAGAGGAAGGGCATGTGACCATGGGAAAGGTCAGGAAAAGACAGCTGATAGTTGAGAAAGTCAGTGAGAAAATGAAGAAATCATGTAAAATAATAGTGGGCGATGGAAATCTACCAAATAAATTAACAGAAACTAATGAGATTGAGAGGCAGAGTGTCAGCTGTAATGAGATGGTTGTGAAGAATGTCTGAGAAAGATAGGTCAGATAAAAAGTGTGTGGTTAAAATTATATAAGGTAGATAGGGCGGCCATTTAAATTCAAGGTATAACTGTAATTTTGTGTACATGTATAGTGACAATGAGGAATAGCAGATTTAAGTACAGCGATATTAGGGGTGGGAAGGATAGGTAAAGTGAAGAGGTCAGTAGAGTAAAAGGATAAAGGGAAGGGAAGGTAGAAAGGTAGAGTGGACTTTAAAGGGATAGTAATACTTCGTTTTAACTTTATTTTATTTTGTAGGCATTAAAAAAACATGAAGAATGATATAAGTCTTATCTCTCAAACCTTTATGGTTTATGAGATATTCACAAGCAAAGTTTCCCTCTCCCACCCCTTTTACCTAGTGTAAGCAATCTCTTCTCAGATGTGGAATGCAGTCCATAGACCAGACAGATAACAGCAGGGGACAATCTTATTCCTATGAAAACAATGAAATCCCTGCCCCCTTGACAAGCTTTTCAGGTTATCTTAATTGAAGATTGTCCCTCTCTGCAGTCTACCTGGCCACCTCCCTTCTGCTCAGGCTGAAGAGTGTGACATCAGTAAAAGGGGAGGGAGGGGGAACTTTGCTTGTGAATATCTCATAAACCATAAAGGTTTGAGAGATAAGACTTATATCATTCTTCATGTTTTTTTATGCCTACAAAATAAAATAAAGTTAAAACGAAGTATTACTATCCCTTTAAGGTTCCAGGTAGCATGATTGCAGGAACATTGGATCAAGTTGAAAGATAGTGAGAAGCTGAGGTCAGCTATTGTTATTAATGGTAAATAGGAAGGTCAGTTAGAAAGATAGTGGGGACATGATGGGGTCAGTTAGAGTGTGTGGGGGTCAAAGGAAAGTTCATATAAAATAATACTAGGGACCTGGAGATTGTCAGATGGAATGCTAGACTGTGGGTAAATGAGAGGGTCAGGTAGAATTATAGTGGGGAAGTATGGGCATCAGGAAGAGTGTCTGTGTAAGTGGAAGGTCATATGAAACAATAGTGGTGATAACGTAAAAGCTTCATTTAGACTGACTGAAGGTAAATGGGAAAGATGGTACAGTAGCATATGGAGACATAAGGGTGTAAATAGAATGACAAAAGGGACTGGAGCGGGTGACATTAAATTACTATGGATAAATGGAAAAGTCCTGGAAAATGATAGATGAAAGAGGGGGTCATGTAGAATGTATTGGAGTAAACAAGATTTGGTATAAGGAAAATAGGGACCATGAAAGTGTGCCTGAAGGTAAATGAGATGTTCGGATAAAGTGAGTTTGATATACTAATATAAACGAGAACAATTCCTGGCCAAACCAACTGCACTGTTGCGGAGACATGAAAATTGCCATAGATTTAAATAGGGCTTTTGTTTTAACCACTTGAGTGCTAAAGAGATCTCAAAAGTATTACAAAGCAATGCATTGGAGACCTCTCTAGCATTCAAGGGGGTTAAAAGCCCCTTTTAAATAAATGCAAATTGTTATGTTGAATTGACCCACAATTGATCCAACTCTTAGTATATCAACCTCCTTGATTGTGTGTAAATGGATTGATCAGGGGGTGTGGCAGTGCTTATGGGTAAGTCAGTAGATTGATTGTGGATAGCGGGCAAAATATACGTTGATGTTGTGTTTTTGGCAGCTACATTGAGAATGGCAATTACTTTCTTTCTGTGTACTCGGCAGTGAGTCATCTAGTTAACCCCTTAAGGATCAGATGGGTGTGCAGCTGACATCCTTAGTGGGTTAATGGGCTGTATTGACGCCACTAAAAGGAGAGAATGAATTGCAGTGTTTGGTGTTATCTTTGGGTTTAACAAATGTAATGGGATAACAGATAGATAAGTGAAGGGAGATGCATTAACCCTTTGAGTGCCAGAGGGGTACGCAACGCATTGCTTTGCAATGCGTTGCATACCCCTCTGGCACTCAAAGGGTTAAGGTGTGATAAAAAGGTGATAACGTGAAGAAGACTTTTCCAGTGATATCACTTCTCCAGTTCTTATGTTATCCTATGCAGCCTATGCACTGCTAAGATGTTTAATGTGGGAGAAATCTTAGTGTATAGGCTCCATAGAACAACATAGGAACTGGAGAAGTTCTCCTCTTCATCACCTCTTTATCAAACCTTAGTGCATGAGCCCCGTGGAATAATATAAGAGGTACACATAAATAATGGGAGTAGGAGAGCTAATATATGAGAAGATATTGAGGATAATGTACTAAATAAATTTAGTGATTTTGTGGAAAGGGTAAAAACCAAAATTCCCCATATTTCCATTGATTTAAATTGGATTTATTTTATAAACTTGAATGCTAGAGTGGTCAAAATGCCTTTTAAATAAACTGGCCATTTCATTCGCCCCCTGTGGTGCGGTTGGTTTGCTATAGGATTATGCCATTTCTTAGTACATCAGCTTCACTGTGTCATCAGCGAACAGAACATATCTAAGCAGCGTGTGCATATCGGGTCTCAGTATGAGCATCACATTAGCAATCCAGACGTGCAAAGCTTAAATATTATATTAATGAACTCATTGTTCTAACAGGGGTAAATGCTGCAGTAGTTAAATTCCTATATTAACCCTTTGAGTGCCAGAGGGGTACGCAATGCATTGTGTACCCCTCTGGCACTCAAAGGGTTAACACATTGGCTGTTAGTTGTTAAAGATGTCTCCAATGCGTTTCTTTTCAATGCATTAGAGACATCTCTATCACTCAAGGGGTTAACAGATATTTCAGTGTTTATTAGTCGTTATAACATGTTGCTTTCTCTGAATAAGAATGTACTTATTTTATCACATAATTTAATATAAATTAGTGCAATCTACTTTTGTGGTGTAGTATCAACATTTAATATAAATATACTTATGGCAAGTTGAAACATTGACTATCACCTTATTATTGAACATTGCTTTAATGTGAGTCCCATGAGTGACTGACTACTGCTGTTTATAGCGAAAAGGTCACCTCCTGCTGTTTATATATATATATATATATATATAGATAGATAGATAGATAGATAGATAGATAGATAGATAGATAGATATATGCATTCATACATTCTATCAGGGAATGTATCACATTATGTTACTGTAGCTTTAAAACTATTTTACGCACAATTAGTGGTAACTCTACCTATGCCAGATGTACAAGTGATTACAGAGCAATATGCATCTGCTGTGTGAAAGTCTTACATTATTTGATACTATGACATCACACCATGATGCAGGATTTTTTGCCCCAATTACACCACCTATATTAATCAGGGTGTAGTATTTTCAACCCATTTTAGAACAACAGAATTGAGGACAGTTTATATATATATATATATATATATATATATATATACACACACATATATATATATATATATATATATATATATCTCAAAATAAAGAAAACACTCACTGGACTTGTTGTAGTGAAGACAATGTTGCTGTTTATTCCACCAAAAGGGAATAGGAACAATTTTAGCAACTACGATAAGGGTAGTAATCATACATACCCCTAAGTATATTTTGCATATTAATAACAGCTGAGCAATATTTGTACATTTAAACCAGGTTCTGTGAACTGAATCATAGACAGGGGAAAACTTTTAGAGACAAATTTACTAAGAACTAGAGCAAATATTGATTAAGCCAATTGCACTATAGTGGAAATTTGTTTTTGCTAAATTCCCATTGATTTAAACAAGGCTTTTAGCATCTTTATTGCTAGATAGCTCTCCGCTTATTGCTTTACAATGCGTTGTAGCCCTCTCTAGCATTCATCTGACTAAAAGTTCTATCTGCATCAATGGGTAATTTTATATGTCCCCTATGGTGCAGATGGTCTGCCCAGGAATTGTTCCAATTCTTTTCTGAACAGCCAGTGACATAGTGGTAAGGAAGCAGCCTCAAATGCATTACGTCTATGGTTTGTATTCTACTGATTACTTAATTTATCATCTCCATTGTAATCTAATACTATTATTAATGTCTTGTATTTTGTATTATCACTTCTGCTTCTGTAAAGCATTGAGTACATTTCTGGTGCTTCCCAAATATACATAAATGCTTAATTGTACATCAACCTCACTGTATTATGATATTGTATACTGTTTAATGTAACAAATCTAATTTTCCTTTTTTTGAGAGTTTGGATCATGCCTGGAGTTGAGATGCACTAGGGTGTGATAAAGAGGCGATAACTTCTCCAGTGTTATAAACTCTCCAGTTCCTATATAGGAGCTTTAGCACTAAACTATTGAGATTGTAGTGCATAGGCTCTATAGAATAACATGTGAGAATGTATCACACTAGAGCAGTGGTTCTGTGACACTGTGGTATACCACAGAAATCCACCTAGGTTACCTCTTGTTTTCTATAAAGACTTTGGCAAAAATGTGAATGTTCAGTTTCAAATATATGTTTATAGAAATTGTTATGCACAATCTAGTTTTTTTGTTAGTCTTGTTGTGACACCTAAGAATAACTGTATATTACTTGTTTGTACCTTTCATAAAGCCCTTGATAAATGGCATAAAACGTTAGGGGTGCCATTATCACACCTTAGTACATAACCTCCCAGCAGTTTTAACACATGCATTCTTAGATACATATCACAAAGCCTTACCTGTCCTTTTAACAGCAACCAGCCATGCGCAGAATAATACGCAAAGAACTCTCTTCATTTCCAGCTTTCCACTCCGTAGAGATTAGAGAGTCACCACTGGGAAAATATTGTCCTATGTACTTTTATTCCCAAGAAAGGAAGGACAAAAAACAAATCAAAAAACCAAAGCAATGCCACCACTGTCCAAAAGGTTGTCACCCTTTGTGGAACTTCGCCTAGGATTAAGACTTGGAACACAGGTGGAAACACCTCATCCAAAATAATGTCCCCACTTTCTGATTGCCTCGTCTCTCTGCAGAATGAAGAGTATTCAGGAGGAATTACAATAACCTTTCCAACTCGGAGTAGAATTTAGTGTGTCTGTGAGCACAGTGAGGATGCATTTACAACAATTTCCTCTTCCTATGCCTGTTATTAGCCGGGGCTCTCTGCATTTCCATCAAGCTGCCAGGAAAAAAAACTTTAAAGAACAGCACTTTTTTTGCAAAGAGGGATGAGGGGGAGGAGAGTGGTTCCTGTGTAAATGTATTTATTATTGTTTTAATCTACGTTCCTTGCTACGGACAGGGCTGTGTAGCCCACACCTCCCTGATCCCTCTGTCTTTGCTCAGCTGGGGAGGAGAGGAGAGGAGGGGGGGCTGACTCATGGGGAGTCTGAAATCTGAATCTGAGCACATTTGCAAACTGGTTACGCATCAAAATTTTGGTAACAAAGTAAACTGATGCTGAGTGGGCAAGGGCACACAGACTTTTTTTTGGGGGCTGCACATATCTCCCCATACATCGTCATCTGGTTACTGAACTTTATACTGTATTCAGCAACATGAAGAGGTGCATTTGTGGCATATATCAACTGCACCACAGGAGAGAAATAAAAGATTTCCAAAATTCCTATTTAGATAAATGGGCTTTTAACCATTTGGATGCTAGAGATGTCCCCATTGCATTGCTTCTTCAGAATTGCTGCATTTTCCCCAGATTTCCATTGTATTTCCTTGCCTTTTATATGCCACGCAGTGCTATACAATCAGTCTTCTCCACCTCATTGCTGCCCTCATAGGTTGATACCTTCAGGTATTCATCAGTGATCAGCTGTATTTCCCCGCATCAGGCACGTGCACACATAGATACCAATGGGGGCTTGAGCACCTGCCCTTTTTGTCCAATGTGCCCTTGTGCCCTTTTAACAAAAAAAAAAGTTGCCTCGCCACCCACACTAACCCCCCCACTGCCCAGTCAGGTCTGTGCCTCCTTCAGGACAGACCTGTAGATGCTGCTCTCCCTTGTTGGCTCTTTAGTATTACAGAGCGCTGGGAGATGACATCATCTCCCAGCGCTCTGCATGAAGAGAAGACCGTGCGGGAGCTCCAGCAGCTACAGGTCTGTGCCAAAGGAGGCACATACAGACCTCTCCTGCCGCTGGACCACCAGGGAAGAGGTAGGAAATGGACACTGGGGGGCAATGTGGAAATGATGGGGCAATATGGATCTGATGGGGGGCAAGATGGAGATGATGGCAATGTAGAGATGATAGGGCAGTGTATGTGAGGGTAAGTTGGAGCTGATGACAATATGGAGCTGATGGGAGGCAATATGGGGATTGATGGGGGCAATGTGGAGCTGATGGGGGCAATATGGAGCTGACAAGGGACAATGTAAGGGCAATATGGAGATGATGGGGGCAATGTGGAGATTAGGAGCATTGTGGAGGTGTCCAGTGGAGATGGCCAATGGGGGGGGGGGCACTTCAGATTTCTCTGCCTACAGGCCCTTGAGATGTAAATTACTTTCTTTTTTTTAATTATATATATTGAATAAATTATTATGAGATGTGCCCTTTTTTTCATTTGAGCCCCTGCGCCCCAAAATGTCTGTGCGTATCCCTGCCCCACATTGAGAATGCAAGACAGGAAAATACAGGCGATCACTGATGAATCCCCGAAGGCATGCATTAGTGACAGCGGTGAGATGCTAAAGGACAGAGAATATGATACACCGGTCTTCATCTGACCCACTGGGGAATCCTGGCCTGAGTGATTTATGCTGTGTATGTGTTATATGCAAAGTGCATTGTATGTGCCAGGCAAGATAAGGTGAGGCGGGGGGTCATGTGTGAACAATATTAGGAATTCCATTATAAAAATTATGGGGAAAAAATTAATTCTGTGTTTTTACACCTCATTTGATTATTTCAAGTAAAGCTACTTAAATGGATAGTAATAGTTAAAATGTAAAAAAAAATGCTGTAGGGTTTATCCCCCTGAATAAAACAAGGGTACTCCCACTGCTGAAAGGTGTTTTATTCAAACTTTATTACAGCTCAAAGTTGAATTGTTTAGGTAAAATATCACAGTGGCCTGAAATTGTACAGTGGCGCTGTTGCTACACCATCCTATGGAGATTTATGGTCTACGGACCAGAGCTGTCCATAGGATGGTGTAACAACAGCGCCACTGTAAAATTTCAGGCCACTGTGATATTGCACCTAAAAAAATTCAACTTTGAGCTGTAATAACTTTTGAATAAAACACCATTCAGCAGTGGGAGTACCCTTGTTTTACTCAGGGAGATAAGCACTACAATATATTTTTTTACATATTAGCTATTACTATCCCTTTAAAATAAAATTTGAACTTACATAAAATAAATTAATTTTCCATTGATTATAGCTTTTGGGGTTGAGTTGTCAAAATATACGGGGATAAACATGCAAAAAAAACAACAACATGTATTTCCTTGTTATTTCCTTGTATACTATCAATTCACTGTTTTATCAGTTAGAAAATGTCTTCCTTGTATTTACTCATTAACAGCGAGAGAGTACAAGGCTAAGCAATGGAAATATGCTACTTATTAGACAGAGAAAAATGTCAATAGTAGTGTCAAAAAAGGATTGTCTTGAAAACTTTAACCCTTTGAGTGCCAGAGGGGCACTCAAAGGGTTAAGAACCAGTGTGGTGTGCAACGTATTGCTCAGCACAACTTTCTGGTCCTTAAAGGGTTAAACAACAATTTTCCAAGAGATAAAGAGATGCGGGTGAATATATCAGCACAGCTCCATTGGTATTAGACTCCAAAGCTAGAAGCTGCACTTCAATGTATGCACTGCAGCAGGGCTGTCCTAGTTCAGTTCCCACCAACAGGCCAGGATTAAGGATTTCCCTGATTAAACACAGGTGAGTTAATCAGTGGATCATTCATTGTGACTGACTCACCTGTGCTTAAGCAGGGAAATCTTTAAATCCTGGCCTGTTGGTGGCCGGTGAGTACTGAACGTGGACTGCCCTGCACTACAGTCATAGCTGGGAACTCCCCGGATTTGCCCCAGAGACTCCGGTTTTTGCTACTAATTACCGGGTCTCAGAGGTAGAGGCTAATTCATTTCTAATCAAACTCTGGCCACTTCTGCTCCTTCCCAGTCTGTTCCTCCCACTTACCTCTCACTTCTCCTCCTTCCCCAGCCTATTCCTCAAACTTTTTCTATGTTTTATAAGCCCTGCCCCCACTCACAATTAAACCCCGTCCTGTTTTTTATATGAATCGCGTAATTTATGTCCCTCCAGCGGCACCAAAGGACTATCCTCTCCAGGGAGTCCACAAGAAGACGTTCCCAGATATGACTACAGTATATGAATGCTGTAATGTATAACAATGGGCACACTCCAATATTATTAGGACTTCACTGCTATCAAGTGTCTTACTCTTGCCCCATAGAATGCACAGGGAAATGACTATTTCCTTCAACCCTTTGAGAGCCAAATGGGAACACAACACATTTCAAAGCAATTAATAAATATCACATATACATGCTACATATGTACTATATTTCCAGAGACTATTTATTTTCATAATTTTCCAATACAATTTCTAATTCTTTAAAACAGATAATGAGGCTGATATAACTGTTTGAGGACCAGAGGGGTGCACATCAAACTGCAAAACAATGGGTTGCACATCCCTTATGCTCCTCAAGGGGGTAACTAAGTTGACCACATAACCCTTTAACTCTTTTAGTGCTGGAGGGCTATCTATCTTTTTGCTTTTGTTGTATACCCCTGGCATGCAAAGGATCAGGGATACACACACACACACACACACACACACACACACACACACACACACACACACACACTGATTCTTGTGTAGTTCTGAAGAATGATATTTGCATAAGTGTCCCTGAATTAAAGGGATAGGTGGCAACCTTAGGGTTAAAAAAAAAGAAATGGAGTAATTCTGGAACAAACCAATTGGACCATAGGGTCAAATGACAATTCCCATTGAGTTCAATTGGTCTTTTAAACTTTAGTCCAGGGGTTTAAATCAGGGGGGTGCAAGGTGAAGCCCTCGAGCTATTACCAGATTACAACTCCCATCAATCACCCCATCAGCCATTGGCTGGCAGGATTGATGGGAATTATAGTCCGGCAATAGCAGGAGGGCCTCACCTTGCACACCATTTTGTTTAAGAGATCAGCTTTTCAAATAATAACTTTTGAAAATAGTGTCCTTACAGTATTTCACTCTTTACTGTCCACTAGACAATGATATACACTTGATTATTGTTAAATACTGACCGGTGTTTGTCAATGGTCGCAATGAAGAGCAGTAGAAAGTAGCATTTCAATATTCTGCTATTTCCACTGCTTACCCCCTTAACGACTGGTGACATGTCTGGACTGTCACCGCTGAAGGACTGGTGACGGTCCTGGCACATCACGTATTTTGTGCTTATAGCGCTCCTGCAGGACTGCTGTAAGCTCTACCAGGGTCTGAAATAGACAGCTCCAAGATGGAGTGCTCCCTCAAACCCCCCAGTTCAGCACACCGGTACATTTCATCAGTCAAGTGTGCCGGCAGGCCGACCAACTTCAAATTGGTCCTTAAGGGGTTAAAAAATATATTTTTCCATTGAAATATTACAGTTGAAGTCTATCTTTTTTAAAGTGAAGTACATGGAACACAACCAACAATTGTCCAAAAAAAGCAAAAACAGTTTTACTTTATATTGCAGGTACAGACTATGTATTTCTGTACAAAGTAATCATAAAAGCAACACCTGGGGGTAGATGCACTAAAATGTGATAAAAAGGTGATAAAGTGGAGATAACGTATCCAGTGCAATAAACTCTCCAGTTCCTGTGTTATTCTATGGAGCCTTTGCACCAAGATCTCTGAATCTGGAGATATCTTAAGCTCCACAGAATAACATTGGGGTTGGAGAGTTTCTCACCAGAGAAGTTATCTAATCTTTATCACACCTTAGTGAATTACTCCCCTAGTGACTGCAACAGAAAACTACAGCTTAATGTAAAATAAACCGGAGCTGTTACAAACTATGAATGACAAGTCATCCAGCAGTTGGAGAACCAAGAGCATGAGCCTACAGGGAGTGCAGAGGCCAAAGTTGTGATGGAGCTCAGCATCAGCTCTGCACTATCTTGTCACCTCTACAATCAGAAGAGTTTTCTCTCTTGGTTTGCAGTTGCTGACATCATCACAGATGGCTGTAGTTAGCCAGTAATATAAGAATAGCATCAGTGAATCCCTTTCCTTTTCTTTAATCTCATTGAACACTAGATAGGTGCACAATGCATTTAAAAAGGTATGTGTCAGTGCGTATTATTCAAATTTACTCCAGACTGTGTGGTTGTGTATATGTGTTTGGGGTGAAGCCTCAGGTGTTACATCTATGTCCAATGGTATCCTTTTAAATGGTCGAACGTGAAAGAGCATGTGACCAAATAACAGAATTACCATGTCTCATAGATGAAAATGTTGACATGAGAATCTTGCACTGCACGACAGCGCGAGATTCTCATGTTGGTTATTAAAAGGTCGCATGTATAAATCAGTATTTAAAGGGACAGTAATGTCCCCAAAATTTTTTTTTACAGTTATGTAGAGCTTAAAATATTAAATCGCACCAAATCCTATCTCTCAAACCGCTATGATTTGAGCGATATAGGGATTCAAAGTTCCCCCTCCCTCCCCTTCTCCTGATGTCAGCGTCTAGCTGACAGCAGGAGATGCCGGTCCGGGGACCATAAGGCGGCTCTGCAGCAGAGCCGAAATTGCAGTACTTAAAAATAACTCATTCAGTGGAAAGATCTACAAAGTGTGCTTGCAAACCAGGCATACATTTTAGACCTTTCCAATGAATGAATTCTTTTTTAAGTAACGAGATTCGGGCTCTGCTGCAGAGCCTCCTTGAGTCATACGACTCGATTCTTTGAATCCCTATATCTCTCAAACCATAGCGGTTTGAGAGATAGGGGATGGAGCGATTTCATTAATATTTTAAACTCTACATAACTGTAAAAAATGTTTTTGGGATATTACTGTCCCTTTAAATGGATGATACAGGACATATTACAAAGTGTGTGCAGGGCATATTACAAAGTGTGTGTGTAACAGATTGTCTTACTGGATGCTTTCCATACAAACTAATGAAGGTCGCATGTATAAATCAGTATTTAAATGGATGATACAGGGCATTTTACAAAGTGTGTGTGTGTGTAACAGATTGACTTACTGGATGCTTTCCATACAAATTAATGAGTGGGCAGCGTGTGCCTCTGGCTGACAAGGCTTTGTCTGAAGGTTTTGCCAGGCTGAGATACAGAGATACAGAGAGACTCCATGCCTGCCCTCACTGGCAGAGCAATGACGGGACTGGAGAAAGAGAACAGCGATCCCCACCCCTCATCTGCCATCACTCGACAGTACCTCAAGCTACTACTTACCGAAGCATTTCCTCACTGCGTGATTCCATCAAAGGGGATATTTCTGACCTCCGATCTGACCTTCATCATGTGGGTGCTCACGTGAAGGATCTGAAGGAGTCCCAGGAGTTGGTGTTTGCTACCCAGGAGGACATCCAGTATATTCTATTTACACACTTGGGAGTACCATTGTCTTACCTAGAGGCAAAAGTCCTACAACATATATTTTCATTAAAATAAATTGTAATTTTCCATGAATATATTTCCCTACATGTGTCTGCACACATTTTTCTTTGCTCCTGCCTTCTTGTCAATATAAGTGCTTACCAATTCATGTTCATCACCTTTTATGTCCCTAATAACAATATATATAACATCCAGTTCCGTTTCCCATGCTGGAAGAGATTTCAAATCAACATAACTCCCTTCTAGAATACAGAACACAGTCTGGTGTTAATATGCTTGGGAACTTATTATTATTATTAACAGGTGTTGGTTTATTTCTCTAAGCAGAGATGCAATATATAACATGCTCATAAAATAACAGTACTGCTTTAACTGCCAAAAACCAGGAAGTGTCTACACCCAAGAGTGATAGCCACACCTACTAAAAACTGATTGGCTAAAGTCAAACTAAAGAATATTACAGATATGTACCTGTTTGCTTTAACCCGGAGGTGCTCCATTCAGTCCACAAGGAACCTTCACCATCATACAGCTTAGAGATCTCACTGTTTAAAGACGTACAAGGCAAGCAGGACATCACCATTTGCATTTCTGGTGGAAATTGCATCAATTTAGTTGCTAAAGATGCAGTTAATTAGTGCAGACCATGTAGTAGATAGAACTGGACTCTCTCACCCTGATAATTTGTCCCTTCCATGAGACCCTGATATTTGAGTCAAAACAGTAAGTCTCAAGGCCAAACCCTAAGAGTTCCCAGGTATGGGTATAGGAGAGCACAAAGGATGTGATGAGCACATACTGCTTTAAATTAACCTTTTATGTGCTAGAGGGCTGTCCACTGCATTGCTAAGTAATGTGTTGGACACTCCACTGGGACTCAAAACGTAACCAGAAAAAAATAAATGAAAACAGGTGGCTGTCCAGTTGTAGTTCTTATCATTCCTATGTCTGTGGATGATTGGAGAGCCACATATTATCCACCCCATTGCAGATCCTGAAGAGTTAAATACAATTAGTTCAAAAATGCCCAGCCCACTGGCCCATATGTTCTTTATTTATAATGCTTCATGTTAACAAACCCTATGTGACTTTTAAGAAATATTAAAGATAAACTAATAAAACAAAACAATAACTCACATAGAAATATACAATTTGACTGCAAATAAGAACCATTTGGCCCACCTAGTTTGCTCTATTTCCACCTACTCTAAAGACTCAAACCCTATTTGACCTTGACTGTCTTTGGATTGTTATTTTTTAGATTTTCATTTATCCCAAGGTTTTATACATTATCTTGTTCTATTAGCCTCAGAGGCGTAACTAGAAGCTTCCAGGCACCACACTGACACCCTCTACAATGTCCCTCAATCTTCACAATGCCCCCATCTCCTACCTCCCTCTCTTAGTAATGCAGAGCGCCGGGAGATGATGTCATCTCCCAGCGCTCTGCATTAGTAGAGCGCCGGAAGGAGAGTGCGGGCGCCAGGTGGAAGGGTCACAGGGGGCGGCTGGGCCCCTGGAGTGACGGGCCTGGTCACAGGGGTCGCTAGTTACGCCACTGATTAGCCTATTGTGCATTGACAGGCAACAATATTTACCCCAATGGCTGCATATGTGGCCCTCAAGGCTTGCTCACAAGGCATTGGACAACTTTCTGTTACCAGTGGGTTAAGGTCTAGAAGGAACCATGGACCATATTTATAAAAGCAAACTGGAGTTTTTCTGGAGTAAACCTAAATTCCCATGAAGTTGAATACAGCTTTTTAACCCCTTGAAAACAGGAAAGGTTTCCAATGTATTGATGCATTGAAGACCTCTATAACATTCATGGGGTTATAAACACAATTTAATTCAACAGGAATGTTTTAATTGTTCCCTATGGTGCTGTTGGTTTACTCCAGAATAACTCATTTGCTTTTTATAAATATGTCCATGTTCTTAAAGGGATAGTAATGATTCATAATAAAAGCAGCTCCAATTAATCTTCTAGTATTTGGCCCATGGAGAGTGTTATTTCAGTACTGTAAGAGTTGTAGTTCAAGAGTAATTGAATGATAACATATCCCCCTCCTGTCCCCTTTTACTGATGTAACACTTCTCAGCTCAGAGCAGCAGGGTGATGTCCAAATGGATCGCAGAGAGGGACAATCTTCAATTAACATAAGGAAAAAAACTGAAGAACCTGTCAAGGGGGGCAGGGTTTTCATTATTCCCACAGTAAGAAGGTTGTGCCTTGCTGTGAGCTGTTTGGTCTGTGGACCAGATTCCACATCTGAGGTGAGCAGTGTTACACTAGGTAAAAGGGGCAGGAAGGGATACTTTATCATTCACTTACTCTTGAACTACAACTCTGACAGTATTGAAATAACACTCTACAATGCCCAAATACTATGAAGATTAATTGGAGCTGCTGTTTTTGTGAAACATTAGTATTCCTTTAAGGAAAATATGACTTATCTGAGCAGGAATTAGGGTGTCTGTGTCCTATTTCCATTGTACCATAGGACACACTGGGGCCACAGGAGAATCCTCTGAAGATGGGTTGCCACTTTCCAAAATCAAAGAAGGCACAATGATTTGTACTTATCAGAGGATGATATACCACAATTTTGGTGGTCATTTTCTAACTTTATAATTCTTTCCAATGGGATGGTTAAGTTATGCCCTGCAGGCCTGTTTTAAGTAAGTTATGCATTGGGGACCACTCTAGCATTCAAAGGGTTAAAGGTCTGATTTAAATCCACCAATTCGGATTAGTGTTCTGGTGACAGATGTTTGCTCTAACCAATGGGAGCACAAGAACATGACTGATTTTATTTAGAGCACCTGAAATCCTGACAGTGTTGACAAAACCAGACAGAGGAGCACCAGATCAGACTGGTTAACCCCTTAAGGACCAGCGGTCCCGGGGTGTGTGGTCCTTTAAGGACCACATAGGGACGTTCGACGTGCGCCCCATGTGGCTGATCACGTGTGCCGGCACGTTGAACGAGGGACTGAAAGAGATCGCTCCAGTCTTGGAGCAATCAACTTCAGTCCCTGGTATTACTCTCCGCGCTCCTGCAGGAGCATGGTGAGTAAAAGTATGTGACGTACCAGGACTGTCACTGGTCCTTAAGTGCCGGACCAGCGTGATGGTCCGGGTACGTCATTGGACAAGAAGGGGTTAAGCTTGGACATGTGGCAACCCTACTCTCAGAGTTGCATGTGGCCCCAGGGTTGACATTTGTCCAGCACTGCAATTTAGTACAGTTTCTCCTCCGTATTCTTCAAGTACCACTAGAAGTGCATATTTTTATGAAATCCCTGCCCGAGCACAAGGGAACTAATCAGAATGAAAGAACCATACATTATACACTTGCACTCATGCAAGAAAATCCCCAAAATGTGAGCTGTTAGAGGTACTTGATGACCGTGGTTGAAGAACACAACAATAACGCAGATCTTTGGATCTGCAGATGTAGTTGGATTATGACTTTCATAATCCTCAGCTGGTCATTAGACCATTGGATGGCCACAACCCTACTGCAAAGGCTATTCCACATATCTATAAGTCTAATATAAAGGTCCATAAAAACAACAGTGCCATTTCACTAAAGCTTAACGTTTAAAATTTAGTGAAATAATTTTTTCTGCTTTTTTTTGTATACATCCCTATGGTACTGAAAAAGAGCAACAAATGTGAATACATTTTTTGATTATAATAATAGTTCATGAGATTTTTAGATTTACATATTTGTAAATGTATGCAAATTAGATAGCACTGGCTGGCATGTCAGCCACATTCCACACGGCCCTCCCTCCCACCTTCCACTCCCTACTGGCAAATAAAACTAGAAATAAATGAAGCAAAACAACTCATAAACTATTGTTTTAAATAAAAAATAGCTAACATAATATATAGGGGATTCTGAAAGTTCTGAAAAACAGTTTCTCCCACTTTAATGAGGAGCAAACCAATTTTGCCATAGGTCATTTTCACAAATCTAAACTGGAACAACTATCGTGCAAACCAGTATATCATAGTGAAGAAATACAAATTCCCAAGCTCCCATTGATTTAAAGCAATGTTTTGGAGTCCTCTATATAATCCAATCATTTAACACAAAGGAAATATTTATTTGGTCCCTACTTTGCAGCTGTTTTGCACCAGAACTGCAAGAGTCAAGATATCCTGTTAATTGCTTTCAGTTACCTTGTATCATCCGCTAAAGGAATAATGCTTAATAGCATGTAATTCAGACATGTTTTAACTAGTGTTTCGTATGACAAGATAACAGGTTCCATTCTGTTGATAACTACTAACATGATAAACTTAATTTTCAGTAGTTTTTGGTATCTGCAGGTATCCTAAGAAAGCTAACACACTTTGATTTATGTTTTCTGTCTGCTAGTGTTTTGTGTCTCCCACTGTCTGAATATATTTATACCCCCTATAGAATGTGAATCTCTGCCAGTCCCTCTTAGCTTTCCCTGTTCCTTCAGTCTCCCATTCTGTATCTTCCTCTCTCTCTCTCTTTCTGTCTCACCCTTTCTTTTTCTACTTTATTTGTCTTCAGAGCCAGATTTATATCTTAGGCAACTGAGGGAAGGCACCCTTGGTGCCCTTAGCCCTGCCATTAGACACACTTCCACTCATAACATGACGCTGATCCACCAACTTTTTCCTGGGAAACAAAAAATATGTTTTGTGCAGTGGATGGTAGAGAATTGGATATTATAGCTTTATATAAACTGCTAAAATGGCCACCAAAAACCTGCAGTGGGTGATTGCTGCAGGAGCAGTGGGGTTGCAATGGACATGTCCGCAATTCAGAATGTGGGAGTGCAAAGCATGGCTGGGGAGCACTTCACGTGTTGGCCTTCTTTGCCTAATGACAAATCTAGTCCTGCCTATCTGTCACTTCATGTCTTTTTACTTGTCCTTTGCTCTCTACCACTGTTTCGCTATTCATTAGGTCTTTGTCCATTTTACCCCAGTTTCTGTTTGTCTTTAAGCCTGTCACTTTCTCTAATATACTGATTTTTACTTCCCTTCTAATGTTGGACTTTGTTAAAGCCCCAAATAATGTGAAATATATGTGATTTAAATAACTTTAGTGGGACAGCTAATAGTTCAAAACTGATGCAGCTTATTACATAGAAAGGGTCAGTGGAAACAATTACCTTTGTCCAAGACTCCTGGGAGTGTGACTTAGTGACATGTTTCACTGATGGTAATGACATGATGATTAATGGAGTATGATGGCATGAGGATCATGTATCATGATCAAGATGAATGATAATTGGAAGAAAATGAACATGATTATTGCTTTGATTGTATATAATGATAATAATTGATGATATTACTGATGGGGGTGGTGATGATGATGGTTGTGTTTATGACTGATGATCAGAATAATTCATGATGTTGGCCATGGTGGCCATGATGATGATGATGATGGATAGTTTAATTTCTCTTCAAGTTTAGAAATTAATTTCAAGTTTAAAACAGTCTCATATAATGTTTCACATTTACAGAGCAGTATAATATAAACAACATAAACAATATACAATACAATACAATGTAAACAATATAAACAATGTTGGCTAATCACAAACATTTTTTTCTGTATCTCAAATACAGTACATTCCAGCTTTATTTGGCTACAGTATACAGTATTTTTTTTTAATAGTTATTGATTTAAAAAAAAAAATCATATATATATATATATATATATATATATATATATATATATATATATATATATATATATATATATATATATTACACAGCCGAAACGTCGATTTCAATAAACTACTCTGCTTGATTCAAAAAAGAACCTGTGAGTGCTGTCTATCCTCTATCAATACGTGTATATATGGTTTGTATTACGGACGCGCACACAGGAATGAGGATTCGTTCACAGTGAGTGCCCCCTCTCAGAACTTTGTTTGTATATATATATATATATATAGATATAGATAAACATACATATACAGTACTGTGCAAAAGTCTTAGGAAGGTGTGAGATTAAACAAACAGGTGCTAATAATCATCAATTTAATATGTGGGTTGAAACATAATCATTAACTGAAACAGAAACAGCTTTGTAGGAAGAATACAACTGGGTGAGGAACAGCCAAACTCAGGTGACAAGGTGAGGTTGCTGAATACAGTTCAATGTCAAAAGTTTCTATCACTTTTGCTGTCTTAGTACCATTTTCTGTTTCTCTAATGGTCTGTCTCTCTGATGCTCTATTTCCCCCTCTTAGTCAGAGGGAAATGAGGATTTAATCAAAAGGACAGCTGGGGAGCAACAGGTTCTCACCCTTAATTTGAAGTGTATAAATTATTTCTGCAGGTACTCTATTGACAATGTGGGAATTCTATCAAGTAATACATTTTGTTGCATTGTATGGTTATTTTGATACAAGCTGTTTTGTAGTTTTTAATGCACAAATTGCTAGTAAATAGAGCATTGCTTGGTAAATGTGGATTATAAACCCAAGTATCAATTACACAATGCTTCCCCTGTGTGTGTTCAGATACCAGTGCTAACTGTCATGCTAATCAATGAGCTAGAATATGTTTGTATACTTGTGAAGAAACAATATACATATATTTCTGTTTAGCCATTTATATGCCAGGAAGAAGTCCAATGCATTGCAAAGCACTCAGATAATTCATGTTACTGTCTAACCTAGAATATTTGTAATTGGGCTATGCCATTTATTATTGGGAGAAAATCCAGGACATAATGTTTACTTTATGTTGAAGGACACACACACACTGAAACCTAAAAAGGATGACATTTTCTTTCCGATATTTCCTTTTCTTCTGTGTATCTCCATGGCACTAGAAAGTATGGGCTTTATCTCCCTCCTCCAGCTGGTAGGACGGTCAATTTTCTACTCAAGGTAACTCCACTGCTTCCTGTCTCAGCCGAGCTGTAAGACAGGAACAGAAAAAGCCATAGATTAAGGGTGGAGATACACAGAAGAAAAAGAAATATCGGTAACAACATTTCATCCTTTCTTCTGTGTACTCCACGGCCCTAGAAATCATGGGAAATTACCAAGCAATAACAGGGTAGGCAAATAACTGCATGCTACCCCTATAAATTAGGTGAAACTGAATAAGTGCCTAATTATAACATTATAACACCAGAAGTGAAATAAATTAAAATTAATACTTTCTACCCAGTTATGGTGGAATGACTGCCTCCAGAACCTTCCTTCCAAACTTTGCATCTGAAGAAGCACTGACGTCCAGTTTATAGTGTTTTATGAACATGGACACTGATGACCATGTTGCTGCCTTGCAAATGTCTTCAGGCAATGCACTGGCCTTGTATGCCTAGGATGTAGAGACCGCTCTTGTAGAGTGAGCTTTAACTTTTATAGGAGGCTCTCATTTGGCCACCAAATATGAAGTTCTGATGCACTGTATGATCCATCTAGCTATTGAAGCCTTGGAAGCTGATGGACCCTTATATTTCCCCTGGAAGTTTATAAACCAGACGTTAGACTTCCTGATGTCTTTAGTTCTTTCTAGGTAAAAGGAAATGCATCTGACTAAATCCAAAGCATGTAATCTCTTTTCTTTGTCACAAACTGGAGTGAGACAAAATTATGGCAGATTAATCTCCTGATTTAAATGAAACTCAGGTATTACATTTCCTCTAAAATTAGGTTTCATCTTTAAAACTATTTTGTCTTGATGGAATGGCAGGTATGGAGCCTGGCAACAAAGGGCATGCAGTTCATTAACCATTTTTGCTGATGTGATGGCTGTCAAAATTACAGTTTTCCAGGTTAGATAACGAATGTGAACTTTGTCCAATGGTTCAAACAAAGAGGAGTATGCTAGCTGGTTCAATACCAGAATAACATCTCTAATTTGAGGGTGAGCTTTTTCTATAGCTCTGACAAAACTTTTAATTAAATCATTTTCTGCCAGCTGTTGCACAAGAACAGCTGATAGCGATGAGATCTGAACTTTGATAGAAGTGGGCTTTAACCCCAGTTCGAAACCTCTTTGTAGGAAATCAAGGATGACTGATGTGGAAATAGCTTCCTCTGTGATTTTGATCTCAATGCCCCATTTTGTAAAAGTCCTCCAAACTCTATCATAGGCTTTTGAGGTAGAAGCTTTTCTTCTTGCCAAAATGGTCTTAAAAACTGAATCAGAGATACCTCACTTATTTAGATACGTCTGCTCAGCCTCCAGGCTGCTAAGTGGAAAAATCTCAGATTTGGGTGCATTAATAGCCCCTGGAACAATAGATCCTGTCTGTTTAGAAGAATCCATGGCTTCGTTCTTGACATTCTTACTAATTCTGAAAACCAGCTTCTCCTGGGCCATCTTTCTCTAGTCTGATTTTCCTTAGGACCTCTCGGAGTAGAGGATTGGGGAGTAAGATGTATACCAGAGAGGAATACTGGAAATGTTTGAGTGTATCTTGTCCCAGGGATGCAGGGTTCTGCCATCATGAAAAGAACTTCTTGCACTTGCTGTTGTATTCAGTTGTCATTAGATTGATCTCTGGGTTACCCCATTCTGATATTATCTGCAGATAGATTTCCTGATTTAGGCACCATTCCCCTGGGTCTATCTGAGTTTGATCCAGAAAATATGCCTTGACATTGTGGACTCCTGAGATGTGGGAAGCTGTTATCACTAACAGGTTCTTCTCTGCCCAAATAAATATTGGAGCTACTTCCCTTTTTAGAACATTGCTCCTTGTTCCCCCTTGATTTCTTGTGTACATAACTGTGGTGCTGTTGTCAGAGCATATGTGTACAGCTTTTCCTTTTAAGTCTGGCTGAAAATGTTTCACGGTCTTTGTCACAGCCCTGTTATGGATCAAACGCTCATCATCCTGATGAGCTGATTTCTGTCATTATTATCTCCCACTGAGGGTCTAATAGGGACTTCACTTTTACCAGGTTCTCCATCTGTGTTTACCACATAATTTCTTTTAGAACTCTCCTGAATATGGGAATCTTTTGTAAAGATGGGCTTCATATGAAACCTTGACCATAGAACCACTTGTATGGCCGATAACATGGTTCCTAGACACTGCATCACAGTCTGGACCAGATTAATCTTTTTGGTCCCAAATCTGTTCACCGTCTTCTTTATATTTATATCAGTTGTGACAAGACAACCTCCTTTCTTCTTGTGTTTGTTGTCATACCCAGGAAGGACATCCTATGAGAAGGGGTTAGTTGACTCTTTTGCTGATTGATTACCCAACCTAGGTCTGTCAAATGTTGTACAACAGATTGTGTCTGTATCCTGGCTAGAGATTCTGATGGGGCTATGAGTAACAGATCGTCTAAATAAGGAATTATGCTTATTCCTTTCTCCCTGAACTCTGGGAGCTATAACCAGTCTGAATGGATTGTCCCTGAATTGGTAATGTTGGCCTTTTATGGTGAATCGAAGAAACTTGTGATGACTTATCCTTACAGTAATATGATAATAAGCATCCTGTAGGTCTATCTTTGTAAGGAAGCTGTTGGGAAATATGGACCTGATTACAGATGTTACCATCTCCATCATAAAGTGTATTTTAACTAGAAACCTGTTGAGCCATTTTAGGTCCAAGATTCCTGTAGTTACCTGAAGGCTTTGGAACAGCAAATAGAATGGAATATATCCCATGATATCTGTGGGATTGTGGAACTGGTTCTGTGACCCCTTTCTTTATCATCTGATTCAGTTCCAGTGTTAATACCTTTGCCTTCCTCTTGTTTGAAGGAAACTTGGACCTTGAAACTTGTTTATTTGTGGGATTGTTTGAGATTCCAGTGGATATCATGCCTCCAGTATCTGTTGCACCCACTTGTCTGATGTTTTCTAGGATTCGTGGAAGTAGTGCAGGAGATCACTGCTTGTTTTCCGAAATCTGCTGTGCATGCAAAGAGGGGAAGACTGAGCACCATAGGTCCCAGTGATTTCAGTGGGATATTGGGGGGGGGGGTAAGTAAGGACCTCCTTTCCACAGATTTTAGTGGAGGATGGAGGTTTTGTAAAGTAATGTATATGCTGGATGAGCTAACTTCCAATATAGGTGTTTCTGTGATATATAGTTAAAATTTAGATGGAGGTTGTTCTCCTCCCATCCCTCCAGCTGGTAGGACCAGGAAAAAACTGTGAAAGGAAGGGGTGGAGTTACCTTAAGTAGAAAATGTACTGAGAGAGAGATAAAGCCTATGCTTTCTAATGCTGTGGAGTGCCACAAAGAAATAATAATGCAAATGTCTTATTGTTAAAGTTTAGATGAGCCTAGATGTGCTTATGGGATTTTTTCTATGAATTCATCTGCAGTGATTTCTTAGAGGCATGCCACAATATAATTATGTACAGGGGTGCCAAGCTTTGGATTGGATTAGTTTGCAGGTGAAAATGAAATTGCTAGTTTTATATCTCAGTTCCCAGCTAAAGTCTACTTGTAGATAAAAACTATAAAAGGTATCACCTCCAATGGAATCCAGCTAATACTAGTGTTGAGCGAGCGTGCTCGGCCGATGCTCGGATCGGCTCGAGCATCGCTCTGCTCGGCACATGGCGGTACTCGTCGAGTACCGCCATGTGCTCGCCCGCCATGTTCGGGTGGCGGGGATCTGTGCCGGAAGAGGCACAGATCTGAAGACGCTCCGCTGGACCACCAGGGACTGGAGGTATGGGGGCATTGCGGAGATGAAGGGGGCATTGCGGAGATGAAGGGGGACATTGTGGAAGAGGGGCATAGCGGAGATGAAGGGGGACATTGTGGAAGAGGGGCATAGACTCTATGCCCCTCTTCCACAATGTCCCCCTTCATCTCCGCTATGCCCCTCTTCCACAATGTCCCCCTTCATCTCCTCTATGCCCCTCTTCCACAATGTCCCCCTTCATCTCCGCTATGCCCCTCTTCCACAATGTCCCCCTTCATCTCCTCTATGGCATAGAGGAGATGAAGGGGGACATTGTGGAAGAGGGGCATAGCGGAGATGAAGGGGGACATTGTGGAAGAGGGGCATAGCGGAGATGAAGGGGGACATTGTGGAAGAGGGGCATAGCGGAGATGAAGGGGGCATAGCGGAGATGAAGGGGGACACTGCGGAGATGAAGGGGGCATTCGGAGATGAAGGGGGCATAGCGGAGATGAAGGGGGGCATTGACCAGGCACCCTCCCCTCATCAGAGCAGGGGGTGCCTGGTGTAATGCTCGTGTCGCCCCATTCATTTCAATGGGGCTCAGGTGCTCGGCCGAGCACTCGAGCCTCAGGGGGTGCTCGGTCAGAGCACCCGAGCACCCGAGCATCGGGGTGCTCGCTCAACACTAGCTAATACTGATGTACTTAGAACAGATGTAGCTATTATAGAGCAAAGCTACTGAACCAAATCTGCCTCAATTTAAATGAATTGGAGACCTGTTCAGCATTCCTGTGTCACAGCTACCCAAATATACATTGTATTGCTATATATAAACAATTGCTAGGAAACTTTTAAAAAGGAACCTAGCAACCAATGAGTTAACAAAAAAGCTATTATTTATTAAGCAAAAAACAGTTTCATATACAAATTGATTACTTCATCCTCCCCCCACCAAAACAAGCTGGTTTAAGTTCAGTTATGAGCTGTTGCAGAGCTTCCTGTCTGGAAAAAGGGGTTAACATCTGTTTGTGTAAAAAAAAAAAAAAAAAAATAGAAAGGGTTAAAATTACAGATTTGGTTTTCAAACTTGTTTCCTGTGTAACTTTTTTCCATTGAACAGGAAGTGATGTCACGCACAATGCCACTGCATATGGCAGCCACAGGAAAACAAGGATTATATTTCCTCTCAGTCTTGGTTCCTGCATTCTGACAGTTACAAGAATTGTTGTAAACGAATGTATTCTCTCATTTTCTATTTACATTCATCCAGAGAACGAGTTTCTCCCCTGGGAGAAATATTATATTTTGTTCAGTGGTGAATGTGTGTTTTGTACCGTCAACTGGACAAATAACATATGTGATGACATCACTTGCAAGAATAGTCATGTGACTGCATGGCCTCACAAACAGGAAACCGCTACAGGGCTGGACCCACTTTCAAAGTGACAGACAAAGAAAAAAAAAAAACACGCAAGCTATCCAGAAATCACAGACGCAGGGACATAAAAATACAAACCAATGTCCCATTGTCTCTTTTTTACAACAGTGACACAGAGAATAAGAAGGTCAGTGGCTCATTGTGTCTGTCCCTCCAACAGAGACAGAGAGTGAAAGGACTTTTAGATCATTATGTCTATTCCTGTTAAAGTGACGTAGAAGAAATGCACATGTGATTTGTTTTGTCTGAATGTTGAACTATGGAGGTAATATATGACTGTTTGGTACTTTCCTAAAAAGTTACAGCAATATATTTATACATGTAAGCAACACACTTTGCCCCTCAATGACTGTACAACAATGACATCTAGAACACAGTAGCAGTCATGTGTATAGTCTTATGGGTGCACTTTGTGGCACATTTAATTGTTTTTAGTGCATATCGACTTTCTACCCAGTATTACGTACAAAGCACGTTTTGCAACAAAATGGATGTTAACCAGGCTCCTGGTCCTTCAACATGCACTGAAAGGGAATACATTTTTTTCTTTTGCATGCCTTCTTGATGGTCGTACATTTGTAAGAGTAAATATTTTGAGTGACACAAGAACCCCTTGCACCCTGATGTGTCTGCACGTATGAAAATTTCTTTGGCTCTACTAATGTGATGAGAAATACAAATTCACATTTCAAACTGCACTTTCATATCTGCCCCAAGGAGAAGGTTGGTATGAATGCATTTTATGGTGTTGGATGTTATAACATAGTGTTCCGATGTTCACAATATGTGAAAACATTTCATTTATTGTATTATACTGCTGTATAAGATGCTCTACCACCAGTATTGTGGTATACGATTCTGAGACTAACTGAGTCACTGTGTCATTACACTCAATGAGGAATGATATTCCTATAGAAGGAAATGGAGAAAACATTTTCTGCAGAGTCTACTGGTACTGTCATGCGAGTCTAATGGTGCTGCTCTGTGACCTCAACTCCGTTAGAGAGAGGAATGGCAATGATCCTTTTTTGTTGAATGTGGCTAAAGCCACCAGGGTTCATATACAGAGAGTGAGGGGACCAAGTAGCACCCCCTTTTCTATGTATATATACTAACGATGTGTTATAATAGAGAGGGCACTCACACTCTCTGGTCATGTAGGATTGATCGGTTTTTACCAACAACCATTAGGTTAAGCCTTTGGAAATACTCCTCCACTCAAAGAGTTAACAAAACTTTTATTCAGTGCCAGATCATGAATTATGGCAACCTAGGCTACTGCCTAGGGCACATGGCTATATGACAGGCACTGGCTGCTAGTAATGTGTCACAAACAGAGGCCATGTTGGTGCTTCTGCTAACATCTTGTGTCAGACTCCCTTTTTGATGAAAGAGACCAGCATCATCTAGTTGCTTCCACCTTCCATTAGAGCCACAATGCCAGTACATGCTACCAGTACTGTGTCAGAAGTGCCAGATCAAGAGATGTGGGGCCTTGCCTAGGGCCCTATGGAGCCTTCCATATCTGCTTTTATTATGTAATAACGTGGAAAGAGGGGGTCTTGGTATCCCCCACCCAGTTACTACATATTAACACAGTGGAAGGAAGCAGAGGAGATATGGGAAGAGGAGCATAAACACATCCACAAAATGTAACAATGTTAAAGAAAGCTATATAACTCATACATTTTTAAAAGAATAAAAACTGGCTAACAAAACATAGACTTAATTGTGTAAACTCACATGTCCCTAAATTCTAATAAGATGTCCAGTCTGTTTTAAATGGAAAGTAAAACTTCTTAGGAGACGCATATCATTTGTTGAGCTGGGTTCAGGGTTTTCCATGACCTCTGCGTTTTATAGCAAAGTTCATCTTACACAGCAATAACAACAGTGCCACCTTACAAGGAAAAGGCCATGAAAAACCCTGCACTCATGCTCTCACATGCAAAAAGAAAGCTTTATTGCAAAAATAAATTCTCACAATCCATTTTTTGTTCTTTAACTTTTTTAAGGACCAGAGAGTGCAAAGCATTGCTAAGCTAATGTGTTGCACAATCCACTGGTCCTTAAAATGCTAAGCAACTTGATGTCAGAAATGTCTTTAAAGTATTGCTTTTAAATTCATTAGAGATGAAAAGAAAGAAAGAAAGAAAGAAAGAAAGAAAGAAAGAAAGAAAGAAAGAAAGAAAAAGAAAGAAAGAAGCATTCATATTAAATTAAACTCAAAGGGTTAACATTAACTTGTGCAGTGAGCAGAGCCTCAGGATCTGTCTCCTACTAGCAACTGTCTTGTCCACCTCCATGGACAATACATCCAGAACTGATTGAAGATGCCATCTCTTGAACTAAGGAGCAGGAGGAAAATTCATAGGGGTCATTAGGATTTTTTGCCACAGTAAGGTAAATGGGGTATTATTATTAGGAGGTATTAGTTCTCCTTAAAAAAAAGCAGGTGCAGCACTCATCTTAATTTAAATAGAAAGATGTGCAATGCATTGCTTTCAAAACCACCTTTATCTTTTCTGCACATGTATTGAGTCAGTTTATACATTCTAAAGTTCTTTGGCATCTCGGAACCCTCACAGCAAATAATTTTTTTTCATCTCTCAACTGAAATAAATGTTCCTAGATCTGTGCTGTTTTAAGGAGCGGTTGTCTGGTTTTTGCAAGTTTGCACTCTGCAGTCTTGAGCAGCACCTATCAGTAATTCAGAGTATCAGTATTGTAATATGGCCTCTTCAGTTGGAATATCACCTAGAAGTATGAGGCTCTCAGCAACAAATTTTGCTGATTGTGTACACAGTGCCCATAGACAGTCTGTAGCAGAAGGTCTATGGGAACTGAATCATGCAGGAGAATAGATGGGACTGTGAGTCTTCAGTCTTGAAGTTTAGTCTCTTTTTGCAGGACCAACAAGGGAGCCTCATTGATTTCTTTTTCAGATCCCCATTCTGGTTCCACGAGGCTCACAATGTAGCTCTGGCTCTGGCTTAATCTTCAAGCCTGCTTCCAGTGGGGCAGATCGACCAATGGGGCACTTTTTTGGTTACAGTTTCACTTTAATAGGATAGCTCAGAGTCTTCTTATTCTATTTTAGCATGTAGAGGTATATTTCAATACTAACAGTTTTGTAGTTCAACAGCAATTGAATCCGAAAGGATTCCCCTCCCGCCTCTTTCCCCTACCTCACTGTACCTCTCATGCTGGTCTGGATGGAGCGCAATGAGGGACAGACTTCAGTAAGGAAAAGGTGCCATACTGAATACCTTTACAAAAACTGAATTAATTATCAAAGCACACTTCGAAGTCCGTTGAAGTTAAATATTTTTACTTCATTAACAAGATCTCGGTACTGCTGCAGAGCTCCGGATGGCCCCAGGATCGGATTCCCGGGCAGTCAGCAAGACGCTGATATTGGGGAAAGGGGTGGGAGGGGGAGACTTTGAAATTGATTTTCTCTCAAACCATAAAGGTTTGAGAGATGCGATATGGGGCATTAACAATCTTTTTTTTAAGTTGTATAAAATGGAGATTAGTAAAATTCAAGTGTTACTATCCCTTTAAGCAAAAGGAGTCATCGCCTTGACTTGGGTACACTTATCACATTCTCTTTACTTCCTGATAGCCTAATATAAAAATTAGATACCTTAAGAGGAGCTGCCCAGAATGCGAATGCATACCTCCCAAGGGTCCCTTTTTAGGAGGGACAGTCCCTCTTTGAGACAGAAATATCTCTGTCCCTCTTTGCCACACAGATGCCCCCCTTTTTAGGCAATCACACTGTGTTTATAAATTAGTTGTGTGAATAAAAATGTTTTCAGGTACACAAAGAGATGTGAATAAGTCAAGAAATAACCTAAACATTCTTGGTAATGGCCATCCCACCAGTCATGTCTCCAGCACCACCACCTAAAATAACTCCCCCTTGTTATTTATTGCAATTTCTGTTTCCAAATTTGAATAATATGGCCTGTTTAAAGTATAAATATGTATGTGCTCAATCGTCATGAATATCGCTGCATGCTTATTTAGAATAAATATATAGAGATAATTATTATAGCGTGTGAATTCAGCAGTAGGCCTAACTTGGCCCTAATTCTAAGGAATTCTAGATGTTCAGCAGTCCTTTTCATTTTCTTTGGTCACAGCAGAAGGGCTTACTTGCCACATAAATGATTGCATGTTCCATTAGGAATGGTAAGAAAGGAGGGTTTCCCACTGTTTATACATGATGCAATGACTGGGAGATATGCTACTACTGCCCATGTTAAATAACATAATTTTTGATGTATTTTAGTTGTGCTGCTCTGACCTGGGGGCAGCAACAGCAGGATATATATTCCAAGAATAATGGCAAAGCACTATAGGCATACCTGGGAACGCTACGGATTTGCCCTGGAGACTGTTTTGAGATTGAATTACTGGGTATCTGGGGCAGAGGCTGATTCTACGGATGTGGGGAGTTTTCTTCTAAACTCTGCCCACTTCTGCTCTTTCCGACCCAGTTTCTCCCATTTTTCCTCCTTCCCCACCTAGTTCCTACCACTTTAGTTATGCCACCAGAAAGCCCTGCCCTGTTCATGGGTAAACCACACCCCCTTTTTACCGCTATTTGTGGCAATAATATCCCCCAGCAGCACCAAAAATTGAAGTTCCCAGGTATGATTATAGGGTAAACATATGGGAGTTGTACTTCACTATATTAAGAATTGTTGCTTTTTAATGTGAAGTAAAGAAAGAAAAAGAAAGAAATAATGAATATTGGAATAGGTGTAAACAGCATTATTAGTGTATGGTTGAGAATTGCCGCTAAAATTTGCAGCAATGGGTCATATTTATAAAGAAGCAGAGTCAAGTTTATACATATGTCTCTCTGAGAACATTCGGAGGAAATTCGATGATTACATTTTTTTTCATACATAGCTGTCACAGTATATTCCCATTAATGTTTGAAATAAACTAGATCGCCGAGTCTTCTTTATAATAAATGTAACACAATGCGCTATTTTAACAAACATACTTTTCTGTAGTTCATAAAATATTAAATGTAGAAGGATCCCCCTTCCGCCCCTTCTGGCTTCCTCCCATTGAATCTGTGATCCGGTCGTGGGACCGGACGGATGCAGCAAGGGACAAACTTCAGTAAGTATAAGGAAAACTCTGCCATCTTGACAAAGGAGAGCATGATTTTCCTTTGCTTACTGAAGTTTGTCCGTCACTGCATCCTACCAGACCAGACTGCAGATTCAGCATGACACGACCAGAAGGGCTGGGAGGGGGATACTTCTACATTTAATATTTTATGAACTACAGAAATCCAATTTGTTAAAAATAGCGCATTGTGTTACATTTATTATAACGAAGACTTGGTGATCTAGTGTATTGCTAACATTACTATCCCTTTAAGAACAGGTTATACATTGCATTAAGATTTAATCACTAAAACTTCCTTTATTTTTGGAGCAATTAGGAATGGCTTTATACATACATACATAGCGACACAATTCTTATTTGGATGAGACGTTTTCCTACTCTACTTTTCCAAAAAATTGACTGATTGGAGTTATTACTACTTAGTGAAAATATCACTAAACATTTATACATATATTTATGTTACTTTGTGACAAATTTACAGACGTTTTTGTTATTTCTCCAGTTTTATACATCTCCCCCAATGTTTATAACAATTAAGTAACTGTGGCTATAGAAAACATGTACAGCATTTTATCTACAGAGCAACTGCAACACAATTCTTAATTTAATACTTTGGTGTGCATAGCTTACCTCTCTGGTACACAAAGGGTTAAGGCGGAAGCAATACCTTGCTTTGACCCTAAAGCGTTAATAGCTGTAGATGTGTTTTCCAAACCAATAATGTCAATTCTTCACCTGCACTGCTTCAATGTATACAATCTGTAAGTGGTTTTGCACTCAAGAATCTCAAAGGGAATCAGTGAGGCTGATAAATTAGAATAGTGGAGTAATTCTAGAGCAAACCAAGTGTACCTTATGGAATAAATGAAGGAATGCACCATAAGGAATAAATACATTAAGCCCTTAAGGACAGGCCAATTATGCATGCCACCAGCACTTAAAGGGATAGTAATAATTTGTTTTATCTTTATTTTATTTTGTAGGCATTAAAAAAACACAAGAACGATATAAGTCTTAACGCTCAAACCTTTATGGTTTGAGAGATATTCACAAGCAAAGTTTCCCCTCCCTTCCCTTTTGCCTAGTGTAAGCCATCTCTTCTCAGATGTGGAATGCAGTCCATAGACTGGACAGATAACAGAAGGGGACAATCTTCTTCCTATGAGAACAATGAAATCCCTGCCCCCCTTGACAAGTCTTTCATTTTTTTCACTTATCTTAATTGAAGATTGTCCCTCTGTGCAGTCTACCTGGGCACCTCCCTTCTGATCAGGCTGAGCAGTGTTACATCAGTAAAAGGGGCAGGAGGGGGATACTTTGTCATTGAATTACTCTTGAACTACAACTCTGACAGTACTGAAATAACACTCTCCAAAGTCCAAATTCTATGATGATTAATTAGAGCTGCTTTTATTATGAAACATTACTATCCCTTTAAGGCACTTAAGAACCACTGAACATTTTTTTTTCGTGATTCCATTTCAGGGCATCCCGAACGGCGTGCAGCCGCACGGGGAGCCCTGAATTCCATGACGGTCCTCGCACATCATGGGTCCTTATGGCTCATCAACCCAAGACGTGCCTTAATGGGGTAAGGGGTTAAAATTCCTATTGATGGAAATGAGCCTTTTAGCCCCTCGAAGGTTTGAATGCTAGATATATTTTCAATACATTGCAAATCAATTTGTTGGATAAGTCTCTGGCATTCCAGGGGTTAAAAGCTCCAATTTAAATCAATGATACTTTTCAGAACTGAATTTATCTATGGTGCATTGAAAGAAAGAAAGAAAGAAAGAAAGAAAGAAAGAAAGAAAGAAAGAAAGAAAGAAAGAATAAAGAAAGTAATACACCTATAGCTCTGAGATATTATCTTGCATCTTTATTATATGATGACAAGATAGATATGCCACACATGTATATTTATTTTATCTAATCACACTGCACTGGATACCTTTCTGGCCCTCACATGGTTAATAACTGTACATATAGATTCCAAATCCTCTCACATGCATGGCTTCAGTACATGTGATCCTAACATGATTTTGCAGAGTAAAGACCTTGCAGTATAAAGAGCTGCATCCTTGCCAGACATTTACAAGCAGGCTGGTACAAACTGCCAACAATAATAGACCTACAGGAGGATGGCCAGTATTTTTTCCCAGCAAAGACAGAAAAACTAAGAGGCTGATGTATAAAGAAGGACTGGAGTAATTCTGAAACATATCAACAACACTATAGGTGACAAATAAAAATTCACAACATTCTCAATGATTTAAATAGTTACTGGCTGGCATGTCAGATATTAACATTCCGCACGTCTCTTCCTCCCAAATGGAAATCCCTGGTGCACAGTACTAGCCATTGCCAGCTTGTATGAACCAACAAATAAATAAGGTTAAATATCTCATTAACTATTGTTTCAAAAGCACCTAAGATGTTTTAATGTGATTGTTACACTCAAATGAGGAGCAAAGCTGACACATAGGCAAAATGCACCAATCAAAAGTGGGGAAATTGTGAGGCAATCCAACTGTACTATCAGGAACAATTCACAAGTCACAACATCTCAATTGCTTTAACCCCTTAATGACCCATGACGTACATGTATGTCATGAGGTTGCGGTCCCTAAAGGACGTACATGTATGTCATGAGGTTGTGGTCGCTAAAGGACGTACATGTATGTCATGGAATTCCAGGTTCCCCGCGCGGCTGCACGTTGTTCTGGGAGTTTGGAATCAGATTCTCAAAAAAAAAAAAAAAATACCCATGGTCCTTAAGTGACCGCCACATGTGTATGTGGCCTGTCCTTAAGGGGTTAAATGGGGCTTATAACTGTATGGATGCTGAAGACATCTCAAATGCATTGTCTCACAATGCACTGAAGACCTCCCTAGATTCAAAAGGGTTAAAAGCCCCATTTAAATCAATGGATATTTTTATTTCACCCCTATGGTGCAGCTGATTTGCCAAATAATACCTCCAGCATTTCCTATGCACTTTAACCTTTTGAATGAAGGGAAACAGGAAACACGTTATGGAGCAATGTATTGATCAATGATCTGGCATTCACAGGGTTAATAAGAATCAGCCCTTAGTCATCATTGCTGAAGGGAAGTAAGGAAGACAAGAGTGGATGTTTGCCTATCAGTGACACTTTGACATAAAATCACAGATGCAAGCTCATCAAACAACAAGGTGAGGTTACAGAAGAGGAAGCCAGATAGAATAGAGAGACATAAAACAAGGGATATAAAGAGGGAGAGGCAGCTTGAGCAATGACAGATATACAGAGAGCAGGGGAAGGAGAGCAGGACAGAAAGAGGGGATAGAGGAAAGAACCAAAGGAAGTGTATGTGTGAGAGAGAAAAATAAATCAGCAGACAAGGGAGAGGCACTAACAGCAGGGATGCTTAGAGAGAAAAGAGGAAAAAATCATTGGCTGGTGACAGACAGAGAGTGATTTCTAAAGGTGGGGGGACGACAAAGATTGTGAGGCTGAAGAAAGGAAAAAGTGACTGATACAAAGAAAAAAGAGAAATAGGAGAGATCGGGGAGTGGGAGACTCTGAGAGGTTTTATATGGAGAAAAACTTGATTTTGGAGAACTGTTATAAATTAGAGATACCCACTCAGGTCTATGAACAATCTAGAACCATTGTCTGTTAAATATCAGTATCGTCATTGACTTGTTCAATTATTTAAACCAATATTTTTCAATACCCATCAAGCTATATTCACCATTGTTATCAATAAAAAAAATGGTTGTCACCCTGACACATGGCTTTCTGGTTACGTGGCCCACGAATTGAAAAACTTGGATGATCCTAGGTTAAAGGGACATTAATGTCACCAAAAACAAGCATGCTTATATTAAAGGTATAGTAATACTTGCAAATGACTAATCCCCATATTGTAGCTTTGTTAAAAAGAAACGTATTGCCCCCAGTGTCATCTCTCAAACCCTTATGGTCTGAGAGATGATAGCGCTCAAAGTTCCCCCCTCCCTCCCCCTTCCCTGACTGAACGCTGAACGCTGACTGCAGGAGAAGCTGTCGTACGACAGTCTTATGTGCATCAGGCGGCTCTGCAGCTGAGCCGAGATCGCATTTATAAAAAAGAATTCTTTCACCGAAACAGTCTTCTACGTGTGCTTGGTTTGCAAGCACACGTAGAAGACCGTTTCAGTGAAAGATTTCTTTTTTATAAACGCGATCTTGGCAATGCTGCAGAGCCGCCTGATGCAAGTAATACCAGATATCCCTGCAGTCAGCGTTCAGCCAGGGAAGGGGGAGGGAGGGGGGAACTTTGAGCGCTATCATCTCTCAAACCATAAGGGTTTCAGAGATGACACTGGGGGCAAGAAGTTTCTTTTTAACAAAGCTACAATATGGGGATTAGTCATTTGCAAGTATTACTATCCCTTTAAACTACTTTCTTTACATGCACAAACTGCTGACAGTATTTTGATTTGCAGTCCATTTTTATCTTTAATCATGATGAGAAATCTTTGTTTCCCAGAGGAATTCGGCACCCTCTTGGCCACATCATCATGGTCTGGATATATTATATGTTTTTCTGCCTTTGAGAAAAAGCTTCTGAAAGGTAAAACATTTAAATTGTGTTGTCACCAAATAAGGGGAGTGTATCAAATGATGTATTTCAAATGATGAAAATTTTCTTTTGGGAGTCGATGAGCACTAGATGATTATTGGGGACTAGTTGAAGAGCCAGTTACACGGGCCACAGTGCTACTGCCAGCTGGTCGCGGGGCAGTCATGCGCAGTAGAGGCTGCCCGCACCTCGGTTTATACAGAGCATCCAGCTCTGTATCAGCCGTGGCGTGGGCAGTCTCTACTGCACATGACAGCAGCACGCACAACAGTCTCTACTGTACATGACTGCAGAGCGCACAGCAGTCTCTACTGCGCATAACAGCAGAGCGCACAGCAGTCTCTACTGCACATGACTGCAGAGCACACAGCAGTCTCTACTGCACGACTGCAGAGCGCACAGCAGTCTCTACTGTGCATGACTGCAGAGCACACAGCAGTCTCTACTGCACGACTGCAGAGCGCACAGCAGTCTCTACTGTGCATGACTGCAGAGCACACAGCAGTCTCTACTGCACGACTGCAGAGCGCACAGCAGTCTCTACTGTGCATGACTGCAGCGCGCACAGCAGTCTCTACTGCGCATAACAGCAGAGCGCACAGCAGTCTCTACTGCACATGACTGCAGAGCACACAGCAGTCTCTACTGCACGACTGCAGAGCGCACAGCAGTCTCTACTGCACATGACTGCAGAGCACACAGCAGTCTCTACTGCACGACTGCAGAGCGCACAGCAGTCTCTACTGTGCATGACTGCAGCGCGCACAGCAGTCTCTACTGCACATGACTGCGGCGTTTCGCACGTTTTAGCGAATTATTATATAGGATATATTTTCACACACAGAAGTAATTCTTCACACTATTACATTTCTCTTGGGAGACAGGGAATCTATGGAATTTTGCCTCCCTGTCTTTGGATCTTGATGTTCCTGTTTTTGTCCCTCTTTTAAAATTAAATGTCATATCCTGTGCTATCTGATATTAATTTGCATATCTATTTACACAATTTCATGTATAAATAAAGCTAAATATAGCATAAACTATTATTAGAGATAAAAAACAGCTAACAAAATATGGGTGACTGAAGCTCTTTCAAAAGCATGTATTTTTTTACAAAGTGACAGCTCTAATTAAAGAGCCAAAGCTTCTTGTAGAGGCCTCAGTCTTTTTGGCTGTGCAGATCAGTGCTGCATCACAGCACCCAACAAGACTTGTACAATGAGGCCTGTAAACATCTAATTTGGCTATTTCTAGATCCAAGAAGTGTGAGCAGAGGTGATGAACAACTAATGTAAGACTGACCTTTAATGTATATAAACATACACACACGGATGGGCGAAAACCTTAATTTCCTTCATTCGAAATAGATGTTTCTACTTTCCGCGGAAGTTCCTATGGGAAGGAAACAGCTGGAAGAAAATCTGAAAGTTTCTGTGCAGAAGCTTAAGCCGATTGACTTCAATGGGCTTAAAGGGACAGTAATGTCCCAGAAAAAATATTTATCATTTTGTAGTGCTTAAAAAGTTGAACTAATTGCAAAAAACCCTATTTCTCAAACCGTTATGGTTTGAGAGATATTCGGCACTAAAGTTCCCACCTCCCTCCCCTTTCCCTGATGTCAGCGCTGTGCTGGCTGCAGGGGAATCCTGTCCAGGAACCAACTGGCGCCTCTGTAGCAGAGCCGCAATCTCATTATTTAAAAAGAATGACTTCATTGGAAAGATCTACAAAGTGTGCCTGGTTTGCAAGCACACTTTGTAGACCATTCCAATGCAGTAATTTGTTTTAAATAACGCAATTGTGTAAAGCTGACAGCAGGAAATGTCAAATTTTCAATGTGAATATTTCTCAAACCATAGTGGTTTGAGAGATAGGGTTTTTTTTGTATTTAGTTCAACTTTTTAAGCATTACAAAATGATAAATATTTTTTCTGGGACATTACTAACACTTTAACCTACATGCATGCACAGATACCTGTGTACACATGTATGTGAACAATTTCACTTATTGCTACATCAAGACATCATCATAAACAAATTGGATTTTCCACCTATTTCTTCTTGCAAAAAATATTTCATTCATCACTACACACACATACATACAAATGTATTCATTCACATTAATTACCCTTACCTCTTATCATGGTATGTAAATTTTACATGTACAGTATATGCAAACATTTGCATAATAGACTGTTGAATTTGAGCATGTGTTAACATGTTAAACAGGATGGACAAGGTAAGGCCTACCAGTTGCTGACAGACTACAGTCCCATTATCCCTAATTGCAGCACATGCAATCTCTATTTATCTGGCTATTGTTGGACAAAATTCCCCTTCCTTTGGGTCAAAATTACCAAAAACAGTCAAACCTATTAAAGTAATTGTCTATGCAACACAATCCTTGGTGAAACGTGCATTGAAAACAAGTGATTATTTAAATTGGCAGATCAAATGAATATGTTGAAGTTAAAGCTGAACAAATCTTTTTTATTTACCGGAGGGGTTCACATGGACAGCAGCCTGTCCCAGCAAAGTCAAACAAGAATAATACTTCACCCATAACCTTTGTCTGCTTAACTGTTTAAATTATTATATATCTTAAAAAGACAGAAAAGGAGCACTGTTTATTTACACAGTGGCAAAAGTCCTGAAAATGCAGCACTTCTTATATCCCTTATTGTGCACTCATGCTAATAAATTAAATCCACCATAAGAAATGACCTCCGAAAATAAACAATCCTTTAACATAAAGTTTATTTGTCTTTATTAACCCCTTGGATACTAGGAATGGCTCCAATCTACTGCAAATAAATATGTTGGAGACCTTTCTAACACCCAAGGGGATAATAGAAAGACGCTAGAAAAAATAGATTTAATAAAGCTATAAAACGTATAAATCAGGGGTAATCAGTTCTGATACTTGAGAGCTACCAAACAGTGCATGTTTTCAGGATATCCAGCTAGAGTACTGGGGGAATAATTAGTGGCTCAGTCATTTTAATTGGTTTTCCTGTGCTCACTCAGGTATATCCATACCTGGGAACTTCCAATTGAGGTCTGCCTGGAGGGGAGTCCTCTGGTGCAGCAGGGGGTGACAATAATGACACAAATCGTGTCAAAAGGGGGCAGGGCTTGACATGAGTTGGGGGCAGGGCTTAAAAGTGACACACAGAAGGCTGGGGAAGGAGGAATACCGGGAGAAACAGCAGATGTGGCAGAGTTTCAACAGAAACTCCCCACATCCAGAGGAATCTGCCTCTGCCCTGGAGACCCGGTAAATCTCTGGCAAAACCGGAGTCTCCGGGGCAAATCCAGAGAGTTCCCAGGTATGGGTATATCCTGAAACATGCACTGCTCATATCACTTGAGGACTAGGGATGACTATTTCTGGCTTCTCCAGTGTTCTAAACTCTCCAACTTTAGTGATCTTAGTGCTCCGTAGAATAACATGGAGATTGGAGAAGTGAAATCACTGGTAAATACATCTCCAGATTATCACCCCTTTATCACAGCTTAGTGCATAACCCCAGTGGTATAGACTATTCTTACATAAATATAGGGTGTGGATAGAATTATTATTATTATTCTTTATTTATATAGCGCCAACTAATTCCGCAGCGCTGTACAATTGGGAATAGACATACAGAGGTATTAAATAGTACAATCAGATGTGGAGAACAGAAGGGTCAGAGGGCCCTGCTCGTGAGAGCTCACAGTCTAGAGATTTAAATTCTCCATACCTATTAACCACAATTAACGTAATTAAGTAACTATCAACAAAGTTTATGGCTTGATCACAGAGGCTATAGTAGTGCTGTAATATTAGTGTTGCGTTAGTGTAACAAAAACAGAGCAAACAGACCCCAGTCAGGCTAAATGACATGGCAGACAACCTCCTTGCATGAATACTGCTTACTGCAACTTCCTTGAATTCAGCAGAGAATATGTGTATGCACAATGCAATTCCAGATTCCATAGCAGATCTACTCACTCCACATGCCAAAAAGGCAGCCATCTGGGGATACTTGCTCTTTAACTCTCTGGTCTTTAAAGTGCTAAATGATTCTGGTTTTATTAAAGGAATAGCATGTTTCATATAGAAATTTAAAGACCAGAGAGTTTATCTTTAACTATCTGATCTTTAACCCCTTAAGGACCGGGAAAATCTGAGGTCGATTTCACTCAAGGACCGGAGCAATTCTGACCTTTTTGACTGTCTTTGTTCAACAGTGTTTTACCTCTAAATACTTTATTTTACCCATGAAAATTATATATCATTTTGTTACACACAAATAGGGCTTTCTTGTGATATCATATTTATATGGATAGCTCACCATTTATTTTAGTAAAATTAAAGAAAACGGTAAATAAATGTAAAAAAAAACACCATTTTTTTTCTCTTGGGATCATTTGGGCGCAGTGGGTTACGTTTTTATGGACACTGCATGAAAGGTATGACCGGTCAGTCATTCCTACAAAATGGGCAGTTTTAAGTGGTCACTGTCCCCCTTGGGTGAAAAACCCCATGTTCCTTTTTCCCACCCCATTTTCCCACTTTTTTATTGATGACATTCGGCAGTGTGTATAAATGTATTACATGGCTCCACAACACTCACACTTCCTATTTTGGTTATTGACATGTTTTTTTATTTAAATAAAATTTGGGTTAAAAAAAAAGTGTTGTGTCTTTTTTAAAAAAACAAAAACAAAAAACAAAAGTTATTTAGCAGGTCAAAAATGGACCTGCATTTAGCCAACCTCCAGCACAGCAGTGAAGGGGTTAATACCCCCAGCTGATGCACTTTATTTGTCCACTAGGTGTCTCCTCTCTGCGTCTCTGTCCCTTACTTTGATAGCAAGGGACAGACGTCTGAGAAGAGACACTCATTCATTTTTTCACAATGCTTGTACATGGGATCTCTGCTGCAGCGATCCCATAACCCGGCACTTGTGAAAGTGGCTGAGACTGAATGCTCTGGACCCGGAGCGCTCAGTCTCAGCCGGGAATTAATGATAGCAGCGTGCACAGAGGTGCGCTGCTATAATTTAACCCATGACGTACCAGGACCATCATGGGTCCTTAAGTCAAATCTACCCATGACGGTCCTGGAACGTCATGGGTCATGAAGGGGTTAATGGATTAAATATTGTTAATTTCATTAAAGGAGTAGTAAATCTTTATTATGAAAAAACATACATTTTTTAACTGCTGAATTAAACAAAGGTACTTGCTCTGCCAGGAGATAGTTCAGTCCAAAGCCATCACAGTTTAAACTGTTCTTTTTGAATTAACAGTGTCACCTGGTTTTCTGACAGTTCACCTACAGTCTATCTAGTGTCCAGACAGACAGTCCAGTTACCGATTACAGTTCTCCATAGAATATGACAGTCAAATATCAGTCTGTGATTACAGGAACATTTTAGCTTTTAAATAAAGCAATTGCCAGCAGCAGGGGAACTCATGTTTTACTCAGTAGCAAAAGTCCTATAATACATGTTTTTTCATAATAAAAGTTTAATGTGGTTTCTTGTGTACAGCAGTACAAAGTCAGCTAGGACCACTGGCTCATATTTATAAAAGCAAACTGGAGTTATTCTGGAGTAAACCGAGTGCACCATAGGGGGCATATATGAATTAATAAATTCCCATGCACTTGAATAGAGATTTTAAACACCTTGAATGCTTCATAATTCATTGGTGACCCCTCTAGCATTCCAGGAGCTAAAGTCCAATTAAATTTAACAGGAGTTTTTATTTGTCACCTATTCAGACTGCCTAGCTGGAGGGATGATGAATCATGCATTCATGACCCCTCCAGCTAGAAGCTGATTGGCTGGGCATGGGAGGTGTGGTTACTGCAGGGTATGTTCCATGGCCCTGTGTAACCCCACATTCCAGCCAATGGGTGAGTTGGAAAAAATTTGAACAGCGACTGGACATATGAAAGCCAATCGCTGTTCATATTTCCCTCAGTTTGGCTTGGGCAAAGGCCCGAAAAAGTACAGAAATTAAGATTTTTTTTTTCTCTGGCAGTGGCGGCATCCTAGTAACATAGTAACATAGTAAATTAGGTTGAAAAAAGACACAAGTCCATCAAGTACAACCTTGCCTCATAACCCAGAGAAATGAGTATTATATAGCTTTCCTGCTAACAAATAAGTTAGTCTTTATCAGACCTTCCTGATTTGCCAGCTAATACACATTATAAATCTGTATGTTCTGTTTTGAAAAAAATGTATATAATATTCTCTTAAATGTATCCATTGTATCTACCATAACCACATAAGTATGCTCAACACTTTGTCCAACATTGAGAGTTAGCTAGTTTCCTTTGATGTTCTCATTATTCATGTTATTTAATGTGCGTTGTGGGAACAAGAGGCTGCGACAAACATTAGGCCACAAGTCAAGTTTTGGTAACCAGCGCTTGTTGTAGTTTATGTTGATCAGGCTGGCCAGAACTAATTTTGACCCTAACAAATGCTTGAACAGCTCTAATTGAATCAATCCCCTTGACTTGATTCTTCCTTTACTTACGACTGATCCAATCAGCAGCTGCCAGCTGCATACCTGATGTGTTGCTTTGATCACTGCATAATAAATGGCCCCCTTAGTATTAACTTGTTCTGAACATCTTTTTTTCTTTTTTTTTTGTTTGCTTGTTTAGGTTAATTATGTGATTCTGTTTTATAAAAACCACGTCAAACCTAAACTTTATGATGCTCTGCTGTACTGGATGTCTCTCTGGTAACTACCGGGTTGGGATACTAACACCTACCATTAAAAAAGATTATAAATATTTAAACACATTGAAGGCCACATGAATGTGTTATGCATTGCTTCATCCTTTTGGTCTTAATACAATTAAATATCATCTACAGTCAACCAACCTCTGTAAAAGTTACTCATTCAAGAGACATAGAGTAATATTATGACTGAGTGAGTCAAGGGGGGTGGCCCAAGTGAGGAGGTGCAGGTACCACCGAATTATAAACCAAGCGCCCTCTCAGGCACATGCCGACATAATAATACAATATGTTTTTACAATAAATTATATTGAAGTGGGTGTGAATGGGCCATTGCCAGGCGCCCCTGAAAATCAGGCGCCCTAGGCAAGTGCCTCATCTGCCTATTGACAAATCCGGCCCTGAGTATGATCTAAGCCCTTTAATGACCAGAAGGGTTTGCATTGCCGTATGTGTGTGTGTGTGTGGTAGTTTGGTTATGCATGATTGTGATGAGATTCTTATGGGTAATGAACAACTGTTTCCAATCATTTAAGAGATTAAAATAATTAGTATATTCAATCATTTTATCTAAAGGAATAATGCTCATAAATATCAGCTGCCTGTACGAAAGCATGTCGGTAATTATAAGCATGCATAAACAAAGGAACAAACTATGGCTCTCAAAAGCAGGAAAATCATATTTTCATAATCAGAAAAACTAGATTAAATACATATTTATGGTCTCCTGAAGCAAATATACAGGTTTATAGATCCAACTAGGAGCCAGTCAGAAAGTCTTTAATGTGAAAGCCACACCCACTTCCTATTCCATGAGTGTATTATACAATAGTAGAGAAAGTTATTGGCCCAATGTCTCTTGAATTCCAGCAAACTATAACACACTTTGAGTGACAAACACATGTGTACTCACACATGCAATATCTATATTTTATGAATGGGCACAGACTCACATAAGGATCCCCACTTAATTCCATCAAAAATAATGGGGTGCACTCAGGGGCCACTAAACTAGAATTCAATAACAGCACTCAGAAACAAGAAGTCTTAAAGAAACAAGTTGTTCCAGAAAAGCTGGTCCCATAAAATGAGGCACTCAAAAAGCAGGGAAAATAAATTATATAAATTTTATTGGTACAAAATATCAAATAAACACAAAGGATGACATATAAAATCCAATTAAAAACATATCCACAGAGGTGGTCCACATAAATACCCAGCGTAATAAATGATGACACAAAATACACATATATAAATAACACAGACTTTACCTATATGGTAGCTGTAATTATGAATAACTATCTAAGGCTCCCTCCATATGCGGGTGCTGGGAACAAGACAGACCAAAAAATGGATGTGACTCAACCCAAACACTCCCCCTGAAAAGACAAACCTAAACCCTTGGTCAAAATGTAGTCAAGATTATAAGAACCAAAGAAATATACTTATCAAGCAAATCGGTAAAGGCTACATAACGGGTGCATCAGAACCACCTCCGTTCAGATCCCAACGCGTATTGCCTATGACAGGCTTCGTCAGGGGATAAGTATATTTCTTTGGTTCTTGTAATGTTTCATAAAAAACAAAGCTATGATTGTTCTTTATAGTTTGTACTATTGATTACTGATGGTGATACTGTTCATATCTCACTAGTTGCAATGCAATTAGATTATAAAGTTTACCCCCCCACACCCCTTTTACTGACGTCAGTATTCTGGCTGCAGAAGGAGGATCACAACGAGGGACAATCTTTTATCACTATAAGGAAAAACCTGCTCTCCTTCGGATGGCAGGGTTTTCCTTATGCTGACAGAGGGAAGATTGTCCCTCATTGTGATCTGTCTGGTCCAATGAACAGATTTCAGGTCTGAGAGGAGGCGGTATACATTATGTAAAGGGGTGGGAGAGGTAATCTTTATAATATGATCGCATCGCAACTAGCGAGAAATTAATAGTGCCATCATCGGACAGCAATAGTATAAACTATAAAGAACAATCGTAGCTTCAGTTTTTATGAAACATTACTAACCCTTTAAAGGGACAGTAATACTTCGTTTTAACTTTATTTTATTTTGTAGGCATTAAAAAAACATGAATAATGATATAAGTCTTATCTCTCAAACCTTTATGGTTTAAGAGATATTCACAAGCAAAGTGTCCCCCTCCCGCCCCTTTTACTGATGTAACACTTTTCAGCCAGGGCAGAAGGGAGCTGCCCAGGTAGACTGCAGAGAGGGACAATCTTCAATTAAGATAAGGGAAAAACCTGAAAAGCTTTTCAAGGGGGGCAGGGATTTCATTGTTTTCATAGGAATAAGAGTGTCCCCTTCTGTTATCTGTCCAGTCTATAGACTGTATTCCACATCTGAAAAGAGGTTGTTTACAGTAGGTAGAAGGGGCGGGAGGGGGAAACTTTGCTTGTGAATATCTCATAAACCATAAAGGTTTGAGAGATAAGACTTATATCGTTCTTCATGTTTTTTTAATGCCTACAAAATAAAATAAATTTAAAACGAAGTATTACTATCCCTTTAAGAAAAGTTTAGTCTGTTTTACAGGTAATTAAAATCTGTCTGTATGTTGTACAAGCCATTATTCTGTACAATAACTTGCTTTTGAAAAATTAGCCTTTATATGTTGGTGGCACAGTCTGGCACATTATTCTAATTTCCTGCACAGTATGCTAATTCCTTTTGTTTGTGGCTAATCCTACTGCTCACTGTGGTATTAAAATATCCCTAGTGTGGGAATTCTACCTAGATTCATTTGCAGCACAGTGTGTGGCAATAGTGGCCAGCGCATAAGAAAATTAGCAAATAGTGCCACACTGTGCCACCAAAAAATAAAGGTACATTTTTTAAAAACAATTTATATTACAAACAAATGACTTAGAAAAATATAGTTTAAAATTCCCTAATTTATCTTAGGGTGACAGGTCCACTAGGAGGCATGTTGCTACCAGTAACTAAAAAGCTACACAATTAGTCTAAAATAAGTAAGAGATATGACATACTATAATTATATCTGATAATATTGTTTTCCTAGAAGAGACTAAGAATTATATTCCAAATTGCAAGAGCAATTTATTAGAAACCACAACTGCACTGCGTGAAATGATTAAAACTTCCAATGGAGGTCACAGAATCATACTAAACTATTTGCTACTCCACCTTTTTTCCACTGTCCAGCATTACATATATATGCTCTGGGGAATCCCTTGCACTTCTACAGAGACCCCAGAGCTCCATGGAACCCAGAGAGATTTCATGTACTACCTTGCGACATTTCTCATAAGACTGATTGAAAATCAGTATCTGGTGGTCCACAACAGACATTTTTCACTGCCATCAGAATTAGTTCTACATCTGCCAGCCCTCCACCTCTGAATTGGGTGGTTTTCTTGGACTTTGTTCAAAGTTGCTTAATTGAATGATACTGCCAAACCTTAAGACTCATTTGCTGTATTGCATGATTTTGCTTGGCCTTAAACCAACTCTGCTGGTTTTGATGATTCTCCTGAGCTCTGTTAGGTCAAATGAATCTACTGAAGAAACTGCTTCATGCTTGTACTGAGTGTTATGATGCTTGTCTTAACCAGAACTGTATTATTATCTCACAGGGTTCTGCTGAGTGCCCTGTCAGTGACTGTTACAAAGAATGGGCCTTATTTTTGTGGATAAGTGGTCCAGACATGTACTTTGTTTCATGAAGGAGTGCAGTCCAGCATTCTAATTCAGTTCTAATTCATATTCAGCACTATCAGCTTGTCAAGGCTATGCGCAAGTAAAGGGTTAACAGGAGACCCCAAATATATGTATACTTCACATAAATAAAAATAGGTAGGTAAATTAATTTGAGATCTTTACAAAAATTAGGTATTGGCATGTTATTTCACAGTACAGAACAGAGTAAAAGAATAAATGACACATATTTGTGCAAAAATATATATATATAACTTATTTGCCGCCAGATTCCTTCAATTGGCTTTCAGGACCTACTGGTTCCAGCCAATGGTAATGCCCTGTGAGAATGTGAAGGTCCTCACAGGGCAGTACCATAGCCGGAAGGAAGCGGCCTCCCGCAGGGGAAGATTCACATTGTTTACATGTTTCCTGATAATGTTGAATATGCGGGGACTTGACTTTTGAAGAAAGTAAGTGGATTTTAGAATCCGATAGTGCCGGGGGAGGGAGGGAAGGGTTCTGGCAGGCTTAATTTTTTTTTCATAAGAGGGAAAAACAAGGGTCCATATTATACATAGGCACTCTTCTTTTCCCCTAAAGTCTTGTGTATAATATACACCTGCGTATTATACATAGGTGCGTATTATACCTGAGATTTTACGGTATATATAATGGTAATCAGTGTGATTGGAATATAGGGGAACAGAAATGACTCAATGATATATCTTCTAATATGACTAATATGACTAAGTCATATACTGAGAGCTATCTATAGAAATTGACATACAGTAAACAATCAGATAAAATCACATACCCAGCATGAATAGTATTAAGCCTTACACAGGTATATCGAGAGGCATAATATAGCAATGTTGTAACACAGCAACATAGCAAGGTTAATTGTCCCTTACAATTAATGATAATACAGTTGGCTGCAGTGTGAATAAATACCTGCCCCAAAACCTAAATAAACTATGTTAATTTAGGCAGAAGGGATTTTGTTATGTGAGTTGAACCCAGTCTGGCCGCACATCTCATAGCAATTCCTTTTACCACATACAAAATATTTCAAGATTTGAAAGCTTCTTTATGAGGTACACACTCAGCAATTCTTCATAAAGGTGTTTCAGGATGCAGTGCCTTAAATAATTGAATGCTCAGTCCCTGTCCTTATTCCCTACTTCTTTAGTCTTTACCATGCAGTCCCTGCCTCAGTTCATCTCGAAAAATATGGTTTTGGTTGTTGTGCCAATGAGTTTATAGATTTAATAGACATGCTGTATCTCAGTTTCCATAGCAACTTATTGTATGGTCTGCTAAATACCTATGCTAACCAATGAACATACTGAGTGTGGCCAAAAGCCCAATCCCATATAAAAATCCCAATTGCTGCTAGTGATAATCATGCTGTTGATAATGTACAGGCACCCTGTTCTGGATTTACATCTCTGGTGGCCATGTCTCTATCCATGCACGCACCTACCTTCCCCACATGACCATGCCTGGAGAACAATTTACATAGCCCCAACCCCAGTTCCATACTCTGTTGTCTTGGACATAATAACACTTAGGCTGTATAAAAAAAGTCCTAATCTCTTAGATGCTTAGGGATCTCCAATGCAACTGGTAGCCTACTTTGCCCAATGAGGACTTTCACCATTGGGAAAATATGTCAGTGTTGATGAGTGTATGCTGCAAGTGGGGCATAAAACCTGGATGACATATACACTCCTACACTGCCCTACCTACCACAGGAATCTCCAGAGAAGATCCAGTCGGAGCCCTCATCATACATGCCAGACATGCACAGAGCCTCCAAAGTATTTTCTCTGGGAAAGCAACCTTTGGCACGCCAATACAAATGGTGCACCAAATGTTATTTACTCTGATGTTGCCTCCTGTTTCCATCAAAACATGGGCTAGCATAGGTGGCAGGCAGGAGCATGAGCAGAACCAAAGGGAGTGATAATCCAAGGTTTTACACAACATATCTAGAAATTAACCTCCTATTGTTTTGTGCTAGTTCTTCTACAGAACACAGACACTCCACAGAAATTAGCTTAGGTGTATAATAAACCACCTGGTTTTAGATGCAGACCTCTCATGAACAGAGTCCTCAGTCAATACTACTTGTTTCAGAATGTTTTCGTAGTATGTAATATTGTATGCCGCAACATTCTAGAGATGCAGCATTGGCACACCATTTTGTAGACTCAAAGAAAAAGAGGGCTGTTCACTTCTTAAAACAAAACTTTCATAAGGTGATTTATGTTAGGAAAAGTATAACTGTTTAAACACAGGACTTTAAATAAGTATAAATTCAGCATTAAATGTTGCCAGGCAGTCCATTAATCATGTCACATGGTGTCTGTGATTTATTTTTCTAATTCTTTAAAAAAAAATTCAGCCTCCTATCTAAAAATACTGTAAATTGGATTTAATCTTATACTGCCCCAGTTTAAAGTAATAGTAATGTGGAAAAATATATAATGCAGATTGTATCCTGTTGAGTAGAATAGTGGTACTCCTAGTTCTGACAGCACATTATTAACCCTTTGAGAGTCAGAGCGGTATTTAACGCATTGCATTGCAATGCGTTGGATACCTCTCTTGCACTCAAAGGGTTACATCATTATTGCAGCTCAAACTTGCACTTTTTTGGATGCATGCTTGAAATTTAACATTGATGCTGCTGCTGCTGTACAAGTCTGTTGTCACTAATAATCGCTGTCCATAGACTGCTGAAACAAGAGCGCCACCATAACATTTCTGGCCATGGAAGTACTGCACCCCAAAAAAATGCAAGTTTGAGCTACAATAACCATAGCTGGGAACTCTCCAGATTTGCCCCGGAGACTCCGGTTTTGACTCTGAATTACTGGGTCTCTGGGGCAGTCTGGGGAGTCTGATTCTTTGGGGTGTGGGCAGTTTCTTATGAAAGTCAAGTCTGCCCACATCCGCTCCTTCCTACCCTGTTCCTCCCACTCTGCGGCCTTTTCTCCTCCTTCCCCAGTCTATTTTAGGTATTTTTTTTGTCCCGCCCCTTGCCGGCGATTAAACCCCGCCCCTCTCTCTACAACGCAAATTGCGTAATGTTTCTCCCTTCAGCAACATCACAGGGCTCCCCTCCGGAGGGGCCAGACAAAGAAGTTCCCAGGTAACTGTTGAATAAAATGATCTCTCAGCAGCAGTAGTAGTACTGTTGTTTACTCAAAATATATTGTTTTCCATAGCATATTATGCCTTACTATCACTTTGATCACACACACATACTTTAAAGGGATAGTAATACTTAAAATGTAAAAAAATATATGTTGTAGGGTTTATCCCCCTGAGTAAAACAAGGGCACTCCCACTGCTGAAAGGTTTTTTATTCAAAAGTTATTACAGTTGAAAGTTGAATTTTTTAGGCGCAATATCACAGTGGCCTGAAATTGTACAGTGGTGCTGTTGTTACACCATCCTATGGAGATTTATGGTCCCGGGACCAGAGCTGTCCATAGGATGGTGTAACAACAGCGCCACTTTACAATTTCAGGCCACTGTGATATTGCACCTAAAAAAAAATCAACTTTGAGCTGTAATAACTTTTGAATAAAACACCTTTCAGCAGTGGGAGTACCCTTGTTTTACTCAGGGGGATAAACCCTACAACATTTTTTTTTACATTTTAAGTATTACTATCCCTTTATGGCTGATAAGCTAAAAAGAACTGGATGAACTCTGGAGCAAACTAACCAAATCATAGGGGACAAATAAAAATCACATTATCCAATGCATTGCCTTAAAATGAATTGGATTCTCCTCCGGCACTCAAAGGGTTAAATGTGGTTGTTCAGTTGGGTAAAGGGGTTGGACACATAAGTATATGGATGAGTAGAGGAGATCTGCTGTACAGACAATAGTTGTGTTTGTGTCTCCATACATGAACAAATATGTGTGTTTGCATGCGTCTGTTCCTTTGTTTATATTCACTTGTATGTATGTGTATCTGCAAATGTGCACACGTTATTATTATGTAAATACACATGCACTTGTCTCCCTATTTAGACATGTTTAGGCACACAATGTCCTTACAAGAACTTTCCTCTATTATATTTTTAACTATTGTTCAAGCTCCCTGGGGTACCTTTAAGAGTTGAATTCCCTTTCTCCTCCGCACACCTCCCCACACCCATAGAACTCCCAGCTGGACACATTCACATAGACTGAGAAAAGTCTGAAATCAAGACTACAAGATGAGGGGCTTTAAACCAAGGTTGATATACAATATGATGATCGGATCCAACTTAATTTAACCCCTAGTCTCTTTAGAATAGTGTGTGTGTTTTGTACTAATCAGATTACAGCCTGGACTGATTACATGGTCAGATAAATCTACTGTCAGAGGAAACAAATAAAGGATCTCAGTTTCAAGGATTAATCTGTACAGTTTGATTATTTATTAGAGTGGTTTGTAGTAGTTTTGCCAAAGGCAGTAGATCAGTAATAGGCAACCAAATTCACCCCACGGTCTGCACATGTGGCTCTCAGGTTCACCAAAGGGCCACACATGATGGTTAACCCTTTGCAATGAGATGTGTACCCCTCTGGCATCCAAAGGGTTAAAAATTCAAAATAGCAGTTGGAAAAAAATAGGATAACCCACTGAATGCTCAATAGATCTCTAAATCATTGCTGTGCAATGTACTGGACACCTTTCTAGTACCAAAGTGGTTAAGGTGGAAAAGAGTAAGTATAAAGGGAGACGTGCTTTAAAGGGATAGTAATACTTCGTTTTATCTTTATTTTATTTTGTAGGCATTAAAAAACATGAAGAATGATATAAGTCTTATCTCTCAAACCTTTATGGTTTGAGAGATATCCACAAGTGAAGTTTCCCCTCCCGCCCCTTTTACCTAGTGTAAGCCATCTCTTCTCAGATGTGGAATGCAGTCCATAGACATGACAGATAACAGCAGGGGACAATCTTCTTCCTATGAGAACAATGAAAGCCCAGCCCCCCTTGACAAGTTTTTCAGGTTTTTCACTTATCTTAATTGAAGATTGTCCCTCTCTGCAGTCTACCTGGGCACCTCCCTTCTGATCTGGCTGAACAGTGTTACATCAGTAAAAGGGGCGGGAGGGGGACACTTTGTCATTGAATTACTCTAGAACTACAACTCTGACAGAATTGATATAACACTCTCCAAAGTCCAAATACTATGATGATTAATTAGAGCCTGTTTTATTCTGAAACATTACTATCCCTTTAAGGCAATAAGTGGTTGTGTACTATTTGGGGTGAAAACAGGGTGTATGATGTAGTAAAGGCAAGTATCTCTTCTCCCAATATACCATTAACCAGACTAGGAGCCAGAGGGCTTGGTAGCAAATACACCTAAAGAGCAAAATATATACTTCGCAAAGGTATTCCTTCATTTATGGTACACAATAATTTTCTTTTTTTAATTGTCATGCAGAATTAGGGAGCTATATCAGGAGAGAAAGCAGTCTATTTACATTTCAACCCCCTTTCCTGCCACAACAAGAAACCGATGATGCCCGGCTTAGCCCCACCCTTCCCACCTGCACACATCCCATAACTCCACCCAGAGCCTACTTCACTGTGGCCTATCTCATAAAATATCCTCAGCACACAAACAATAAAGACGTTCTCTTAAAATAAATGGCCAGTACAGGGCATATGAACTGAGTAAACTGATATACGTGAGCTGGAAAGTAAACAGTAACCATAAAACAGAAGAAGATGCATGTATTGGCAATGTGTTGGCTGGGGAAGAGAAAAACAAGTTCAGAACACATATGAAACATGTTTTTTCTAAACATTTCTTACAAAACAGTTGTATGTTTTCATGTTTCATATGCCATTCAAGCCCTTGGAATGCCTGAGGGCTGCACACTGCATTTAAGTGTGGTGTGCAACCATCTGGCACCCCAAGGGCTAACCAAACAGAGTGCAGGAAAAGTGATTATGGTATTTCAGGAAGAAATAAATATAATAAAAACAGAATTACGTGCTTCATACATCAGTTGAACAGGCTCCTGTCTGAGTCACACATTTAAACAAGGTAGAAGAGCTTATTCAGAGAGTTGGTGGCAAGTAGAACTGCTGGACAACCCCCCTTCTCTCACTCTCATCGGCTTTTGCCGCTCCCCTTCTCAGTCTCGCCAAGTCTAACTTTCCACATCTCTCCTTCTACTGCACTCTGTCTCTCCCCCTCTCCAAATCTGCCCTTTTCTTTATCCCATTGTCCTGCTGCCCTACCTTTTTCTCCCTTGCTCTCTCAAGCACTCACACCCTCTCTTCTGTGATCATGGTCCTTCTATCTATGGCATTGTCCAGACCTCCTGCTCCTATCGCTCTTTCTGTAATGTGCTTCCCCACCACTCCTCTTGTACCTCTTTCCCCATATCCACTGGTCATATATGATTCATTGTGAATATATTTGATGGATCCAACATTTTCTCAGTGTCCTCAGAAAGGACTAATGAAATTAATTTCTGATATTTAGCTCATCATACATGCCTACCACACCCACAGTGCTGAGCTGAAGGCGTGGCCAGCATGGCCTGCATTTGGATCCATAGAAGGATGCCTACTCTGCTTGTTAAGAAATTTAATACGCTGTTCTCTGCTGCAATACACATTGGATCATTGATAAAACCTTGGGTCGTTTCCAAGAACTAAGTGAAATTCTCTCACTAGCTTATGTTAGGCTAGAAAATACACTGTATTCAGCAAAAATAGATATTTTCTGCTTAGAAGTGCTGTTTGCATTATATATATGCGCATACCCAAACAGCGTACATTGCTCGCTTTCATAATGTAACAGTATACCTGTGATATATTTGTTGGGGTAACCCTGTACTTGCCATTAAAGGTCCATATGTAAATATATATATATATTTATATATCTATATATATATATATATATATATATATAGAAAAGTTTATGCTTCTGGGTAAAACAAGGGTACTCTCACTGCCAAGAGGTGTTTATTAAAAAATTGTTGCACTTGAAATGATAACTTTTTTAGATGCAATATCTTAATGGCCTGAAATATTACAGTGGTGCTTTTATTACACCGTCCCCTGGAGGTTTATGGTCAACTGAGGAGAGGTGTCCATAGTATGGTGTAGCAACAGCAACACTGTAAAATTGAGATATTGCTCCTCAAGTTTCAGCTGCAATAACTTTTCATTAAAACACCTCTCCACAGTAGGAGTACCAATGTTTTAACCCTATATATATATATATATATATATATATATATATTTTTTTTTTTTTTTACATACTATATGTTACGATCCCATTAATACATAAGCAATTAGCAGATTCTGCCATAGGACACTGTTTTGCACAACATCTGGCACTCTAAGAGGTTACTATAATACATACTGGAAAAATTGTAGAACATGCCAACTGCACCGTAGGGGACAAATCTAAAAGTTGAAAAATTCCTTTGAATGAGGGGTTTTAACACTGTAAATGCTTTGCTATTTATTTTGTCTTTCTAGCATTCAAGGTATTAAAAGTCTAATTTTCATCAATGTGAATTTTAATTTCTTTCTAATCCTACAGTTGGTTTGCGCTGCAACTGCTCCAGTTCTTATTAAACTTTTAAGTGTCAGAGCAGAATGCAATGCATTGAAGAGCAATATATTGCATACTACTCTGTCACTCAAAGGGTTAAGCATGTCTCTTAGAGTGAATGAGCTGAGGGGGGTTAAAACGTGGGAGTGCCTCGGAGCAGTATATTCATGTTTCTCATGTAGTGTAATGTATCATGGTAAGTACAACAATGCTCTCCATTAGGCCTCCAAGATTCAATTACAGACAATGGAATTTCAGCTGTTAAAACTTACTGAAATGGGCCTTTTAATCCCTTTTCCAACTCTTGGAATAATATTATGGCTTCAATGTATCACAAATTTGGCAATTTGGGGATAAGGAATAAAATTGCCAAAAGTATCATTGTAAATGGCCATTTTGCTATAACATTTTAGCAGTATTGATTCTACAATGCTCCCTTTTGCAGTCGGAGCGGTCTTCACCACTAGCTCTGCTGCAAAGGCCTGTGACCATTGCAACCCCAGTGTCCCCAAGCACACCAAACCACCTTCCCTATACTCACCCAAATTCCCCATTACCCCTCCAATGCCAGACAGATTGCAACACATTGCTGTACAACAGGGACGTGAACAGACATTCTGGGGGGCAGGGGCTCAAATGAAAAAAAGGGCACTTCTCATAATTATTTATTCAAAATATATATTTTAAAAAAAGAAAAGAATTTACATCTCAGGAGCCTGTAGGCACAGAAATCTGAAGCTCCCCCCCATTGACCATCTCCACTGGACACCTCCACAATGCTTCTAATCTCCACATTGCCCCCCATCATCTCCATATTGCCCCATCATCTCCATATTGCCCCCATCAGCTCAAACTTACCTCACATTGTCCCCTGTCAGCTCCATATTGCCCATCAGCTCCATATTGCCCCCATCAGCTCCAACTTACCTCACATTGCCCCCATCAGCTCCATATTGCCCATCAGCTCCATATTGCCCCATCAGCTCCAACTTACCCTCACATTGCCCCCCTCATCTCCATATTGCTCCCCATCAGCTCCATATTGCCATCAGCTCCAACTTACCCTCACATACATTGCCCCATCATCTCTACATTGCCATCATCTCCATCTTGCCCCCCATCAGATCCATATTGCCCCATCATTTCCACATTTGCCCCCCAGTGTCCGTTTCCTACCTCTTCCCTGGTGGTCCAGCGGCAGGAGAGGTCTGTATGTGCCTCCTTTGACACAGACCTGTAGCTCCTGGAGCTCCCGCATGGTCTTCTCTTCATGCAGAGCGCTGGGAGATTATGTCATCTCCCAGCGCTCTGTAATACTAAAGAGCCGACGAGGAAGCGCAGCACCTACAGGTCTGTCCTGAAGGAGGCACAGACCTGATTAGCAACTTTTTTTTTTGTTAAAAGGGCACGAGGGCACTTTGGACATAAAGGGCAGGTGCTCAAGCCCCCCATGGTGTCTGTGTGTGCACATGCCTGTCGTACAATGCAATGCAAAGTTGCAGTCTTTGGAGGGGTTAACTGTTAAAAAAGTGAAAACATACTACCTGCATTCCCCACTTGTCTAACCGGGCTCATAATTACCCCTTCCATTCCATTCAATCAATGCATTCTAGCTGTCTCTCCAACTGAAGTGTTAAAAAGGAAGTATTCTTTTTATTTAAGTCCAAATAGTGTCAATTAAATATTTTGGGGGGAAGCATCCCCCCATATTGTTTTCTTTATTAAAAATTCATCTCACATTTTTTAATTTAAATTACAATGAAATTAGTATGGTATACATATTCCCAATATTAATTCATAGAAAACAAACAACAAAATCAACAAATGTGAATGTCCTTCCTGGGGACCATATTGATTAATTTACTGCCCAAGAAAGGGGTAACAAGAGCCTTAGGGGTAGATTTAAAGGCAGAAGCTAACATAGCCGGTAGGACCCAAGTGAATACTGGCTGTTAACCTAACATGTTTAGCGTGGTATTTAAAGGCCCTACAAGCTAAAACCCCAAAGGACGTTAAGTCACAGTCTTCTGGCTGAACGTTCGTTTTGTGTGTTTAGTTCCTAAAACGCTGCTAAAAGCAGAGATATTGGGAACTGAATAGTAAAAAACAATTAACAATTGGTGCTTGACATACTGCCAAGCACAGATCGTTAACTGATCCATGTTACACTTACCTGTCATACACTTTCTTTCTGTCTTCTCTTCCTTCTTCCTCCTTCTCTTCAATCTTCTCTCTGTAAAATAAAATAAAATAAAATAATTAATACCAAGCATGAACGAAGACATTCCTGAACCCTTTGAGTGGTAGAGGGGTATGCAACGCAAAGCAATGCGTTGCATACAATGCGCAATGTAAAGCAATGTATTGCGTACCTCACTGGCACTCAAAGGGTTCAATAGTATTGCACCATAAATATTCTCCTATGACATGCCTCCATGTAATGTCCCAAAGTATAAACACGCCAATAAATAATATGATCCATATAGACAGAATTAAATGTCATCCATTAATGCCCACTATGAGAACTTAGCTTAATTGTTAATGTCTCCGCCGCTTGGAGCGGCCGCAAGGGCGGCGGCAGTGGAGACGCAAATGTCCAATGTCGCTTCCCTTCAGCTGTGTACGGGCCGATTCCCATAACACACTGAGGGCATTTGAAGTCAGCCTGTCTTTATATATGGGCAGGCTCACTTCCATTTCCCTCACAGCCATTGGCCGGGATGTTCTTCACATCCCAGCCAATCAGATTCGAGTGGCTGTTCTTTAAAATGATTGTCTGGGATATGAAGAACATCCCAGCCAATGGCTGTGAGGGAAGTGGAAGTGAGCCTGCCCATATATAAAGGCAGGCTCACTTCAAATGCCCTCAGTGTGTTACGGGCATCGGCCCGTACACGGCTGAAGGGAAGCGACATTGGACATTTGTGTCTTTGCTGCCGCCGCCCTCGCGGCCGCTCCAAGTGGCTGAGACATTAACAATTAAGCTGAATTCTCATACTGGGCATTAATGGATGACATTTAATTCTGTCTATATGGATCATATTATTTATTGGCATTTTTATACTTTGGATGCATTAAATAGAGGCATGTCATATGGGAATATTTATGGCGCAATACTATTGAACCCATTGAGTGCCAGTGAGGTACGGCAAGCATTGCTTTGCAATGCGTTGCAATCCCCTCTGCCACTCAAAGGGTTCAGGAATGTCTTCGTTTATGCTTGGTATTAATTATTTTATTTTATTTTACAGGGAGAAGATTGAAGAGAAGATGGAAGAAAGAAGACAGAAGGAAGAGAAGACTGAAGAGAAGGACCAGCAAGCTGTGGACTCCGCTGGACATCAGGATTAATGGTAAGTGTTAATGCGATGTTGCTTTACTTAGTCGGGTTAACCCTATGAATGCCGGCGGAGTAATTATACCCCACCTGCACTCATAGAGTTAATCCTCCTATCTTTGGACACATTTTAGGTGCTTTGGATGTAGGATGTTGGATGTTTTGTGCAGTAAGTGAGTCCCTTATCTGATTTTTTGCAGCTAACGCAGTCCTTTAAATGGCAAAGTGGAACGTTTTTTTTTTTAGTGGCCCAAAACACACGCTAGTGTAGCGGCCATATTACTTTATGAACTGCTGTTAGCAGTTAATTACATGGCCCTTTGAATGGCTTACTACACGTTAAAACACCCGTAGGTGTTTTTTTAGCTTAACGCCTGCCTTTAAATCTACCCCTTTTTGTCTTGCTTTAAAATTTATAGTCCAAAAATTCTTACAGTTCAAATTCTTCTTTATTTTGAATCAAAATGTTAGCAACAGCACCAACTCACAAAATAAAATTGCAGATTAATTAAGAAAAGAAGTTTAGGTGCAATAAACTGTCTAACAAATTACACAGCAATGTCTCTGTCATCCAAGTCACTAAATAATTAACCGTAAAAAAGATATACAAATATTCAGATTTTTCGAATTTTCAGGAAATGTATTACTTGTTCAGAAGCATTAACCCCAGATACCCTAAACATTGGGTTTCCTATTGCAGAATGTTTGCAGCGGTCAGCATGGCCAGTGGGTGATGTTTTTCCCCATAACAGATATCATGACATTTTATGATGTTGATTCCATTAAATGTCTGAGATACTTAAAACTCTTGGATGAATTAGTACCCAAGAATAATATTTAATGAAGCAATGGCATCTCAGGTAAGGTAAAATAACTGTTTGACATATCTAGGCTTAAATTTGCAATCACTTCCAAATATAGTATTTCACAGTTATAATAATATTTTGAGCAAAGGTTATGAAGTTTTGAGCCATCAAACCATGGTAAAAAATAACTTATGTGACATGCAACAAAAAAGTGCCAGAGTTCATTTCAGATTCAGGAATACTCTTGATATTTCCTGCAATGTATATTTTATAATAATAAAACATTAATATTTCATTAAAAATACAAAATTCTGTTTAAAAAAGGGCTTTATCGAAAGGGCATGTCACCCTGAGCACAGAGGTAGACCCACCTTTCATTGGACTCTGAAGGGTTGGGTAAGCATGATCCTATCTAGAGGCTTGTTGTATCTGAACAGGGATAATCTTTCTGCCCAGTAAAGATCTGTAATATTACGGGGGAGATGCACTAATGGTCGATGCTGTAGCAATATGATTTTGTTGATGTGTTCAAAACACTTTGAATTTTCAATGTAGACACACCGTCATATGCATTAAATTTAGGGATGCAAGGGGAGGGGAGGATAAGTTCCCCATTAGCATACATGATTATCAAACTACTGTCAATGAGGAAGGGATGCCGTCCCTTGCACATCACCAGCAGTATAACAATAATAAAGTCTGACAGCATTCTCTCTGCTACCCCACTTGGTCAATGGAGGAGTGGAGAGGATCCTTTCAGGACCAGGAACAGCATCACTCCGTTAAACCTTTGAGTGCCATAGGGATGTTCATTGTGCACCCCTGTGGCATTCAAATGGTTACAAAAGTACACAGTCATCCCCTCAGCTCTGTATCATATTTCATATTCATTCACGTTATGCACTCCCAAGGGAACAAAGCTGGGGGTCAGGCAGTGCATGGGGATTTGTGGCTACCAGCTGCCCCGCCCCCCCCCCCCCATCTTGTTCACTTGCCACTGGTAGCCATAGAACCCCATTTACACTGCCTGGTCCCAGACTTATTCTGTTGCCCACTGGTAGCCACAGATCCCCATGTACACTGTCTGACCCCACCCAAGCCTTGTTCCTTTGACTACTGATAGCCACAAATCCCCATGGACACTGCCCCTGGGCAAGGGAACGAGGATGGATATGTCAGTCAATGAGGATCTGTGGCATGTGATGCAAGTGGGTTTTTAGGATCCTCCTAGTCAACCTGGTCAATCATAGAATGCTGGGTTGAAGAGGAGGTGGTAGGGGAAGGCGATGACCATCTTCCTGGTCACTGCATTGTATTGGATAGGTGAACAATGCCAAGGAGACATTAGGAAGGGTCCTGATGCTATGACCTAGGTCTCATTTTCTTTAAAAAATTAAAATAAAATGGTGCATAGAGATCCTGCACAACGTGTATGGTTTTAATATACATACACATTCGCTCCCATGCTAATTGGAGTGACCTTGTACATAGTAACATGTTCCCCATGGAGAATCAATGTGGGGCAACATGTCGAATATGAAGTGTGTGAGGCAACATGATGTTGAATATTAGCTGTGTGGGACAGACTACTGAACATAAGCATTGTGGAGCAGCATGGGGAACATACCCATTGTGTGTTAGCCCCACATACATGGACTGACCCAACCCAGCCTTGTTCCCTTGCCCAGGCAGTGCCCATGGGGATTTGTGGCTACTAGTAGTCAAGGGAGCAAGGCGGGGAGGGGTCAGACAGTGCCCATGGGGATCCGTGGCTACCAGTGGGCAAGGGAATAGGGCTGGGGGTCAGCTGGTAATCACAAATTCCTATGGACTGACCCCCAGCCTTATTATCTAGGGAGTGCACAACATCTGTTTACTGTTTGATGCATTTTTTAACCATTTGAGTGCCACAGGGATCCGCAATGCACATCCTTATGGTACTCGAAGGGCTAAAGGAGTGATGCTGTTCATAGTGCTGAAGAGATACTCTCCACTCCCCTACTGAGCAAGTGGGGAAGCATATAAAATGCTCTCAGACTTCAGGGTTGTCTACTGCTGGTGAGGTGCAAGGTAGAGCATCCCTTCTACATTGCCTACAGTTCGACAACCCTCCATACTTATGATTAATTGAGGGATGTAACTGCATTGGAAACTGCAGGGAGATCCCAACTTTGCCAGTCTCAGGTAGGTGAAGTTGTGACTGTGAATTTGAACAGCAGAGGCTGCTTTCAGAGTTTAGTGCATGTGGTGAAGTGCCACATTTCCATATGGAAATAAACCACTGTTGATGTGATGAGTGAAAATTCATAAACCTTTTGAAGGCATATCAGATTGATGTCGATGTAGGCAGATATTTGTCTGAATGGTGGTGATATGATGTCAAAGACAGTTTAGGGCATACTGTCGATGTACCTTCGACACTGCTTAGACAAGACATTGACATTATGAGCCCTCTTTGACCTTTAGTGCATCTTAGCCTACTAATCATGTGCTCTTCATGACTCAAAGTGGTATGGAACACACATGGGAGCTGATCAGTTCCTGAAAAAACCCTCATAGAAAGTAATTAGAGCTAGCCGGTTAATTACTTTTTACAGCAATTCAGGTTTTCTGTTGTCACTTCAGCTCCTTTTCAGGCAATTTCTGTTTCAACAACTTTTCTTAAATCAAATTGATTTAGGAGACAACATTTTCCCTTTTGCTGCCCCAAAGTGCATGAGTTGAATAAATTAACAAATGCCAAAGTATCAATTACAGTGGTAAACAATGCCTAGAGTCAAACCTATGTAGCTTTTAATATCTCACACTGTCTTTTTTGATTATTTAATATAATATAGTAATGTGGTAATGTACAATACTGACCCTGAGGGTCTCAATATCATTAAAAACACGAGAAACAGAGACACCTGTCATTCTCAGCTGTAGTTCACTTACTAATAATCATTACTGATTCATCTTGGTTGTGTTGATATTTCCTTAACAAACAAGACTGCATGCTGATGTGATCTGGCAATTACATATTTGAGGATGTCCAATTATTATCTGCTAGAATCATCCTCAACCAGCTGTTGGCTAATTGGAAATTATAGGGATAGGGGAGAGACAGCGCAAATGCATCTAAGTGTAGTAGGTAAAAAATATTTTATTATAACGCAAATATATAATACATAATTGTCTATAGACAAAGTAATTAAAACATATTGTTTTAAAAATCTATATATATATATATAAAAACAATAATAAGTGCTTGTAGACACACAAAAATATAAAAAGGAGTTGGGAAAGCTGAACTCAATTGAGATTAGCTGTAATAAAGTCCTTTAAAGTAAGGAAATAAAAAACAGCCTATATGTTGTTAAAGGTTCGTTATATAGTATCAAATGATGGGGCTGTCTGTGTGATACAATGTCAGATCTGGGTAGGGAGTATGCAGAGTGTTGGACTGGGTACGATGCCGGTACACTTTTGGTGTAAATCGTGCTAGGAGCTTTTACCTGGAGGCTATGTCCATGAGTTAGCTTATATATAAATCAACCATATATTGGTTAAGAAATGAGCAATACAACCCGATAAGTGGATAAATAAGTATAATAGGAATGGCCCCTTACTGGAAAGCTTAAGCGACGGAACCGCTACAATACTTATATAGTAGAGCCCGGTTCCTGTTTGGATGGCCCCTTACGTTAAGTTCGTGATCAGTCTCAGCGTATCGGGTTTGTAATTTCATGGACTCGCATCCGGCTCCTTTTCTTTCCGTCTGTTCGTTGTTCTTTTCCTCTTCTCCTCCCAGCTGTTTGTTGCGGTTCAGGTCCAGCGTCTTCCTATCACGTGTAGCTGGAGACTTGTGCTGATGTGTTTCGGTGCTCTCTTTGCGACTTTTTCAAAGCAGTGGCTAACTGGAGATGCAGGGAATTGTAGTCCCCAACAGCTGGTGTTTCAACAACAATTGACTGACTTGGAGGGCTTTGTCTGCTGAGTTAAACTTCCAGTGATTCTTTTAATATGTTTTACAGTTCTGACTTGTTTGATTATTTTTAAGCAAAATTCCCTTAATAAAAAGTGGTGATGTTTCTATTGCTTTCTATAGGAGAAAAATTAACCAATGACAGGTAGTTTGCAATTACATCTTTGAGGATGTCCAGGTATTATCTAATACAATCAACCCAACCAGCTGCTGCCTAGTTGGAGGTGATGTGAGCTATAGTCCCCATCAGCTGGATGTTCAACAATTAACTAATCAAAATTCACTTCATAAAAGGTTACATCACTTTCTATGGACAACTATTAGCCAATGACAGAATTAAATAATTACGCCATAGCCAAATCGGAGTTCCTCCAGTATATAAATTTTCATTTTCATTAAAAACATTATTATTGTGTTAATTGATAAAACTGCATTCAATGCAAGTCAATCTCATTAAGGTCAACAGAAGCTGCATATGATACAATGCAGAAAAAACATAGACTGCAAGAGAAAACTTCCCACAACAGACTTAAAGGGATAGTAATACTTCATTTTAACTTTATTTTATTTTGTAGCCATTAAAAAAACATGAAGAACGATATAAGTCTTATCTCTGAAACCTTTATGGTTTAAGAGATATTCACAAACAAAGTATCCCCCCCTGTTCAACCAGATCAGAAGGGAGGTGCCCAGGTAGACTGCAGAGAGGGACAATCTTCAATTAAGATAAGGGAAAAAGCTGAAAAACTTGTCAAGGGGGGAAGGGCTTTCATTGTTTTAATACAAAGAAGATTGTCCCCTTCTGTTATCTGTCTGGTCTTACAACCTGATCCACATCTGAGAAGAGATGGCTTACACTAGGTAAAAGGGGCGGGGAGGGGAACTTTGCTTGTGAATATTACTATCCCTTTAAACCTCCACTTGTACACCACTTGTATTACTCACATCTATCTACATCTACATCTATCTATCTATCTATCTGCTACAGCATACTGTAGCATTTTCATATCCGCTCATCTGCTGTCTGGCAAGATGAGTAGATGCCAGCGGGGAAGCTCACAATATGAGGTGTTATGTCTATCTACTTTAATTAATGATCACTCCCTGTTAACGGAAGCTAAAGAATTTTATTTCATTAAACAGTTACTGGAAGGTAGTGGACTAAATTAGCCAAAATGCAGTGGGAGGTAGAGTGTGATCTTTGTTATCCTTCATATTACAACTTATTATTTATGTTAAAAGAAATCTATTTGAAAGACCTGGTAATCCACTTCAGTTTTGAAATATAGTTCTAGTAAACAGATCAGATTGCAGTGCAATAATAAGATGGCTTTCTGAATATTAATTGTAACCCTGTGTCCTAAACATCATTTCACACATGTTTTTACTAATTTTAGCACAACAGGGGTACACATATCCCTGTTGCACTGAAAGGGTTTGTGGTGCTGATTGTGTCTGAGTACATCCTCTTCGCTCCTCCAAGTGGAGGGAGCAGAGAGAATGAATTTAGGCTAGGGTTGTCAAACTGCTGGTGATGTGTAGGGAGGGCATCCTTTCCACATCTCCAGCAGTTTGACAGGATGATAAGATTAAATTCTACCTCTGTCCCTTACATTCCTAATTAGTGAATATGGTGATGTGCATATCTATTACCAAGGCAATGTGTTTGCCACATGATGACACACACATATCGCCATAACAGTGATCCTTGGTGCATCTCCTCTACCACTTTACCACTTTTCCATGAAAGGGTCTATAAAAGTAGACAACTGCATAGAGCTCTGAATTTTGGCTGGTGCCTCAGCTGTATTGACAACATGCACATTCTGAATTCTTGGTGTGGTTAGAAAAATCTCAATGTCCCTGCACAAGTTTTATACCTCTTTAAATGCAATTATTTAACACTCTGGATGCTAGCGATATTGTGAAGCAATGCATTGGAGATATCGCTAGCATCCAAGGGGTTACAGCTATTTTTTTTGTTCTTGCTTGTTATAGGCCAAGGGTATTTTGTGTGCCAGGAAATAGTGGATGGGAGAGGAGGCAGGGTCATATGAGAAGTGAAAGTGTGGTCATGGGTGGAGCTAAGGGCACCTAGAAAGCTTTGCCTAAGAGTACCTGGAATGTAAATCCAGCCCTGGTCACACAACTGACTGGGGATGTCAGCAGAGGTTCTTTAGCCCATAAAATCTATCCACTACTACAGTGCTCTGCCTGATAGTCATGCCAGCAGCCTGCATTGTTTCAAGACAAGCAAAAGTGGGACAGCAGACAGAAAACTATGCAGATGACAACCCTAGGATGAAGCAAGGATTTTTGGAGGTAGATACAGGACATTTAAATGATTTTGCTCTATGGAGGGTCACACGTTAGCAGGTAGGGCCCGCATTCTTTACGTGCCTGCCTTAAAGGTTTTCTAAATCAGGCCAAAATTTGTAAAATGTTAGCTGGGAATGAAGAAAAGCCAATATTGCTTGCTCTACAGATGGTTACTGTTCAGAAGCTTTACATTTTCTAGTGAGAATGCAGAAGAGAAATTTCCATTAATCTTCTGAGCTGCTTCTAGCTGAAGAACAAACAGATTATGCTACTCGTTCTCAGTGAACATTTCACATTTTCTTGCTTGATTTTGAAGGCCCTTGGGTTGTCTCTTAAAGGTTGAATCCAAAATGGATCCCTTTATCTCATTTTAATTCCTGGGCATACCTGGCATTCACTGGAGGATTCCTGTTTCAGTGGCCCTCCCCTTGGGTTCCCAGCGGTCCCAGTGTTACAGAACCAGTTTAATCCTGTTGTCAAATGATCAGTGAGGACGGAGTGAGGCTGTTTTCAGTGCACAACATATAAATGTGTCTGATTTTCCCACAAACAGGAAGGTTACAGCTAAACCTTTATCTGGGAGCCTCTACTTTCTTTTTCATTGGGGGCTTCAGGTATACTGAACAGCCCTACCTTTCAGTGTCTAGGGAAACTAGCTACACCTCAGTGACAATGTTCCTCAATGCAGAAATATACATCTAGGGTTTGCTGGTATTCTTATGCAGAGGAGAGATTCTGAAAGTAAGTATCCGAAGGGCACACACTGTATTTTATTTTAGACTGTATACAACAAACAGAGGGCCTTATGTTCAAAAGAAAATTTGACTAACAATTTGTCAAATGAACTGCACTATATGTGACAAATAAAAATGAGCACATTTCTCATGGATGTACTGTAAATCAGGCTTTTATCCCTATGAATGTTTGGTAGGTCTCCACTGCCCTGCGAACCATGGCTTTGGAGAGCTCTCTAGCCTTCAAGTGGTTAAAAGCCCCATTTAAACAAATAGAATTTGTAAATTCTTCCCTATGTTGCAGATGGATTGCTCAGAGAGAATCTGTACATATGCTCACATGGAACAAAAGGCATGTAAATGCACATAAAAACCATTCTACTGACTGACATTTGCACCAATGAGCATCATAGGAAAAGCAAGCTGAAAATCTTCATGTCAGACTGATTTCTTAAGATTTCATTTAGCTGAGTTCTCTTATAAACACTAACTCCATTTAGCGACAGAATAAAGAAACACATAGGATGAATAAGTTCCTTCGCTTGCTTTACTGGCTTAGGCAACAATGTTAACACTAGCTGTGCTAAATCACTGCTTTATGTATTCCATAATGTCCTCATGGCATAAATCCACCAAAAGGGCCATCCACCGAAAGGGCTAGACAGAGTAGGCAACTGTATAACATAAAGCATTTTGAGGGATGTCTTAGCTTGTGGGTCATGCTCACAGCACTGAGAAATAGGACTCCTAACATAATCTTCACTAGTCTTTTACTCCTGATATATGATGGCTGCTTTAGTTGCCAGAAAAGATGGGCAAAAAAATAATTTTTGCATGAATTATTGTGGAGGACGCACAACTTGTTTGCTTTTCTGTGGGGAAAATGTCCATCTTTTTGCTACTGCAAATTAATTTACCATCATTACTAGTGGTGGTGAAGCAGGGCTTGGCAGTGGGTGTTGGGACTCTACTACTCTTGTCACATCCAATTAAGTCAGTCATCATCCTTCATGCTTTGTATTTTCACATTAACAGTAGTAGGAGACATGGGTATCATTTTTACTGAGGAAAATGGTGTCCCAGTCTCTGAGACATCTACAACACTACTATTATGTACCCCTTATCCTATGGTACTTTTAGGAGTTCTTCTACTGCTGCTAGTTGTCAAACTTTTGATGTCCTTCTAGTGTGTCTCCCAATCAAACTTGTAGTAGTTCTTTGGGTGGGATTTTAATGAGGATGTGCCTAGATGTGCTCTTACTTCCTCCTGCTCATATGTTTTTTTTTTTTCAGAAGCAACAGATAAAAATATTTAGCCTTTGGATCATGAATGATGTATCTCTGTACTAGAGATTTAATGGACTTAGTGGCTCCTGAAGGCCTTCTACTACTACTTCTACAGGATCTAGATGTTGCAGTAGTACTATCAGTAGATGTCAGTGGCAGTGCACGCCAAGAAGAAGCACTTATAGCAGGTTTGTGGATCTGTGTTGCTGGTTAGTCAACAACAGTGAGGTGACTAGATGGGGGTTGAACCTTCAGTGGTGGAATATTGAGCCTATTCTTTGTAGCTAATTTTTTGGCCATATCACCATTATTCTCACTCTCTACTTAATCTGTATCAGAAAAAGGGGAGGATGGCAGAATGACATATTCTAAATTACCATCATCTTCATCAGCAATCACTTCTTCCAAACTATTTTCCCAATTTTTGAAGTCTGAGAAAGTTTCCTTTTACTTTTCCCCTTAGGGGGATTTATAGGTCTTTGACCACAAGTTTGAGACCGAGTGTCACTGCTTGATGCAACAGTTAGCACACATTTTCTTACGTTTGGCTAACTTTGCCATTCATTTATGAGCATGTTCTAACTTTGTTATTAATTTAGAGCATATGCTATTCAGCATCAAGGCACTGGCATGTTTCTTGCATCAAAACGTGAGCAATCACAAATGACGCCTACGTTTATGGATTTTAAAAAATAGTATATGCTCCACTCTCTTGCATTCCACCCTAAGTGCTTTTAATTCCAAGATTCATTCTATATAATACATTCTCATTTTGCCTTCTCTCAACTTCTATTTTTTACATTTCATTCAATTCTCTAATTTCCCCTACAGGTGGTATTCATGCACACTTTCTGTTTTTCTAATTTCTCTCTCTGACTCTCTCAGTGTGCCTCTCTCTCTCTGTCTCTCTCTTTCTTTCTCTCTTTCTCTCTGTCTCTCCCTCTCTCTCTCTTTCTCTCTCAACACTATGTTGACAGATTCTTTAACTAATTGCAAACATTTTGTAGATATCTATTTAGATAAGAACAGTGGACCTTATTTATTAAACTGAAATTGAGTGATTCTAGAGTAAGGATAAATAAATTTCCCATTTTTTTTTTATATCTGGCTTTTTTTTAATCCTTTCAATGCCAAATAGGTCTCCAACTAGACGAAATGTGTTCTATAGCATTCTGGGGATTAAAAACCCCTTTTAAAGCAATGAGTATTTTGGAAAGTTTTATTCGTCCCCTAAGGTTCAGCTTGATAAAAGGGCCCAATGTAGAGAATTATGAGCTGGATTTAAAATAGGTAGATTGTTGATCTAGGGAGAAATATGAATGCCTCTTGGAGTCACTTGGGACTTACTTGGAAATTTTTTCAGTGGAGTTTTGTTTGCCTTTCTATGGACCAACAAAAGAGATCCATCAGTGGTTGTCCTTTATAGTCTTTATTTTCAACATGATCAGCTATATTATAATGTATCCCTGGCTATCTGTAATTGGCTGCACACAACCTTGAATCTACTAATGGATGGAGAAATGCAATGGTGAACACACTGATGTCATAATAGGGAGACAAGACTTAAGCCCTTAATGACCAGTGGTGTGGTGACCTTCCCTTAAGGATCACTTTGATAGTTGTCAGCACTCCACCACATATGACTGGTGACGTGTATTGGCACACAGAATGAGAGTCTGAGAAAGACCGCTCTGGTCTTGGGGTGGTTAATGTCAGACACCATTTGTTCTTACAGGGCTCCAGCAGGAAAAAAAGGTGACAGTCCTGGCATGTCACAAGTGGCTAAGGGGTTAAAGTGAGATTTATTTTAGAAACATAAATGCTGTATGACCAAGAAACGGAAGTGATATTTGCAAAATAATTGCATATTAATCTCTCTCAAACAGTTTATATTTCCCATTTTGTTCTGTTCATAATACATCTAGAACCCTACAGAACCCTGGCGCTGTATTCAGCACTTGACCCTTATGTACTCTGTATGTCTCCATTGCCACTTTAGATTGTAAGCTTTCGGGCAGGGACCTCGCACCCAATGTTTCACTCTACAAAGCACCTGTAACCCTGTATTGTCTAAAGCCTTAAATTGTAAAGTGCTGCGTACACTTGTAGAGCTATATAAACATATTTATTCATTCATCTAATTAAGATAAGTAGAGAGGCTGATGTACCAAGAAGGGCTAGATAAATTCTGGGGCAAACCAACTGCAACATAAATATTTCCAAAATTCACACTGATTTAACTGGGGCTTTTAACCACTTGTATACTAAATAGGTCTCCAGCACTGCTTCGTGTTGACTTAAAAGACCCATTTAACTCAATAGGATTTTTCATTTGTCGTGTATAGCTCAGTTGGTTTGCCACATAATTGTTCTACATCCTCTTGACTTAAATGGCACTTTTAACCACTTGAATGCTACAGAGGTCTCCAAAGAATTGCTTTGGAAGCCTTTCTAACATTTAAAGGGTTAAAGGCCCTGTTGTATTTTTAGTACTCGTCTGTAATGCATTTGATTTGCCCCAGAATTATTTCATTTTACTTTTGAACATGACATGACACTTGGAAGGGAACTAAGAATTTGTTGGTAGATCTGGGGGCACATTCACTAAGCGGTGATAACGAGGTGATATGGTGGAGATGACTTCATCAGTTTATCAGTTCTCAAATTTCTATGTTAATCTATGGAGCCTATGAACTAGTGCACAAGCTCTATAGAATAACATAGGAAATGGAGAAATGATAAACTGGAGAAGTCATCTCCACTCTTTATCACTGCTTAGTGAATCTCCCCCAAGAAATGTTTGGGCCACCTAGATAGATAAAAAGATACACAAAAAAGCATAAAAAGTACTACTTTACTAAAATAAACCTTAGTTTGTAGAGAATTGACAATAAAGATTTATGGACCAGTGACACATGCTGTAAATTTGTTTAACAAGATGTTTATGGAATGCCATCATAGTGATTAAATGCATATTTTATCATTCCTATGGAGGAAACTGGTTGGAGATTGTTCAGTTTACTGTGTTTTCACAAGTTTTTGTGATGAAGGGACTGATGTTTTTAAAGCTGTTTTAGTTAAGCAATAAAAGTCATAAAGATTTACTAGGATCTTAGCGGTAAAACTCAAAATAATGCTAGAGTATAGTGTTTTATGTCATTTGTCATGGTCATAAAAACTTTTTGAGGTGTGAGATAAACAAAAGTGTATATGTGGGTGGTTATAGACCATATATCAAAGGAGCACAAAGCTACAATACAAATTACTGTTATATGAAAGGGTATGTTGAATGTTCACATTCCTTAATAGAGCTTAAGATATATGATATTGCCACTGTTAGCCCTTAGCTGTCCATGTGTAAAGCCACACAGCAGCTTTGATCAGTTTGCATACATATTTCATTGATCCATACAATGCCATTGGGTCCCACCACTTACAAATATGGTCTAAAAGCCTGGAATAGCCTGCCTGAAAAAATTAGATCTTCTCCCAGTCTAAAGTCCTTAAAAATAACTGCTTCTTTATATGTAAAAACAATATGTAACAGTATATATTTTTTTAGTGTATATATATATATATATATATATATATATATATATATATATATATATATACATATATATTTATATGCTGTTGTTGGACTGTCATTCCAGTGGATGGTTGGGAATGATGGGAACTGTACCAGTACCACACTGGGGCAGTAGATCAGTAGCGAACGGGGATTCATTCTTCTTCTTACCCTGTTTTTGACGCTGCTTTCAGCCAGCAGAGTCGTGGGGATTCTGTTTGTGTGTCTGATTCTTTTTTTGTATGTTGAACGCTCTTTTTTATGCATAGTAGAGGAATAATTTTGTGTGCACTCGTAGCGTCTCCCGGTTGCTTGGCAACTGGGATACCCTCTGACGTCACTGTCTCGTGTTTTGACCGGACGATGCATGTTGGCGCCCGACTAGCGCGAGGCAGGGGTCAGAACAAGCTGTGAGTAATTTTTGTTAATGATTGTTGTCTGAAATGTGTATTTAAACATGTATTTTGGAAATGTGTTGTCATTTGCCCTGAGGAAGGTCCCAGAGCGGACAGAAAACATTAGGTATGAGAATGCAATAAAGTAACACCATATTTGCCACATATGCTTCCAGATTGCTGTCTCGTATGAAGCTAGGATTAACCCAGGCTGAGTACATTTGAACAATTATTTAATTTTTTCTAAGGGATGGGCACCTATTATTTGCACAGTTTATGCATGTAGGTTTTGTCAATCAAGTGTGTGCCACTGCTCATTTGGTATTATGTATATATATATATATATATATATATATATATATATATATATACAGTTTTGTAGTTCAAGGACCGCACTCACAGGACTTCCAGATGTTTCAAAATTGTGCAAAGTGTATTATCAACGTTTCGTCCCTGCCTTGGGCCTTTGTCAAGGCAGGGCCGAAACGTTGATAATAAACTTTGCACAATTTTGAAACATCTGGAAGTCCTGTGAGTGCGGTCCTTGAACTACAAAACTGTATGTATCTTTGATGGAACCAGGCACCCAGGCCATTGCTTTTGATTGGAAGAGTGCTAGGACTTATATGTTTGGTATATATATATATATATATATATATATATATATATATATGTGTGTGTGTTTATATGCTGTTGTTGGACTGTCATTGCAGTGGATACTTGGGAATGATGGGAACTATAGTCTAACAACATCTAGAGGATGGCCACAGACTGATACTCATACAATAGCATTTGGATTTAGAGTTATGTAAAACAAATTCTATTTAATGTCATCAATACAGTACTTATTTTAAGTTATGGAAATACATCTCTTGAAATCCTTAGTTTACTTCTGGTATGGCCCCATCTCCTTCCTTGAAGCTTTTGCTAATTAACAAGGGGGTTACTGATAACACGTTAAAAGTTTTTATTTTACAAAGATAGGGGGATAGTGTTATCATTTCTTCAAAGACAAATTCAGAACCACAATATCATATACCTCTTTAATGCCATGAATCAGTCCAGTCTTTTAAAAACATTTTTATTGTAGGAATCCACATAAAAACATACCTTCTTGGCATCATGAACATATTTAATCAGAGGCAATACTAGCAGAGTAGGAACACTAGCAGGTCTGTAACTCCTCCGATCTACGTGTTTTGTACCTTGTGGTGCTTGATAGTGTTAGCACCCATTTCTTGGTAGGGTCTTTTTTAAATTACCGTATTTATTTTACTCAGCTACCTATCTAAGTGGCTAGTATGGTTAATTCTAACAGCACCAGGAAAAAGGGTTAATCAGTTGTTACAACAGGACAGGGGAACTTTTTAATGCAGTTTAGGTTAACATTTCAATTGTGGAAAAATTGCTGCAATTCTTCAACAGAGAGGTTAACTGTGGTGACTGTGGATGTGGAGAGAGTGCTGGGGAATGTTAGCAATCAGACAGAGAACTGGGTGGGCTATTGCCTTCCAGTTCCCCTGTGATATCCTGCCCAAAAGAGCAGGCGGTTGTCCACCTGCTTCCCTTGTGGCTTTCATGGCTTCATTTTGGGATCATTTTGCAGTATTTTTCAGCTTGTAACAATTTTTCAAAATCAGTCTTTTTGGTTTTTTTTTTTTTAATTCAGGAACATGATTTACTACTTTAGCCAGTATGTGATAGCAACATTTTCCTGCAGAAAACATCTACCAAAAGCTGTGAAGGATAGTGGAATCCTGCTCCAAATTTTATACCTTGCTCTGTCTACAAGTTGGACCTGTATGTCCTCAGAGTGAGGTGCATAATCTATAATTACTACCACTCCGCCCTTGTTATTTGGAATTATTGCAACAGATTTATGTCCACACAAAGATTTATTGGTTAAACACTCAGCTCTATACAAGTTTAGATGTGGTGATTTTAAATTCTTTGTGAGGATGAAAATAATTTCATTCAGGACTACTTACTGTTTTTACATAAATATAAGTACTACTGGGATCATAAGAGCTATGATCTCTGTAGTATTCTCTCTGATCAACATTGTTAATAGGAAAAAGCCTTTGGAATTTATCAAATCAACCATAAAGTCACAAGGGTTAAAGTCACAAGAAAGACTGATTAAGTAATATATCATCCTTAGTGATGAGCGAGCATGCTCGGCCGAAGCTCGGTTCGGCTCGAGCATCGCTGTGCTCGGCACATGTCGGTACTCGTACGAGTACCGCATGTGCTCGCCCGCCATGTTCGGGTCTCCTCCCCGCACGTTTCGCGGCTGCTGCGCAGCCAATAAACGTGCGGGGAGGCTCTGACATCAGTGTAATGCCAGCAGCCATGTTGGCTGCTGGCATTACACTGATTGGCTGGCCAGAACCCGTGATCGGGTGCTGTATAGCACCCAACGCGCGAGTTCGGCTCATTCTTAGCCAGGGAGAGATGCGCTTAGGCAGGGAAAGTCAGTGTAGGGAGAATAAAATTGTTGAAACTCTTTCAAGACCCAAAAGTCCTTTTTAGGACTGTTGTGTGTGGGGGCAGCATATATATTTTGTTTGGGGGGCACAATTTCCTTTTTTTTGTGGGGGGGATATTTGAAAGGTGACATATAATACTAGATGCACAGGAAGTCAGTGTAGGGAGAATAAAATTGTTGAAACTCTTTCAAGACCCAAAAGTCCTTTTTAGGACTGTTGTGTGTGGGGGCAGCATTTATATTTTGTTTGTGGGGGCACAATTTCCTTTTTTTTGTGGGGGGGATATTTGAAAGGTGACATATAATACTAGATGCACAGGAAGTCAGTGTAGGGAGAATAAAATTGTTGAAACTCTTTCAAGACCCAAAAGTCCTTTTTAGGACTGTTGTGTGTGGGGGCAGCATTTATATTTTGTTTGGGGGGGCACAATTTCCTTTTTTTTGTCGGGGGGATATTTGAAAGATGACATATAATACTAGATGCACAGGAAGTCAGTGTAGGGAGAATAAAATTGTTGAAACTCTTTCAAGACCCAAAAGTCCTTTTTAGGACTGTTGTGTGTGGGGGCAGCATTTAATTTTTTTTGGGGGTGGCACAATTTCCTTTTTTTTGTGGGGGGGATATTTGAAAGGTGACATATAATACTAGATGCACAGGAAGTCAGTGTAGGGAGAATAAAATTGTTGAAACTCTTTCAAGACCCAAAAGTCCTTTTTAGGACTGTTGTGTGTGGGGGCAGCATTTAATTTTTTTTGGGGGTGGCAGAATTTCATTTTTTTGTGGGGGGAGACATGTTCTAAGGTGACATTGTACTAGGTGCACAGGGACAAATATTTCACAGTGCAGTGACAAGCTGACATATTCTGTTAGGTGCACAGGGCCAATGATTTTACAACGCAGCGACAAAAAGGGCCATTTTAAACGTGTGCCTAGCCATAGATTATTGTCACATTCTGTTTAGTGTGCAAATTCACAAATTAACGTCACATATTCCGTTCACTGTGCCTAGCCGCAGATTAGCGTCACATTCTGTTTCGTGTGCCTAGCCGCAGATTAGCGTCACATTCTGTTTCGTGTGCCTAGCCGCAGATTAGCGTCACATATTGTTTAGTGTGCCTAGCCGCAGATTAACATCACATATTGTTTAGTGTGCCTAGCCGCAGATTAGCGACACATATTGTTTAGTGTGCCTAGCCGCAGATTAGCGTCACATATTGTTTAGTGTGCCTAGCCGCAGATTAGCGTCACATTCTGTTTCGTGTGCCTAGCCGCAGATTACCGGCATATATTCCGTTTAATATGAAGAAGGCGGGTAAAAAGGGACGGGGAAGTGGACGTGATCCTGATAGTTCAGGGGTCAGGACGCGTAGAAACTGTGCCTGGTGCCAGAGCACAAGAAAGAAAGACATCCACCATACCTAGCTTCATGTCTCAGTTTACAGGGCGTCGCAGGACATCACTCTCGAGGTCAGACCACTGCGAACAGGTGGTCGGTTGGATTTCAGCTGATACTGCTTCCAGTCGGTTAAGCACCACCCTGTCTTCCACCAAGTCCACTCTCACTAGCCAAGAGTCTGGTCAACATAATCCTCACCCTGATCATCCTTCCTCCCACCATAGAGGGTCTGGCCAAAGAAGTGATCCCACACTGGGATATAGTGGGGAGCACACAGCAGTTCCGACAAAGGCAGGGCAACACTCTCCAAGGCGTGGGACACCTTCATGACACCCCGCCAGCACCCTCACCCTGATGCGCGGCCTAGTGTCACAAGGAGGGAAAAGTTTTGGAAGATGGTGAAGGAGTACGTAGCAGACCGTGTCAGCGTCCTCACTGATCCCTCTGTGCCTTACAACTACTGGGTGTCCAAGCTGGACACGTGGTATGAACTGGCACTCTACGCCTTGGAGGTGCTGGCCTGCCCTGCCGCCAGCGTTCTGTCTGAGCGGGTATTTAGTGCTGCTGGTGGCATCATAACAGATAAGCGTATCCGCCTTTCCACCAAAAATGCTGATAGGTTGACACTTATAAAAATGAACAAGGCCTGGATTTCCCCTGACTTCTCCACTCCACTGGAGGAAAGCCCCGGGTGAACATAAAGTCACTTTAGATATGTTATTTACAATGATGGGAATACTCTGTATTCCCATTCACCCCTTCCACCCAAAAAACGGGTATATGGTTGACTCTTAATCTTCTCATCCTCCTCCTCCTCTTCCATATGCCCTGTGATATAATTTTTATATAGGGCCAGCTCACCAGCGGGCCCTGTGATATAATTTTTATATAGGGCCAGCTCACCAGCGGGCCCTGTTTGACAATTTTTGTATAGGTCAGCTCACCAGCGGGCCTTCTCATATAATGTTTTATTGGGTCAGCTCTCTAGTGGGCCCTCTCATATAATGTTTTATAGCGTCAGCTCACTAGCGGGCCTTCGCATATAATGTTTAGGATGGTCAGCTCCGCAGCAGACCCTCACCCATAATGTTTTAGATGGTCGGCTCAGCAGCAGACCCTCATTCCTAATGTTTTAGATGGTCAGCTTAGCGGCATGCCCTCGCCCCTAATGTTTTAGAGGGTCACCAGCAGGCCATTAATCCTAATTTTTCAAGGGTGTGTATGATGCCCTCCTTTATGTGTAATAAAGGGTGTATTGGAGTGACATTTCAGTCAAATTTTTGGCAGCCCTTTCACTTAGTGCATAGGCTTTATGAGTGTTGGACCACTACCTGAACTATTGTACCACAATGTGAATGAGGCCCTCCATTTTGTGATATACAGGTTGTATCGGAGTGCCTCAGGTCCTCCCATTGAATTAAATAGGGCTGGGGTGTTCGACAGAGCAGAAGGTAGTTCTTGGCTTCATCCACTAAGTCACTTCGTCACTTTTACTCAATGGATCAGACCCCACTGTTCCGACTATAAATTTTGGACTTAACAAGGGCAAACGGACATGTTGTAAAACCTGTGGTAGCTGCGGCCTCCGTTCCTGAATGCTGTACCTTACCCGGGCCATAACCACGTTGAACACCTGCTTTACGCTGCGCACGTTTCCCTCTTAATCATGGCCCCAGTTCCGAAAAATCGATGAAATTTTTTGCAGAATTTGCAGATGATATACAAGTAAATATACAGCAAATACTGTTTGGTAACAATTTTTCGCCTAAAATCGTTTTTATCTTCCTTTTTGTGTGTTTTACGGTCAGTCTGTAAAAATGGCGTACTACGGGCGAAACATCGTTCCCAGCAGCGACGTTGGAGTCCAAGATGCATCCAGACATCCTCCCTATGCTGTCCCTGAACCATTTCTGTGGTGTTTCCATCATTTTCTGACCTTTTCCTATGAACCAGGCACCCTCCCCTCATCAGAGCAGGGGGTGCCTGGTGTAATGCTCGAGTCCTCCCATTGACTTCAATGGGGCTCGGGTGCTCGGCCGAGCACTCGAGCCTCCGGGGGCGCTCGGCCAGAGCACCCGAACACCCGAGCATCGGGGTGCTCGATCATCACTAATCATCCTCAGTGGTCAAACAGTGTTTGCTTAAATTATGTAATTATAGAATTTAATGTTTTTTTTTTTTTTCATTGCTTTGGAATTTGGACTTTTACCCCCCTGTCTGATGTGGGACTCTTTTACCAAACAATAATGGGGAAGATGCACAGAATGTCAGTGCTGTGGTGATTTTGCCAATGTTTTCAAACCACTTTGACTTTTCAATCTAAACATCGCCCTATGTTCTAAAATTTAGGGATACAAGGGGAGGGAAAAAGGATATCCGCTAAAAATGTTGGAGGACAGGATTGTCTTACTGCTGGTGATGTGTGAGGGAGGGCATCCCTTCCACATCGACAGCAGTTTGACAGTCCTGTGTGCTAATGGGGGCCTTCTTTTTCCAAGTTCACTTTTAAAATGTCGGAGACAAAACAGCCTGCATGTAAACGGAGCATTAAGCAGGTCACCATGATGAAAAGGGCAACATGAGAATCTCATCCTGGATCAGCCGGTTAAATATTACATTTTAGTATCTACTCTTATTCTCCTTTGATCCATGTACTTTTAAAATGAAACAGGATAGCTCTCCTTGGGCCAGATTCTGTTGCAGGTGCTAAATGTTAATACCCATTTTATAAATAATAAACATTTTCCTATTGAAGTCTATGGGGAAAACTGGAGATAAAAGCAGAGATAAAATTAGCACCTGTATTTTTTGTGTTTTTTGGCAGACTGAGAGGATGAATGGAGGTCGGAGGTACACAAAGGGTTAAAGCTATGGTAAGGTATGAGTGCCGTTTGGAGGGTTCTATATTTTTGTTTGGAGGCATGGTTTCTGATGTGCTTGGTTTGTGTGAGAGATTCTTGCTGGGTTAAATATAACAAAGGTACGTGGGTACTAATGAATGCAGGTTCAAGAGACATTTAAGGAGGTGACATGAGAATCTTGTGCTTTTAATGCAGAGTGAGATTCTCATGTTGCCCTTTTAATCAGGGCGATATGCTTAATGCGCCTTTTACTTCCACAATGTTTTGTCTGCAACATTTTAAAAGTGAACCTGGAAAAAGAAGGTCCCCATTAGCATACAGGATTGTCAAACTGCTGTCGATGTGGAAGGGATGCCCTCCCTCACACATCACCAGCAGTACAACAATCCTGAAGTCTGAGAGCATTCTTGCGGCTTCCCCACTTGGCCAGTAGGGGAGTGCAGAGGATCCTTTCAGCACCACAAACAGCATCACTCCCTAACCCTTTGAGGGCCATAGGGATGTGCATTTAACAACCCTGTGGCACTCAAAATGTTAGAAAAGTATACCAACCAGTACACAATCATCCACTCAGCTCTTTGTTGGTTTTCATAGTCATATTTGAAATGCACTTCCATTATTAAACAAAATGGGATTTAATCCCTTGGCTGGTAGAGATGTCATAACTACAATTTAATTATCAGCTCTGCGTCCATGGGGATTGTGGCTGCCAGCTGCCTCCCAGCCTTGTTATATTTCCAAATGGTAGCCATTGAACTTCATGTGCACTGCCTGCCCCAGACTTGTTCCTTTGCCCACTGGTAGCCACAAATCCCCATTTACGACATCTGCCACCCCAGCCTTGTTCCAGTGCCTTCTGGTATCCACAAATCCCCAAGGTCACTGCCTGTGCAAATGAACAATTCTGGGGGCGTCAGTTACATAATGACGAAATTCCCTATTATTCCCCACAATGGTGATGTTCGATTGGCTTCCTCACAATGGTGGTGTTTGACTGGCTTCCCCACAATGCTTATTTTCGACTGGCTTTCCCACAATGATAATGTTTGACATGCCTCCCCACAATGCTTACATTTCGAAAGGCTTCCCCACAATGGTGATGTTCGTCACGCTTCTCCAGAATGCTTATGTTCAATAGGCTTCTAAGCCTAAATTGCCTGTTGTAGCCAACTGCATACCTCAAGTTTAAACTTATATACAAATACACTGATGAAGAAAAGAATAAAGAACAGAATAATTAGGCTCATTGAAGGTAGCACTGTTTTTTATTGATTAACCAAATTTGTAGCCATTTTTTCAATGGCTAGAAAGTTTCCGCCCATTGATTTACGTGATTTTTGCCTCTTCACTATAAAAACATGACGTATTTGCAGAAGTCAAACACAACAGAAGCAGCTACAGAGTGAGGTAGACGTGCTGTGCTATTCTGCTGGGATTGTGAGGAAAAATTGAGTCAGGAGAGACACATAGTGACTGCTATCACTATAAGCAGGTTGAAAACTGATAAAGAGAGGAACTGGAAGGACCCTTATGTGTCCACTGCATCTGAGGAGGAGGAAGGGACCACTACTGTACCAATGCTGTCCAGTCCCCCTAATTTAATGGGAAGAAGGGAGAAAAGGGAATGGGAAGGGAGGGAGAAAAAAGGGAATGCGAACAAAGGGAAAAAAGGGTAGTACTAGTGAGAGCAGGACAGGTCAGCTGCCTGTGCCTGCTGCTAGACATGCTGCCTGTGCCTGATGCTAGACATGCTACCTGTGCTGCCACTATTGCTGCCCCTGCTGCCACTATTGCTGCCCCTGCTGCCACTAGTGCTGTGCCTGCTGCCAGATGTGCTGCCCCTGTTGAAACCAGTGCTGTACCTGTTGCCAGTGCTGAACCTGCTACCACCAATACTGTGCCTGATGTCAGATGTGCTGCCCCTTTTGCCAGTGCCACCAGTGCTGTGTCTGCTGCCAATGTTGAAGCTGCTGCCACCAGTACTGAAGCTGCTAGTGTGTCTTGTAATAATCAGGAGAGGGAAAAGAGAAGATGATTCCAAGTGTGACAGCAGGGGACAAGTCACACTTGTCATCCCCAAGCAGTCCCACCAATGCTAGTACTGCTACTAGAAGGTCCAGCAGCTTGTTAGTGTTAGGAGTGAAGGAGGGGGTAATCATCATATTACTACTGACTGTGAGGAGGAAGACACAGGGGTTGAACTTGATGTGGTTGGTGTTAGTAGTAGTAACCGTAATGGTGAAGCAGCTGGTGGGACTAGTGTTAGGAGAAGCATTTAAGAGCATCCAGACTAGCGATCAAGGGAACCCACACCATTCCTCTGACTCTGGGAGTCCTCCTCCCCTTCCCTTCACTACAGTGTCCAAATAGAACATGAGTCTGAAGAGGCCAGAACTGGTGTCAGAATTAATACCACCACCACCACGAGCAGGAGCACTGATCAGCTGCCTGTACCTGCTGCCAGTCTGCCTTCTTCCGGTCCAAAAGAGATGCCAAGTATGACATTAAGGGACCCTGTGTCACATTTCTCGTCTCCTCCTCCAACCAGCAGTGAGATGTCTGTAATAGAGCAGCAGCAGCACAGAGGGATTAGTGGTGGTGGTGATGATGATGGTGGAGAAGCTGGGGTGAAAGAGACATTGATGGCTTTTTTAGTAGAAAATGAGAAGGAATGGGAGACAGGGATGAGGATGGGCATCACTACCACAAACACCACTAGAAGTGAGCTTTTGGAATTTGTGGAATTTGTAGTTGCTCTAGTTCCTGCTGCTGCTGAGATACAAGGGCAGTGGGATGCTGAGGAGCAAGTTAGTGTGCCACAGACCACTGTGGACACAGTGGGAATGGGGTCAACAAGTGATGCGGGACTAGGAGAGGTTCCACTTGCCAACAGCAATACTCCTGGTCCTAGCTGCAGTGCTGATTCTGAGGCAGTAGCAGCAACAGCAGCAACATCATCCGCTGCCACAGACAGTGGCGGTAAATGTGGAGGAGAAGAAGAAAGAGGCAGTTCTTCTCCACCTGTTCTCTATCCCCTGTAGTTATGGGTGTGGGACTATTTTTCTACTGGGGCAGTCACAGTGCAGTCATCACCAGCGGCACTGTGCACAATTTGTGACAAGTCAGTGAGAAGGGGAAAGGAGGGAACACATCTTGGCACAACCTCCCTGATACCACACATGAAACACAGAGTGCAGGATTCTAGTGCATCTTTAGATGAGATTTTTCATCTACAAATGTGATTTTATTTTGTTTAATTTTAGTCAATGGTTATATATTATTATCAACCTAGTTTGTTTACATCAAAATTGTGAATATAAAAATGTTCTCTTTACCTACTCTCAGATTTATTAACTATGAATTTATATCTTATCTTATAATATATTCTATATACTGGCAACATTTTCCTCTTTTTTTGTCTTTGAAAGGACTTGTGAGGTGAGAAGGATCATTGAGTGGTCATTGCTGATCCAAGGTCTTGATCTTTGTTGAGTTGAACAATGGGATTACTGTAACACCATTTGGTCTTACCATCAGACAGTGATCTTGAGATCAATTGAGCCTTTGACTGATGGACAAGATTAACAGTTTCACTTTTCCAAATTTAGTAAATAGAGTCACAATGCACAGGTATTGCTTGGCAAAAGCACTACAGTATTGTAAGTCTAGACAGATAGAGAGAATATGAAAAGTTTTAGATGACAAACATCAGGAAAACTATCCCCAAAGGGAAGGATGTAGGGGGAAGAGGAAATTAGCAGTGTGTAAAGGTTGCTGTAAAGCAGAGGATATGTCTATTTTTATTGTGACAGATGCAATTTGATGTGCCACTTTATTCCGGAAAATGTGTTTAAATTATTGCTTTCCAGACAAATGTATATCCTTTACTGTACTGTAAAATTCATTCTTTAAACATCCAAAGTCAAAGTTACATTTTTAATACAACTAAAAATAAAAAATCAATAAATCAAAGAATATCTTATATGCTTTAGTTTAGGCTTTGGACGAGTTTAATTTTATATTCATCTCAAATATTAAAATTGATTTGGACAAGCAGTATATTATGTAATAAAATGTAAATATATATGGACATTAAATAATGAAAATGTGTGCGTGGATTATTGCAAATAGTTGTAAACATCATCTGATTTGCCCACATATAATTCTTAACCCTCAAATTTGTTTCCTATTATCTTCAGTTTCATATCTACCAACATTTCAAATGTCCAAAGGGGGACACTTGTTTTAGGTGGTATTGTTTTTAACTTTATTGTTAATTTAGTGTAGGGCCAGGGTGGTACTGTTAGAGTTAGTATTTGGGATGGTGGGGGAGGGTGACTGTTGTTAGCTCACTCTTAATGTTTGACACTGTGTCAAACATAGCGTTAGCTGGTTTACTTTGATGCTCCCAATATTCTTCATGCTACTTAGAGTGCATTGTGGGAACAAAAAACTGCGACAAACTTTGGGCAGCAAGTCATGTCCTGGAGCCCAGTACTCATTGTGGTGCATGTTGGTAGGGCTATTGAATTCCAGTGGAACAACTAGGTGTGTACAGCTGGAGCTCATTTTGGCCCTACTGTATGTTTTACTGGCTAGAACTGAATCAAGCCCACAGTCTGATGTCCTAAAAAGAGGGACTCCCAGGTGAGAAAGAAGGACAAAGTGATTTGGGTAACAAAGAGGGACTGTCCCTCATAAAGAGGGACACTTGGGAGGTATAAAGTATCGTAGTCTTGCAGCTTATAACCATACCTGGGAACTCTCCGGTTTTGCCCCGGAGACTCCGGATTTCACAGTGAATAACCGGGTCTCCGGGGCAGTCTCTCAATCTCCGGGATGTTCTCCATCCCTCCCAATTTCCTCCCATTCCCCACCCTCTCACCCTCATTAAACATACATTTTCCCCTTTTTTTTGTCCCCCCCAGTGGCTAAGCCACGCCCCTTTTATGACGCGAATCTCGCCATTTCCCTCCCCTATCGCGCTGGCAGGGCTGCCCTCCGGGTAACCCTCCCTGTAAAGTTCCCAGGTATGCTTATAACCCATCACGCCATTTTAAGACCTTCTATGCTTTGGACCATTAGGTGCATAAGCAGGGCTGCATTTCTCAATAGACAGGGTATGCAACTGGCTAGAGCTCCAAGTTTTGAGCCATTTTGAACTGTGGCAATCTCAATGTTCCTGCACCACTTTTATATCCCTTTACAGGACATTATTTGGATGCTAGAGAGATATCCAGTGCATTATGAAGCAACGTTTTAGGAGATCTCCAACAACCAAGGGGTTAAATCTGTTTTTGATCTTGATTGTTATGGGCCAAGGGTAATTTCTTTGCCAGGAAACAGTGGATTAGACTGGTGGTGGGGTCTTGCGAGGACTGGGGGTGCGTCATTTACATCCCCCGGCCGTTTTTTTTTTAGAAGTCTATTTTTTTTAGTAATTTTGGTTAGTAGATTATGCTCATTAAGCAATAAGAGCAGATGCTTCCTCTTAGCAATACATTACCTCCCACACTCACTGATCCTTAACCCTTTCAGTGCTGCATACATGCCAAATAGCCAAAGAGGGATTCTTTTGTTTAGGGGTGTTGTTGGGGGAGTGACTGGTGGGTGGGGCATTGATGATAATTTTTAGGTTATGTCATGAATCTTTGTGTAACTGAATAAATGATTTACAGCAAGACAAAAGTATTTTATTTACAGATGCAAATTTATAAACACATATACTGAACTTTACTCAAACATTAACCTTTATGATTGAGAGCATCTCTGGTTTAAAAAAGTGTGTTATATGTGGCCTACGGCTACTCCACAACAGCTTCTACAAGGAATGGGGAGTCTGACCAGGGGAGGGCTGGCAACTAGGGGCCTGGAGGGCAAATACAATCAAGTAGCCCATTTCCACTATCGTTCCAGCCCACTGTCCCACTTTACCCCCTTTTGTATGTTTTAAACTTGTCTTTAATGTTGTGAAGGCAAATCATACCACAGAGCTTACAATTTAAATGGTGCTACACTAGTGATACTATAGAGCTTACAATTTAAATGGAAGCTAGACTAGTGATACCAGAATGCTTACAATTTAAATGGGGCTACAATAGTGATACTATAGAGCTTACAGTTGAAATGGAAGCTAGACTAGTGATACCAGAATGCTTACAATTTAAATGGGGCTACAATAGTGATACTATAGAGCTTACAATTGAAATGGAAGCTAGACTAGTGATACCACAATGCTTACAATTTAAATGGGGCTACAACAGTGATACTATAGAGCTTACAGTTGAAATGGAAGCTAGACTAGTGATACTATAGAGCTTACAGTTGAAATGGAAGCTAGACTAGTGATACCACAGAGCTTACAATTTAAAGCTACACATATGATACCATAGAGCTTACAAGGGGGAATTGGTTATGCTACTATTGTAGCTCCATTACAGTTATGAGCTCTGTGGTACCACTAGGGTAGCTGCATTTAATTGTAAGCTCTGTGGTTTCTTTAGTGTAGCTTCATTTTAGTTGTAAGCTCTGTGGTACCACTAGTGTAACTCCATTTACAGCAGCTAGAAGGATATCGATGAGGCAGTGGCCCACCAGCCCAGACCTGTGATCAGCCCAAGGGGCAATTGCCCCTCTGCCCCCCAGGCCAGCCCTCCCCTGAGTCTGACCCTGTTAACAGTAATTAGTAGATATAAGTATATAGCAGTTTGTACTCTCTAGGATATAAAACAATAGAATAAGAATGTGTGTAAGGCCTTTAGACCTCCCAAATGTGGTGATTCATGTATGATGCTCACTCATTGACTGAAAGGCAGTCACTCATTTCCTCATTTCATGCACATCCTTGTGAGCAGGAAGCTGACAAATGGTTTCTTTCTGTGCTTCAGAGAAAACCTGCATCCTCACAGATGTTCAGCACTATAATGTGCACATGCCCACACATCTGTTTTATCATGGGAAAATGGGGCTTTACAAATATGTATTAGATAGAGGTTCAACTGAATATTGGAAATATGCTCATGTATAGAAGGCCACTCCATGGTCAGTCATTTGCCTGGGGGCCAGGAGGGCTGCCATCAGGGAGGTTTACCTCTGCTCAGTGCAGGTCCATAACAGATGCTGGGGGAGGGGCTATGTCAAAAGAAACCCCCACCCCAGGCACTCAGACTCCTGTCTGTTATCATTTTTCAGAAGCCCGTTAAAGCCCGTATACACGGGTCAAGAGTCCAGGTGATGTTAACCCTCTGAGTGCCAGAGGGGTACGCAACGCATTGCTTTGCAATGCATGTGTACCCCTCTGGCACTCAAAGGGTTAAGAGCCTGGTCCTGCTCTGCATCCTGCTGCCAACACAGTCATGCACTGTAGAGACTGCCCGAAAGCACAGAATGCTCCTACTACAGAACTCCCAGGATTCCTACACATTTCAGCATTCCGTGCTCCCAACACAGAACTCCCAGCATTCTGTGCGTTTGGACAGTCTCTACAGTGCATGATGGCTTCTGACAAACATCCTAGTGAATTATTATATAGGATTGACTAGGCAAGTTTTCTGATGGCAAGTCAACATGTCGACTCTACCTCTAGCCCTTATCTTTATAAACCTCAATCTTTATAAACAATTAATCACCCCAATTGTAAAATAAATCACCAGCTCATAAGAGCAGTCAGTTTTTTCAGCTTTTATGAATGCAGTTTTTGACCTGGCACCCAGTTTTGCCATCAGAAATCTTGGAGTCCAGTACATATATAAAGCCAGGCCACCCACTCCCCATGCATTGCACCCGACCACTGCTCTACTCCTGTCATGCCCCCTGCCCTTGGCCTCAGTGCTACTAGGAACAGTGAAGAAGCCATGAGTGGAGCATAGCATGGTTGCTGTGCATTCAAGTTTTCCCTGCCTCTCCAAAAATTTACTGGGTTATTGCAATTTTTCCACTACCCTTTCTGTCTGAGTGTCTATTTAATTTAAAAGATGAGTGATGGTACTGTGTTAGCTGTAGTAATACAGAGGCAATTATAGTCAAGTTGATACCGTTATTGGCTAACTAAGTAGATATAGGATGCAAGCTTTGAAGAACTCTTAGGTCTCTTCCTCAGGCATGTTAACAAGGATGAGGAAGAGACCTAAAAGGTGTTGAAAGCTTGCATCCTAAATCTGCTTAGTTAGCCAATAACGGTATCAACTTGACTATAATTGCCTCCTGTATTTAATTTAATCTAGGGAAACTTAGGGTTCTTAGAATCTGTGCAAAGAGCTCCGTGGAACACATTTTGTAATTAGGAAATGTGGAGCAGTTTTGAAGCAAACCTGATACACCATTTGAAACAAATAGACCTTATTTATTTAAATTGGGCTCTAAACTAATTGCTTTGAAATGTGTTGTTGACTGCTCTGGAATTCAGTGGGGGTTATGCACTATGTGTGATATTGCAGAAAAGACTTTTCCAGTTACATCACTTCTCTAGGCCCTGTGTTATTCTATGGAGCACTAAGATATCTCCTACTTGAGAATTCTTAGTGCAGAAGTGATATCACTGGAGTAGTTATCTCTGCACTATCATCTCTTTATAACACCTTACTGCTTTTCCCCCAATGTGTTAAAAGCCCCATGCAAACTAATTGGAATTGTTATTTGTTCCATACTGCACAGATGGTTTGCTCCAGAAGGGTTGTTTGGTTAGGGTTCCACCACTGCAAAACATTTTAAAAACACTGACACAGGAAGATGTGACATAAAGTGGACCTGTCACCTTGAATTCTTTTTGCAGATTTGAAAACTTTAGTAAAAATTGCCCATGTTTCATGTTAGCCAGAAATCCAGCAAATGTGTAGTTTAGGAAATATTCACCCTTTTAGTTCTGGGAAAAGTGAGAGTGAAAGTCACCCCATGCAGCAAAGAACATTTAATTAGAATATCACTGTAGAACTTTACTAGCATATGAAATCTCAATGAACAGCTTAATTACAATATGAAATGTCACTGAAAAGCTACATCAGCATGAGAAACATAATTGCAAAAGGTTTGATTAGCATACAAAACATCACTAAAAAGATTTAATAAAAACATCACTGGTATGACATGGGTACTGCAACTAGCAAACATTAGCATGCAGTGTCAAGTATAAATATCTCCTTAACTGCACATTTGCTAGTCTTTTGGCTAACATGACATATAGGCAGTATTTAATGACATTTTCAGATATGCAAACTTGAATCAAGGTAACAGATCCTCCACAGTAAGCATTGTACCACATAATTGTATTGTTTTACTTCTGTAAGGAAACCACTGATCCACTCTTATTTTGTATTGGAAGGCTGCAGAACAACCCTATAAAGATGAGATAGACAGTTGTTGGATCTCCAGTTACTGGATCTCCAGTTGTTGGTAGCTATAACTCCCATCATCCCCAACGAGTCAATGGCTGGTTGGGGATGATGGGATCTGTAGTCCCCAACAGGTGGAGGTCCAGCTATTAACTGCCCCTGCGAAAAGAATTACAGATGCTGCCAAAGCATAGCTTCATAATCTGTTCGAAATCTCTCACTAGCATTCAAGGGGTTAAAACTAGTATAAGGCATTTTTCTGAGGCTTTACAAAATCTGGGTGTTAAAGGGATAGTAATGTTTGACAAAAACAGCAGCTCTAATTAATCTTCATAGTATTTGAGACATAGATAGTGTTATTTCATTACTGTCAGAGTTGTAGTTCAAGAGTAACTGAATGATAAAGTATCCCCCTCCCGCCCCTTTTACCTAGTGTAAGCCACCTCCCCTCAGATGTGGAATCTGATTCTGGGACCAGACAGCTCACAGCAAGGGACAATCTTACTGTGAGAACAATGAAAATCCTGCCCCCATTGACAAGTTTTTCCCCTTATCTTAAATGAACATTGTCCCTCTCTGCAAGCCATCTGGACACCACCTTTCTGTTCAGAGGTGAGCAGTGTTACCTCAGTAAAAGGGGCAGGAGGTGGATAATTTATCATTCAGTTACTCTTGAACTACAACTCTGACAGAATTGAAATAACACTCTCTATGGCTCAAATACTATGAAGATTAATTGGAGCTTTTATTGTGAAACATAACTATTCCTTTAAAGGTGCAGTAAACTTTTTTATGAATACAATATATGTTATAGGGTCTTTCCTGCTGGGTAAAACATGCGTCCGCTCACTACTTGGAGAATTTTCTTAAAGTTATTAAGAATCAAACACGTGTTTCAGACTTTTAGCTCTAGTTCCAGCTGGTGACTAACACAACGTTATTCTTATTATTCACTCTATGGATACATAAGACTGTGGATCCTCATAATATGAACAGCACTGAATCCACATTGTCTTTTAAACAGTTTATTTTTATATGTATGAATAAACAAATATATGATATCAAAGCTGCCTGGATCCTCTTTTCATCCAAAAGAGGTGGACTGCACACCAGTTCCGAGCAGAGATGGATCGGTATTCTCTGTATGCCTGTTTGTCAGTTATAGATTGCTGACCATCACTCTTGTGAGTATATGAGTATATTTGTTTACTGTTTCCTAATATATTTCAGTGATTGAATTACACTATTGGAGCTCCCTCTGTTCTTTCTTTTGAATATGCTTGTTTGTGGGGCAGGGAGAGCGAGGTGTGGAGGTGCGATTCCATTGTCTACTGTTGCTGAGTTGGGACAGCTTTATATACCCAATAAGTCTTATTAGCTGTCTCACACATAAGTGGTTCTCAGCCACAAATTTTGTGAGTATATGGTACTGTTGTAAAGTTTGGGGTCAATTAGAAATTTCCTTGTTTCTGTTGTGGGAGCAGCTTGACCGTATGGTATGAAAAAAGTGCCCATTAAGCCAATCCAAATTGTGGGAGTTGCTTCAGGAAGCATGGGGTGAAATCTTTTCACATTACCTTAAAAAATTAGAATGCCAAAGATCTACAAGGCTGTAATTGCTGCAAATGGAGGATTCTTTGACGAAAGCAAAGTTTGAAGGACACAATTATTATTTAAATCATTATTTCAAACCTTGTCAATGTTTTGACTGTTTTGACCCATTCATTTTGCAACTCATTTGATGGAAAACAAGGACATTTCTAAGTGACCCCCAACTTTTGAACAGTAGTGTAACGCACTTTGGTGAAGTGGTGGTGGGCAATTGTGTCCTCTGGATTTAGCTTTAGGGGTGCCCCTGTTTTCTTCTCTTTGTTTTTCTCCATCAGGACTGCTTCCATTAAACGAACAACCCAAAGGCAAAGACCATAACATTCTTTTTAAGAAAAGAAGTCAGGTGTATATACTCCTCATCCTAAAAAGCAGCTGCGTCAGCTACAAAAAAGGTAAAGAAGAACAAAGACACCAACATATTAAAAAAAACTCCTATTCAGCAACTCCCAGTCCCTAAAGATAATCTGCTCAAAAGAGGGGAAGTGAATAGCATCCCTTCATCACTAGAGATGGACAGTGTGAACGTCCACCAATGGGACACAAAGATCTGGAGTGTTTCTAACACAAATCATAGATGCCTATCAATATGTACTAGCAAGCACATTGCAAGTCCCAATAATGATACTCAAAATCAATAATCAACAGGACTCCTGGGGTCCTCATCATAGATGCCTATCAATATGTACTAGCAAGCACACAAGTCCCAATAATGATACTCAAAATCAATAATCAACAGGACTCCTGGGGTCCTCATCATAGCTGCCTATCAATATGTACTAGCAAGCACACTGCAAGTCCCAATAATGATACTAAAAATCAATAATCAACAAGACTCCTGGGGTCCTTCTCAAGAGCATCCCCAGGAGAGAAAGAGGAATCACCCATGACTTTATCCCCTGCTTCGTCTTCTCAGAGCCCCCAAGAGGCAAAGTATCAGCACTCACATGGATAAGCCCTCTTTCTGAAGGAACAGGTGGACCCCGAATTAACTGATCCTGAGTCTGAAAATCTGCCACAGTGGCGGTAATAGACCGCGTCATGCAAGTTCCTGACCAGAGGAAGTGGACCCTTGAGTAGCCTGAGTAGGGGCCGTAACACAAAAAGGCATATCTGACCTGTCTGGCCCTAAGTGAGATCATGACAGGACAGATAATGAAAGATAGTTCTGGTGGTCTTTATTTCTGGTGGTCTTCTCCATCAGTCTGCTGCCTCTAACATGGCACACAAACAACACAAAAATAGAAGAAAAAAAAAATAGATGAAAAACTTAGCTGCACTACTGAGGGGGTTAGTTCTCTGAGAATCAATGTGGCCACCTGTGTAGAGGCTTGTGAAGCAGGGGATCCTGATGTACTCCAGTAAAAGTTAAATAGAAAATTGTTAATACATAATAGATGTGATTTTTATGCTATTTCAAATTCACCTAAGCTTTTAGTTCACACTGCCCCTTTAGAGTGTAAGATTCAGTTGACACTGCGCCTTTGATTCTTTGAGTGCCAGAGGGGTACCCAACGCATTATTAGTTTCAATAAAAACAACACCATCAAATGGGAGAAAAAATACGCAGTTGATGTTCAAAATGTCCATATAATTTAGTAAATACTACCATCTAATGGTACAAATTAGAACTGCACATTGAAAAAAATATCTGAAATCTAGCTGTAGCTTTCTTTGATCTAAATTGCCTCAAATTTCCAGTCACTAAAACACTACAATTGTCACCAATGCGGGGACTTAGTAGGACATATACTTTTTTACCCCCATGACAATTTAATACAGATATTTAAACATTTTAACATGCAAAAGTCTTATTTAATATTAATAAACACAACTACTGAATTATGTAGTTAGGAAATCCTACTTGTTCATTAAAATAGCAGTCCCCTGAAATTCATGACTTAACACACACATTTGTGTAGGCTCTTGTGTGCTTTGCATGACATTAACCCTTTGATGACCAAGAAAGTGTACAATTCTTTGAAAGCAATGCAATGCACATCGCTCTGGTACGCAAGCGGTTAATACATACAACACATTGAATCTGATATACTTGGAAGAACTGGAGCAATTCTGGGGCAATCCAGCTGCACCATAGTGGACAAATAAAAACTCACATGACTTAAATTACTCTTTTAACCCCAGAAGTACTAGAGATCTTGAAAGCTTTGTTTTGCAATGTGTTACAGACCCCGTAACATTCAGAAGGTTAATAATCTCTTTAAATCAGTGGAAATTTGTAGAATATTTATTTGTCACTGATGGAAAAGTTGAATTGCTCCAGTGCAATTCACCTGAGTTGGATACCTCTCTGGCAATCAAAGGGGTTAAGTAGGGGGCAGGGGCAAATCTAGAGAAGTACAAAATGTGTAGTTGTACCAGAGTCCAGCAATCAAGGGGAACTGTCAGCTCCAGGGCCCAATAGGTTCCAGTTATGCCCATCATATATTATAATTCGCTAAGGATGTGTGTCAGTAGCCGTCATGTGCAGTAGAGATGGCTGCGTGCTCTGCAGTCATGCTCAGTATGGACTGCCTGCACCACGGCCGATACGGAGCGGGGCGCTCCAAATTCAGACTGGAGTCCTCTCTGCTCACCTTCCTGGGACCACTGAATTCGGAGAGCCCCACTACGTATCAACCACGGCGCGGGCAGTCAGTACTGTGCATGACTGCAGTGCTGCCAGTGTTGGCCCGTGTGCACAGGCTTTAAAACTAGTGAGATGATATTATTGTGTTGGAAGACCCAACATCCAGGAAATGAATGTTTCATGTTGTGTATAATTTCCCATTTAAGTCAATCAGAATGCAGGAAAAGCAATCACCTGATATACAGACTCAAACAGGTTCCTATCTTTCAACTAAACATGCCTGCCATTCAGGGGTGTAGGGAACTTCTTTAGCAGGTGGCAAGACTGCTGGACAACTCTCACCCTTGATCTGTTTCCATGCTACCGATGGTCCCTACTCCCACCTTCTCTACATTTATGTTCCCTGCAGCTCCATCTTCTTTTTCTATGACCCCACAGCTGCCTCTTCTCTCCCAGTGTGCCCTATGACTTGCTTCTTTATCCTCCCTTTTGGTTCCTCTCCCCATATTGCCTGCAGCCACATCCTTTGTCTCCATGCATTCCGTGTTCTCACTTTCCTGTACTTCATGTTCCCACCAACTTCTGTGGAATCTGGAAACTTCTCTCCCCCGTACCCCTGTCCTTATTTGATCCGGAGGGATCCAGAACTTTTTACAGGCCCTTCAAATCGATCCATGAAATTAATTGCAGCTATGTTGCCCTTCCCATTTCTGAGGGCTAGAACTGAGAATCCTTTCTCTTCCATAGGAAAAGACTGTGATTCACACATACATCTTGCTACTGATGTCACTTTATATTGACTTGGGTATTTTTTTTTTAATCCAGGTGTAGAATATTTAAAAAACTTCTTTTACACATACGATTACTTGGTAGCTGTTACTGATACATTTTAACCTAATACCTTAGTTTTAATTTGCAAATCTACATTCAAATAACATTCAAATACATGTGATGCTGATTCTATATTAACCCCACACTGGAGACCCCTAACATTCATAGGATCTGATTGTTAGGATTCCTGGGGATTTCATTTGAAACAAAGACACATATCTCCCAACATTTCAAATGGCCAAAGAGGGACACTTCTGTTTAAGGTGGTGTATCTGGGGGTGTGGCTGGTGGGTGGGGCATTAAGATAAATTTTTAGGTTATTTCTTGACTTACTGGCACTTCTTTGTGTAATTGATAAATGATTTAGAGCAAGACCAAATCATTTTAGTTACGCAGATTATTTTATATACACATATGCTAATGATTAACAACACATTTTCATGAGTTATATTGCTGTGGAGCAATGTAATATACACTACTCATTATGTTCTCCTAAAAAGAGGGACAAAACGGTAGAAAAGAGGGACAGAGGGATTTGAGTCTCAAAGAGGGACTGTCCCTCCTAAAGAGGGACACTTTTGAGGTATGAAGACATATTAAAAAGTTTGAGAACTTCTGCTCCACAAATTATATGTGTTAAAAATGTTAATTCCATTATTCCCTGAGGAACGCGTTGCGGTTGGTGGATGATTTTGGCACGTATTCCGGATTTCAAATTAACTGGACTAAGTCCTCTTTGCTCCCGCTCGATGGTGGTTTGCGGAGGTCTCGCCCACCAGAGGTCCCGCTTCCTTATGTGGCTGACTGTGTTTATCTGGGGATTCGGGTGGCAGCAACGATGGACTCCTTTTTGGAGATGAATTTGTTGCCTGCTATTCAGTCTTTTAACGATAAAACACTGACATGGCTACACTTGCCCTTAAACGTGATAGGTAGGTCGAATCTTATTAAAATTATCTTTTTGCCCAAATTCTTATACATTTTTCAGAACGCACCGGTGCCTATTCCTAAAAAATATTTCCGACAAATAGACAAAATCATCTCACACTTCGTATGGCAGGGGTGTCGGGCTAGACTTAAGTTCACTACTCTTATGAGATCGAAGCACGAGGGGGGAATTGCTTTGCCCAACTTCTACAGGTATTACTTAGCAGTACAATGTCGTTATGCGCTTGACTTTATTTCTCCCAGACCTCGATATCAAACTACTCAGATAGATGCAATATTATTACAGCCTGCTTATGAGCTATCCCAGTTCTTACATGGTGGTCCCGCAGTTTTTAAAATTCGGACTACGTTAGCTGTAACTTTATATGAGGTTTGGGAGGAGCTGAAGAGGTTACTGGGGTATGTGGCCATGGACCCAGACACCCCCTTGTGGGGAGCAGCGGGGTTGCATCACTTGAGAGGTAGCGAGTTTGGTCCTCTGTGGTCTAGATTCGGGATTCGTACTCTTGGACAATTGTATCATGATAACCAGCTGAAATCTTTTGCACAATTACATGACGAATATCATCTGCCACACAGTCTTTTCTATTCTTACTTATGTACTAGACATATACTTAGAGCCCAGTGGGGAGATAGTGTGCCGATGATAGCTACTTTCCCGCTTCTTACCAGATTGAGGACCCTTGAGCCTCTGAGACCTCTCTCTTTTATTTATCAATGGCTGGAATCTCATATGAGATTTCGGGAATTTCCTTCACGGAACAAATGGGAAATTGATTAAGTGATTCTTAATTTGTTTAACCCTTTGCTTTCAAGAGGGGTACAAAGATTTAATAAAATGACTTACCTAAGTACTTGTCCTTAAAACAGTGGTCAGTTATGTCTATTTGTGGTTTATTTAGTTGCTTGTTATCTCTTTTAGCCACTGCAAATTATTTGATAACCACTAGTGTCCCTTATGAGTCATTCAGAAGTAATGAAACCTATTGTTTGCTGTATGTAGGTGTGACCTGGTGTGTCACTGGTGGCTTTTGTGATAACATTATTTGGGTCCCATATCAGAAAAATATTTTCCCACTGGAATAACTAAAACCAGTTGGAACCTGGGCCACATGTGGCCCCCTTGAATGCTGGGCCCTGGTACAACTGCACCCTCTGCTCCCCTTGTAGTTACGACCCTGTCCCAGAGGCAGATTTGAATAGAGATACAAAAAAGGAAAATAGAGATAACTACTATATACAGGAAACTGAATATTAAAGGTATAGTAATACTTAAAATTTAAATATCTGCAAACATTTGCAAGAGCTAAACATGAAATAATGATTTTAACCTGTGCAAGTAACTATTGAGCAGGTTGTAATCCAGGAAGCTGTTTACCAAAAGAATCTTGAATTACGCATCAATTTCCTAGATTTGCGTGCAAAATATAGCAGTTGCGACACCACCAAACAGATGTATAATATCATTCGTAATATCACTTCCTGCGTTAGACACATTCTCTACTCCACTCAGGCAGATTCTCTAATTGTAACCACGCCCACACACCCACAAACACAAAATTTGCTCACCAATTTGGTATTTTAGATTTTTCATACGCAATTCAGTAAAATCATGTTTAAATGCATTTGCTATCAATTTTCTTTCACAACTTAGCGCCTGCGCGCGTTTCTTGCATCCCGCCACATAAGCCAGGCTTGCACACAGACATCTTGTCTTAGAGCCATCTGCGCGCCTGCGCTGTCCGTCCAGGTCTCTTCTAGGAGGCATTGCATTGTGCCTTAAGGCAACGGAAGGGACTGACGGTCAGAGGCGTAACTAGAAGCCACGGGGCCCTGGTGCAAGAATTGCCATGGGCTCCCCGACCACATTGGCACCCTCAACCACATTGGCCACCTCCACATTGCCCTCCATCTCCACACTGCCCCTTCCACAATGCCCCTCAATCTCCACATTGCTCCTTCCACTATGCCCCTCAATCTCCACATTGCCCCTTCCACAATGCCCCTCAATCTCCACATTGCCCCTCAATCTCCACATTGCCCCTTTCACAATGCCCCTCAATCTCCACATTGCTCCTTCCACTATGCCCCTCAATCTCCACATTGCCCCTTCCACAATGCCCCTCAATCTCCACATTGCCCCTCAATCTCCACATTGCCCCTTTCACAATTCCCCCTCCCCCAATTTCCACATTGCCTCTTTCACATTGCCCCCATCTCCACATTGCCCCCCACTCCACATTGCCCCTTTCACAATGCCACACAATGCCCCTCAATCTCCACATTTCCCCTTCCACATTGCCCCCATCACCACACAGCCCCCCAATTGCCACAATGACCCTAAATCTCCTACCTCTCTGGTGGTCCAGTGGCAGAGGACAGGTCTGTGCCTCCTTTTGCACAGACCTCTTCAGTAATGCAGAGCACTGAGAGATGATGTCATCTCCCAGCGCTCTGCATTACGAGAGTCCCGGTCTGCCAGAGGGAATACTGATCTCCCTCCGGCAGACTGGCACTCTCGTAATGCAGAGCCCCAGTGCTCTGCATTACTTAATTGCGGGCATCAAGCGAGGGGGTTGCAGGGGGCGGCTGGGCCCAGCGACCCCTATAGTTACGCCACTGCTGACGGTGCAGGCACACAGATGGCTCTAAAACATGAAGCCTGGCAGTCAGTCTCCGAACAATAAAGGATTACTTCAGAACTGGCTACTTGTGTGAGATAATAGCACTGTTAAGAAGCTAGTCACCATATGCCTAATAATTGGGGGGTGACTTTATATAGGGTGGTAGGTCCGCTTTAAATAAATATACTTATTATTTGTTCCTTAGTATAGTGCAGTTGGATTGTCCCAGAATTGCACCACTTTCTTAGTATATCAGCCTCGGGGAGACTATCTGGAAATCCATGAGAGTTGTCAATTTAGGTAGCAGAAGAAAAGTTAACTGACATGAAAGATATGAGTCACAGATTAGACTTTGGTGATTGGCACTTTTTGTAATTGGACAGTAAGTAGTTTAAATCTACGTTGGTTTGCAAAGAGCTAACATGACGTACAGCACATCCTGTGGCAGTTACAAAGTGCTATACAGACAAGAACCAAAATGAGAATTGATATAAAAGATATCACATTTCCGCCTAGAAGTGCTTATAATCTATAGGTAAAACAATGCTAGTAATAAACAAAACTATGGGCAACACTTAGTGGAAATGAAGAGAACTCAAAGGAGCCCTGGGCACAAAACTGCACCTACCACAACTTGCGTGTTCTTACCTTTTTAGCTACAGCATACATACACTAAAATGGTTGTAACAAGCACAGGCAAGAAGAAAATGCAGTCTTTCTACCCCTAGCCTGGTGTACACAAATGTTTCCCGAATGTGGTGATATTAGAACAATAAGCCTTTTTTTCACATTTCTCCACTTTTAAGATACTGATACCTTTGAAAACCATGGCATTTGCTACTGTCCTCTTTACCTACTGCCAGCCTGAGAAGACATCACATTCTTGATAGTAGACAACTGGTTGCATGAAAAGAGGTTTCACTTGCCTTTCTACTCACAGCCTGGTAGATGCAAATGTTTCCAGAAGTAACAATGTTATAAAACAAAAATATTGGTTAATTTACAAATAAGTGTTCTAAAAATTGTGTGTGTGAGGTATGAGTGAAAATATGCCATCTGGTTCATCTGTGCCTATGACTCCCCACCCAGTAAACTGAGGTGGAAATCAAGGGTACATTTGCACTAGAAGAATTCACTTTTGCTCAAAGTTCCCCTAAAGTCCTTATTGAAAATAAGTCCTCTTTGTTAAAAACCCTATTTTCTTTCTTTCTTCATTATTTCACGTAGGAAGAAACTTCAGCCATTTTGCATTTCATATGGTAGTGTACTTTCTGGGAACATGTGACCAATAGAATGTGCATTGTTAATAAGTTGAAAATACCCTTTTTGTGCTCCAACTTACATTTTTTGATACATAGTTTATATTAGTGAAATAATTCATTTTTTACATTGTCTCACAATGTATAATTTACTCACGAGAGGCACCATGAAAAAATAAAAACAAATAAATGTATATACAGTTTTCGCTAGAAAGTTACCTTTGAGAATAATACCTAAACATGTGGAGAGCAAAAAGTTGAAAAAGTGCCTGTGCTCCTCGGTGAACAAAATTCCCCAAACCTCTGGTACTCAGTAGGTTAATGGAATCTCGGCCTAAATCAGCCATTGAGTTTCCAGACAGTGGGCATTTTTTTATATAAAGGTAAAGTAGAACAATCGTGGAGAAACCCACCCTGTACCATAGGGGACAAAGAAAAAGTCCTTCAATCCTCATTCATTTTAAAGGTGCTTTAACTCCTTGAGTGAGAGAGAGGAGGTTCTCAACCCATGCCATCAGTGGCCACTAACAGGCCAGGAATTTCCCTGCTAGAACACAAGTGTGTTGATCAGAGGCTCAGTCATATTGATTAACTCACCTGTGTCTTGAGGACACCGGCTGAGAACCACTGTGACAGAGAGTTCTCCAACACATAACAATACAATGTGACCTCTCTAGTATCTAATGAACTTAAAGTACAGATTACAACAATTTATTGGATTTTATTTATCAACCACAAACTATCTCATTTATTTCTACAAGAGGTTTTATTAAATAGTCCGGCCCACATAACTACAAAGCTCCCCTTTTTAGGCAAGTCCTATCCAATACATTTTACCATATCATATAGCTTACAAACTGCTTTATATTAAAAGCTCTAAGTAATGCCCTCATTGCTTAAAGGGATAGTAATACTTCATGTTATCGTTATTTTATTTTGTAGGCATTAAAAAAACATGAAGAACGATATAAGTTTTATCACTGAAACCTTTACGGTTTGAGAGATATTCACAAGCAAAGTTTCCCCTCCCTCCCCTTTTTCCTAGTGTAAGCCATCTCTTCTCAGATGTGGAATCTGGTTGTAAGACCGACAGATAACAGAAGGGGACAGTCTTCTTCCTATGAGAACAATGAAAGCCCTGCCCCCCTTGACAAGTTTTTCAGGTTTTTCCCTTATCTTAATTGAAGATTGTCCCTCTCTGCAGTCTACCTGGGCACCTCCCTTCTGCTCTGGCTAAACAGTGTTACATTAGTAAAAGGGGAGGGAGGGGGATACTTGAATTACTCTTGAACTACAACTCTGACAGAATTGAAATAATACTCTCCAAAGTCCAAATACTATGATGATTAATTAGAGCTGCTTTTATTATGAAACATTACTATCCCTTTAACTCACTCGCCATTAGAGGAGAACACTTGCAATGAGTGGGCAGGGACCTGAAAAACTGGATTGTATCCACTGTCCAATTTTATAGTGGTCGGCCCAACAACTTTTATTAATTGCCTTTTGATTACAGGCTAACATGGGCAGGAAAAGTTTATTAAAATAATGCCATAAACTATGCTTTTACAAAGATTTCCTACAGTGATCAGTAAATATGTATCAAAATGGATTTTATTGAACTTTAATTATACTATAATTGTCATTTATGACAGTAAAATGTAATAAAATATGTTGCTAAAAGTTGCTAACAGGTTTGTCTTCTGTTTCATTGCAGTGCAGTTAGTTTGCCCCAAATTGACTCCATTTTACCAATGTCCAGGGCCGGGTTTACATCTCAGGGCCCCTAGGCAAGCACTTAAGGTGCCCTTAGCTCCACCTGTGGCCTCACCCCCAAGCTTGGCTGCTAGTGAGAGATCACCAAACCATTGCTTGGCAATGAGTTGGAGACCTCTTAACATCTAAGGGGTTAAATAATAGCCAGAAGAGGTGTATGTAAACTTGTGCAGAAACATTAAGTTTGCAATGGCCGTGTCCACAATTCAAATTGGGGATGTGGCCAACACAGCTGAGGTTTTTCTTGATATTTGGCACTCTAGACAGTTGTCTAGTTTGTCTAATAGGCCATCCATCCCTGCCTTTGCCCAAAGAGTGCATTAAAGTGGAACTACCACCCAATAAAAATATTGCCCCCATAATTGCCCATCTGGCGACTATCTGCTCAGTAGCGCTAGTCACCAGAATTATTACCAGATTAAAGAGAAATCACTATTCTTCCCGGACTGACAGCAAGACGGAGCACGGACATCTGCCACAGTGACGTCCGCGTGCCTGCGCTGTCAGTCACAGCCGGGTCTAGGAGGCCTTGCTAGGAGCTGACCGGCTCCAAAAAGGACTGACAGCGCAAGCACGTGGACGTCACTAGGGAAAGATATCCTCGCTCTGTCCTGCTTTCAGTCTGGGAAGAATAGTGATTTATCTTTAATCTGGTAATAATTCTGGCGACTAGCGCTCCTGAGCAGCTAGTTGCCAGATGGGCAGTTATGTGGGGCAATATTTTTATTGGGTGGTAGTTCCGCGTTAAGCTGAACTGAAGCGTTCTTGCTGCAGCAGGGGAATCCGGTCATTGAATCAAGCGGAGGCTCTTCAACAGAGCCAGATCTCGGTATAGAAGAAACGATCCTTCACTAAAATGGTCTTCTACGTGTGCTTGGTAACCAAGCACACGTAGAAGACCGTTTTAGTGAAAGATCTTGTCTTCCTATCGCGGTGCCCGTGACTGCTGCCTTTGTGTGTCTATCACCTGTAGGGGGCTCCCATTGGCTGCCTGTCTTCAGCCTGCCCCACTTTGCCTATTTAGACTGAGTCTGGTCACCCTTTGGTTACCCTTTCGTGGTGTCTCAAGGCTGCTTCTACTTTCATCATGTTCCTGAAGTTCTATGGGCCATAAGCTGTGTTCCTGCTATCCTGAGTTCGTCCAGTTCCTGAGTCTTCTGATCAGCTGTCCCTGGTTCCGTGTCTGATCCGGTTGGAGTCGCCGACGTTGCTGCTTCCTGCTGCCAGTCCTCGTTGCCGTTCCTGATCCAGTTGACCATCGTTGTGCTGGTTCCTGTTTCATCTTCAGCGTCCAGTTTCCTTTTCATCTGTGGCAGCTCAGGCTACATTTCTACAACGAGTCTGTTGGTTGCCAGCGCGCGGGAGCTGGTTCGCTCCACTGCCTTACGGCTTACTATACATTGAGTCTGTTGGTTCGCAGCGCGCGGGCGCTGGTTCGCTCCACTGCCTTACGGCTTACTATACATTGAGTCTGTTGGTTCCCAGCACGTGGGCGCTTGTTCGCTCCACTGCCTTATGGCTTACTATACATCGAGTCTGTTGGTTCCCAGCACGCGGGTGCTGGTTCGCTCCACTGCCTTATGGCTTACTAAACATTGAGTCTGTTGGTTCCCAGCATGCGGGTGCTGGTTCGCTCCACTGCCTTACGGCTTACTATACATTGAGTCTGTTGGTTCCCAGCGTGCGGGCGCTGGTTCGCTCCACTGCCTTACGGCTTATTATACATTGAGTCTGTTGGTTCCCAGCGCACGGGCGCTGGTTCGCTCCACTGCCTTACGGCTTACTATACATTGAATCTGTTGGTTCCCAGCGCGCGGGCGCTGGTTCGGTCCATTGCCTTATGGCTGACATCATAGTGACACCCACGGTCCCTGGTACGCGGGCACGGGTTCACTTCACGCTGTTCAGTCCTAGACAGCTAGTTATTTGTCCAGTACACGGGTGCTGGTGTGTGCAGTATACCTGGTATTATCACTATCTCATTTAGCCTCCATATGTCATCTCCATAATTGTCATTGTCATCTGACAGTCATTGAGGCCATAGTGGTTGACATCATCTCTAATAAGGCTGCCTTGCCCGGTATATTGGTAAGGCCGGTAGAACCTTCCAGTTATTTCCATTTTGGGTTGCCTTACCCGGTATTGGCAAGGCCGGTAGAGCCTGTATCATATGGTGTTCCGTTAGGCTGCCTTGCCGGTATATTGGCAGGGCCGGTAGAGCCTGTATTATATGGTGTTCCGTTAGGATGCTTTGCCCGGTATATCGGCAGGGCCGGTAGAGCCTGTATACTCCTGGTAGTCCGTTAGGCTGCCTTGCCGGTATATTGGCAGGGCCGGTAGAGCCTGTATTATATGGTGTTCCGTTAGGATGCTTTGCCCGGTATATCGGCAGGGCCGGTAGAGCCTGTATACTCCTGGTAGTCCGTTAGGCTGCCTTGCCCGGTATATTGGCAGGGCCGGTAGAGCCAGTTTCTCCTTGTATTCTGATAGGCTACCTTGCCCGGTATATTGGCAGGGTTGGTAGAGCCACCTTTTCCCATTGCTTGCCCAGGCTGCCTTGCCCGGTATATTGGCAGGGCCGGTAGAGCCTTACTCGCTATTATTGCCACCTTCCTGTCATTTCTATGTATGTGTATGTATATGTATGAGATCCTACGGGATTGTCTTAAACTTTTCAGTAAAGTTGTGTTTTTACCTAACTTTGCATCTGAGAGTCTTAACAAACCATGACACTTCCATAACAACATCTCGGCTCTGATGAAGAGCCTCTGCCGGTCTCGGGACCGGATTTCCCTGCTGCAGCACGAACAATGATGTCAGGGGAGAGGCAGGGGAGAGCGAAGTTTAAAAGTGACTATCTCGCAAACCATAAAGGTTTGAGAGATGCTGCTGGTGGCATTTAACTTTTTAAAGGGCTTCAATATAAGGGATAGTCATTTTGAAGTATTACTATCCCTTTAATGACTCAAAAGTTGCACAATACAAAATTGTAACCACAGATAATTATATTATCAAAAGTAAACATTGAATTCAGAACATACAAGCCAGTGGGGAAATAGCCGGATATGAATGGGTCAATAAAGAGGAAGACAGCTATGAATGGGTCCATGGGGAAAGGACCAACATTTCCCATTGTACTCAGTTATTCAAGGGGGTTTGCTATCCTGAGAGTTTATCCATTTCTATATAATTCATTAGCCGAGAGATTGTAACTGCTGATCTAGGGCACCAACAATTAATAGACTTAAGTTTGACACCAAGTTGGCTGTCTATCCCTGATCTTCCTTTTTTTAAAAAAAATCTTTATTTCAAACTGGTCCGACCACATAACAATTATATAAGAAGGTACAGAAATCCTCTGACTGATTTGTTTTGTGAGACAGAATAAACATCTCCTTATCTCAGGCTTGTTTAGTGCTCACATACAATCTCAAGAATAGATCTGGGAAGCACAAAACAATCCTGGTGGTGGCAGCCTCTTTACCTAGACTGGTTTACCTGTCTGAACTCAGGTGGTTATTTCACTAGAACATGGCCAATTAGTGATATGTGAGGAACATAGTTAAGGAAGTCTACTCTAATGTACCATGTTTGCTGTTTTACAACATCACCTGCTTATTGTTGATAGAAAACTGAACTGTGCTATGTCTAGTGTTCGAGGTGCATGAAATTGAAGTACTGGTAGAGAGATCATTATTTCTCCCTATGCCTACCCTCTCACTCCTCTTTCCCTACATATAAATTGTGTGGGTATCCATAACACTTGACAGTCCTCTATTTTTTCCTTTCCTTCTGACATGTTTCTCTCTATCTGTCTCTGTCTGCTAATGAACCTCGATTGAGATGTCACGTCAGTCGGTAAGCTCAGGGATATAAAGCCAGAGGTGGAATGGAACTCATCCTGACACCAATTATCTTGATTATGGGAATCTTGCGCTGTGCTGCTCCCAGCAGGGGTGTATGTGTAAGAGGACAAATACTACTATGTCAGCTTCTCATGGAGCAGGCAGGCAATAGTCCCAATTCCATCTTTGATTGGCATATATATTTCTCTCATGTAATGATGAAAATGAATGGGGGGGGGGGGTGCAGTTTGCATTGTTTAAATTTGAATGATGCAACTACAGATGATGACTGTGTTTTAACTCCTTGGGGATAAAAGGGATGCACAACACATTGTGAAGCAATGAGATGAATAAACTTCTGATCCTCACACATAGAACAAAATATTTTAATTATTACAAGCTAAACTATAAGTATGAAGTTTACTCTGCTCCCAAATTTAAAGTCATAAATGGGGTCACCCATAAATATTAACCCAATAAGAGCCACATTATGTAGATTCTACTTGATTCATCCTTAAGGGCCTGAAAGGTGTACAAACATTGTCCTGCAGCATGTTATATGTGTTGCGCACTGCTCTTTAGGCAACATTCACACTGCCAATTTTTTGGTGTGTTGAAATTGCATATAAAAGCCCATAAAAATACGATTTGCACATAATTAGCCGGAATTTGTCAATATGCAGGAAATCATATGATTTTCAACTATTCCACCCATAATATGTTTTGTCAACATCAACAACTTAGCTTCAACATTGCAAGTTAATAGCATCAATATGCGGTATTTGGTGTGATACCATTGAATTCAATACAAATAATTTAAAGCTGCGATAACATTGTTGGACGAAAAGTTGCAGCAAGATGCATTACCTTGTGACATACAGCATTTTTCAACAGTGTGAACAGCCTCTTGTGATACAGTGATAACAGTTTCAGGCATTATTTTCATGCATACAGATTGTTGCAAAACAGTGTGAACAAACCCTAATGGGTTAATGTTTCTCATATCAGACCTCAAGGAAACAGTTCCAGTCAGGGATTTAAAATGCCACTGTTTAAAGGGATAGTAATACTTAAAATGTAAAAAAAAATATGTTGTAGGGTTTATCCCCCTGAGTAAAACAAGAGTACTCCCACTGCTGAAAGGTGTTTCATTCAAATGGTATTAATTTTCAAAGTTGAATTTTTTAGGTGCAATATCACAGTGGCCTGAAATTGTACAGTGGCGCTGTTGCTACACGATCCTATGGACAGCTCTGGTCCCGGGACCATAAATCTCAATAGAATGGTGTAGCAACAGCACCACTGTACAATTTCAGGCCACTGTGATATTGCACCTAAAAAATTCAACTTTGAAAAGTAATAACTTTTGAATGAAACACCTTTCAGCAGTGGGAGTACTCTTGTTTTACTCAGGGGGATAAACCCTACAACATATTTTTTTTTACATTTTAAGTATTACTATCCCTTTAAATGCATTGGAGTCTGAGGTCCATTAATTTGCTTTACTCCAAACTATTAACCCTTTAATTTCTATTGTGCTGTTCAACAAATTAATTCATGAAAAAATAAAATCAAAAGACATTGCATCAGGCTGTCTAAATGCAGAGATTGCTGGATAATGGGAATCAGTATTTATGTGAATGGACACAAATAGTGCACTTAACCCAAAATGGATTGGGGCTCCTAGAGAGATAGACAGAGTGGTGTGAAATACACAAAATAAATGGCGTTAATTTGACTAGTACAGGATAAGCACAGAGGCATGTGGCGGTCTATTAATTGTTATGAAATTGGCAGAAGAGCCTACAGTAGTGGATGGATCTCTGGAGGCATGTGGAGATTAAGGGAATGGAGATGCTAGATCTAAAGTGAAATTACACTAGTGAATCATTCTGACTTAGATTGATACGTGCCCTACTAGTATTGCAAGCAATTGACAAAGCTCAAACATAAGAATCACTTGAATTGTTATGCGCTTACAAGACCAAATGTCACTACACTTAGATACTCTGGTGCGCTGTCTTTTGTTTTTGTTTTTTCTATGTATCCAACCTGAGGTATCCTCGGGTATGGACAGCAGTAAGGAATTCAATAAACACTGTACCCAAAGCATATATCAAGTAACAAGTGGATCTACCTGCACATCTGAACACTACATATACATAAATCTTCAAGAAACCACCAAAGTTTGGATCAGCCATCCAATATCACATGGGAGTGAATGTCTGTGGTTATGCTGTTTCTCTTGTGCGGAGAGGATTTGCCTGACATTTCGGAGCTGGGCTGTCTGTGGGCGGGACCAGTCTGATATGGATATGGAGATTTCCTCACTGCAATGGCACATGGGAGTGAAAAACGTGAGTTGTAGCACCATTGAGAGGATACCATGCCTAGAACAAGACACTTTATCTTGTTCGTTCTTGATGGGTGCTCCTCACAATTCTTTGTCTATCCAGTATCACCACACACATATAACAGACACATGCGAAGAGCATTTCATATTGAGCCTTCAAGAAGATGATGATAGGTGGAGGTTTATACATTACAATACTGTTTTGAGGACTGAGTGTGCATATTTTATTTTATACCAGTTGAAGAGCCTGTGTACCTGATGGTGTGCACAGAGGAGTCTGGTGTGACTTCGGAGAGATCCACTCTGTATCAGCCTCGTCACGGGCAGTCTCTCCTGTGCATGACTGCAGCACACACAGCACTCTCTACTGAACATGACTGCATCATTACAAACCTTTTAGCGAATTATAATATAGGATAAGCTGGGGGATGAATACTTCCTAAGGACTTATTGACTGCCTTTTTATTCGTTGCCTTTTATTATGTTTATTATCTCTTGTCATAAGACCCAGAAGTTGGTGAGCACTAGTCAGTCTTTTCACTCCAACTGTATACATGAGTCAGATTTGTGGCTTATTATTTTGATTGACTAACAAGTATTAAACCTTTGACTGCCAGAGGTGTGCCAAACAAAATTATTCATGAATCACATTTGTGCTTTATTATTTTGCTTGACTAACAAGTATTACAATTTTGAGTGCCAGAGTAATGTCCAACAAACTGATTAATGAGTCAAATTTGTAGTTTATATTTTACTTGACTAAACCTTTTGAGGGCCAGAAAGGTGTCCAATGCATTGCTATGTGATTCTGGACTATGTTACTGTGAGAATCTGGCTTTGCTTCCAAGGACCTGGATTTTAGTTAAAATACTGAGACATACAGTGTTTGAAATGCAATTTTAGGCAAAATCTAAAAGTTAGTTGTTAATGTTGTAAGTTGAATTAACCTTTGCTTTGAAATGCATGAGTTTCAAGTTTTATAGGCCATGGGTGGATAACCAGTGTGTTTTCTGTTATAAAGTTCTGTTGCAGAACCACAGGGAGTTGGCAACTCAGCCTCGACTAGGATTTATCAAGACATAGAATTACTAAAATGTAAATGAGATATTCTTCTTGTATATCGGTAAATGAGTGCCACTCCAGTGGGGAAGTGCACACAATCACTATTTTGTTGTGTGTGTGTGTACGCCTTCTTTGGAGCCAGTCCACATACTTATTTTCTCATTAATTTAACCTCCTCAGGACCAATGAAGCATAACATGAGAAATATTTTTTTCACTTTACTGCTACTTTGCTTGGTAACAAGTTGAATGCTAGAGGGGTGTGCAATGCATTGTGTTGCTCATTCTTTTGGCACTGGAATTGTTAAAACCATTATGCTCTTTAGTAGTTACCAGCCATTGTGTTTGACTGTGCTAGACTTGTGCACAGCAGGAAAATTAGTTTCTTCCTAGTTATTGCACTGGCAGTAGTTGAACTGTTGGTGATAGTAGTGGCTCTGGTAGCAATGGCAGTGGTGGAGATGGTGTTTCTGGTCTTCTATGGTTAACCATGTGTGTACAAGCAATCTTAGTCTTCCTCTTTGATCCAACAAAAGCACCAGTATGTGACCTCCTTATGGCCTTTATAGAAATTGCACCTATAGGGGTGAAAATGTTGCCACTAAGGCCAGGATGCGCCCTGCTGTTACCTGTGGCTGAAGGAAGAAGGATTATTCATAGAGCGGACTGATGATGTAATAGTACTGTTCCTGTCTGCTTGCTCATGGCTGCCTGATGCCTCTGACATCACCACAAGAAGTGGAAGCACACACATTTCAATTACTGGAAAACTTATTATACTATATTTAAATTTTGTAATCGTTTATTTTAACTTTTTATTTTGTAGTTTCACTTTACTAGTTTAAAATTAACATAGACCTTTTGGTTGGAGACAGCAGCGGAGTTTGCACACCCAGGAATAACAGGCATTTTGGCTGGATACAGCAATGGAATCTGGACACTGAGGTTTAAAAATTAAATAAATGATTAGACTTTTTGTAAAATTTAATGAACACATCCAGGAATAACAGGGTTTTTGCCTAGTGGCAACAGCAACATACTCTGGATGGATCTGTGCATGTGCATACTGCCTATCTTTGTGCACTGCTGTGCAACAAACATTGAACAGTAATTAAATGATTCAACTTTTTAAATTAAATCAACACAGCAAGAAATAACAGGCGTTTGGCTAGTGGACCATTATCCACTTAACTTTGAAAAGTAATTACATTATTAGACTTTAAAATTAAATTGACACACCCAGGAATAACAGGCTTTTTGTCTAATGGAAACAGCAGTAGACTCTTAATGGAGCAATGTGTATGCACAATACCTGCCTATTTGTGTACTCAGTTGTGCACTGAATTTGAACACTAATTAAATTATTAGTCTTTTTAAAATTCAACTAGCACAACAATTTTTGGCTAGTGGAGGCAGGAATGCACTCTGGATGGAACAATGTGAATAGGGGCACACTGCCTAATTGTGTGCACAATAGTGCACTAAACTTTAAACAGTATTAAATTATTAGACTTGTTTAAATTAAATTAACACAGCAAGAAATAACATGCTTTTTGGCTGGAGCCAGCAGTGGATTCTGGATGGAACAATGTCCATGCACACTGCCTGCCTATTTGTTTGTGCAGCTATGAACTGAACGTTGAACGGTAAATAAATGAGTGGACCTTTCTTAAATTCAATTAACGTGGCCTGGGATAAGCAGCTTTTTGGCTGAACACAGAAGTGGAGTCTGGATGGAATCGCTAATTTGCGTGCAGATGTGTACTTATGTTTGTATTTATGTTTGAACAACAGTACAGTCTGCTTATTTGAGTGCAGGCATGCAGTGTACTTAGGTTTCAAGTTTAACATTTAATTTCATGTATTTTAATTATTTTAATACATAATCCGTAATAGCAGGTGTAGTTTTTGGAATTCTACCCCAATATATCTACCTACCTATTATATTAACTAGTTAACTTAGCTATTAATTATATGCTAACTAACCTACCCTATTAGTTACTAGCTAACCTAAATCTATGCTAACCTACCTACTAAATTAACTAACCTAACTCTAGTACTACATCCAGAACAAAAATAATAAGAATACATAAATTATGTCATATGTTTCTTTCAAAAATATGTGCAATGCGGAGAGATTTGATGCTGCTGAATGCTGATCTCAAGCCACACTGCTTCTTTTATGGCTTCTATTGCAAATAAGGAAATTGCAGTGCATCCAGATTATATTAGTTTGGAGGTCCAACCCCTCAGAAATCAGGACTGGCAAGAGTAATAACACATCACAGATAAAGTAGAAAGATTCATAGACTGTTGTAAACATTAGTCACAGCCATAGCATAGGTGACTGTCCCTCTACTTCCTGTTAGGGTTGTATTGGCTATTTTTGGTGTCAATCACTTCTTCTCTCTTCCCTTCACACAGTCCCTTTTCACTTTCCCCTCTGAAAGGGCACAAACAAATAAACAAATCAATTTCACTAAAAATGCAGAAATTGCCATTCATTATTCTGACACTCCGTACCCCTTCTGCTTATAATGTAATTTTAATCTGAATCTCACAGGAATTTTCAGAAAATTCAGTTTGTTCTGAAACAAAAGCACAAGTCTGCCTTGCTAAAGTGAACCAAGTAACTGCACCATAGGAGGAAAATAAAAATTTCCAACATTACAGTTGATTCAATTAAGATTTTTAAAACTATGTGTTGCAGACCTCTCTAACGCTCAAAAGGTTAAAATCCCCAGTTAAATCATTATGTCATTTTTATTTGTACCTTATGGTGCAGTTTGTTTGCTGCAGAATTGCCCCTTGTTTGCTCCAGAATAGCCCTTTGTGACAAACTATCCTTAGTCTGAGTACTCAATACTATTAACAACTCTAAAATTGTGACCAAAGGAGTTCCGGGTGGTACACACATACTGTTGTACTGTCTGAATACTATTGCTTGTCCAGCATCCACTGCAATGAGCCTTGGTCACCAAAACCCAAAATGCTCACTGAAGCTTTCAAAGGAAACTATATAACTCTTTATATCTGACACAGTGATAAACATTGAGGGTGAGCAGAAAACACAGTCACCCTCCCAAACACTAACCCTACATTACCCCTAACAATATCAATAAAGTGAAACAATACTGGCCTTAACACTATCCTATCACCCATACCCCATAGCTGTAACACTTACCTGTCATCCACTGTAAGTCAACTTCTGTAATCATCTATCTTTCATCTTTTTTCTTCTCATCTTATCTTTATCTGTGTTTTTCTGACACACAGAAACGTAAGGTTTGGTAAAAACACAGATTATTAAAGATAATGATAATTAACACTTCTGCACCCACACGGGTTCAGTACAGATATAACCAATACTGACACAGAATTAGGTTGAGCAGACAATATGTGTGTAACTTGATAGCGGCAACGGAGTCCACGAGAGACACACAACTCCCAGAAGGGAGCTGCTTGGCCTAGGAGCGAACAAGCCCTAGTATAGTGGAGACCAGCCTGGTAGCCCTCTGATACAAAGAGGTACAAGGTGGAGGCAGCGAGACAACTGAGGTGTAGTAGTAGTATAAGGTCACTACGATCTAAACATATGATAATGGCCCTGGATTGGAGGCAACAAGAAACACTGATGGCCCTCTGAAATGATACTGACAGTAACTCCTAGACAGCCAAAACGAGGCAACAATGCAGCAGGATACTGACAGTGGAATAGAATCAGAACCTTACCGTGTAAGGTATAGTGGAGCTGCTGGAGTAGACTGAATAGGATCTCTGCGCACCAGTATGTAACTACTGACAGAATGCTAAGAGCAACAGAACGCTAGCAAACTAGGGTAAGCGAACTGCAGGGAAACGATCAGCCCCAAGCGAAGGGTGGTAAATAGTGACAAGGCAACTTACCCTCTGGAAAAGTGCTCAGTAACTGTGACCCACAAGAGCTAACTTGCACCAGCCCCTCAAGAGGGTAATAGTACGCTCAGACCTGATAATGACCACAGGCAAGGAAGAAATTGAGGCACCCAGGGAACACAACCAACCTCAAGGAATGAATGAGAACAGGTCAAGCGTACCGGGGTGCTAACCAAAGGAAAACGCAACATCGAAGTGAGGCGAACCCAACAAGCGTGGGTGTAGGAATTATGGGTCACAGTACTGGAGGTGATAGTACTCAGGTTTAGGTAGCCCGAATACCCAGGGGCAGGAAGAATGGCAAGCCAACCTAATACACAGAGCAAGAATATCTAGACAGGTAGATGCCAGGAGCAGGGACGTCAGCCAATGTGGGTCGGTGCACAGAGCAGGAATGTCAGCCAGGCTGGGTCGATACACAGAGCAGGAACGTCAGCCAAACCGGGTCGGTACACAGAGCAGGAACGTCAGCCAATCCGGGTCGAACACAAAACAGGAATCAGAAATCCACGAAGAGTAGTCAGTCAGGCCGCGTCATACACAGGATACACATTGGAAGTCTGGAGCGTACTCATAAAACAGGCACACCACGAAAGGGCAACAGCATACTGACATGGCTGGGGTTAAAAAGGCTAGCGCTGGGTGGAGACAGGATCCAGCAGCCAATAAGAATTCAGCAGGAATCATACAGGAAGTAGCAATGTCGCCATAGCGAGATCACGGGTACCGTGATAATCTTCCTTCTTAGCTTCATCTTCCACCTAGTAGGGGCCTCCATTTTAAGTTGGTGGTGATGGGGGTAGGTGGTTATGCTCTTGTCTGAAACATAGTACATTGTGAGCATTGTTGGGCTGGTAAAGACGTGAGCATATTTTGCAGGTGATATTTAGCATTTTGTTCAGGGTGTCAGATTCTGAAAGTAACTGAGTAACCTATCAACTAGAATTAGGACATGGGCGAAATAGGGTACATGTATCATATCTGTTATTCTCTATTCAGCTATTATATTGGATCCATTGTAAGCAGACACTTTCATGGAGCAGGGTACAAGCCATTAGTCTATGACCTCCTGTAATTTCCTTACTATGTCGACAGCTTTGTGGGTTTGTATGTCAGATATTTTCATGGATAAAGTGGCATGCTGATAGAATGTACTACCCTGCACCTGGACTTTTCTACTAATGCCAGAGCCAGAGGCAACATTAGAAGTAACCTGCTTGGATGTTGCCTACTGCTGCCCACTTATGGAAAATATATGCAGTGTGCAGTGACAGCTATATAGTCTACTCTGACCATGTGTCCACTATCTGTGGTCAGGTGAGCTATCTTGTGTGCCCACCACACTAACCACCTGCTTACACATCTCTGGCCATACTTGAAGAATAGCTGTGGCTTGAGATATTCCAGTAGAGTGCAGATATCAGTTCTTTAAAACCACTGCTTTCAACAGAACCATGCAGTGGCATGTCACATTTGAACATGTTTGTCATTCCACAGGCATACTTTTTGATTATTTTAAGCAGTTTTTTACTTCTTTAACCCCTAAGGACTGCCAATCATGCATGTGGGCGACACTTAAGGACCACAGACCATTTTTTTTTTTTTTGCTGCATCCATTTCTGGGCTCCCCGAACTTCATGCAGCCACGCAGGGAGCCCGAAATTCCATGACGGTCAAGGACCATCATGGATCCTTAACACGATTCTACCCATGACGGTCCTGGACCATCATGGGTCTTTAAGAGGTTAAGGGTGTATTGGCAGTAAATGGAAAAACTGTGTAACTTAATAAATTTAAAGCATGATTTTTGGTGGTAAAAGATATGGTTGTGCTTGTTGGGACTCTTGTCATCTCCAACCAACTCAGTCATCTCCCGCATGATTTGCACTTGTACAGCAGTGGGAAACATGGGTGTTATTGTTACTGAAGAAAATGCTGTCCCTATCTCAGAGTCATTTACAACAATACTATTTTGTGCCCCGCAGACTTTTATGAGATCTTCTATTGATGCTAGTGATTGCACCAGTTGAACTTCAGGTAAGAGCTCAATGAGGATATGTCTAAATTTGACTCTTCTTTACCCTTGCTCGCATGTTTTTACAAAGAAAACTGATAGGAACGTGATTAGGTTTTGGATCATCATGTGTGAACGGTCTCAGTATTGGAGATTTAATCCCTTGAATGCCAGAGGGGTATGCAACACATAGCTCTGGCTCTCAAAGGGCTACTACTACTACAACAACAACTACTACTACTAATACTACCACTACTACTACTACTACAGGGACAAGATGTTTTAATAGTACTAACAGTAGGTTTTAGGGTTTAAAATGTTGATAACCTGGGTTCTTGCATAGTCAACAATAGCAAATGTGCTCGGGGGTTTGGACTTGTAAACGGTGATGCTGATGCTTACGACCGTAATGTTGATTGTGTATTTTTAGGCAAGTTTACTTGCCCATAATCAGACTTTCCAGTTCATCTCTCAAAGAGTTTATAAACAGACATGTTGTCTCAGGGGTGTAAACCTCAGCCTTTTCCTCTCTGTTATACTTTTCGGATTTTATCAGATGAAGGGGAGGAGTGTAGAGGGACATATTCTAAGTCAATGTCATCATCAATAATCAATGGAATCTTTCCTTCCCCCTTTTCATATGTTTTTACACATACAACAGAGAGCATCATGTTTAGCTTTTGAATTGTGACTGAAGTATCTCCATATGGAAGATTTCATAGCCTGATGGGTTCTTAGGTACGACTACTACTACTACAGGGACTAGATGTTGCAATAGTGATATCAGTAGAGGTAATTGGCCCTACAATTTGAAGAGCAGTAGACACACTCATCATAGCTAAGTTTATGGATGTTGACAAGTGTTGCTGCTTAGCAGTCAATAATGTTGAGTGTGACTGGATGGGGTTTGGACTTGGAAGTAATTATGCTAATGAAGATAACTGAGATGATTATTTTTAGTTATGTTTGCTTTTCCACTTTTTCCCAGATGTTCTCTTAAAGAAATCTCTTAAAGATTTCTACTATCTCTTTCCCCTTACTACTGCTCTAGCACAGCTAATTATTTTTACCGTAACATACACCACAAAGTGTTTAGAGTGATGTTTTATCTGTCTGAAAATAAGGTATGATCTCTCTCTCTCTCTCTCTCTCTTTCTCTTTCTATATATATCACTGTTGTCCTCAGTTGCAGTTCTGGTGAAGAATCTCATAGTACCTATCACTCAGTGTCAGTAGAGTCTCAGCTCGGCTCAGCCAGTTCAGGTACGAAGGATCATTTATCTGACAAAAATGTCTGTTTTTTTCTCTCTTCCAAGCACTGAATAACATAATGTGAGACACTGACAACCCTTTTATGATATACAGTGGCAATACATGGGGGAAACTCTCCATGTAGAGTGGGGATACATTAATAGAAATTATTTCAATCAATCAAAAAAGCTGAAAAAAGTGGCACATTTGGAATTTTCACAGGAATTTTTCTGCACATTGGGAATTACTGTTTTCACATGTTTCTCTTTTTGAGTCAAAAGGTTTGTCCATCTCTACTTATCTATGACTCTTGGCACCTCTGACTCAGAGTGATACTCCTCCATGGTTTCATTTGTTTAACAACTGTAGGGCTAGGAGACATAGGTGCTATTGTTATTGAGGAAAATGTTGTCCCACTCTCTGTGACATCTACAACACTACTATTGTGAATGCTTTTACTGCTGTTGTCGCTCTGATGTATTACTGGTGTGTCTCCCAGTCAGACCTGTAGTTGTGCTGTGGGATCTCAATGAAAATGGTCCAAGCTTAGATCACATGTTTTTACAGCTACAACAGATAGCAACATGTTTAACTTTTGCATCATGAATGAAGCATCTCCATATTGGAGATTTAATTTTTAATTTTTTAAATTTTATCATAATAAGCTCAAACAAAAAACACAAAACTTAAAGGCAAAATATTTACTGTATTATTCCAGGGTGCTAAGCAGAAAAAGAAAGAGATGAATATTCAAATGATATTACAACTCAGACTATGCATTCATTTAAATGGGTGTTTAACCCCTTGAATGTCAGATAGGTCTCCACACAGTGATTTGCAATGTTTTGGAGACCTATCTAGCATTCAAGGGGTTTAAAGCTCCATTTACATAAATTGTGAAAAAGTATATTTAACTGGGCAGCATTTGCCAAGTGCAGCATTTTTAAGTGCAAAAACTTAAGGGTCTGTTGTGTTTTCCCTGGTTAGATCAGTGCTGTTAACATGTTAAGCATGTTGCAATCAGAATCATAACACAAAATGCAGGGGGCCTACTACAAATGCTAAGGGGCCCCTGTGTCCCTCCATCAGTTATGCTCCACCCCCAATGAAATTCTCCGCCCATAACAATAAATAGAAATACAAAGGAGAGTAAGAATTATCCAGATTTCTTTAGTACACATAATATACCAAACATGTACAGGTTTAAAAAAATGTAATTACTTAAATAAGCTCTAAATTGGAAAATGAACTCACTTGAGAATTTAAATTGTCCGGAGGGGACCTACAGAACTAAAATGTTGTAAATTAATGACTTTTAGACTTGTCTCTCTTACAATTTGAAGAGATTTATGGCATTCAAGTTAAAGGGACAACAACATCTAAAAATGAACATTCCTGGAGTCATGCACACTTAAATATCATGAAAGCCATGCTAGATTATTTTGCTCTCTGTGGCCTAGAATCCACTTACGTATGCTCTTAGGGAGCAACCATTACCACCCTTTCCATTGTTCCAGATGATTGTCAATTGGTCCTCAAGAGGTAAAACGAATACCAAGCTTATTATACTACTCTCTATTAACCCCTTGGATTCTAGACCTGTCTCCAGGAGACATATTTAATCTCCAAGGTAATTGTACAGAAACACCTTCCTGTAGACTGGCATATCTAACAAGTTGAAAGTATTTGCAGCACTCAAGGAGTTAAAGGAAAAGCAGCATCTAAGCAAGAACATGAGATCAGATATGGCTAACCCCTTGAGTACAAGAGGGGCAAGCAATGCATTGGACATCACAAGGTGTTCATATTGCTGGATTCCATGCCACACTCAATAAAATGTCTCTTTCTCATCCCTGGCCAGAATTAACCCTTTGCGTGCCAGAGAGGTATCCAACTCATCACTTTGTAATAGGTTTGATTATATTCTGGCACTCAAAAGGATAAACCTAAACTTAGCAGTCAGTGTCATCTTTTGTCACAAGTTAACCACTTGAAAACCAGAAGGGTATCCAATGTGCATTGCTTTGCAAAGTACGGTGAACACCTCTGATCCTCAAGAGGTTAATCAAGCATGAGCATGTTTGATTAACCTCTTGAGGATCAGAGGGGTGCACAATGCGCTGCAAAGCAATGCACACTGGACACACATTTGGTATTTAAGTGGTTAAATTGTGTCAAAATATATCTGAGATTGGCTTCTGGGTTAAGGTTTAAGTTTTGGAGTGCTAAGGGTTAACTTAAGATAAAATATGATACTGACCATGTATGGACAATCATCAAAAACAGTTCTATACCAACATATAAACCAATATATTGCACACATTTAAACTCTAACCCTGGATGTATTACTGTTTAAATATATGATTTTCACTTAATTAACATAATAAATGTAAAACACTAACAAAGTCAGGGTTAGGTTAGGGTTAAATATATGCAGTATTCTGGTGCATATCTTAGCAAATATATTTTAAAAAGTATTGGCCAGGGGTGGGGAGAAGAATCCCATTTCCTTACTAACATATAATACACCAATATATTGGATCTGTTAGTAAAGAACAGAAATATGATTATTCAGCTAACTCTTTTTTTAACAGATGTACTAACAGATATACACCAGTAGTGCACTGCTGCACATATTTAAACCCTAACCTTGACTTTGTTAGTTTTCTAATTCATTCTGTTTTTTTTTAACGTAATGGACTTGGTCAGCACAAGACAGCAGTCAGGAAGCTTCCAATTTCTATGATCGGAATCAGATTATAGCATAGTCACACATGAGAGAAATATTGATCAGTCATAAGACATTGTAGACAAAATGCCATGGTTTGTTATCCAAGAATCCAGTGAGGGTTCCCCATATGTTCATAATATGTAATGTCCCCGCAGCAGAACGCACCAACAAAACAGTGTGTCCAAACTCCATATGACAGAAGGCTAATGCTAGCCAACCCATGTGTAGAGGTACTACAGGAGTACATTGATATTAACCCTTTGGGTGCCAGAGGTATATGCACAGAGAATGATTAAGACTCCATAAGTCTTAGGATTCCAAACTGGGGCCCCCCTACCGCAAACCTCAGTTTGTTCATTGTTCTTTTAGTTATGCATACTAGTATTAACTTATTAAAACACAAAAATTAGTGATTTAACCCCTTGGATGCCGAGAGTTCTCCAAATCATTTCAAAGCAATGCATTGGGCACATCTCTAGCATCCAAGAGGTTAAATATATTGAAGTACACCACAGAGCTTACAACTGAAATGGCTTTAAACTAGTGATATCACAGAGCTTAAAACTTAAATAAAACTACACTAGTGATAACCACAGAGCTTACAATTGACATGGGGCTGCACTAGTGACACCATACAACTGACAAATGAAATAAGGCTAAATTATAATCATAGCACAGAGCTTACAAGTGAAATTGGACTACATTAGTGATGCCATATAAATGAAAGACTGTTCGGTGTCAACTGCCATAGGATTTGAAATTAATTGAAAAACCAGTACATGAATGTGGCACCGATCTGTCTGTTCTAGGGTCAATAATGTGACATATATCATATTATTAGGACTCCCAGCAAGGTGACAAGTGTTATCATGCTATGCCCTCCTTTTCTTAATCTAATGGTAGGGTGCTGAGGGCAGTCAACAACAACTAAGTCAATATAACTAGTTAAATATGTGGTAGGGTTCGGTGACCAGGGTCAGACTCAGATACCTGAATGTCTCTAGCAGCATTGTGCTGGCCCTGTGTGTAACGCGTTCCTCTCTGCTGCGCTGCCTTTACTGACTCCCACTCACTGAGGCACGATGTCAGGAAAAATACATCTCTCCCTTCTAATCTCACTCTGACCTACCAGATGTGCACCCATAAATCAGCACCTCAGACTAGACTACGGTACTTATTTTACATCCTTTACTAACAGTAATATGAGGGGTGTCCAACGTGTGGGTTTTCAATGATTGTTCACACCTCTGCTCCTTAATTAACCCTTTAAGGAACAAAGGGGTGCACTGTGCACCACTCTAGCCATTTAACCTTTGAGTGTCACTGTCATCGAGGCTTTGCAATGTGTTGCACATGCCTATGGCACTCAAATGCTTAAAACCCATTATGAAGCAGAAGGATTAACCCTTTGTGTGTCAGAGAGTGTCAGAGAGGTATCCAATGCATTCCATTGCATTGGCTACCTCTCTGGCACTCAAAAGGTTAATGCGTGTGTGGCAGAAGGAACATTAAAGAGGCATAAAAATACATGTTGAAAAACAAAGCATCCCCATAGGTTGGGGAAACATACCATTGCAGAGAGGGTAAAAAAGTCTGACTCTCTATCAAGACCAAGTTAGAGTATGTAGGTGAGCAGAATTTAAGCAGCACACGCGGCTGCATGGCATGATGTCACCAGCCTCATTCCTCCCTGCAAATCTTGCCTTGTGACACATCTTCCTCAGAACTGTGCAGGTGAGCAGTGCAGTGGTGCACTAAGACTCACCAGTGGGGACCACCTGTGTCAGGAAACCTTAACACTTTGAGTGCCAAAAAAGTATTCAATGCATTGCTTAGTGAAACCAGATCTCTGACCTGACTGGGGGCCCCCAAACTTCCAACATAATATAATGGTCAAAGCTTTATGGGGGCCCCCAGGTCAGACGGGGCCCCCCCCACACTGCGGGGGCTGCGGGAGCCTCCGCTACACCTTTTGTTGCAGCAGAGGTTTATTGGTCCATAACTAAAAAGTCTCTAGTACATACAACTTTATCCACTGACAAAAAAACAAAGGTAAGAAGGGTAAACTCATGTGAAAGGAAGTGGCTACTATTAAGGGATGTAATTTTGTATGATAGTCATTAGGGTTGCAAACAAGTCATGTGTCTGCCTGGAGCTACAACACACAGAGATAGAAGACACATTTTAAATATTGTTATGGAACAGGAGACAGGATGGAGAGTTGGATGTCATAGTGTATTTAGGGACTAATGATTTGGATTGTAATGAGGTTAGTGTTGTAAAAGATGTTTTTAATAACTAGGTAAAGCACTATAGCAAGTTGATTCCATCATATCTTTTTCAAATATTCAACCAGTGTATAAGGAAGAGGATGGCAGAACGCACTGAATTAGAGACTTTAATTCATGGCTAGGGAAATGGGGCTAAGAACACAGATTTGATTTTGTTTCTCACACCAGCCCTATTTACTGTATCAAGGAACTGTACAAAAAAGATGTTTGCGTCTTTCGCTAAAGGGAACAGAGATTCCCAGAGAGTAGTACAGAAGTTTTAATAGGTATTTAAATTAGTAGAGGGGGCAATGGAATGAGGCAGGTTAAATGCCCTTGCCCCCCCCCCCAGCATTGCACAGATGAGTCTGGACAAGGTATGTCTGTGATGCATAGGTCAGAAATCTGTAGGCTTGGAGCCATGTGTACAAATGCCCATGGTTTAGGGAATAAGATCCCTGAACTCACTGCAGTAATAAGTAATAAGTAATGATTTAGTTAGGAATATGACTGGGATGTAGTAATTCCACAGTACTCTATTTAGAAAAGACAGAAAATGTAGAAAAGGCTTGCCATTTATGTGGTTTATCTTATACAAGGTTTATCTTATACAAGGTATGGAGGAGAACATGGAGACAGTTTGGATAACTTTAGAATAAGGAAAAAAATCTTTAATTTATGTGTCATCTATAGACCCCCTGGACAAGTAGAGGAGTTATATCAACTTCTGGTGAAGAAACAACAGTCTGAAGATATTTTGATTGAGTCTAGGAGAATTTGGATTATCTGGCAACAAATCATTACATTAGACTTGCCAGTAAGAGTATAAGAAAAAAGAAACCACAGTGGTTCTCAGAGAAGTGGTAAATATAGAAAAGGAGGAAAAGTAGCATTTAAAAATATACACAGACTCAGAAGGAGGAAGATGGTATCTGTACAAGGCTAGGCTGGATATGGCTAAATGCATTATAAAATGTGCCAAAGGGCACACAGAAAAGAAATTGCCCAGTCAATAAGTCAAGGTATATTTTTAGATACACTACCATTCAAAGGTTGGGGTCACTTAGAAATGTCCTTGTTTTTTAAATAAAGGCATATCTTGTCCATTAAAATAACATCAAATGGCTAAGAAATACAGTGTAGACATTGTTAATGTTGTAAACGACTATTGTAGCTGAAAACGGCTGATTTTTAATGGAATATCTACATTTGCTGCAAATGGTGGATTCTTCGAGGAAAGCAAAGTTTGAAGGACACAATTATTATTTAAATTAAAAATCATTATTTATAACCTTGTAAACATCTTGACTGTATTTTATTTTCATTTTGCAAGTTATTTGATGTATGTTTTCATGGAAAACAAGGGAGTTTCTGAAGTGACCCAAAACTTTTGAATGGTAGTGTATATATATATTTAGACTGAAGAGAAAAGATGGATCATATGTAAATGAGGATAAAGGTCTAGCTGACTGCCTCAATGAATATTTCTGTCCAGTTTTTATAGAGGAAGGTGAAGGAAATGGATGTCTGTAAAAAAGAAATAGTGAGACATGTGAAGAGTACATGTTTACGGAGGAAGAAGTTCAACTCTCTAAAGTAAAAATTGATAAATCAAAGGAACCAGATGGGATATACACAAAGTTATTAAAAGAGAATGTTCTTGCAATACCTTTAACAGAATTATTCAGTCACTATTGACAGGAATAGTTCCAGAAGACTGGAAAGTAACAAATGCATTACAACTTTTCAAAAAGGTAGCAAGGAAGAGGCTAGCAAGTGCAACTACAAACCAATAGTCTTATGTTGGTAGTGGGAAAATTAATGGAAACCATGATGTAAGAGATAAACATTGACTATCAAAATGTAAATAGTTTTCAAGATCCTAAACAGCATGGGTTTACTGCACGGAGCTCTTGTTTTTCTAACTTCATAGATTCATTTGGATTGGTAACTTAAATAATAGACCAGGGGGAGCAGAAAATACAGTTTATCTAAATTTCCGGAAGGCATTTTACACTGTCCCTCGTAGAAGACTCATTAATAAATGTTAGTGTTTGGGTCTAGATTAAAATATAGTTGAATGGATAAGGCAATGGCTGAGTGACAGGAGACAGAGGGTTGGAATTAATGGAGACTATTCAGAGTAAAGCAGTGTTACTATTGGGATGCCTCATGGATCTCTACTGTGGCCCATTCCTTTTAATATTTGTATTAGTGATGTTGTAAAAGGTCTTCAAGGTAAGGTATGACTTTTTGTTATTTAGTTATTTCTGGGGGAATAAGCCAAATGACAATTGATATAGGTAAATTAGAAGAATGGATGAGTGAGGCAGCTGCAGATTTATGTTGATAAATGTATAATAATGCACTAGGACGTAAAAATCCAAAGACAGAATATAGCATTAAAGGTAATGTACTGTTGGCGACAACAGGGAAAATGGACTTGGGAGTAATTATTACTGATGACTTAAAGGTAGACAGGCAATGTAACAAAGCAGTGGGGAATACAGGCAGAGTACTAGGTTGTATAGCTAGTGGAATTAGAAGCAGAAAAAGGGAAATGGTCATACTGCTCTACAAATATCTGTTAGACTTCACCTAGAGCAGGGGGTTCTCAACCCGTGCCCTCAGTGGTCACTAACAGGCCAGGACATAGGAATTTCCCTGCTAGAACACAAGTGTGTTGATCAGAGGCTCAGTCACATTGATTAACTCACCTGTGCTTTCACAAGGAAATCCTCAAATCCTGGTCTGTTAGTGGCCACTGAGGGCACGGGTTGAGAACCACTGACCTAGAGTATTGTGTACAGTACTGGAGAACCCATCTCCAGAAGGCTATAGATTTTGTGGAGAGAGTTCAGAGAAGGCCTACTAAAATTGTGACTGGTGTACAGGATAAAATTATCAGGATAGACTTAAGGATCTGGACACGTATAGCTTGGAAGAGAGAAGAAAGAGAGGGCATATGATTGAAACATTCAAATACAGTGTCACAAAACAAGGCCACAGGGGATCAGGTATGTTATTCTATGTGAGACCTTTAGTTATAGACTACATGGGGAGATGCACTAAGCTGTGATAAAGAGAATATAACTTCTCCAGTGTGATAAACTCTCCACTTCCTATGCTATGTTATGTAGCCTATACAGTAAGGTACCTCAAGATGGAGAAATATGTTTGCGTTGGCTTTGTAAAATAGCATACTGTAAAATCTTGCGTATAATGCGCACAATTTCCCCCCTCTTCACCTTATGTGAAGTAGGGGGTGCACATTATACAAGAGAAAATAAAATAAAAAAACAAAAGTCACATTTTCCTTTCTTCCCTCCCTCCCCGCTTACCAATCGCTGCCTCTCCGGCATAGAACTCCAAACCGCACCATCCTGACAGGGTCCCAGTGGGCGGCATGCCTGCATCTGCTGTTCACTTCCAGCACTGCCCTGTCAGGACCTCCTCTGCCCAGCCAATAGTAGTGTCTTGCGAGGAGTGCAAGGTCCACACAGGGCAATACCATAGATCTAATGCGTATAGCTGTGCACAGTGGATCTATGGTATTGCCCTGTGAGGACATCCTGACAGGGCCTTGCTGGAAGCAGGCGGTGGATGCATGCGTGCCGCCCGCTGGGACCCTGTCAGGATGGTGCAATTTGGCGTTCCAGGCAGGAGAGGCAGTGTTTGGTAAGTGGGGAGGGAGGGAGGAAGGGAAAATTTGACATTTTTCTGCATGTGACAGGGGAAAACAAGGGTGTGTATTATACATAGGCACTCTTGTTTTCCCCTAAAATCTTGGATATAATATGCACCTGCGTATTATACATAGGTGTGTATTATACCAGAGATTTTATGGAGATCTTATCAGCGTAAGAATTTATTTCCATTTCATCACCTTTTTATCACACCTTAGGGCAATGTTACCCAAAGTCATTGCTCGGAGTATACCAACAAGCCAGCTTTTCATGATATCCTTGTTTAATCACTGTTGAGCAATCAGTGGCTCAGCCATTGTGATTGAGCTGTATGCAGTTAATTAGGATTATCTTGAAAACTTGACCTCTTGATGTACCCTGAGGACTGGAGGTGAGAACTGCTGACTTAGGGCTTGATTAAATAGTCACCGGTAAAACTGTTAGTAGGGCAAAAATGGATACCAAACTGTACACACTTGTTACTGTCAGAATTCAATTACCCTACCAACAGGAATCTCAAAGAATGGTGGGGCACAGAACCAGACTTTTGGCCCAATGTTTGTTGTGGGTTTTTTGTTCCCATAACTCATGAACATCAAAGGAAAAGGCTAAGGCTCAGTGTTTGACACAGTGTCAAACACTGAGTGTGAAGTAAAACAGTCACCCTCCCATACACTAACCTTACACTACTCCCAATAATAAAATGAAACAATACTAGCCCTAACACTATGCCAACAACCATACCCAAGAGCTGTATAACACCTACATGTCATTCATTGTAAGTCTTCTTATTTAATCTTCTATTTTGCATCTTCTTCTTTCTTCATATCTTCTTTTTTCACATCTTTTGAAATAGAATGCCATAATATAAAAAAGAAAATCCATGTTAAACTAAGAAATGCCCCCAAAGATATGCCAGAACTGTATGCTGCTGCTGCAGCTGCTCAGACACCTCTCTGGCCATTCAGCTTCTAGCAGGTTTTGTCATCCCTCCCACTAGAAGCTGATTGGCTGGAGGTTTGTAACCCCACATACCAGCCATTTGTAGCATGGGAACCATTTTGAATAGAGGCTGTCCATATAAAAGCCAGTCTCTGTTCAAATTTTACACAGAATGGTTCAGGCTATGGCCAGAGAGGTTTCTAAGGGGGGGGGGGCTGGACTTTTGATCCAGTTCTGGCATATCTTTGAGAGTATTTCTTAGGTGAACATGGATTTTCTTTATATTTATTATGGTATTCTATTTGTCAGATTTGTAAAAGAAAGACAAGAAGATAAGAAGAAGACGCAAGATAGAAGATTAAAGTTGAAGGCTTACAGTGGATAGCCAGGGTACTGATGACCTGGCTGGACAGCAGACTTACAGGTAATAGTTTATTTTCAGGGGATGGCCTTAGTTTTAGTGGGATTAACCCTGTTGCTCTGCAATGCCTTGCATACCTCATCTAAACTCACAGGGTTAATTTTTCTTACATTACACACACACATATCAACACACCCACTGGTCACTTAGCTTTTTTTTGAGCTTTTTTCCCCACTTCAGTTTCACCGTTGGTAGTTTAAAGCATGCGTTAGGGGACTCTGCGACACAAAGATTTGGTGTAGAGTTTTGCGATATAATGGGGTCCTTTAACGCATATTACTGCCTAACACATGGAACTGAGTCATTAACTCACATTATTTTTCATTGCTTCAAATGGGAACAAAATGTTGCTTCCAACTTGTTTGTTTCCTGCAGTAGTTTTTCACAGCACAGGTAATTGGATGGCTTACTGTGCTTGATAAACTGCGGTCAGCTTTTTTTTTTTTTTTAACCTGGGATAATTGGATCAAGCCCTTAGCGCATCTCTATTCTGGGATCCTGCCCCAAAGAACAGGTTTACAATCATGGACACAATAGCCTTATTAGTTATGTTACTAAAAAGAATTGACAGGATGCAAACTGAAACAGGCAATGGAACTTTACTTACGTGGATGGGCAACAGCAAAAGCACACAGAACAACACAGTCACATCATATACATAAAACTAACAGAAGAGAAAAGTAAAACAAGTTGTACTTCATTTTGGAATGGAGCAGCCTACTGCAGAAGAAAACTAGCTATGTTTGATACAGCTCCACCTACTGGTCAAAGTGATCTGCATACTTATTATTATACATAATATATGCTGTAATTTCTCCAACATGCCTTCTCAGCAGTATGTGCATAACTGTGCAAGATTCAGCTTTTTCTGTCAATCCCAATGTTGCTCTTTTTGGCAATGGTTTCATCAGTGCATCTGCTGTCATATTTTCTGATAGGCATTACTGGATGTCAGGGATGCCTTGCTGTTTATTGTCTTTGACAAGTGGTGCTTCACAACAGTGTTATGATTTCCACGGGTTGTGATGTTTTTCTCTGTTTTTTTTAATTGAAGTGCATGTAGCCTTTGCGTTAATGCAGCATATGCATTTCATGAGCATATACCATGGCAACATCTTCAAGTCTTCTTTGTAACTTTCTTTATTGCTTCTGGGTTTTGGTGTTCCAATCATCTATGCCACAGGTGAATACACTTTTTGCGGGAGATATGCGTGACGGTTTTGGCTTGCTCATTCTCTATGCTAAGCTTACACAGGTGGTCATCTACCATTCCTTTTGCCAAGGAATTCCCTCCTCCTTTTTATTGCGCATTAATTTCCTTGGAATTGTATTGTGAGTCCATGCTGGCTAGACATTTCACTGACAGAAGGCTCTCTTGTAGGTCTGGAACATATAAAACATTATTCATGGTGAGTCTACTACAGCCCCTTGATGGTATTGGGCAGTCCAGGAAAGCATGGCCATTTCCTTCTGATATGATGATATTCCCATATGCTAAGAAGACTTTATAATTCAAGCTGGAATCAATGTTGTAAATAAATCACTTGCCATGTGGCTTATTGTCCCTGAGTCACTAGGTCATCCATGGAGCATTTGTCTGAGTAACCTTGAATCATGTTTACTATGAGGCATCTGGGGCTTTACTGGTGGCTGTTTTAGCTCTTTCTTTTGGTGTCCTTTACACTTCGGTGTTTTTACAGCCAAAAAACACCATGATTTCTTTCATATTCTTTGTGTTTTCATTGACCTTGAGAGCAGCCCTTAATGTACATTAGTGTTAGTACTGACTCAAGTATGGTTTCTACAGCATTAATAAAGTCACTGTATGACTCTGGTAGGCTGCATAGCAATAATGCCAGTATGTGATTGTATTACAGGTCTTCCCCAATTCCCTGTAGCAGTTCCACAATTTCCAGCTTCATCTTATGCAGTTTTCTCAGCAAATATAGTTCACTGTTTAAGTCTGAATGCTCACTCAGCTTTTATAATGCAGCCTACATACCTTTAGCCTTGTTGTATTTCCAGATATGGATGAGTTGATCATCTTCCACAAGCAGGCATATAATTGCTTTTGTTTTTCTGTTCTATCTGCCCTGTTCTGCTGGGTTGTCAGCAGGCCTGTCTTTATGCAGCACATCCCACAAGTAATCTTTGGATAGCAATGTGTCTAATTTGGACTTTCAGAGCTAGTAGTTTGTATTATTCAGCTTTGCCACTGAACTGCTTTCCATTTTTCAGTAGTTGGATGCAGCTCCACACTCCTTTTTCATATGCAGACTTGGAAACGGGAAAGCGGGACAGCTCCAAAGAAACAGAGCATCTATGTGTAGTAAATAAGATAATAAAAACACAATTTATTTAAATAAACAAATGCTCACTGGGTAAAACATTTTAATAAGGAAGAAAAAGCAATGCACAAAAAAAAAAAAAAAATAAACAATACCTTGGATACCCAGGGTGGTAATCATTGTGACAACAAAAATAAAAATATAGACTGCAAGCTCTCACGAGCAGGGCCCTCTGATCCTTCTGTTCTCCACATTTGAGTGTCCTATTTAATACCTCTGTATTCCTAATTGTACAGCGCTGAGGAATTAGTTGGTGCTATATAAATAAAGAGTAATAAAAATAATTATAATTATGACAATAAAAATAAAAATAGAAAATGGTCCTTCATATGTCAGAATCCAAAGATACCATACTCAAGGCTGTACTCATAACTGGGTAACCAAACTTGATGGCAGATAAAGCAACTGTATGTGAAGGATCCAAACGAATACAGTGTAATAATAATAAAACATGATTTAAAAAAATAAAACATATAATGTATAGAGTTTGAGTTGCTCTATATGTCTAAATAGAAATAAGAACTGAGGTCTGCTGAAATGGATCACAATAATTCTCTTATGTATATGCTTACCAGAGACAAGTCTCTAAAATGCTCATGTGTTTGGTTACATCTCAGGAGCCTGTAGGCACAGAAATCTGAAGTGCCCCCCCCCCCCATTGGCCATCTCCACTGAACACCTCCACAATGCTCCAAATCTCCACGTTACTCCCCATATCCATATTGCGCTCACATTGCCCCCCATCAGCTCTAACTTGCCCCCATCAACTCCAACTTGCTCTCACATTAGCCCCATCCTCTCCACATTGTCCCCATCAGCTCCAACTTGCACTCACATTACCCCATCATCTCTGCATTGCCCCCATCAGCTCCAACTTGCACTCACATTGCCCCCATCATCTCCACATTGCCCCTATCAGCTCCAGCTTGCCCCAATCAGCTCCAACTTGCCCTCACATTACCCCCATCAGCTCCAGCTTGCCCTCACATTACCCCCATCATGTCCAACTTGAACCATCAGCTCCACATTGCCCCGTTTCCTACCTCCCTGGTAGTCCAGCAGCAGGAAAAGTCTGTTCATGCTTCTGCACAGAACTGTAGCTCCTATTGCTCCCGCGCGGTCTTCTCTTTAGGAATGCAGAGCGCTGGGAGATGATGTAATCTCCCAGCGCTCTACATTACTAAAGAGCCACCGAGGGAGCAACAACAGGATCTCACCGGGCGGCAGGCAGCGGCTAGGGTGAATGAAAATATTTTAAAAAATAAAATAAAAAAATTATTGATTCCAATGACAGGCGTCCCTTTGTGGGCAGATGCCTACTCTGCCTACTCTGCCTTATGGCAAATCCGGCCCTGGTTATAGATAAGTCTCTAGCAGTTTTGCATGTTGATCTCAGGTATAATGTTCTCAGGGGATATGTGAACAGAAATGTGCCATGATTGGTCTCCGTTATTCAGATTTTCCACCTTCGCTTTCAACTTTTCTCTGGTTACTGGGGTACATGACCAATAGTCCTCCAGCAATTATCAAGGTGGTCAAATACCCCAGCAGCAGGAGAAATACTGAAAGCAGAGGTGAGAAATAGTTTCTTCCACCAGAGTGTTGAACATCATGGCTTGAAAAGGAGGTGAGCTGGAAAGGCATAGAGGGGACATTTTCCTTGACCCTCTCTTATTTCTTTCTCTTTTTATAAAAAACAAGTTGGAGCCATTGATCACCTAAGGGAGCTTGTACAGTTTCCTCATTTAATATGCCCAGAGGATGGGCAGTGTGGCATCCATTGGTCCTCTCAAGCATACAAAGTGTTAAAATGGCACTTAAAGGAGAAGTAAACTTTTGAATGAAAACATACAGGGCTTTTCCAACTAAGTAATGCAAGGTTACCCTCCCCCCCCCCACACCACTGGGAGGTACTTCATTCAAAAGTGATTACAGTTAAGCTTGATTTATTTACAGATTGTATTAATGAAACAATCATCAACAGCACCAACTGGATGAAGTCACAAAGATGCTGTTGGGATTGTAGGAAACACACAGCTGGATGTAGAACTGATGGAGAACAAAATGCATTAGAAGAGCACTGGCAAAATTAGAGGTAAATTTTACACTCAGGCCTTGGTACTTAGGCACATATTTATAAAAGCATTTACTCTGGAGTAAACCAGCTGCACCATAGGGGACAAATAATAATTCCGGTTAAATTAAATTAGGCTTTTAACCCCTTGAATCCTAGAGAAGCCATGCATTGGAGACGTCTCTGGCATTCAAGGAACTAAAAAGCTCTGTTTACGCACATGGGAGTTTAGGAATTTTTATTTGTCACCTATGGTGCAGTTGGTTTACTCCAGAATGACTCCAGTTTGCTTTTATAAATATGGGCCATAAGTTCCTTATAGCGAAATCTGTTTAACTGCTACCTGTACCAGGCTTTTGTCAACTTAAAGTGATAGTAATACTTAATAATTACTAACCCCTATATCAAAGTCATATTAAAAAGAAATGTATTGCCCCCAGTGTAATCTCTCAAACCTTTATGGTTTGAGAGATAATCACTCCTAAAGTTCCCCCTCCCTCCCCCTTCCCCGAAGTCAGTGTTCTAGCTGACTGAAGGGAAATCCGATCTTATGAACATCAGGCAGCTCTGCAGCACAGCCAAGATCACGTTAATAAAAAAGAAATCTTCCTGATGTTCATAAGACCGGATTTTCCTTCAGTCAGCTAGAACACTGACTTAGGGGAAGGGGGAGGGAGGGGGAACTTTAGGAGTGATTATCTCTCAAACCATTTTTATTATTAAGTATTATTAAGTATTTCTATCCCTTTAAGATGAGCACATGGCCATTTTGTAAAAGTTGTCTTGGAGAGAACGTCATTATTTACTCTCATGGTCACTGGTGGATAAATTAGTGGCTCACACATTCTAATAGTGACAGTGCTTGTCTGAAGATGACACAAAAGATACACAGATGTATGTGTATGGGGTTGTGGATGGAGTGGGTGGTCAAGTGGTTAGGGTGGCTGAGGGCAGATTTGAGCACAACTGATGAAAGAGCAATTCACTTTTTTATCTTAGTTTTATGCACTTTAGCTTTTAAGCACTTTTCTGCATGTGCATTTTCCATTTATTTATTAGTGCAGCTGAATGTAAGTTGTTCCTGGTAGGAAATGGGGGAAAGCAGGAAAAACTGAATGAGGCTGATATACTAAACAGAAATGGAGCAATTGTGGAGTGACCAGTTGTAGCACAGGAGATAAATAGAAAGGGACAAAATTGTCATTTATAGCAATGATGCCAATAAGCCTTTCAGTGCTATAGAGACCTTTTGCAGAGCAATGTGTTTTAGGCCTGTTGATTACTAATGGGATTAAAAGCCCCAGTGAACTCAAAGGGAAGTTCTCTTTGTTTCGTATGATGGATTGAGCTTGATGCAGGTCTTTATAATATGTCATTTCAACGTTTATACATTTACTGACACACTCCTTCTTCTAGCTACCCTTCAAATATTCTGGCACCTAGAAGAGTCTGAGTATAAGATATGATACTAGCTAGAGTAATCTACATTCCATAAGATGATCATGCTGTGTGACTTAAGAATCACACTGTTTTTTGGAACTGAAAATGCTGCATTATCAGGTGTTAAAAACATGACATTTTAGTTCTTAGAAACCCATGGAAACAATCCCTGAGATAATACAGACATGGTGCTCAAACCCCTCTTCAAATGTCCCACCCCATCAGAACAGCTTTTCAGGATCTCTTGTTATGATCACTGGTGGATCAATCAGTGGCCTATACATTCTGACAGATCCTCTTGTGAAAACGATATGACCACCTGTGCTCATCTGAAGATGTCCTGAAAAGCTACGCTGTGGTGTATATGGAGTGATGTAGGGTAGGGTGGTGGAGGGTACTGGGGGGGATTCTGAGAGTAGGTTAAAGCAGGGGCAAGCTCACGAAGGAGTACATTTTCTAATTACATTTTTCTTGGTCTTCATATGCATGTGGATTTTCCATATATTCTACAATGCATAACTGAATACAATTTGCGCCCATGTAGGAAAAACTGTATGAGTGATGTACTTAACCGAAAAAGGAGCAATTGTAAAAACCAGTTGCAGCACAGAGAACAACTAGAAAGGGGCAAAATTAAGTATTACAAATGTGCTTTAATCCTTAGAATGCTAGAAAGATTGTTTTCAAAGCAAGCATTTTAGGCCACTGTATTAGTAAAAGCACCAAAGAAATTAATAGAAGGTTTCTATCATTTTATGATATTTAAGGTTTGTGTTTTTCTTTTTTTCTGTTCTGTGCATTGAAAATGCTTTATTGTCAGGTCTTCCAGTGTGGCTTTTTAGTTCTCAGAGACACTGGAAATTAATTAATAAGGTAGTACAGCGCATGAGTGCTCATGCCTGTCCACAGTGCTCCCCTGCATCCACTCCCAATAGTATAGGTTTTGAAGATCTCCTCTCAAGATCACTGGTGGATCAATCGGGGCTCCAACAAATACTTTCTTGTTAATAATAGAGACACCAGTGTTCACCTGAAGATGTCCTGAAAAGCTGTGCTGTTGTGCATATGGGGTAGTATGAATGAAGCTGATGTTCTGAACGGAAATGGCGCAATTGTGGAGCAAACCAGTTGCAGGGGAGTAGTAGAAAAGGGCAACTTTTAAATTGTTTTAATGGTGCTTTAAGTCCTTAATTGCTAGAAAGATAATTTCCAAAACAATGTGTTTTAGGTCTCTTGATTATTTATGCACCAAAGATTTTGTTCTTTCCTATGATGGAGGGAGCTTGCAGCAGGTCTCAGCCTCAACTTTCTACATTTACTGTCACACTCCTTCTTCTAGCTGCCCTTCAATTGTTGGGTCATCTAGAACAGTCCAAGTGTAGGACTTGATACCAGACAAGATAATCCACATTACACAAGACAACCATGCTTTGTGACTTAAGGACCATTTTCTTTTATGCACTGAAATGATTAATCTTCAGGTTTTCCAGTAAGTTTTTTTTAGTTCTAAGAGAACAGTGAAAATAACCCTGAAGTAGTAAAGGGTTTGGGTGATCAAACCTCTCCTCAAGTGCCCCCCCCCCTCTGAGTCCCAGCCTTGTCCCACTGCACTGTTAGCCATAGAACCACACATACCGGTTCTGATCCCTCCCCTCTACAGTAGCTTGTGATTCTAAGGCTGCTGCCTCACAATAAGTACTAAAAGTAGGAACCAAGTCTGCCATCACCTGTCCCATGTCATCATCACCAGTTCTCCCACCACAACTACTAATACCCATGGCCAGAACAGACACACCAGCCTGATGATCCTTGATGTGACATTTTATGTTCAGCCTCTTTCTATTCAGCCTCAGGATGTAAATCACCAAACACCATAATTTCACTGTTCGTGAAACCCATTCCCTATCTGCATATCTCTCCCACTCTTCACTGATTTGAACCAAGAAGGCTCTGACTCTGTTATATTCACTGCCCTCAGAGTCATCACCACCACCAGTCTCTTCTTGCTATCTTGGTGGTAATATGTGTGAAATAGGGGCACCTGGAGGAAGATACACTATGGCTCCTGATGGTGGTGTTGTGTCAGATCTGTGTTGATGGCACATTACCAGTATGCATTAAGATCACCATGAATCCTCCATGACTTATACAGGTTTATGATTTTTCACTGAATTCATCGACAATGCTCATTTTCATATGGAAATGTAGGCTACAGAGCCATTGTCTTATTCATGTGGATGTGTTAATACGTTAGTATGGTCTTTCGTCACATTCACTAAACTCTGATAACAGCCTCTGTTGTTGGACTTCACAGTCCCAACATCTCCTACCTGAGGTTGACGATGCTGGGATCTCCCTGTAGGTCTCTACGAAGTCAGAGAACATTTTGCTGTCTCTCCTAAAGACCAGACACAGCAGTTGTCCTCCATTAATCCTTTCTGTGCAATAAGTATGTGTGCTGCACACCCCTGTGGCACTGAAAGGGTTTAAAGTTGCACTATTAACAACTATTTTTTGTAGGCTACAGAAGGTACTTTCTCCAGACATTGCTAAACAGACCCCTTTATCTTTTTTTCTTTTAATACACATAATTTCACAAGTTTATTTGTAGGTCACTAGAAAATGATTCACTAATGAAATGAAATATCGCCAGCTATTTGGCGACCATCAAATGGGTGACATCATAATGTCACCTGGATCAAAAGTGCAACATCAGAATGTTGCCTGCCTTAAAAGGGTGACATTCTGATGTTGCATGCTTACGGGTTGCCCTGAAATGGTCGCCAAATAGAGGACAAAATTTCAGTGTTGGTATTCCTCAATTGATTAAGATTCTCCTCCAGCCTGTAAAAAAAGGCATGTATTGAACAAGATAACCGCATGCTTAACCTTTTGAGTGCCAGAGAGGTATCATACACATTGTGTTGCAATGCATAGGATATCACTCTGTCACTCAATGAGTTATTAATAGCACAAACGTAGTGTTATTATTAACTGTGGTGAATCCAGTGGCCCTAGTCACCGCTGATATTGGCAGTTCCTGCCCTCCGGACACCATACCATCTGTTACCCCATTATTGGAAGGTTTTATCCCCTACACCTTGAGGAACACCAACACTGAAATGTTGCCCTCTATTTGTCGACCATTGCAGAGTGACCCTTAAGCTTGCAACATCACAACGTCGTCCTTTTGATGTTGGAGACATTTTGATATTGCCCTTTTGATCTAGGCAACATTATGATGTTGCTCTTTTTATGGTTGCCAAATAGAGGGCAACTTTTCAATAGAATACCCTGGAAAATGACCCTGGATAGTATTAGCACTCATATGTAGTGATGAGCGAGCACCCCAATGCTCGGGTGTTCGGGTGCTCTGACCGAGCACCCCCTGAGGCTCGAGTGCTCGGCCGAGCACCCGAGCCCCATTGAAGTCAATGGGAGGACTCGAGCATTACACCAGGCACCCCCTGCTCTGATGAGGGGAGGGTGCCTGGTCCATAGGAAAAGGGCAGAAAAAGATGGAAACACTACAGAAATGGTTCAGGGACAGCATAGGGAGGATGTCTGGATGCATCTTGGACTCCAACATCGCTGCTGGGAACGATCTTTCGCCCGTAGTACGCCATTTTTACAGACTGACCGTAAAACACACAAAAAGGAAAATAAAAATGACTTTAGGCGAAAAATTGTTACCAAACAATATTTGCTGTATATTTACTTGTATATCATCTGCAAATTATCCCAAAAATTTCCTTGATTTTCGGAAGTGAGGCCATGATTAAGAGGGAAACGTGCGCAGAGGCAAATTCTCCCAAAAATTTCCTTGATTTTCAGAACTGAGGCCATGATTAAGAGGGAAACGTGCACAGAGGCAAATTCTCCCAAAAATTTCCTTGATTTTATTGAACTGAGGCCATGATTAAGAGGGAAACGTGCGCTGAGCTGACCATCTAAAACATTATGGGTGAGGGTCTGCTGCAGAGCTGACCATCCTAAACATTATATGCGAAGGCCCGCTAGTGAGCTGACGCTATAAAACATTATATGAGAGGGCCCGCTAGAGAGCTGACCCAATAAAACATTATATGAGAAGGCCCGCTGGTGAGCTGACCTATATAAAAATTGGCAAACAGGGCCCGCTGGTGAGCTGACCCTATATAAAAATTATATCACAGGGCCCGCTGGTGAGCTGGCCCTATATAAAAATTATATCACAGGGCCCGCTGGTGAGCTGGCCCTATATAAAAATTATATCCCAGGGCATATGGAAGAGGAGGAGGAGGATGAGAAGATTAAGAGTCAACCATATACCCGTTTTTTGGGTGGAAGGGGTGAATGGGAATACAGAGTATTCCCATCATTGTAAATAACATATATAAAGTGAGTTTATGTTCCCCCGGGGCTTTCCTCCAGTGGAGTGGAGAAGTCAGGGGAAATCCAGGCCTTGTTCATTTTTATAAGTGTCAACCTATCAGCATTGTCGGTGGAAAGGCGGATACGCTTATCTGTTATGATGCCACCAGCAGCACTAAATACCCGCTCAGACAGAACGCTGGCGGCAGGGCAGGCCAGCACCTCCAAGGCGTAGAGTGCCAGTTCATACCACGTGTCCAGCTTGGACACCCAGTAGTTGTAAGGCACAGAGGGATCATTGAGGACGCTGACACGGTCTGCTACGTACTCCTTCACCATCTTCCAAAACTTTTCCCTCCTTGTGACACTAGGCTGCGCATCAGGGTGAGGGTGCTGGCGGGGTGTCATGAAGGTGTCCCACGCCTTGGAGAGTGTTGCCCTGCCTTTGTCGGAACTGCTGTGTGCTCCCCTTTTCTCCCCTTCTCGGTTGGCCAAGGTAGCACGTACTCTGCCGCCAGCGTTGTCAGATGGAAAATTTTGGAGCAATTTTTCAACAAGAACCTTCTGGTATTGCACCATTTTGCTTGTCCTCTCCACCGGAGGAATGAGAGATGAGAAATTCTCTTTGTAGCGGGGGTCCAGAAGGGTGAACACCCAGTAATCCGTGTCGTTTAAAATGCGTATAACGCGTGGGTCACGGGAAAGGCAGCCTAACATAAAGTCAGCCATGTGTGCCAGAGTACCAACAGTCAAGATTTCGCTGTCCTCACCAGGAGGATGACTCTCAATATCCTCATCCTCTTCCTCCTCTTCTGCCCACCCACGCTGAAGAGATGGAACTAAAGTTCCATGGCTACCCTCTGTAGCGGAGGCAACCGTGTCTTCCTCCTCCTCCTCCTCCTCCTCCTCCGCCTCCTCCAATTGTCGCTGAGAAGACGAAGTGAGGGTGCTCTGGCTATCACCTTGTGTAAGCTCTTCCTCCCCCATTTCCACCTCTTCCACATGCAAAGCGTCGGTTTTAATTGTGAGCAGCGAGCGTTTCAGTAGACACAGAAGTGGGATGGTTACACTGATAATAGCGTTATCGCCGCTCACCATCTGTGTCGATTCCTCAAAATTGCGTAAAACCTCACAGAGCTCTGACATCCATTCCCACTCCTCACTTCTGATTACAGGAAGTTGAACGGAGAGGCGACGACCGTGTAACAGCTGGTACTCCACTACTGCCCTCTGCTGCTCACAAAGCCGGGCCAACATGTGGAAGGTGGAGTTCCAGCGCGTGCTCACGTCACACAGCAGCCGGTGAGCTGGCAATTGTAAGCGCTGCTGCAGCTTCAACAGGCCGGCCGAAGCTGTAGATGACTTACGGAAATGTGCACACACGCGGCGCACCTTGGTCAAGAGATCATGCACATTGGGGTAGGTTTTTAGAAATCGCTGCACCACTAAATTAAATACATGCGCTAGGCATGGTACGTGTGTGAGCTTGCCGAGCTCCAAAGCCGCCACCAAGTTACGCCCATTATCACACACAACCATGCCTGGTTGCAGGTTGAGTGGCGAGAGCCACTGCTCGGTCTGGTGACTAATCCCCTGCAACAGCTCTGAGGCCGTGTGCTGTTTGTCCCCAAGGCAGATCAGCTTCAGCACGGCCTGTTGACGCTTCCCCACTGCAGTGCTACACTGCTTCCAGCTACTGGCTGATGGGGGAGTGGCGCTGCGTGTAGAGAATTCGGAGGTGGAAACGGAGGAGGAGGAGCCAATAACGTAGGTGCTGGTGGAAACCCTGATGGAGGTAGGGCCCGCAATCCTCGGCGTGGGTAGCACCCGTGCCATCCCAGGGTCCGAGTCGCTCCCAGCCTCCACGACATTCACCCAGTGTGCCGTCAGGGAAATGTAGCGTCCCTGGCCACAAGCACTTGTCCATGTGTCAGTCGTTAAGTGGACCTTCCCAGTAACTGCGTTGGTCAGGGCACGGGTGATGTTACGGGACACATGGTGGTGTAATGCGGGGATGGCACACCGGGAAAAGTAGTGGCGGCTGGGGACCGCGTACCGAGGGACAGCTGCTGCCATCAGGCTGCGGAAGGACTCAGTGTCCACAAGCCTAAATGGCAGCATTTCGATGGCCAGTAATTTTGAAAGGTGTGAGGTTAGTGCTATGGCCTGTGGGTGGGTGGCTGGGTACTTTCTCTTGCGCTCAAATGCCTGGGGTAACGACATTTGGACGCTGTGCTGGGACAGGGAAGTGGATGTGGTTGCTGATGGTGCTTCAGATGGTACAGGTGCAGGGCGGGAGGTATGCGGGCCTGCGCCTTCGACAGGCGATTGGCCGGCACCGAAAACAGGGGAAGAGGAGGCAGTGGTGTGGCCTGCAGACACAGGTGGGCGATCCAGGCGTTCCTCCCACTTACTACGGTGCTTGGATGCCATGTGTCGGATCATGCTGGTGGTGGTGAGGTTTCTAGTGTTCATGCCTCGGCTCATTCTGGTGTGGCACAGGTTGCAAACTACAATTCTTTTGTCGTCCGCACTTTCCTTAAAAAAACGCCATACCGCGGAACACCTACCCCTTGGCAAGGTAGATTTACGCAAGGGGGTGCTCCGTGGAACATTTGCGGGCCGGTTTGGTGCGGTCCGCCTTCTTTCTGTAGCCACACCACTGCCTCTTCCAGCCTGTTGCGGTGCTGCAGATGGCTCACCCTCAGAACTGCTGACATCGCTCGGCTCTACACCTTCCCAGGTGGGGTCAGTCACCTCATCGTCCACCAAGTCCTCCTCCACTTCCTCACTCTGATCATCCTCCTCAAGTCTTGATCCCACCACATACTCAGTCATTGACAACTGTATAACATTCTCCTCAACAAGGTCTTGAGACGGAAATAGTGGTTGATTTAATGGCAACAGTGTCTCATCATCATCATCATCATCCACTACTTCCTTTGACCTTAAATGCCGTTCACATCTGTCATCTTCTTGTGATTGGGTAGCCTCTAGAGGTTGTGAATCAGGTCACAAGATGTCATGTTCCTCTGCAAGCGTGCTTGGAGAGAGGGTCAAATGAAGGATTGGTGATGAGACGAGCTCCTCACTATATCCCAGTGTGGGATCACTTCTTTGACCAGACCGTGTATGGTGGGAGGAAGGATGATCAGAGTGAGGATTATGTTGACCAGACTCTTGGCTACTGAGAGTGGACTTGGTGGAAGACAGGGTGGTGCTTAACCGGCTGGAAGCAGTATCAGCTGTCATCCAACCGACCACCTGTTCGCAGTGGTCGGACCTCGAGAGTGATGTCCTGCGACGCCCTGTAAAATTAGACATGAAGCTAGGTATGGTGGATGTCTTTCTTTCTTGTGCTCTGGCACCAGGCACAGTTTCTCCGCGTCCTGACCCGCGCCCTGAACTTTCAGGATCACGTCCACTTCCCCGTCCCTTTTTACCCGCCTTCTTCATCTTACACAGAATATGTGACTTTAATATTTGAGTTTGAAAACTTAACAGTATTTCTTATTATTCTGCAACTGTGCAGAGTACACAGAATAGGCTGCTAAACGGCGGTGAAACACACTGAATGGAATATGTGACTTTAATATTTGAGTTTGAAAACTTAACAGTATTTCTTACTATTCTGCAACTCTGCAGAGTACACAGAATAGGCTGCTAAACGGCGGTGATACACACTGAATGGAATATGTGACTTTAATATTTGAGTTTGAAAACTTAACACTATTTCTTACTATTCTGCAACTCTGCAGAGTACACAGAATAGGCTGCTAAACGGCGGTGATACACACTGAATGGAATATGTGACTTTAATATTTGAGTTTGAAAACTTAACACTATTTCTTACTATTCTGCAACTCTGCAGAGTACACAGAATAGGCTGCTAAACGGCGGTGATACACACTGAATGGAATATGTGACTTTAATATTTGAGTTTGAAAACTTAACAGTATTTCTTATTATTCTGCAACTGTTCAGAGTACACAGAATAGGCTGCTAAACGGCGGTGATACACACTGAATGGAATATGTGACTTTGATATTTGAGTTTGAAAACTTAACACTATTTCTTACTATTCTGCAACTCTGCAGAGTACACAGAATAGGCTGCTAAACGGCGGTGATACACACTGAATGGAATATGTGACTTTAATATTTGAGTTTGAAAACTTAACACTATTTCTTACTATTCTGCAACTCTGCAGAGTACACAGAATAGGCTGCTAAACGGCGGTGATACACACTGAATGGAATATGTGACTTTAATATTTGAGTTTGAAAACTTAACAGTATTTCTTATTATTCTGCAACTGTGCAGAGTACACAGAATAGGCTGCTAAACGGCGGTGAAACACACTGAATGGAATATGTGACTTTAATATTTGAGTTTGAAAACTTAACAGTATTTCTTACTATTCTGCAACTGTGCAGAGTACACAGAATAGGCTGCTAAACGGCGGTGATACACACTGAATGGAATATGTGACTTTAATATTTGAGTTTGAAAACTTAACAGTATTTCTTACTATTCTGCAACTGTTCAGAGTACACAGAATAGGCTGCTAAACGGCGGTGATACACACTGAATGGAATATGTGACTTTGATATTTGAGTTTGAAAACTTAACACTATTTCTTACTATTCTGCAACTCTGCAGAGTACACAGAATAGGCTGCTAAACGGCGGTGATACACACTGAATGGAATATGTGACTTTAATATTTGAGTTTGAAAACTTAACACTATTTCTTACTATTCTGCAACTCTGCAGAGTACACAGAATAGGCTGCTAAACGGCGGTGATACACACTGAATGGAATATGTGACTTTAATATTTGAGTTTGAAAACTTAACAGTATTTCTTACTATTCTGCAACTGTTCAGAGTACACAGAATAGGCTGCTAAACGGCGGTGATACACACTGAATGGAATATGTGACTTTGATATTTGAGTTTGAAAACTTAACACTATTTCTTACTATTCTGCAACTCTGCAGAGTACACAGAATAGGCTGCTAAACGGCGGTGATACACACTGAATGGAATATGTGACTTTAATATTTGAGTTTGAAAACTTAACACTATTTCTTACTATTCTGCAACTCTGCAGAGTACACAGAATAGGCTGCTAAACGGCGGTGATACACACTGAATGGAATATGTGACTTTAATATTTGAGTTTGAAAACTTAACAGTATTTCTTATTATTCTGCAACTGTGCAGAGTACACAGAATAGGCTGCTAAACGGCGGTGAAACACACTGAATGGAATATGTGACTTTAATATTTGAGTTTGAAAACTTAACAGTATTTCTTACTATTCTGCAACTGTGCAGAGTACACAGAATAGGCTGCTAAACGGCGGTGATACACACTGAATGGAATATGTGACTTTGATATATGAGTTTGAAAACTTAACACTATTTCTTACTATTCTGCAACTCTGCAGAGTACACAGAATAGGCTGCTAAACGGCGGTGATACACACTGAATGGAATATGTGACTTTAATATTTGAGTTTGAAAACTTAACAGTATTTCTTATTATTCTGCAACTGTGCAGAGTACACAGAATAGGCTGCTAAACGGCGGTGAAACACACTGAATGGAATATGTGACTTTAATATTTGAGTTTGAAAACTTAACAGTATTTCTTACTATTCTGCAACTGTGCAGAGTACACAGAATAGGCTGCTAAACGGCGGTGATACACACTGAATGGAATATGTGACTTTAATATTTGAGTTTGAAAACTTAACACTATTTCTTACTATTCTGCAACTCTGCAGAGTACACAGAATAGGCTGCTAAACGGCGGTGATACACACTGAATGGAATATGTGACTTTAATATTTGAGTTTGAAAACTTAACAGTATTTCTTATTATTCTGCAACTGTGCAGAGTACACAGAATAGGCTGCTAAACGGCGGTGAAACACACTGAATGGAATATGTGACTTTAATATTTGAGTTTGAAAACTTAACAGTATTTCTTACTATTCTGCAACTGTGCAGAGTACACAGAATAGGCTGCTAAACGGCGGTGATACACACTGAATGGAATATGTGACTTTAATATTTGAGTTTGAAAACTTAACAGTATTTCTTACTATTCTGCAACTGTTCAGAGTACACAGAATAGGCTGCTAAACGGCGGTGATACACACTGAATGGAATATGTGACTTTGATATTTGAGTTTGAAAACTTAACACTATTTCTTACTATTCTGCAACTCTGCAGAGTACACAGAATAGGCTGCTAAACGGCGGTGATACACACTGAATGGAATATGTGACTTTAATATTTGAGTTTGAAAACTTAACACTATTTCTTACTATTCTGCAACTCTGCAGAGTACACAGAATAGGCTGCTAAACGGCGGTGATACACACTGAATGGAATATGTGACTTTAATATTTGAGTTTGAAAACTTAACAGTATTTCTTCCTATTCTGCAACTCTGCACAGTACACAGAATGTGCTGCTAAACTGCGGCGAAGCACACTGAATGGAATATGTGACTTTGATATTTTAGTTTGAAGACTTAACAGTATTTCTTCCTATTCTGCAACTCTGCACAGTACACAGAATGTGCTGCTAAACTGCGGCGACGCACACTGAATGGAATATGTGACTTTGATATTTTAGTTTGAAGACTTAACAGAATGTGCTCTAATCTGCAACTTTGCACACTAAACAGAATGTGCTCTAATCTGCAACTTTGCACACTAAACAGAATGTGCTCTAATCTGCAACTTTGCACACTAAACAGAATGTGCTCTAATCTGCAACTGTGCACACTAAACAGAATGTGCTCTAATCTGCAACTTTTCACACTAAACAGAATATTTTTTTTTTTTTTTTTTTTTTTTTTTTCCCCCCACACAAAATAACCTGCTGCCCCCACACACAGTAGTCCTAAAAAGGACTTTTGGTTCTTTTTTTTCACAATTTTTTTTTTTTCCTCCCTACACTGCCTTTCCCTTCCTATCCTCAGCTCTCCCTGGCTCAGACTGAGCCGAACTCGATGGTCAGGTGCTATACAGCACCCGACCACGGGTTCTGGCCAGCCAATCAGTGTAATGCCAGCAGCCAACATGGCTGCTGGCATTACACCGATGTCAGAGCCTCCCTGCACGTTTATTGGCTGCGCAGCAGCCGCAAAACGTGCGGGGAGGAGACCCGAACATGGCGGGCGAGCACATGCGGTACTCGTACGAGTACCGCCATGTGCCGAGCAGAGCGATGCTCGAGCCGATCCGAGCATCGGCCGAGCATGCTCGCTCAACACTACTCATATGCATTGTTGACTAATGTTAAAATGAAAGGCTTGAAGGGATAGTAATGTTTCACACAAAAAAAGCAGATCCAACTAATCTTCATAGTATCTGGGCCATGGAGAGTGTTATTTCAATACTGTCAGAGTTGTAGTTAAAGAGTAATTGCATGATAAAGTATCCTTCTCCCACCCCTTTTACCTAGTGTAAGCCACCTCCCCTCAGATGTGGAATCTGGTCCCTTGACCAGACAGATCACAGCAAGGCACAATCTTCTTACTGTGAGCAAAAGGAAAACCCTGCACCCCTTGACACATTTCCCTTATGCTCACTGAAGATTGTTCCTTTCTGTGATCCTTCCAGACAGTCTTGCTGCTCTGAGGTTAGCAGTGTTATATTAGGTAAAAGGGGCAGGAGGGGGAAACTTTATCATTCAATTAGTCTTGATCTACAACTCTGACAGTATTGAAATAACAATCTCCATGGCCCAAATACTATGAAGATTAATTGGATTTGTTTTTTGTGAAACATTACTATCCCTTTAAAACGTGAGTATGTGTTTATTAGTGTTCTTTATTAGAGTAAGGTAACCATTCTCAAGTCATGAATGACACATTTAGCCCCCCTTAATGCATCTCTCCTCTGGGGTCACACTCATCACAGAAACAGGAGAAAGGCTCAGACAGGGAGCAGCACTTTGCTGGTACTGCAGACAACCACATCTAACGTTCTTCCTTTAAAAAATTAACCCATGTCCTTGGGCATATTTCTGATGTTGGCAGCACTATGTGATGGACTTTGTGCACTCCTACTACTTCTACTACTGCTTATTGTGGATTTCTCCATATCAACATCCTTCAATCTCCTCTTTCTTATATTCTCCAGCAAAAAAATAGTACTCAAACTTTGCCTGTCTCTCTCCCACTATATTACATATGTAACAGGAACCTGCCACCTACATAAGCAATATAAATAATTTAAAACTATTGTGGAAGGAAAAAAAGCATTTCCTTTAGAGTTACTTTATTACATTCAGCTGTGTGCCTACTCTGTTTGGCATAGTTTGTTTTTCTTGATAAATATTTAAACTAGACCTTCCAACGTTAATATTAAGTTGGGATTTTGGGAGCCATGAAAAAAATGGATTATTTCCAAACTATTCTGCAGGAAATATAATATTCGTGTTCTGCTAACACAATGGGAGACTCCTGCCATATTCTGAGTGCCTTTTGTCTTTGACTGTGAAGAATAACTTCAATACAAACCATTATACCCCAGAGTTCTCTATTCTGTTGGTACAGCAGGAGTTTGGTAACCATCAGATAATCACCACCTCAGGTTCCATTCAACCATCTTTAAATAAGCCACTTTTTCTCAAAACTGAGAAACGAAAACCTGTAGGATAGAAATAATCTGTTGCGTTAAATGGGCTTTTCTGATGTGAAAGCGTATTTTAAAAAAATTGCTGGAGTTCAGCCTGTAAAAACGAAAAATGAAAATTGATTTTTAGACCAAATTTATAAGCATGTTATTAAATGTGCACTTCACATGCTGAATTCTAAACAGAGAGGATAATGTATTAAGAAAAATGGTGCAATCCTGGGTCAAAGCAATAGCTGTATGTTCAAAAAAAAGTGGGAAGTCCAGGGATAAACTGTTTGTACTATAGGGCAGAACTAATGAGTCCCATTGATTGAAATGAGGAAATTAACCCCTTGAATGCAGGAGAGCTCTACAAAGGCATTGCAAAGCAATGTGGTGGAAACCTCACTAGCACTCAATGGGTTAAATTCCTCCTTAATTCAATGGGAAATTGGACTTTTCAAGGGATAGTAATGTCCAAAAATGTTTTCTGCATTTAGAAGAGCTTAACCCCTTCGCGTCCTATGACGTACCTGGACCGTCACGCTGGTCCGGCACTTAAGGACCAGTGATGGTCCTGGTACGTCACATACTTTTACTCACCGCGCTCCTGCAGGAGCTCGGTGAGTAATACCGTGGACTGAAATTGATCGCTCCAAGACCGGAGCGATCTCTTTCAGTCCTCCTTTCGATGTGCCGCCCCACGTGATCAGTCACATGGGACGGCACGTCGAACGCGTCTATCTGGTCCTTAAAGGACCAGACACCGCGGGATCGTCGGACCCTAAGGGGTTAAAAAAGCTGAGCTAAATGCAAAAAAACGTATCTCTCAAACAGCTATGTTTTGAGAGATACAGGCATTTCAAGTTCAATGTCTCCTACTGACAGCTGTAAAGCTGTCAGCAAGAGATCTGTGCTGACTGACACGGAGGCGCTTGAGCAAAGCCGCAATCTCATTAGTTACAGCGAATCCCTTCATTGGAATGGTCTAAAATGTGTGCTTGCAAACCAGGCACACGTTTTAGACCATTCCAATGAATGGATTTGTGGTAAATAACAAGATCGCGGCTCTGCTCAAGCTCCTCCATGTCAGTCGACACAGATCTCTTGCTGACAGCTTTACAGCTGTCAGTAGGAGACATCGAACTTTAAATGCCTGTATCTCTGAAACCATAGCAGTTTGAGAGATACATTTTTTTGGACTTTAGGTCAGCTTTTTAAGCTCTTCTAAATGCAATAAAACTTTTTTTGGACATTACTAACCCTTTTAGTTCTCCCCTATAGTGTAATTAGTTTGCCCCAGAACTTCTCCACTTTTCTTTTGAACATATTGCCCTAAGAGTTCCATAGGGAACAAACACAAATCTCTATTGATTTAAAATGGGCTTTTAACCCATTGAATGCTAGAAATGATTCCAATGTATTTCAATCAATGGGAAATTGGGTTTTTTTCTTTCCCTGAGACACACTTCCTTTGCACTAGAAGTGTACCACATTTCCTTAGTGTTTTTTCAACCCTTTGAGTGCCAGAGGGGTACACAGATCATTTCAGAGCAATGCGTTTTGTACCCCTCTGTCACTCAGTGGGTTAATTTACCAATTATTTAGCCTTTTGAGTACCAGAGGGGTACTGGCGCTCAAAGATTTAAGATTTTTTTTAAGATTGATGTGTTTTTTAATATGTCTTTACCATTAACTACGTACATAACAATTCTGTAATTTCAGCTCCTTTGCCAGACCCATATCGTGTCTTGTGAAACCTGAGTAATACTGGAAAAGTTCCTTAATACAAAAAAAAAGTTCACTTATCTGTTTAGGAAAATCATCTGAAGAAGGTAGATGCATCTCACTGGTTTCCTCCACTTTCTCCTTCTTCTTTTCCTTTCTGCTTTTCCCTGCTCTCACCCTGTCTTTTTTCCTTCTGCACTCCTGGCCATAGCTGGGAACTCTCCGTATTTGCCCCAGGTTTCGCAGTGAATTACTGGGTCTCCGGGGGAAAGAGGCTAATTCTCTGGTGATGAGACTCTGCCCACTTCTGATTCTTCCCAGATTGATCCTCCCAATTCTCCTCCTTCCCTACCCTGTTCTGCCTACTTCCCACCCACTTCCTGTCCACTTTATTAGACAGCCAATTAACCCCTTAGTGACAGATGACTTAGCTGGTAAGTCCAGGAAGTCATTCGCTATAATGGAAAAAAAAAAACCCTGTCATTAAGGGGTTAAGCCATGCCCCACCTCTGATTAAGCCCTGCCCCTTTGTGACATGAATCACATCATTTATATCCTCCCACCGGCATCCTCTAGGGACTCTAGAAGAAAAAGTTACCAGATGTGCAATGCGTTATGTACCACTCTGGCACTCAAAGGGTTAAATGTAAGGCCTTACAGCCTCTTCTGCCATGCTCTGGCTCCATCTCCGTAACTTAATTGGCGTTTTCTTCCTGTTGTGAAACTGACCATCTCTCCTCTGTTTTCCATGCTATCTCTGGCACTCAAAGGGTTAAATGTAAGGTCCTACAGCCTCTTCTGCCATGCTCTGGCTCCATCTCTGTAACTTAATTGGCGTTTTCTTCCTGTTGTGAAATTGACCATCTCCCCTCTGTTTTCCATGCTATCAACCCTTTTTGCTCACACTCTCTTGTCTCATCTTTTTTAATCTTGCCTGCCCACTCCCACTCTCTTTCACTCTTATCCTATCCTTCCCCCACCGTACCACTACCACCCCCAGTGTTTAGCTCAACCCCTTTGTACCACCTCTGCTGATAATCCATTCCTTGAACCTAAAACCTTTCGCACTTTACACATCAGTCTGTTATACACTAACTTGAGCATCAGCTCTTCTACTACTTCTTCACACTATGCTTCCATCCTATATTAATGAAATGCTTAGATAATTTTGGGATAATTATTTTTAAATTGGCAGTATAAGGACAAAACCCTTGAAACCCACAGCTGGTACCCTCAGAGCAGTGTAACTGAGTCCTCATAACTCACCTGCTGTCTTCCAGTTTGCTGTGCAGATCATCAATATCTGCCAAGCTTATTGACATCAATTCCTTACTTCGTGCTCATGGAAGCTTCCTCATTTGAAGCCCATTGATTGTGGATTCACCAACACAATTCTTAAATGGACTCAGTAATAAAGCTCCCATGAGCATCAAGTAAGACTCTGACTTCACTGACACTGTTACATGCTAGAGGCCTGTAACTTATGTTGAAACGAGGCACTGGAAACATCACTAACCTCCAAAGGGTTAAACAAAGTTAGCAATGTCTGCTACACGTTGTTTGCTCTGAGAAATAGACACTTTTGCATAAGGTCAAATTATTGTTTAGGAAGCATCCATTTCCTTTTCTGTCAGTAGCAGAAAAACATTGACAACATATCAGAAATCACTCAGGGCCGTATTGATGAAGCTAATGAGAAGAAACTTTGTGGCAAACCAAATATACCATAGGTACACCTGGACTATACTCTATCTAGTATCTAGAACTCTGTGGTGCTCATGAGAAGGCATAGGTTGTGCACTGATATCCAGTGATGCCATGTGACCGTGCCTGCACAGCCGAAATAGAGCAAAGGAAAGGTACTGTGCTGCTTTTGTTTGTGTTCCCGAATGATAGAAAGGAAATGTGATCATCCTAATTTGAGTCATGCTAATCTGAACTCACATTTGTGGCATTTCTAATAGCACAGAGAACAGAAAGTTTGGCCTTCAACAGAACAGATTAATATACTGTGCAGGGAATTACCTTAAAGCTCCCCAAACATAAAACCTTTTCCAAAAAATGGCTAGTACAACTCAAGTAAGCTAAATTTATCTTAAAGGGATAGTAATACCTAAAATGTAAAAAAAAATATGTTGTAGGGTTTATCCCCCTGAGTAAAACAAGGGTACTCCCACTGCTGAAAGATGTTTCATTCAAAAGTTATTAATTTTCAAAGTTGAATTTTTTAGGTGCAATATCACAGTGGCCTGAAATTGTACAGTGGCGCTGTTGCTACACCATCCTATGGAGATTTATGGTCCTGAGACCAGAGCTGTCCATAGGATCGTGTAGCAACAGCGCCACTGTACAATTTCAGGCCACTGTGATATTGCACCTAAAAAATTCAACTTTGAAAATTAATAACTTTTGAATGAAACATCTTTCAGCAGTGGGAGTACTCTTGTTTTACTCAGGGGGATAAACCCTACAACATATTTTTTTTTACATTTTAGGTATTACTATCCCTTTAAAATGAAACATATATGTAATTGTTTTTTTTGATGCTGAGGAAACTAAGGGTACTCCCACTATTGGGATATTTTTCATTAAGAAATTATGATAATTCAAACAGATAGAAACAGCACCAACTGGTGACCAAAAGGCACTTTTTTTTTTTTTTTAAATAAAAGACTATATGGGAGAGCTGACACACTGATTATGGCTCTTCATGTGAGTGACGGTAACCATTTTACCTGGTGACCACAAGTTTGAACAGTGATAACTTTGCAATGGAAAAAAAACAAAACCGAGACATGAGTGTATGTGGGGATTCTTCTGGAATCATACAGATTCTTCTCTGGAAATACCCCTAGATTCACTGCTTTCTGGATTCATAAGAGATGGCCTTTCCTGAAAGCACCTCCAAAGCAACCAGACATGGTTGCAGTGAGGAGAGATGGAAGATTTGTGACAACAGCACTGAAGAATGGAAATGTCCTTCTCCAGCAATGGATCATCAGGGGCACAGCATAATCAATTTTCTTCATTTTCTTTTTTGATAATCAACTAGCAGTATTGATATGGCTTTGCCCATGTGGTTAATAAAACAGATTAAAAAAAAAACCAAAAAAAAAACATGCAGTTGCACACATGACTAATTAAACATAGAATGTGATATGATCTGGAACTAATAGGGTTAAAAAAATAAAAGTGGATTTATGTGTAAGGCTATTTTCCCCTGACATTCACAAAAAATGGGAAGGAGACAATGTTCTTAAAGGGATAGTAATACTTCAAATGTAAAAAAAAATATGTTGTAGGGTTTAAAACAAGGGTACTACCACTGATGTAAGGTGTTTTATTCAAAAGTTGATCAAAGTTGAAATTTTTAGGTGCAATATCATAGTGGCCTGAAATTGTACAGTGGCGCTGTTGCTACACCATCCTATGGAGATTTATGGTCCCGGGACCAGAGCTGTCCATAGGATGGTGTAGTAACAGTGCCACTGTACAATTTCAGGCCACTGTGATAGTGCACCTAAAAATTCAACTTTGAGTTGTAATAACTTTTGAATAAAACACCTTTCAGCAGTGAGAGTACCCTTTTTTTACTCAGGGGGATAAACCCTACAACATATGTTTTTTTCCATTTGAAGTTTTACTATCCCTTTAATGACTGGATTGTTCAATTTTCAGTGCTTAGCTCCAAAATGGGGGGCAATGCATTACACAACTCTCCATCAGTGAGCGTGAGTGTGTGAGTTAGCGTGTAAGAGAGTATGTGAGCAAGAGTGGCAAAAACTGAGCTTCTCTAGGAATGATTCGGCTCAGCGGTGCTTTTTGAGGCTCCCTGCTGTTCTCTTCAGCTGATCTTTGTCAGTCTGGGAAGTTGAATCATTAAAGTCCTGTCTTGAGATCTGATATTACAATATGTGTCTTACAGACCAATCGTATTCAGTATATCATCTCAAATGCATTTTATGAAGAACCTTCAGCCGCCCCCCAAACCCCCTTGCACAGTGCTGCACCGGCTGTCTCTCTCCTTCTGGCCTTTTCTACAGGCAATCCATGGACAACAATTTAGGGTCCTAAAGTAGCTGTATACCGGCACTGAAAAGACAACTAAATAACGGAGCAGGGGAGAGAGAGCCGGTGCAGCACTGTGCAAGGGGGTTGGGGGGCGGCTGAAGGTTCTTCATGTGACTTTTTTTTGCCAAGGTAAGGAGCTTTAATTAATTATTATGAACTATTGGTGCCTCCATTACTCCGCTAGCTTCCGGATAAATTCGAGAACATGTACAAATTCCTTCTTTATCTAGTAAGGATGATGGGAGTTGCATGCGGTAATGACGTTTAAAGAGGCGACATGAGAACCTTGCGCTTTTATGCAGCGTGAGGTTCTCATGTCGCCATTTGAAACAATGCTACATGGTTAATGTGGCTTATAGCCGCACGACATTTCAGAAGCGGCATTTCAAAAGTGAACCACTCACGGGTATCTAGGAGGTGGCACCTGTTGCGCCTGTATACCATTCCGTCATTGGTGGGTATATGGTACGACCTCTCCGTCAGCTGTTTGGATGACCACAGCTGGTTTCCATTGGCCCTGCTCCTGCATTTGCACTCTCTGTCCTTCAGTGAGCCTTGATAGGGGTCTTGCAGACTTGTTATAATAGCTCCTCTGTCGCTGCTGATGGTGCAGCCTGTTAGCTCTGACATCCTTGTAGTAAACAGCTTTAGGTATAAGTTGCTGGTTGGTGCTTGGGAGTGTGGATCTCAGGTGACGGCTCATGAGTAACCGTGCTGGTGATTTGAAGTTATCAATGGGGCTGTTTTGGTATTCCAGGAGACTCACGAAAGGATCCTTTTTGTTCGCTTTAGCTTTTTCCATCAAAGCCTTTGATGTCTGCACAGACTTTTCTGCTAGTCCATTGCTTTGTGGGTAGTACGGGCTCGAGGTGATGTGTTTGAAAGTCCAGGTATTGGCAAATGTTGTGAACTCACTGGATATGTACTGCGGGCCATTTGCCGAAATAAGTGTTTCAGGGATACCGTGTCTTGCGAAAACAGCTTTTAGTTCTTGTATTATAGCAGCTGACGTTGTGCTTTGTAACTTGCTCATTTCAAAGAGTCGGCTATAATAATCAACAGCGATAAGGTAAACTTCATTCTTCCAGGTAAATAGATCCGTGGCCACTATTTGCCATGGTCTGTCCGGTACCCTGTGACTTATCATTGGCAACTTCACATTGGAAGGGCTGTAAGTAAGGCAGGTAGGGCATTTGCTCACAATTTCCTCAACCTCCTTCCCCATACCTGGCCAGTATAAGATGCCACGGGCTCTCTGTTTACATTTCTCAATGCTTAGATGACTGCCATGTATGTGTATGAGAATCTCTGGACGCAGGCTTTATGGGATAACAGTCTTTTCACCTTTAAAAATGATGCCATGCAGGTATGATATCCAAAATTCCAGTATGCTTGGAGGGCATTGCTTCTTGTCCTCAGGCCAACCATTGAGTATGTTGTCTTTTAGTGCCTGGAATTGCATGTCTCTTCTGACTGAATTTTAATTTCCTCCATCTTGGGATCACTGACTGGAAGGTTACTGTATATGGTATGTACCTGCACATCCATGTCTTTGCTGAAGTTTGGGTCCTGGTCAGACAGTGGCTTCCTGGATAATGTGTCCGCAACAGGAATGTCTTTTCCTGGACAATGGATGATGTCAAAGTTGTGCTTCTGCAACTGAAAGATCATCCTCTGAAGACGTGGGGTGCTGGATACCATTGGCTTGCGCATAATAGATTCCAATGGTTTGTGATCACTTTCCACAACAATGTGGAGGCCATAAATACATTGGTGGAAACGACTGCAGCTAAATAAGATGGCAAACAGTTCCTTTTCAATCTGCGCATAATTGATTTCATTGTCTGTAAGTGACTTGGATGAGTATGCAATTGGCCTAAGTAAATCCTTCACTTTAGTGAATGCTTCAGATTGCTGAGTGTCCCAAATGAACTCAGTAGTTTCTTTTAAAAGCAGTCACATTGGAGCAATGACGTCAGATAAATTAGGTGTAAACTCTGACAAGTAGTTGATCATGCCTAGTATAGTTCCTAATTCACCTTTGTCTGTTGGTGGTTTCATATCCTTTATTGCAGCAATTTTTACAGGGTCTGGCTTAATCTGAGAGTATGTGTCCAAAGTAGCTTACTTGAGTGGAGCAGATGATGCTTTTTTCAGGATTAAGTCTGACACCTCGTTCCCTGGAACATTGCAGCATGGCCTTGAGATTTTTGTCATGCTCTGCTTTTGTTTTGCCGAAAATGAAGATATCATCAACTGTTGCAGTTACACTGTGTAATCCTTCATAGGTTTTGTCAATCTTGCACTGGAACTCATCTTGGGCAGAGACTAGTCCGAAAGGAAGGCGGTTAAATTTGTAATGCCTGAATACAGTGTTAAAAGTGGTCAGTTTGGATGACTCTTCAGAAAGTTTTATGGCCCAATATCCTGATCTGACATATAGGATACTAAAATATTACATGCCTGCCAGCTTGGGCGTGACATCCTCAAGTTTAAGCAAAGGGTAGTGGGGCCCGTAATTTGCCTGTACATGGTTTTTCTACAATAACGATAGAATTAACCCAAGCCCTTGAGTTCCTCTTTAAGACGACTGTGCAATGCAAGGGGTATACGCCTAGGTGGGTGCACCACTGGAGTTATCTGTGGATTTAAATGTATGGTACACTCACCAAGGAACAAACCGATTTCTTTGAAGATGTCGGCATATTCCTCCATAACTGGTATTTTATCTGAACTGCCTGTAATGGACAGTACAAGCTTGATGAGGCCAAAATCTATGCTGCCTTTTAGGCATATGATTGGAAGTGCTTTTGTGTTGACAATATAAAATGACTTAGTTGTTTGAATGTTCTTGTGCTGACATTCCAAGTCACATTTCCCTTTTACTGCCAGTCGCTCGCTCCATAGCCATATAAAGGGCGAGATGCACTGGGATTTAAGTCGTTTGTATTCATATAGTGGAATAACATTGGCCGAGGCTCCCGTGTCTATCTTGAATTGTACTGCAATTCCTTTTAGACCAACTTGAATAGTGGCAAATGCCTGCTCTGTGTCTGGATTTTGTTCAGTTTGAGTTATTGAGTTTATTGCAAGACAATGAAAGTAGTTGGTATGTGGTTGATTGCCACAGTATCCACATTCAGCGAGGTGCTTTGCATCAGGGCTTTGATACTGAAATGCCTCTTCCTGTGGATGCAGGTGACAGGTGTTATTTTGCCTCCATTTCAAGCCATTAGTTGCGTGGCGTGAAATCTCATGGATGACATCACATCAAACTGCCCCAGGGATTCATGAACCTGTTGTACTTTCTCATGAAACTTGTAACATGCAAAGATAATGTTAGCTTTGGGCTGATCATATGCTGCAAAGTGGTCATAATAAGACTTCAGCAACACAGCTTCAACTGAAGGTAAGGCCCATGTATTAAAAATGTCTCTGCCTTGTTCACCAACCCATAACAGGAGATAATTGCATTTTTTATCCTTACTCTTATTCTTTAGAGGTCCTCCGAACATGAGATCAGCATGCTGTTTGAATTTTCGACAAGCATCAGGTAAGTTAGTAGGATCCCAGTTCATTGTGGGCATTGGGACTCCAGCTGCATCCATTGTGATAGAAAATTTCTGTTACTTCTGATATCATGTAATATTTGTTATTGCTTACTATTGGTATCCAATACATGTACAATTCTGATTATTATTATTAACAGGTGTTGGTTTATTTCTATAAGCAGAGATGCAATATATAACATGTTCATAAAATAACAGTACTGCTCTAACTGCTCTAACTGCCAAAAACCAGGAAGTGTCTACACATAAGAGTGATAGCCACGCCTACTAAAAACTGATTGGCTAAATTCAAACTAAAGAATGCTACAAGTGGTAAGAAAAAAATCTGTCTTTCCTCTGTTTTACAAAATGTGGGTTTATTTCAGTTCTGTGTATTTTTTCCAATACAAATTAACATCACTATCATCGTACACACATAACTAATATTGCTGAGATCTTGTACATTTTCCTTGATAACCTATGCATTGGGGACATTCTAACACCCAAGAGGTTAAACCACATTTAACAGGTTCTAACTTACTTAAAAAGACTGCTGCTCATCTCCATAATCCATACCATGTAGTTGTTTACTTGTACTGCACTCTGATAATCACTGTGAACACTTTTGTTACCTTATAAATGGAAGGATTAGTTTATGTATCCCTGGGGATATTATGTTTTTGTGTTGTGGACAGCAGGGGGCACTGTTACTTAAAGGTTGCTAGAAGCATATAAATGAGTCACTCATGCACAACAGATCGATTTGTATAAAAGCAGGAATTTCTCTTTTTAGTTTTAACAATTATTGAAACAATTTCTGAAGTAATAAAAAAAAGGATTGCAGCATTACATATTTGCACTACATTTTGGAAAACCCTCTAATCTTGATTCAGTTACTATTAGAAAGGAGGCATAGCTAGGCTCTATCTGAGGAGGATACAGCATCAGGTCTGATACTTAAAGGTCCAGATTTTGATATCAGATTGTGTTATGTAATGGGGATGATCTCCTTACTAGTAATGGTGCATTTGGGCTGCACTGTTCACTAATGATGCATTGAGTTGGATCAAGTCCCACATCTTTTGAGCCTTTAATCCTTTGAGTGCCATAGAGGTATACCTCTCTGGCACTCAAAGGGTTAATGTCCAAAGTGGTGCCCACAGTGCACGGCAGATCATTACATTGGGCATCCACAGGGGCACCTGTCTGGTACTTAATGAGTTATGAACCTAGAAGCATGTGAAATTATATGAGGTAAAATACCACTACTCCATTCATTTTAACAATTTCTGCCAAAAAGATAAGTAAGAGAAATGGGGGGATATTCACTAAGCGATGATAAAGAGATGATAAAGTGGAGATGACTTCCCCAGTTTATCACTTCTCCAATTCCTGTTATTCTGTGGAGCCTATGCACTAAAATTTCTTCAACTTTGGAGATCTTAGTGCATAGGATCCATAGACTAACATAGGAACTGGAGAAGCGATATCACTGGAACGGTCATCTCCAATTTATCACCTCTTTATCACCACTTAGTGAACCTCCCTCTGGTGTTCGTACAATAGACTACAGTAAAAATTTTAGAAATTTTGAGGCAAACCACTCTGCACGATGGGGGGAAGTACTAATTATCATTGATTTAAATGGAGTTATTATTAGACAGGTCTACAATGCATTGCTTTACAATGAGTTAAATACCTCTCTGGCATTCAAGTGGTTCAAAGTCCAGTTTTTTAACTGATTAGAGGATTGGCTGGACAGATTGTCTGAGAATTCATAGGTTTTGACTCGGCTAAGGGGTTATGCTAAAATTACAGTCTCAAGTGGTGTTATTAGATTTCCAAAAGGCCAGGAGCTAGGGCCCATTAAAGTATTATTAGTGTGGAAAGCAGTCCATTTGCAGCATTACCCAAGGGGAGAAGAGCAGAGTTTTATACCATTATATGCCCTGGTCAAGTAACAAGATGTGGTGCTTTAGTCCATTCAGCAAAAACAAAATACATGAATAATGACATACATTACCCATTTATAAAAAGAAAAACACACAGACGCATCCAAATGCACACAGGTCTATTTAACCCTTCATCTATTTAAACCTTCAAGAGCCAGGGAGATATCAAGGAATTGCATTGAAATTCCTTGTATACACCCCTGCACTCAAAGGGTTAATAGATTCATAATATCACTGCTGAGCATAAACTTGTTTTATGCTTCTTTTAACCCTTTGAGTGGGGTATCTAATGCATTGCTTCCCTGGCACTCAAAGTGTTACGCATTCCACTAGTCCGTAGTGAAACAATGCAGTATTTGGCTTCAGGAGCTGGAAGAAGGCTCACGTCCCTACAGAGGTCTGATGGTGAGAAGCTGCATGGAGAGAATCTCGCTAGATCTTCAAATACATTTTCTACAAAGTATGTTTGGCAATAGGTGCCAGTACCAATTAATTATGGAGCAGCCCTGGGGCCAACAAAAAAAAAATTCTAATTTTGACTTTTAGAAATCAGAATTATGACTTTTAAAGTCAGAATTTCGAGTTTAAAAGTCAGAATTCTGACTTTAAAAGTCAAAATTTTGACTTTAAAACACAAAATTATGACTTTCAGATTTTGACTTTAAAAGTCAAAATTCTGACTTTAAAAGTTGAAATTTTGACTTTAAAAGTCATAACTATGACTTTTAAAGTCAAAATTGTTACTTTAAAACTCGAAATTCTGACTTTAAAAGTCAAAATTAGAATTTTTTTGTTGGCCCCAGGGCTCTTCCGTAATTAATTTTACTAAATGAAGCGAAAGAAAACTTTGTGCTGCTCTGTGATAGTGCACAAAGACACAGACAAATACAGACACACAAAGACACAGACACACACAGACACACAAAGACACAAACACAATACAGAGACACACAAAGATGTAAAACACTCAAAAAATACCCAGACACACAAGCACACTAAGACACAGATGCAAAAAATACCAACACAAAGTCAGATACACTAAAACACAGATTCTCAAAACACAGACACACAAACACAAGATGCAGAAACACAGATAAACACAGATACACAAACCCTTAAAGACAAAGAAGTACACACAAACCCTTAAATACGCAGAAACACTAATATACAGACACAGAAAATTACAAAAAAAACAGACACATAAAGACACAGAGAAATACAAAAATAGAGACACAAAGACAAACACAGAAAGAAACAGAGATACACAAATACACAGACACAAAAAATACATAGACAAAGATGCACAAAAACATAGACCCCCCCCCCCACACACATACACAGAACTAACATACCAAGCTACTATACAAAAATACATAGACTTACAAAGACAAACACAAAAACATGGATATACACAAAGACATATACACAAAAAGACACAGACATACAAAGACACACACAAAAACATGGATATACACAAAGACATATACACAGAGAGAGGCTGATGTAACAAGAGAGCAAATCTGGGGCAAATCAAATGCACCATGGGGGTCAAATACATATTCTCCAATTCCCATTGATTTAAATCCATATTCAATATGTGATAAATGAGTGATCCTGGAGCATACCAACAACATCATTGGTGAGCAATTTAACTTCCTAGTAATTTAAATGGGAATTTTTACCCTTTGAATGCTAGAAAGGTCACGTATTCTGATACGATTCTGTGAAGACCTTTCTAGGATACGATGAGTTAAAAGCCTCAATTAACTCCATGGACATTTGTATATGTCCTCTATGGTGATGCAGAATTCCTTCAGTTCGTCTTAGTGCATCAGCATTGGAAGCCTCTATTTAATCCCTTAACTCTTTGAGTGCCAGAGGGCTTTGCAACTCATTTGTTTGCAATTCATTCACTCCACTGGTTCTTAAGAAGTTAATACATTTCAAACTGCCCACTAACATTGGAAAATAAAGGAAAATATATATACTTATTTTCTCATTACTCTTATTCACTCAGGGGATTATGTACTTAGCTTGAGCTATTTTTCATGCTTCAGCCAGTACTTCTACTAATGAATGGGAGATGTTTTATTTTTAGAGTAACATACCTTTTTGTCATATTATCACCATCCATGCCATGTCTTCTATATATTTTCTTTTACTCTGTTATACATATAAATGTCGATATCCATATTCACATGTTAATATATAAGAGAATTGTACACATCCATTTTGTGCACAGAATCACAAAATGACTTCCATTTGGTGCACAGAGTCACAAAATCACTTACATGAATGGCCATAGTACAGTGGTTCTCAATCTTTTTTTGTTTGGGGCACCCCTAACAAGTAATCTAGAATATTCGGGGCACCCCTGACATATTTGATGTACTTTATCAAGGACATAAGAGGGGTACAATACATAAATATACTGTTATTATTAGGTCTTTTAATCATAATAACAAAACTAATCATATTGTGCGTAACGATTTCTATAAATCTTTATTTAAAAATCCATTTTTGCTAGTCTTCATAGAAAACATGGGGCAGCCTAAGTTGATGTCCAGGGCACACCAAAGTGCACGGCACCCTGGTTGAGAACCACTGCCATAGTAGCTCCAAAAAATTGGGGTGATGCAGATATTTACACAGAGGCATAGTCTCTGTGCCAATGAGTGAGCACAGCAAAATATACAAATATTGTACATAGGGTTACCCTCATAATGTAAGGATCTTACAAAATGATGAAAATTGTATATTTAAACTAAGTTTTTTATTAAAAGATATATGGTGATGTAGTTGGAGACAGAAAATGATGGATGGTGATTAATAGAGGCAGAAAATAATGGTGCAGTGGGAGAGGAAAATGGTGGTCAGTGGGATCACTGTGGGAGACAAATAATGGTGGTGCAGTAGAAGGAAAGACCTGGCAGGACAATGGAATAAAGGGCTGGTGGGGCAGTGGGAGGCAAAATTTAGGGTGCTAACAATTGGGGGAGGGGAAATCCCAACCTTGTACAAGTGTCCTGTCTAAACACCTGTGCAGGGGACCCACAATTTTACCTGTATGATTGTATTGTTTCTATGCCCTGCAGAGTGCTGTTTGGCTTTTTCTGGGTATGATAGATACAAACAGCATAAACTTTGTGAGAAAAATAGTGTGGAATCACTCCATTGCTTACAAAATCATAAAGCTTTATTCAGTCCATTAAAAATACATTCAAATCCAGAATAATCACAGACAAGCAGCACATAGTAACAAATATATATCTTATCCAAACAAAAGTGACAGCTCTTTTGCTGTGTCTAGTGATTCATAACAGCTTGTTCACAATGCAGTTGTCTGTCCTATACAGACTGATTGATAACACTGCAATTTAATTTGTTTCTGCTTTGAAATAGATACAAACAGGTTAAGTGAGGTGACACAAGGCCTTGGAGATGTGGAAGATACTTTGTGTACACTGTACAAATGGTCAGTGTGACCACTTATACATGATATCACTTTTTTCTTTTCATTTGGGAAGGCAGCATGGAACAGGGGCATGGTCTTGGCACCTCCGCTCAGCATGAATGCTACCCAGCGACTCTGCATCATGTAGTAATGTTGCCATTAGGACAAACGGGGGGTGTGAGAGGCAACCATGTATTCTGAATAGGGATGGGCAAAAATTTCTGCCTCAAACTGAAATCGGTGAAAAATGGCACTTTCTGCTTGGCGAATAATTTCCAATGAAAAGTGCTGATTTTCTGCTTTTTTTCCACTGTTTTTGCTTAGCTCATTCCTTTGAAATCAATGAGAACATTTAAGTTACACACAACACATAGCAAATATTGTTTTATTTCCCAAAGGCATAGTATAAAAGGGGCATGAGGGTGCCTGTGTTGGTGGGGTGTGGGGAAAGAATCAGTTGAACAGGGGATGATTTTTGGGGGTTGTTTACTGGGATTGGCAGTGTTTCTCAATGTTAGTCCTCAGGGCACACCAACAGTGCAGGTTTTCAAGTTGTTCCTGCTTAATCACAGGTGAGTAATTAGTGGCTCTTTCATTGTGATTGATTCACCTGTGATTAATTAGGAATATCTTGAAAACATGACCTGGAGGTATGCCCTGAGGACTGGAGCTGAGAAACACTGCCCTAAGGAAACATTGATTTGTAGTTTTGTAGGACTTATGCTTGATAGAAGCAATTTCCCAAAAATTGTTTATTTTTTTGTAGGATTATGGTTTTTATTTATTTTTTTTTCAAAGCATAAGCCCTGAAAAGAAATTAAAAATGCCTTACTGGCCTAGTGCCAGCAGGTCATGTTGGCCAGTGGCCACTGGCCATTGTCAAATGTCCTCCTGAGTCCAAAATTGTGGAATTTGCAACTGCTGTTCTTACTGCTGCTGCTGACTTGTTTAAACAGCAGGATGATTAGGCAGCTGAAAGTGAATGGCATCAACAATAGCAGTAACATGGGTGATGGATGATGAAGGTTCCACTTGCCACGACTATCTCTAGTGATGTGCCTGAGGCAATAGCAGCACAATAAACAGCTCCCAGTCTATGTGGAGAAAATAAGAAGTTGGCCATTAATTCTTCTCCACCTGCCCATCCTCCAAAATCATAGGTGTGTTGTTATTAGAATATAATTTTTTCCCTTGAGATCAGGAACTGTGACTCTCATCAGAAACTGCAATGTGTGTGGTAAATAACATCTGGGGGCACAACTGTATCTGAACACCATGACAGCCAAAACTAAGTACTGCCTCTGTCCCTATACCCCTTGTCCAGACCCCACTAAGGACACATGACAACTTTCTGACAGTTTAATAGTAATGGTGAACCCTCCCTGCCACCATCTTAGCATATTCTGCAGGATGGAGTCTCCCCAGATGCTGCTTGATGCACTGCTTGCAATTCTCCTCCACCACACTGGCATGTGTGGTCAGTGCACCACACAGTGTGTAATGAGTAGAGCTGAACTGCCACATTCTAACATCAACAGAGCGGCTATCATTTGGCCGGGGAGGTAAAGATGAACGAGGTGGATTGGCAGTTGTTGTTACCCCAGAAGGTGATGGCGAGCTAGCTGTTTCACTCGTCATGGAATTTACAGTCTCTGCCTGGGGTGCTCTATTCTTCCTCCTCTTTGATCTTTGCCTCACCTCTTGTTGCCTTTCTGGAGAGTCAGGGGGTACAGCAACAGTGGTGCTAGATTTCTGTGGTGGGTGTTTGGCTTTAACATGTTTGACATAAATGTCATGGTGTCTATGTTTCATGTGTGTTATCAGGGCGCTTGTGCCTAGGTGTGTTCCAGCCTTTTCCCTTCTCACTGACTTGTCAATCATCATTAGCACCACAACTAGTCCCTAGGTGCTGCTGCTCTATTACAGACATCTCACTGCTGCTTGGAGGAGGTGATGAGCAATGTGACAGAGGGTCCCCTAATGTCACACTTGCCATTTTTTGGTGACGTGAAGAAGGCAGACTGGCAGCAGTAGCAGCAGAGGTATGCAGCTGAACTGTGCTCCTGCTGGTGGTGGTATTGATTGTGTGCCTGCACTCCCCCAATAACAGTTCTGGCCTCTTAGTCTTCAGGATCATGTTCCACTTAGACACTTTAATGAAAGGAATGGGAGGACTCCCAGTCCCAGGGTCAGAGGAATGGTGTAGGCTCCCTTGACCACTAGTCTGGAGGCTCTCAAATGTTTCCCCTACCACTCCGGCTGCTTCACCATTATTGCTACTACTACTAACACAAACCACATCAAGTTCTGCCACAGAGTTTTCCTCCTCAGTCTCACAGTCACTGGCAATATGAGGATATTGTTGTTGATTACCCCCTCCTACACTCCTAACGCTAACAAGCTTCTGGACCTTAGTAGTAGTAGTACTAGCACTGGCGGGACTGCTTGGGAATGGCAAGTGTGAATTAGGGTCCCTTGCTGTCACACTTGGCATCATTTTCTCCTTCCCCCCTCCTGAGTACTACAAGACACACTAGCAGCAGGCAAAGTATTGGTGGCAGCAGGTTCAGCACTGGCAGCAGGAACAGCACTGGAGGCAGCAGGGGCAGCATGTCTGCAGCAGGTACAACACTGGTGGCATCAGGGGCAGCACGCCTGGAAGCAGGTACAGAAATGGTGTTTGCAGGTACAGCACTGATGGCAGCAGGGGCAACACGTCTGGAACAGGTACAACACAAGTGGCAGCAGCAGCACATCTGGCAGCAGGTACAGCGATGGTGGTTGCAGGTACATCACTGATGACAGCAGGGGCAGCAGGTCTGGCTGCAGGTACAGCATCAATGGCAGCAGGGGCAGCACATCTGGCAGCAGGTACAGCAATGGTGGCTGCAGGTACACAATGGTGGCACTGGCAGCAGGGGTAGCATGTCTTGCAGCAGGCACAGACAGATGACCTGTCCTGCTCTCACTAGTACTACCCTTTTCTCTCTCCCTTCCCATTCCCTTTTCTCCCTTCCTTCCCATTAAATTCCCCAAGATCGCTTGGGGTGATTTAGGGGGACTGGACGGCATTAGTTCAGTACTGCTCGTCACTTCCTCCTCCTCAGACTCAGCGAACACATAATAAGGGTCCTTCCAGTTCCTCTTTTTACTGCTCATAGTGATAGCAGTCACTATGAGCCTTTCCTGCCTCAATTTAACAAACAAATAACAGCAGAACAGCACAGCATGTCTACCTTGCTCTGTAGCTGCTTTTGTTGTGTTTCACTTCCTGGAATATGTCGCTTTTTATAGCAAAAGAGTGAAAACAATGTAAATCAATGGGTGGAAACTTTCTAGCCACTGAAAAATTGACGGGAAATTTTGGCCAATGGGCGAAAAATGCAGAAATTTTAAAAGCTGAATTTCTCTTGAAAAAGTGGACAATAACGTGGTTTTCGCGGAATTTCTCAAGGGAACACGGAGACAACTTGCATCCCTAATTATGAATACCCCACGTATACAGTGGGCTGCCAGGGTCAGGGTTACTGTGCACTAGGAACAGAATTAGGTAACACAGAAGATGAAAAATGCTTTCTTTTAAAGCTTGGGGAATGTCATTATTTTCCACTCATCCCCTCTTTACCTACTCCCTTGGCCACACAGCTAATTTTTCCATTTAGTAAATACACTATAGAATGATACCCAAAACATTTGCTATGACACATAAATCCACAATACATGATTAAACACAATACATTCTCCAAAATAAAACTTTGATTGCTGTGGACCTTGTCCAGCTTTCCACTTTGCCCCACTGTATACCTGCTCTTTGGCTTCCATTGCCACGACATGATATACAATGAATGCTGAAGCAGAAGCCAGTCAAACAGTCCTAGAAATGTGTCAGGCCTCAGTAGGGGTGGGTGAAATTCACTAAAATTTGATGCATGACTTTTTGTGAAAAACAATTTCTCTTTTTTTTCACAATAGTTTTCTCCTTTTCGCAACTGGAACATTTTTCTCTTTTTTCACAATGCCAATACATTTTTTGCCTTTGTTTCCTATGGCTACAACATTTCCCACCACAATATTACTTCTAATTTTGCCATTCAGTAATACTTCTTCTGAGGGCAGAAGTGGAGAAATAAATAGCTGAAAGTCAAAGTTGTGAGTCCTACAACATATGTCTTGAAAAGGTTGTTAGCAGGCTAATTGCCTTTGTCCTTTGCTCACAACACTAACTAACTAAGTTCTCCAGGCTCCAAAAAAAGCTAGACCAAAGCCAAAGCAAAATCTAAAACAAAAAAACACCTGCTCTCCTCCATATAAACTATCCAAATGTGAACCATGTGTAAAATATATATTATACCACGTTAACCATTTTCATTGCTTGGTTTGGCCAAACCATGCCAAGGTACCCCAATATCAGGTAAACCCAATCATCCCTATCTAGGTTAAAAATGCCCCTGAGGATTTCATGTTATTAATGCATAAAGGCTACTTCCCTCCTGAACTATAATTAAAGGGATAGTAATGCCTGAAAATAACTTTATTTTATATTGTAGCCCTAAAAAAATCATGAAAAATGATATAAGTCTTATCTCCCAAACCTTTATGGTTTGGAAGATATTCACTTGTAAAATATAGTATTTTTCACTTTTCCTTTCTGTTTCAGCCAAGTCTGCCATCTAGTGGACAGATTTGGAATTCGTCCACATAGCAACCGGCAGCTCTTTAGCAGTGCCGAGATCACGATCTTTTTGAAAAGAACTGGTTAACTGGAACGATCTACAAAGTGTGCCTGGCTTGAAAGCACACTTTGTAGACCATTCCAATTAAGAAATTCTTTTTAAAGATCATGATCTCAGCACTTCTGGAGAGGCACTGCTGGTCGGGCGACCGGATTCCAAATCTGAAGGGTAGAGCAATGACGTCACTCCAGGGGAAACTTTACTTCTGAATATCTCCCAAACCATAAAGGTTTGGGAGATAAGACTTATATCATTTTTCATGATTTTTTTTAGGGCTACAATATAAAATAAAGTTATTTTCAGGCATTACTATCCCTTTAAGGGTGCTCAGAAGGAGCTCAGGATCTACCAGTAGATTACTGTGTGGTTACTAGTAGAACATGAGAAGATTCATGATGAGTAGTTTTGCACTGGATATACTGCTAGCATTCAGATGGTTATTAGCCACATTTAAATCAGTGGAAAATGTGAACAGTTTTACCCCTATGGTAGAGGGAGACCTAGAAGCAAACATTGTTACTGTAATGGGCTGTAGGCCATTACTGAGAGGGCTTTTCAGGCCTAAGAACTATTTGTACAAAAGACTGTCATTTACAGCCTAAACCGGCACCCGAAGGCTGGACTATAAGGGGACTGCCAGCTTTCTTTTGAAATGTAGGTGAGCATTGGACTGGCCCCCATCCCCTTGTGATGTGTACTGCTCTGTTCATTGGTCACTGCTTGTCGAGCATCCGCATGCTGAAGCTTGAGGTTGCTTTGACAAGTAAGTGACACAGTGAGTTGTCTGTCCTGTCACTCAGTCTGTCGTTCTGTTTCCCACTGGTTGGGAGACTGGCGCAACATAATTGGATTATTTGTTAGACCCGGGTAATTCACTCTCCCATGGAGAACAATAGACCGGGTCCTAACTGGTCACGTGTCTCTTGTGGCTCCAATTCCTATTGGTTGAGAATCAGAGCTGCAAGATTGAATTACGTAAAGTTACCCTCATTGTGTACTGTCCCTTTGTCAGATGTTTATCCTACTATTGTGCCCATTGTGCTTATGTCTCACTCCACCATTGCCCCATTGTATTCACTGTATATATTCCCGTTGTTGCATTCTACTTAGCTTATATATCAAATGCTCGCTGTCCCCTCAATAAAGTGTTAGTGTTTTGCTTCACTGACCTGGCTACCTGCTTGTAACTACCTACAGGAGGGAGAACCCAGGAACAATGGCTAAGGACAAACTGGCGTCTTTAGCTCCCTTTACAGTGACAAGCACCTATCGAGAATGGCCTTGTTTTGAGGCATGGTGGCCTCTCAGTGGTACTCTAGAAAAAAACCAAACAGAAGGCGCTCCTAGTGCAATAACATCTTGATTCAGGCTTTGATTCACCAACACATCACCATCATAGGAATCAAACTCAGAAAATAGTGTACTCAACCCAACACATTTGTGCCAGCTGAGAAACAGTTTCAGATAATTAGGCAGCCCCTCTATGCAACTCACCGGAGGTTACAACATGCAAAAGGAAACACAGAAAAGGGTGCCCGATAGTGCCTGTTACCTTTTTAAAGGGAACCCTATTAATAGCCAAAGTTATACTCACAGGTGTGATGGTTGTGAAAGGACAAATGCCCGATCACAACAAACTAAGCTTACAGAGAAATTCTCCTGTCTCTGTTCAGGCCACCTCAATCTCTAATTGAAAGGTCCACAACATGCCGCTTTAACGTATTTAAAAAAAAAAAATTACCAAAATTATTACAAAATAATATAAAATTATATAGAATATCTATTAAAATGAAAAAAATAAAACCAAAGGCAAGCTATGCTTGATAATGTTTTGTGGTTTCACAAACACTTTTTCAAATCCAGCTCCAGCCACACAAAAAAGACAAAGCAGCATGTAACAGCACAGTTTAAAAAACCCTCCGTCCTATCTGATTGGATGATTAGTACATACCTTATTATTGGTCCAAACAGTGTAATACACATAATGGGAGTTCAACATCTCATATTTTTCAATACTGATCATTTTCAACTATCAGCTAATATTTGAAAACAAATATCAACCCAAAAGTGATCAGATATGTAAAACCGGAAGTGTAAAAGATTTCGATCTTAGAACCGAAAATGGTGTCATGTAGCAAATACCATTATGACCCAAAATAAGTAATGTAAATGATCCTATATTAAGGCCTCCCTAACTAAATAAATAATTTGGAATCATAAAGCTAGCAACCAATATTTATTATATAAATATATAACGTGATGTGACACAATAACCATCCGTTCTCTACAGATCTTCATAATCTTACCTTTGACCCCACATGCGGGACTAGGGTGACCACATGTCTCGGAATGGCAGAACGGAAATGTGGTCACCCTAAATTCACCACTCTCATTCCAAACAATGATTTCAAAAGAAATCAGCCATTCTAATGCATTTTGGAAGTACCTTGCCGCAGACTCACATTACTGCCACAATGTATTAAAATTTCTATTTTATATTCACCATCTCTTGTTATGAGCACAGTGCATGATGTCATCCAGAAGAAGGGCCAGATGGAACTTGTTGGTGCCTTCATTCCACCTCCTAAACCTCCGCAGTGCAGCTTGTTCCCACTAACAACTGCTAATGCAGCCAAATCCACCAATGAAAGCAAGTTCATTTAAAAATTAAACGTTTTGCACAGTTAGGATATATACAAATCTGTGGAGATTTGATTTAAGAAAAGGGGATGTGGGAATACTTAGTTAATTTGCCAAGCTTGCACTAATGTTAACCAGAGAAGAGAGATGCTTGGAAGAAAACAACAAGGAAGTACCCTCGTCCGGCTGTGTCACTGGCTAGAGCCTTTACCTTCCATTTTGGATTCTACATTGGGTGGTTGGAGCTTCTTTGGCTTTGAAACCAAAAGTCAGGAATAAAGGATTTCTGTTATGACCCCTTGGATGCTTACAATATCTACAACACACTGCAAAACAATGCATTTGGGACATTCTTAGCATCCAGTGGGTTAAATTATAAATCAAGCTCTTTGTTTTGTTTGACAGTTTTTCCAAGGTAATCTTCTTTTACATAAATTAAAAGCTGCTAACTTCTAAAGATATAATTTCCCTTTAAAAGAATAGTTTAATTTAATATGTACTCTCAGTACTGAGAGATGTTTTATTCAAACAATATTGCAGCTCAGTCTTGCATTTTTGTGGCTGCAGTACCATCATTTATAACAAATAAAAGTGCTCTATATGTTGACCTTCTGATAGCACCAAAAAACAAATATATAAAAAAATATATATAAAGAAAAATAAAGAGTATATATGAGAGGTAAAAAGAGAGTCTCTTATCACAAGAATTCTCTTCCTCACGAGAAGTTGCAGCAGTTCTCAAAGGGACATCACCACACGGAATCCCAACCACAGGGTTCTGTAAACATGAAGAAATAGAAACAGCGCAGACTCTCTGAGCGTAGTAATTAGTATAAATGCGATGGCCCCTTTTCCACTTTCCCTTTAAATATGCACTCATCTCAGATACAAGTGAGTGCACATTTAAAGGGAAAGTGGAAAAGGGGCCATTGCATTTATACTAATTACTACGCTCAGAGAGTCTGCGCTGTTTCTGTTTCTTCATGCAGCACCATCATTGCCTGAAACATTACAGTGGTGCTGTTATTACAGCAACCTATGAAGGATTATTATCACTGGTAGCGCCACCATAGCATTTCAGGCTATGGAACTATTGCACCCAGTAAATACAAGTTTAAAGGGATAGTAATACTTTGTTTTAACTTTATTTTATTTTGTAGGCATTAAAAAAAACATGAAGAATGATATAAGTCTTATCTCTCAAACCTTTATGGTTTAAGAGATATTCACAAACAAAGTATCCCTTCCCTGTTCAACCAGATCAGAAGGAAGGTGCCCAGGTAGACTGCAGAGAGGGACAATCTTCAATTAAGATAAGGGAAAAAGCTTAAAAACTTGTCAAGGGGGGAAGGGCTTTCATTGTTTTAATACAAAGAAGAGTGTCCCCTTCTGTTATCTGTCTGGTCATACAACCTGATTCACATCTGAGAAGAGATGGCTTACACTAGGTAAAAGGGGCGGGAGGGGAAACTTTGCTTGTGAATATCTCATAAACCATAAAGGTTTGAGAGATGAGACTTACATCATTCTTCATGTTTTTTTAATGCCTACAAAATAAAATAAAGTTAAAACGAAGTATTACTATCCCTTTAAGGTGCAATAGCTTTTAAATAAAAGTTATTTTTTCACAATGACATGATACAATGCCTTTAAATTCCATCCAGGTATGCAGAATTTTACATGCATATTGCTGAATGTAACAACATGCTGTTTCACATAAGAGCTTGTTGTATTTTACATTAGCGCTCCTTTGATCTAGGTGTGATTTCCTGCAATTTCTGAATGGCATATTTCCATAGATCTTTGCTCTTTTGGGCCACACGTGGATGAGTGTGAATAAAAATAGAAAGATGTAGAAATACAAAATAAGACGCACTCAGATAATAATAGATGCAAGTGAAGTTTATTGAAGAATCAACCACATAAAAGGAGCAAGGCAATAATAAACAATAAGTAAATTCACCTAAAAGAAATACTCTCAAAATTGAAATATAAGCATTTACTGGCAATAACAGAAATATATCTCACATATCTCTAAGACTTAGATTGCATGGCAGTTGATAAGTGGTAATCACTGTACGAGATAAAGCTAGCACAAAAAGGAAATCACATATAAAATAGTCCAAACAGGAAAAAGTCTATTACTCCCCAATGATACAGTCCAGACCCTGATGAATATCAGGTCTCAAGCACAGTACCTTAGGATCACAGATGAAAAATGGTAAATATATACCAGAAACAATTGGAGAGTTGATGGAAGTGGAGGCTCAAGAAATATGATAATAGAAATGGGATGGAATGTGGACTGATGCGACGAAAAATAAATTATTTGATGAACAAATAGATGTATGAATCCTATGCCTCTTGTGAAAATGTCAGGTGCTGCTTAAAATGTTTTGGTGTCCTTGTACATCCAGGGAAAAGCTCTATCTACGGTCGATAAAAATGTAAAACTAGACAAAAACACAGAAGAGAAATAAAATCGAATCTAAGTTTAGAGATTTTAATAAAAACAAGTTGAAAACAAATATCTTTCATTTAACTCACATTTAGCCAATCCTGGGCTTTATGCATATAAGAGGTCCCGACCACTGGCAGCCTTCAAGATGTGTCCCTGGTTCCTTCCCTTTGTTGGTGCAGTACTCCTGTAGTGATGTAGATGGAAGAATCCTGAGAGCTGGTCCTGATGTTGATGACAGAGTCCTAAATAATGAATACAGTGTTTCAGAAATCACCAAAATGAATGGTGAGAAACTAGAAAACTGAATGCATATAGAGTAAGCATAAAATGCTAAAGGAGCTCTGTGTTCTTGTGGCTACAGACTGACACTATACCCGAAGGGTAGCATGACCGACTATGGGATGGGGCGGGAAACTCACAGGGGGCATAGGAGGGACCATGTACATGAGAACACAAAGCAGGAAGGGGCGTAAACCACCAATTGTTTCGATCTAGGTAGCATTATATTAAAATCACATATACCCAAAATTCAGTACTCACACTTGGAGAAACGGACTGGTTGTGGGAACAATCAACAGTAGTCCAATGGGGTTATAACACCACCCTGATAGGCTGAATAATATCTCCCTCAGTAAGTCAAAAGAATATGTCTATCGAGTCCACATTCAATATAAAAAATATTTATTGATTAAAAAATGCCAAGTAATAACTTCAATTTGTGCCTATGATGAGTTTCGAAGTCAACAGCTTTTTTATCAAAACTACTTAGGCATATTATCAAAGCAAAGTCTTGTACAATGGCAAAAAATATCTAATATATTTATATAGAATGGTTATGATCATCACCATTCTATATATATTATTTATTATATATTTTTGCCGTTTCCTGTAGACATGAGGACATTTTCACGCTTATTTTATTGGAAAATTCTTATCAGTTCTCCAGTTTCTGGGACATATACATCTCAACATTCATTCTGGAGACTTCTGAAACAATATATTAATTTTTCTGGATTCTGCCAGCAATATCAGGACCAGCTCCAAGGATTCTTCCATCTACATTGCTAAAGGAGTACCGCCCCGATGAAGAAAAGGTACCAGGGACACATCCTAGAGGCTACCACAGGTTGGGACATCTTATATGCATAAAGACTAGTGATGAGCGAGCACCCCAATGCTCGGGTGTTCGGGTGCTCTGACCGAGCACCCCCTGAAGTCAATGGGAGGACTCGAGCATTACACCAGGCACCCCCTGCTCTGATGAGGGGAGGGTGCCTGGTCCATAGGAAAAGGGCAGAAAAAGATGGAAACACTACAGAAATGGTTCAGGGACAGCATAGGGAGGATGTCTGGATGCACCTTGGACTCCAACATCGCTGCTGGGAACGATCTTTCGCCCGTAGTACGCCATTTTTACAGACTGACCATAAAACACACAAAAAGGAAAATAAAAACGACTTTAGGCGAAAAATTGTTACCAAACAATATTTGCTGTATATTTACTTGTATATCATCTGCAAATTCTCCCAAAAATTTCCTTAATTTTCAGAACTGAGGCCATGATTAAGAGGGAAACGTGCGCAGAGGCAAATTCTCCCAAAAATTTCCTTGATTTTCAGAACTGAGGCCATGATTAAGAGGGAAACGTGCGCAGAGGCAAATTCTCCCAAAAATTTCCTTGATTTTCAGAACTGAGGCCATGATTAAGATGGAAACGTGCGCTGAGCTGACCATCTAAAACATTATGGGTGAGGGTCTGCTGCAGAGCTGACCATCCTAAACATTATATGCGAAGGCCCGCTAGTGAGCTGACGCTATAAAACATTATATGAGAGGGCCCGCTAGAGAGCTGACCCAATAAAACATTATATGAGAAGGCCCGCTGGTGAGCTGACCTATATAAAAATTGTCAAACAGGGCCCGCTGGTGAGCTGACCCTATATAAAAATTATATCACAGGGCCCGCTGGTGAGCTGGCCCTATATAAAAATTATATCACAGGGCATATGGAAGAGGAGGAGGAGGATGAGAAGATTAAGAGTCAACCATATACCCGTTTTTTGGGTGGAAGGGGTGAATGGGAATACAGAGTATTCCCATCATTGTAAATAACATATATAAAGTGACTTTATGTTCCCCCGGGGCTTTCCTCCAGTGGAGTGGAGAAGTCAGGGGAAATCCAGGCCTTGTTCATTTTTATAAGTGTCAACCTATCAGCATTGTCGGTGGAAAGGCGGATACGCTTATCTGTTATGATGCCACCAGCAGCACTAAATACCCGCTCAGACAGAACGCTGGCGGCAGGGCAGGCCAGCACCTCCAAGGCGTAGAGTGCCAGTTCATACCACGTGTCCAGCTTGGACACCCAGTAGTTGTAAGGCACAGAGGGATCATTGAGGACGCTGACACGGTCTGCTACGTACTCCTTCACCATCTTCCAAAACTTTTCCCTCCTTGTGACACTAGGCTGCGCATCAGGGTGGGGGTGCTGGCGGGGTGTCATGAAGGTGTCCCACGCCTTGGAGAGTGTTGCCCTGCATTTCTCAGAACTGCTGTGTGCTCCCCTTTTCTCCCCTTCTCGGTTGGCCAAGGTAGCACGTACTCTGCCGCCAGCGTTGTCAGATGGAAAATTTTGGAGCAATTTTTCGACAAGAACCTTCTGGTATTGCAACATTTTGCTTGTCCTCTCCACCGGAGGAATGAGAGATGAGAAATTCTCTTTGTAGCGGGGGTCCAGAAGGGTGAACACCCAGTAATCCGTGTTGTCTAAAATGCGTACAACGCGTGGGTCACGGGAAATGCAGCCTAACATAAAGTCAGCCATGTGTGCCAGAGTACCAACAGTCAAGATTTCGCTGTCCTCACCAGGAGGATGACTCTCAATATCCTCATCCTCTTCCTCCTCTTCTGCCCACCCACGCTGAAGAGATGGAACTAAAGTTCCATGGCTACCCTCTGTAGCGGAGGCAACCGTGTCTTCCTCCTCCTCCTCCTCCGCCTCCTCCAATTGTCGCTGAGAAGACGAAGTGAGGGTGCTCTGGCTATCACCTTGTGTAAGCTCTTCCTCCCCCATTTCCACCTCTTCCACATGCAAAGCGTCGGTTTTAATTGTGAGCAGCGAGCGTTTCAGTAGACACAGAAGTGGGATGGTTACACTGATAATAGCGTTATCGCCGCTCACCATCTGTGTCGATTCCTCAAAATTGCGTAAAACCTCGCAGAGGTCTGACATCCATTCCCACTCCTCACTTCTGATTACAGGAAGTTGAACGGAGAGGCGACGACCGTGTAACAGCTGGTACTCCACTACTGCCCTCTGCTGCTCACAAAGCCGGGCCAACATGTGGAAGGTGGAGTTCCAGCGCGTGCTCACGTCACACAGCAGCCGGTGAGCTGGCAATTGTAAGCGCTGCTGCAGCTTCAACAGGCCGGCTGAAGCTGTTGATGACTTACGGAAATGTGCACACACGCGGCGCACCTTGGTCAAGAGATCATGCACATTGGGGTAGGTTTTTAGAAATCGCTGCACCACTAAATTAAATACATGCGCTAGGCATGGTACGTGTGTGAGCTTGCCGAGCTCCAAAGCCGCCACCAAGTTACGCCCATTATCACACACAACCATGCCTGGTTGCAGGTTGAGTGGCGAGAGCCACTGCTCGGTCTGGTGACTAATCCCCTGCAACAGCTCTGAGGCCGTGTGCTGTTTGTCCCCAAGGCAGATCAGCTTCAGCACGGCCTGTTGACGCTTCCCCACTGCAGTGCTACACTGCTTCCAGCTACTGGCTGATGGGGGAGTGGCGGTGTGTGTAGAGAATTCGGAGGTGGAAACGGAGGAGGAGGAGCCAATAACGTAGGTGCTGGTGGAAACCCTGATGGAGGTAGGGCCCGCAATCCTCGGCGTGGGTAGCACCCGTGCCATCCCAGGGTCCGAGTCGCTCCCAGCCTCCACGACATTCACCCAGTGTGCCGTCAGGGAAATGTAGCGTCCCTGGCCACAAGCACTTGTCCATGTGTCAGTCGTTAAGTGGACCTTCCCAGTAACTGCGTTGGTCAGGGCACGGGTGATGTTACGGGACACATGGTGGTGTAATGCGGGGATGGCACACCGGGAAAAGTAGTGGCGGCTGGGGACCGCGTACCGAGGGACAGCTGCTGCCATCAGGCTGCGGAAGGACTCAGTGTCCACAAGCCTAAATGGCAGCATTTCGATGGCCAGTAATTTTGAAAGGTGTGAGGTTAGTGCTATGGCCTGTGGGTGGGTGGCTGGGTACTTTCTCTTGCGCTCAAATGCCTGGGGTAACGACATTTGGACGCTGTGCTGGGACAGGGAAGTGGATGTGGTCGCTGATGGTGCTTCAGATGCTACAGGTGCAGGGCGGGAGGTATGCGGGCCTGCGCCTTCGACAGGCGATTGGCCGGCACCGAAAACAGGGGAAGAGGAGGCAGTGGTGTGGCCTGCAGACACAGATTGGCGATCCGGGCGTTCCTCCCACTTATTACGGTGCTTGGATGCCATGTGTCGGATCATGCTGGTGGTGGTGAGGTTTCTAGTGTTCATGCCTCGGCTCATTCTGGTGTGGCACAGGTTGCAAACTACAATTCTTTTGTCGTCCGCACTTTCCTTAAAAAAACGCCATACCGCGGAACACCTACCCCTTGGCAAGGTAGATTTACGCAAGGGGGTGCTCCGTGGAACATTTGCGGGCCGGTTTGGTGCGGTCCGCCTTCTTTCTGTAGCCACACCACTGCCTCTTCCAGCCTGTTGCGGTGCTGCAGATGGCTCACCCTCAGGACTGCTGTCATCGCTCGGCTCTACACCTTCCCAGGTGGGGTCAGTCACCTCGTCGTCCACCAAGTCCTCCTCCACTTCCTCACTCTGATCATCCTCCTCAAGTCTTGATCCCACCACATACTCAGTCATTGACAACTGTATAACATTCTCCTCAACAAGGTCTTGAGACGGAAATAGTGGTTGATTTAATGGCAACTGTGTCTCATCATCATCATCATCATCCACTACTTCCTTTGACCTTAAATGCCGTTCACATCTGTCATCTTCTTGTGATTGGGTAGCCTCTAGAGGTTGTGAATCAGGGCACAAGATGTCATGTTCCTCTGCAAGCGTGCTTGGAGAGAGGGTCAAATGAAGGATTGGTGATGAGACGAGCTCCTCACTATATCCCAGTGTGGGATCACTTCTTTGACCAGACCGTGTATGGTGGGAGGAAGGATGATCAGAGTGAGGATTATGTTGACCAGACTCTTGGCTACTGAGAGTGGACTTGGTGGAAGACAGGGTGGTGCTTAACCGACTGGAAGCAGTATCAGCTGTCATCCAACCGACCACCTGTTCGCAGTGGTCGGACCTCGAGAGTGATGTCCTGCGACGCCCTGTAAAATTACACATGAAGCTAGGTATGGTGGATGTCTTTCTTTCTTGTGCTCTGGCACCAGGCACAGTTTCTCCGCGTCCTGACCCGCGCCCTGAACTTTCAGGATCACGTCCACTTCCCCGTCCCTTTTTACCCGTCTTCTTCATCTTACACAGAATATGTGACTTTAATATTTGAGTTTGAAAACTTAACAGTATTTCTTATTATTCTGCAACTCTGCAGAGTACACAGAATAGGCTGCTAAACGGCGGTGAAACACACTGAATGGAATATGTGACTTTGATATTTTAGTTTGAAGACTTAACAGTATTTCTTCCTATTCTGCAACTCTGCACAGTACACAGAATAGGCTGCTAAACGGCGGTGAAACACACTGAATGGAATATGTGACTTTAATATTTGAGTTTGAAAACTTAACAGTATTTCTTATTATTCTGCAACTGTACAGAGTACACAGAATAGGCTGCTAAACTGCGGTGAAACACACTGAATGGAATATGTGACTTTGATATTTTAGTTTGAAGACTTAACAGTATTTCTTCCTATTCTGCAACTCTGCACAGTACACAGAATAGGCTGCTAAACGGCGGTGAAACACACTGAATGGAATATGTGACTTTAATATTTGAGTTTGAAAACTTAACAGTATTTCTTATTATTCTGCAACTGTACAGAGTACACAGAATAGGCTGCTAAACTGCGGTGAAAAACACTGAATGGAATATGTGACTTTAATATTTGAGTTTGAAAACTTAACAGTATTTCTTATTATTCTGCAACTCTGCAGAGTACACAGAATAGGCTGCTAAACGGCGGTGAAACACACTGAATGGAATATGTGACTTTAATATTTGAGTTTGAAAACTTAACAGTATTTCTTATTATTCTGCAACTGTACAGAGTACACAGAATAGGCTGCTAAACTGCGGTGAAACACACTGAATGGAATATGTGACTTTAATATTTGAGTTTGAAAACTTAACAGTATTTCTTATTATTCTGCAACTGTACAGAGTACACAGAATAGGCTGCTAAACTGCGGTGAAACACACTGAATGGAATATGTGACTTTAATATTTGAGTTTGAAAACTTAACAGTATTTCTTATTATTCTGCAACTGTACAGAGTACACAGAATAGGCTGCTAAACTGCGGTGAAACACACTGAATGGAATATGTGACTTTAATATTTGAGTTTGAAAACTTAACAGTATTTCTTATTATTCTGCAACTCTGCAGAGTACACAGAATAGGCTGCTAAACGGCGGTGAAACACACTGAATGGAATATGTGACTTTGATATTTGAGTTTGAAGACTTAACAGTATTTCTTATTATTCTGCAACTGTACAGAGTACACAGAATAGGCTGCTAAACTGCGGTGAAACACACTGAATGGAATATGTGACTTTGATATTTTAGTTTGAAGACTTAACAGTATTTCTTATTATTCTGCAACTGTACAGAGTACACAGAATAGGCTGCTAAACTGCGGTGAAACACACTGAATGTAATATGTGACTTTAATATTTGAGTTTGAAAACTTAACAGTATTTCTTATTATTCTGCAACTCTGCACAGTACACAGAATAGGCTGCTAAACGGCAGTGAAACACACTGAATGGAATATGTGACTTTGATATTTTAGTTTGAAGACTTAACAGTATTTCTTCCTATTCTGCAACTCTGCACAGTACACAGAATGTGCTGCTAAACTGCGGCGAAGCACACTGAATGGAATATGTGACTTTGATATTTTAGTTTGAAGACTTAACAGTATTTCTTCCTATTCTGCAACTCTGCACAGTACACAGAATAGGCTGCTAAACTGCGGCGAAGCACACTGAATGGAATATGTGACTTTGATATTTTAGTTTGAAGACTTAACAGTATTTCTTCCTATTCTGCAACTCTGCACAGTACACAGAATGTGCTGCTAAACTGCGGCGAAGCACACTGAATGGAATATGTGACTTTGATATTTTAGTTTGAAGACTTAACAGTATTTCTTCCTATTCTGCAACTCTGCACAGTACTCAGAATGTGCTGCTAAACTGCGGCGACGCACACTGAATGGAATACGTGACTTTGATATTTTAGTTTGAAGACTTAACAGAATGTGCTCTAATCTGCAACTTTGCACACTAAACAGAATGTGCTCTAATCTGCAACTTTGCACACTAAACAGAATGTGCTCTAATCTGCAACTTTGCACACTAAACAGAATGTGCTCTAATCTGCAACTGTGCACACTAAACAGAATGTGCTCTAATCTGCAACTTTTCACACTAAACAGAATATTTTTTTTTTTTTTTTTTTTTTTTCCCCCCACACAAAATAACCTGCTGCCCCCACACACAGTAGTCCTAAAAAGGACTTTTGGTTCTTTTTTGTCACAATTTTTTTTTTTCCTCCCTACACTGCCTTTCCCTTCCTATCCTCAGCTCTCCCTGGCTCAGACTGAGCCGAACTCGATGGTCAGGTGCTATACAGCACCCGACCACGGGTTCTGGCCAGCCAATCAGTGTAATGCCAGCAGCCAACATGGCTGCTGGCATTACACCGATGTCAGAGCCTCCCTGCACGTTTATTGGCTGCGCAGCAGCCGCAAAACGTGCGGGGAGGAGACCCGAACATGGCGGGCGAGCACATGCGGTACTCGTACGAGTACCGCCATGTGCCGAGCAGAGCGATGCTCGAGCCGATCCGAGCATCGGCCGAGCATGCTCGCTCAACACTAATAAAGACCAAGACAGGCTAAATGTGAGTGCAATGACTGATATTTGTTGTTAACTTATTATTATTATTAAACTCTCTACATTTAGATTGGATTTTATTTATCTTCTGTGTTTTTCTCTAATTTTGCATTTTTATCGACCATAAATTGTAATCACTGTTTCTTTCTTACATATTCACTTTGAAACCTACTGAGAAATTTGTTGATATAACCATTGCTATGTTATCAACTGCAATGGCATCTAGACCTAACTTAGCAGGAAAATGTGAGAGGGGCAAACATCTATACTGAGATACCTAAGCCTGCAGCAAGGCCAAAGACCTGGGGTTGAATCCACTGTAGATCCACTGCTTTGCATCATGTGACATTTGGAGGTTTAAAGGAGAACTAACATGTTCTAATAATAATCCATATTTACCTCATTATGGCTACAAAATGGCCTAATAGGCCCTATTAAAGCTGATCTTTCAATCCAATTAAAATGCCCCCAAATCATTATGCATAAAGCGATACGCATATCAATACTAGTATAATGCTGAATAAGTCTGGCGTTATAGCGAAATCCAACTCATTCTGCGACAAACAGGCAGGCATCAGTGCAAACATCTTGCCAAAGAGACATCTGTGCACCTGCTCTGTCTGTCCCGGTCTCCTCTAGGATTGGTGAGGGGGAGTTGCATTGTACCTTAACGTAGGACGGGATGGATGGCGCAGGCGCACCGATGCCACTACAGCAAGATGTCTGCCTGTTTGTCTCGGAATAAGTTGGATTTCTCAGAAACGCCGGTCTAATTTAGGATAATACTAGTATGGATAGGTGTATCGCTATATGCATAATGATTTGGGGTAACTATAATTTGAGTGAAAGTTTCACTTTAACTTCTCAATTGCTCTTTTTTTCAAGAGATAACATCCTCGATCAGTCCTGAAAGTCACACCCATGTAGGCAGACATGATATTTGCGAATAGAACACACGACCGCAGACTCTGCTCACTGCGCATGGTAATTTTAACCCTTTAAAGGCAGGAGATATGTGCAACACATTGCTTCAAAATGTATTGCACGCCCAGTTGGTTATTAGTGGGTTAAGCAGGATCATGGACTCTTTCTGCTACATCTTGATAAAACTGCCAGCAACTGTCATGTCCTCCTCCGTGATCATGTTATCCAGGACTAATAGTAGATGTTAAGTACTGAACAAAGGCACAAGGGTAAACTTTACGGGGGGCATTAGGATTTTCTGGTCATAGTAAAATAAGTGGGGGATTATTATTAGATAGTGTTAGTTATTATTTAACCCTTGGATGCTAACAACATCTCTAATGCATCACAAAGCAATGCACTGGAAATATCTTTCGCATTCAAGGGTTTAACCCTTCAAGTGTCAGAGAGGTATGCATTGTATAGCAATGCATTGCATATCACACTGGCACTCAAAGAGTTAACACTGAGTGCCAGATGGGTGTCCGGTGCATTGCTTCACAAGGCATTGAACATCACTCTGGTACCCAAAGGGTTAAGTGAGTGTTATTGAATTAAATTGATGTTAACACATGTGATATAAGATATTTGACTCTGCAGCCCAAATGACACATTCAGATTAGGGAACAAAATGAGCAATATTGTCTCCATTTTTCCCTGACGTGAATCCATATGGTCACACCAAAATATTACTTGCCAGATGACATCCTTCTCAAGTGACATTCATTAACTGTGAAGGCATCACTCATAATCCCTGTATTGGCCTCATTAACTTCATGGTGCGTCATTCTAGAATGAGGGCACTGCTTCATTATAATGCCATTTTTAGTCTAAATTACCTAAATGTCACTCAGATTGGTCCAAGGACCTTGGCAGCTATGGCAAATTTTAGAAACTCAGCAAGCAAAGCATAATAGTTTTTACTTTGTCTGAATTTTTTACTGTCCTATTTATGCCTTTGCCGGCTCATTTAATAGTAATAAAATGAAATCACTTAAACATAGATTTTGACAGCATACGTATACCACCTAGCTAACTAGTTTTCCTACTTTCCTATCAGTTGTAGAACTTACAGACACTGAACAATCATTTGTTTTTTACATCTATTTATCCAAACTATATATATATACTCTGACTGTACTCCTTATTAACCCTTTTAGTGCCTGAGAGATGTCAAACTCATTGCTGTGCAATACATTGCACACCCCTCAGGCAATGGAAGGGTAAAACACTTTAATTAAGGAACAGGGGGTGTGCATTGCAGAGGTGCCTACAACTCATTTAACTCTGGTGCTAAATATAAAATGCTAGCATGCAAAATAATACGCTGTTTTGATAGCTCAGTTGGTTAATGCACCACTGCTAAAATCTCAGGGTCTCAGGTTCTAGTCCTGGCAAAGTCGACTCAGCTTTTAACCCTTCTGAGGTAGACAAAATGAATACCAAGGGCATACTTGAAAATGAGAGAGATGTTCAATGTATACTTCCTGATAAAATATACTTATATTACAACCAATATTATGCAGGTACAAATATGACCTACCACACTATCCACTGACCATTTTGCACCATCTCTAAATACAGAGACTTGAGGTCACAACTCTGGAGCAAATCAGTTGCACCATAGGGCAGAAATTAAAATGCCCAGTCTTTAAAATTAAACATTTATCACCTGCTTTTTTGACTGAAAGTGGACCACTCGCTTTAAATTTGTTTGCATATTTGAAAAAAATCATTTGGAACTGTCTATGTACCATATTAGCCAAAAGATCAGTAGGTGCATAGGTTAAGAGAGACTGACATTTTTATTTCTGGAAAAACTGAAAGTGAGAAAGAGATGCACAGAGATTTTTTTGATGACTTCTAAGTACTTCTACTTTTCATGTAGACACACATTGCCCTATGCACTAAAATTTAGGGATGCAAGCGGAGGGGAGGAGAAGATTCCCATTAGCATATAGGATTGTCAAACTGCTGTCAATGTGGAAGGGATCCCCTCCCTTATACATCACCAGCAGTATGACAATCTTGAAGTCGGAGAGCATTCTTCCTGCTTCCTCACTTGGTCAGTAAGGGAGTGGAGAGGATACTTTCAGAACCAAGAACAGCAACACTCCCTCAACCTTTTGAGTGCATATGGATGTGGCACTCAATGGGTTAAAAAAGTACACCAAGCAGTACATCATCTTCCCCTCTGCTCTGTACCATATTTCATACATGTGTGCACTCCCAAGGGAACAAAGCTGGGGGCCAGGAGGAGTCCATGGGGATTTGTAACTACCAGCTGCTCCCCAGCCTTGTTCCCAATGTAAACTGTCTGACCCCCCCCCCCACGTCTTGTTCCCTTGCCTACTGGTAGCCACAAGTCCCCATGGGCACTGCCTGGGCAAAGGAACAAGGTTGGGCAGCATACATCAAATATTAGCTGTGGGGCAGCATGTTGAAAGTAAGTATTGTGGGACAACACAGTGAACATCACCATTGTGTTTTAGCCCCACATACACTGACTTACACCCCCCAGCCTTGTTTTCTTTCCCAGGCAGTGCCTATGGAGAGCTGTGGCCAACAGTAGACAAGGGAACAAGGCTGGGGGCAGACAGTGTACATGGGGATTGGTGACTACCTGTAAACAAGGGAACAAATCTGAGTGCCAGGCAGTGTAAATGTGGGTTCTATGGCTACCAGTGGGCAAGGAAACAAGGCTGGGGGGCAGCTGGTAATGTTTAATACAGAAAGGAAATTTAAGCATGCATGAGAGAGGCATTAGGCTACCCTGAACATAAAACAAGACCAAGGACTGACATTTTTACAGTAGGGAAAATGGGCATACTAGATGGGCCGAACTGTTCTTATTTGCAGTCAAATTCTATGTTTCTATGATTCTGAAACCCCATTTCAATCAATGGGAATTTTTCCCCCCTGTGGTGTAGTTAGTTTGTCCCAGAATTAATCCAGTGGTTTCCTTCACATGTACTTTGTGTTTACTGGCCTGTTCACAATGGGTTTGTTATTTTTTCTGTAGTGTTTATTTTTTTGAACACCAATTGATTGTCTAACCAGAAGATTTCAAGGACAGTTATCAAATTCTACCCTGTCTGCTCTTACGGGTTCAGACTTAATAAAACACTCATGGGTTCAGTATGCAGCCCCAAAACAGCTTTTGCGGGGGGGGGGGGTGTCAGAAAACATACCACCTTGATAGGAATGTATCCTGGAAGTATCTGGCTCTAAACCATAAATCCCTTGTTATGTGCACAGCCTCCATATAGCCTAGCCTGTATGTCAGGTTATCAGGTCCGATGAAGATGGTCTATGGGACTTGTATCACACAGGATAAGAAACTGAACTGCAATACTACAGGGGTGCACTGGAGATTTCTTTTAAGACCCCAGTTGCAATATCCATTTGCCTACTGGGGCTCAAATTACAAATACATCTTCACTGGCAGGTCTGCACCTTGGGGATGCTGAGTTTTCACGCTTGGAATTGCAGACTGCTTTGTGTGGCCTTGATCACAGAGGAGAGTGCTCTAAATTGGGATTTATAATCATTTTTGATTGGAAGGGGCTCCCTTCAGTGGGACCTAGGCAGCTGACCGTTGTGCCTACTGTTTAAAGGGAAATTATATTTGTATTACTAAAACTATTTCCTAGAGCTCCAAGAATTTATAGGTGATTTTATGACCTACTGACCCCTCTTTGTGTAACTTAATAAATGATCTAGAGCAAGACCAAAGTATTTTATGTACACGAACTAATTTATAAACATATATAATGAAGTTTAAACAATCATTAATATGAGATACATTTGGCTTCAGATGGCCAAAGAGGGACACTTTTGTTTTAGGTGGAGTTACTGAAGGTGTGGCTGGTGGGCGGGGCATTATCAAGAATTTATAGGTGATTTCATGACCTACGGACACCTCTTTCGGTAACTTAATAAGTGATCTAGTGCAACACCAAATGATTTTATTTACATGGACTAATTATAAACACATATAATGATGTTTAACCCCTTCGTGTCCTTTGACGTACCTGGACCGTCACGCTGGTCCGGCAGTTAAGGACCAGTGACGGTCCTGGTACGTCAGGAGCGCGGTGAGTAATACCGGGGACTGAACTTGATCGCTCCAAGACTGGAGCGATCTCTCTCAGTCCCTCGTTCGATGTGCTGGAACACGTGATCAGTCACGTGGGATGGCACGTCGAACTCGCCTATCTGGTCCTTAAAGGACCAGACACCCCGGGACCGCTGGTCCTTAAGGGGTTAAACAATCATTAAATGAATTTTTTGGCTGTGGGGCAATGTGATACACTTATATACACACCACACAGTCTGATCTCCTAAACACAGGGACACTAGAGTGGGAAAGAGGAACAGAGGGATTTGGGTCTCAAGTATAAGCTGCCCCTCCTAAAGGTGAACACTTGGGAGGTATGTTCCTGCAGTGTAGATCAGGTTTTAGAAAAGTAACCCCCCCAGCTCTCCTCCGAATCTTGTGATGAGTCTGAATTGCGGGAGTTAATTCAACAATGTCTGCATTCACAACTCCTATGGACTCCAAAAGCCTTATTAATCAAGATAAATAGGTAGAATTCTGGAGCAAGCCAAGTGCACCATTTAAATGGAAAGTCTGCAAATCCCCATGGATTTAGATGGAAATTTTAACCCACTTAATGCTAGAGACCACTGGATCATGCAATGGGTTAAAAGTTCCAGTTAGATCAAAGGGATGTTTAATTTCCCTTCAATTATGCCATTGGTTTGTCCCAGAATTGAACAATATATATATATTGAAATTTATGACAGTTGGCTTCAAAGCAGATAGGATGTTGATCCAGGGAAATATCTGACTGCCGTTTGGAGTCAGGAAGGAATCATTTTACCCACTTGGGGCTAAATTAGAAATGGCTTCAGTTGTTTTATTTTTGCCTTCCTTTGGATCAACAGGAGTTTTTTGGTATGGGCTGAACTTGATGGAGACATCAAACATCAACTATGTTACTATGTAATTGCACAAGTTACCGATTTCTACTATCCTTCCAGCCCAACGTCAAGGCAAGTGATACCACAGAGCTTACAAATGAAATGGAGTGACACTAGTGATACCACAGAGCTGACAAATGAAGTGGAACTACACTAGTGATACCACAGAGCTGACAAATGAAGTGGAGTGACACTAGTGATACCACAGACCTTACAAATGAAGTGGAACTACACTAGTGTTAGTAAGTTTGTAGGCTCTATTTCCTCCATGTACAGCAGCATGCAAGAAATGGATTGAATCAGTGGACCACCAGCCGAGACTTCTGACAAGGGGTGAATTCCCCGCTACTCCCCCAGGCCTGATGACACTGGAGAAGCAGATTTAGTAAAATTATTTAGTTTCCTTTTAACTTCTACTTAAAGCGATAGTAATACTTCGTTTTAACTTTATTTTATTTTGTAGGCATTAAAAAAATATGAAGAATGATATGTCTTATCTCTCAAACCTTTATGGTTTAAGAGATAGTCACAAGCAAAGTTTCCCCCTCCCGCCCCTTTTACCTATTGTAAGCCATCTCTTCTCAGATGGGGATCTGGTTGTATGACCAGACAGATAACAGCAGGGGACAATCTTCTTACAATGAAAACAATGAAAGCCCTGCCCCCCTTGACAAGTTTTCAGGTTTTTCCCTTATCTTAATTGAAGATTGTCCCTCTCTGCAATCTACCTGGGCACCTCCCTTCTGATCTGTCTGAGCAGTGTTACATCAGTAAAAGGTGTGGGAGGGGGACACTTTGTCATTGAATTACTCTTGAACTACAACTCTGACAGAATTGAAATAACACTCTCCAAAGTCCAAATACTATGATGATTAATTAGAAACAGTTACTATCCCTTTAAACATACAAAGTTAGCGCTTTAAATAAAATTCTGGTATTTGGAAAAACAAAGTTCAAGAAATTTGATATAGGCCATTTAGCATGATCAGTCGGCTAACCCTTTAAGTTCCAGGGGACTATACAATGCAGTGTTCTGCAATGTTTTGCACAGCCCTTTGGCATTCAAAGGGATAATCTACCTCTCAGCTACTGGGAAGGCAGTAAAGACTAGAATGAAGATGGGATAATATGGGAAGATGCTAGAAAAGATAAAGTCCAGTTTAAATCTATCCCTGGTAACATGTAGGTGATATCTCTTTGCTGTCTCTCACTTGGCTATAAATAAATTTGGCTCTTTCATCCCTCTCCCTGGAGTACCCATCTCACTGTATTGCTGTCCTCTCAATTGCAGTCCGCTGTACTCAGTGATTTGCCTTGATAAAATATTCATGTGTGACACACTGTGTTATTGGCTGCAACATCCTGTCCTATACTGAGCTCAATAGCCTAACACGATGTGACAGCTCTCAGGCCATAGAGAAAGGCTTGAGAGAGGAGCAGAGTCTTAAGGATCTGTCATTCTTAGAAAAGCAGCTAGCTTGGCTGCAGTATAAAGAAATGTTAGGTAAAACAGGAACACATATCTATCGGGGAGCGTGACTATATCAAATACCCATGGTAATTCACAGCAAAGCTCCTTAATGCAGCTTCAGTCCAAAATTTTAAGTGTTCAAACCACAGAGTGATAACTTTTATATGGAAAAACATTAAAATTCTTATGTAAATGTGACATTTTTAAAGTACATTAAATTCCAGTCTAGGGCTAGACTTCCCATTAGGCAGAGTAGGCAACTGTCTAGAACTATGATTTTTGAAGGGTGTCTCAGCTTTGTTTGCCACACCCACTTTCTAAGTTGTGATTGTGGCCATAGCAATCTCTGTTTTCATGAACCAGTTTATATAGCCTTTTAAAGGGATAGTAATACCTAAAATGTAAAAAAAAATATGTTGTAGGGTTTATCCCCCTGAGTAAAACAAGAGTACTCCCACTGCTGAAAGGTGTTTCATTCAAAAGTTGTTAATTTTCAAAGTTGAATTTTTTAGGTGCAATATCACAGTGGCCTGAAATTGTACAGTGGCGCTGTTGCTACACGATCCTATGGACAGCTCTGGTCTCAGGACCATACATCTCCATAGGATGGTGTAGCAACAGCGCCACTGTAAAATTTCAGGCCACTGTGATATTGCACCTAAAAAATTCAACTTTGAAAATTAATAACTTTTGAATGAAACATCTTTCAGCAGTGGGAGTACTCTTGTTTTACTCTGGGGGATAAACCCTACAACATATTTTTTTTTACATTTTAGGTATTACTATCCCTTTAATGGCTATTATTTAACCCCTTGGATGATAAATCTTTCCAATGCATTGCAAAGCAATGAGTTGGAAATATCTGTAGCAACCAAAGTGTTAAAAACTTTATTTGTGCTTTTATGTTATAGGCAAAAGGCATTTTCTGTGTTTGGGTTGTGGGTGGGATCATGTGAGGAGTGGAGGTGTGGAGCTAAGGCACCTAGGGGTCCTTGCAAAGGGGAGCCTGGGATGTAAACACTTGATGATGATTCAGTCTGTATACTGAAAGACAATTCTCTGTGATCATACATGTTAAAAGGTAGTCATACAATTTATTACTCAACTAGTATGAAAACCCGTGTACATGGGCTGAAGTGCCACCCAGCTGCCTCGGCTGCAGCCCTGGAGCCGGGAGCAGCGACAGGCGGTGGGCCTTTTCGAAGCGCCCTGTTCTGGATCAGCACATTTGGCCAGTCCCTACTTCGTGTGACTGCATCGTTCCAGCAGTCACTACTGCGCATGTGCGTATTACTTACACAAATAGCTTTGCAGCCTAGCAATTTATAGTATAAGATGATGACAGATTAAATTAGTGGGAGCTCGTATGTAATACTATAACTTAGTGTTGTATTTTGATCAAGTCTACCGATATTACAGGCAGTATCAGTATACCTGAGCTATATACTAGTCACTGTTTAAATCTAGCTGGCTGGCACCTACTGACTCGACTGCAGTTTGAGTGCAGTATGTGCACAGTATACTAGCTTATTTTGTGCATATCAATGTGTATGGTTATGTATACTTTAAGTCAGCAGATTTCTGAACATATACTTATTACCCGATTCATATTTTCTCTTTGATTTTAAAGGGATAGTAATACTTCATTTTTACTATCAAACAAGCAGCAACGATTATGGAAGCACTCCGCAAATGCAAGGTAATCTTCTGGTTTATGTTCCAGGATTGAAAAGATCACGTAAGAAGAGCTGTTAAAATTCCTATTTATTGTTTGATAATTTATTTTTATAGCCCTTAAAAACTGGAATTAAACGAGACCATAAAGCTTTGAGAGATATCCGCATTCAAAGTTCCCTCTCCTTCTCTCTCCCCTGATGTCAGCATTATAGCCGACAGCAGAGAAATCCGGTCCGTGAGCAAGTGGTGGCTCTGCAGCAGTGGCGAGATTGCGTTATAGAAACAGAAATCCTTCACTGAAATCGTCTTCTATATGTGTTTGGTTTGCAAGCACACGTAGAAGACCATTTCAGTGAAGGATTTTTGTTTCTATAACGAGATCTCGGCACTGCTGCTGAGCTGCCGCTTGCTCACGGACCGGATTCACCTGCTGTCAGCTATAACGCTGACGTCAGTGGAGAGAGAAGGAGAGGGAATTTGAATGCGGATATCTCTCAAACCATAAAGCTTTGAAAGATGCTGCTGGTCTCTTTTAATTCCAATTTTTAAGGGCTATAACATGAGGGATAGTGAGGAGGTTTTGGGGCTGATAGACAATTTATTGTCTTTTTTTGATCTTTTCGTACTTGATTAACCTCTCGATCAGGAGGGGTGCACAATGCCTTGAAAAACCATGCTCACGCCACACTGGAATACCCTTTTGATTTTTAAGAGGTTAAATTGTGACAAAAGATAATATTGTCATTAGCTACTGGGTTAAGGTTTAACATTTTGAGTTCTAGGGGTTAACTTAAGACAAAATATGATATTACTGACCAGGGATGGATAATCTTAAAGTGGAACTTTCATCTAAGCACAAGTTTGCTTTAATCCATTTATTATACCGATTGTAACTGTGCTGGGTTTTGTTTAAAAAAAAAATGCGGTAGAAATGAAGTATGAAGGTTAACTTTGTCCCTCTTCTACTCATTCTGATCGGCACCATCTTGTGGATGAGAATAGAGGAGATCCTCCTCCCCACTGGTCTGTCAGTAAGCTGGAGTACTCTCATTGGCTAGATATCGATCTCTGCCAATGAGAGTTCTCCAGCTTACTGACAGACCAGCGGGCAGGAGGATCTCTCCTGTATTCTCATCGGCACAAATTGTGACGATCAGAATGAGAAGACGTCAAAAGGGAAAAGGTAAACCCTCAAACTTCATTTCTATTGCATTTAAAAAAACTCAGCACAGTTACAATCGGTATAATAAATGGATTAAAGCAAACTTGTGCTTAGGTGAAAGTTCCACTTTAAAAACCAGAATTCTTTACTGCGTGTAAAACAAAATATTGCATATATTTAAAACCGAATCTGGCTGTATTATCGTTTGAATTTATGATGTTGACTTTATTAAAGTCAACATCATAAATTTAAAATACTGACACAGTCAGGGTTAGGTTAGCGTTTAAATATATGCAGTGTACAGGTGTAAATGTTAGCTTTTATGTTTTTTTAAAAAAAGGATTTGCCAGGGGAAGTTGCAATCTTAAGATAAGTATACAGTATATTGGTGTGTATATGTGAATATAGAACTGTGGTTTTTATGATTGCCCACCCCTGGCCAATACTTTTTTTTTTAAACATAACTAACATATATGCTAGTTGTACACTGTGAATAGGTCATTAAATAACCTAAAACGAAAGTGTCCCTCTTTGGTCATTTGAAATGTTGGGAGGAATGCAATATACTGCATACTGGTGTATATTTTAGTTCATAAATTAGATTCTTTTGATTGCCCAACACTGGTCAAGGCTTTTTTTAACCTATCTACTAACAAAAACAGCAGTTCACTACATATATTTAAATCACGAATTTGTTAGTTTTTTAAAATCTATGCTGCCTGTGGAGTCCACTTTGTGGGTTTGTTTGTTTTTAAACTTGGGTACCTGATGATAAAATGCCAGCACAGGACAGCAGCACAGCACAAGTAAGAGGAATCAGGATGATGGAGAGATAATACAGAACACACTGTCAGTACAAAAAGCTGTGTAATGTAAATGCAAGTGCATAGCTGGTGTTGGCAGAATTTAAGCAGCCCGTGCTAGACGTGTGGACACTATTGTAGTGTGTGGCTGCATGTCATGCTGTCACTGAGTCTCCAATGTGGGACATCTTCAGCAGGAAGCAGGTGAGTGAGTTGTGCACTCACCAGAAAGAGCTTTGTTTACAGAATCAGCGCACTGAACTGACCATGGCCGAAGCACCCCAGACTCCAATATACTATTATAAAAGCCAACATTTTGGGGGCCCTACGTCCAGCGGGGCATCCTATACAACTATTAAACAATTAACTGTGAATCAGGCAAAACTGGGGGCCCTTGAGTCTGGCAAGGCCTCCAATATAATATATATTATAATGGGGACAAAATCTCTGGGGGCCCCTGGGTATGGTGGGCCGCCCTGTGCCACAGAGGCTACAGGGGCCTCCAGTACGCCTCTGTGTGTGACCTGTAAATAGAGGGTTTTAAAGTTTAAACACTGCATTCACCTTTAGCATAACACATATAAACCTACTGAATGCCAGAACACATTAACCCTTTGGTTGCCATAGAGGTATTCAGCACATTGCAACACAATGCATTGGATACCTCTCTGGCACTCAAAGGATTAAATGGGCTGTAGAATTTATCATTGCATTTTTACTGGGCAAGAAAAGCTGTGAAGTTTACTGTTCCTTTAAAAGTAATTATAGATCTAAAAATATTGGTACAGTATTAACCTTTTAAGGACTAGAGGTGTGTGCAATGGATTGTGCAGCCCACCGACACTTAACGGGTTAAGAGACATACGTAAAGAGACAAAAGAGGAGTAATACCTTGATAAACTAACTGCACCATAGGGAACAATCGCAAATTCTTAAGATTTCAATTAGCGACCTATCTAGCATCCAAGGGAGTTAAAAATTCCAATTAAATGAATGGGCATTTTATTATCTATGGTATTATTAGTGTGCCCCAGAACAGCTCCACTTTGTGCACATGGCAGGAGTCCTCTCTCTGATTGTCTCCCTAACTTATGCATTTCACACCTTCTCCATGTACATAGACACTGTAGGGTCTCAAAGAGGATTCACAGAGCTGTTGGCTGAGTTTTATTGTTGTGGAGCAATGTGATGCACTTATATACACACACTGCACAGTGTGATCTCCTAAAAAGAGGGACACCAGGGTGGGAAAGAGGGGCAGAGGGATTTGGGCATCAAAGAGGGACACTTGGGAGAGATGCCATAGAGAATGCAAAAGAATGAAAATTAACAAAAGACAGTAACTAATAGTAAACTTAAAGTGTTAGTAATGTCCACAAGTTTTTTACATTTAGAAGACCTTAAAAAGCTGAGAAAATTGCAAAAAAACGTATCTCTCGAACCACTATGGTTTAAGAGATACAGGCATTTAAAGTTTGATATCTCCTACTGACAGCTGTAAAGCTGTCTGCAGGAGATCCGTGTTGGCCGACACGGAGGCTCTTGAGCAGAGCCGCAATCTTGTTATTTACCACAAATCCCTTCATTGGAATGGTCTAAAACATGTGCCTGGTTTCCAATGAAGGTATTCGTGGTAAATAACGAGATTGCGGCACTTCTCAAGAGCCTCTGTGTCGGCCGACACGGATCTCCTGCTGACAGCTTTACAGCTGTCAGTAGGAGAGATCAAACTTTAAACGCCTGTATCTCTTAAACCATAGTGGTATGAGAGATACGTTTCTTGCATTTAGCACAGCCATTTAAGCTCTTCTAAATGCAAAAAACTTTTTTGTGGACATTACTAACACTTTAAAGATGCATGTATCAAGCCAAAAGTTTAGTAAATTCTACAAAATGCACAAAATACCACACAAAATGCAATGTAACTGTTTCAAACAGTGATTCAAAGCTACCTTTCAACTAAAAGATAGATGTGTCACATGCACTTTAATTTTGGGAGCTATGCTCCGATTTAAAATGACAGAAAATCTAGTCAATGTCCCAACCCATACCTTGGTGCAGTCTGTGCCTACCTGCCTGTGGATGGAATTAAGACTTTTCTGATGCCACTGTCTGATGCTACCTGCTGTGGAACGTGGGGGTTTGGCAGGCTGTGGTAGAAGTAAGTTCTAATATCTGACATGCCCTTAGCAGGACAGGAAAAAAACATTACTGTGCTCCTATTTCTGCCATGCTTCCCTCTTTGCCACACTGCCAATGAAAATCTGAGGGTGACTTTCGATGGCAGGGAGAGAACTGAGACTGAAAACGCTATGGGACTGTGAGAGCGCTCAGCTGCACATGGGCCCATGTACTGCAAACCACAACACAGTTGTTGTGCTCCAGAATTGTTCTACTTTGCGTTCATACATAAGGCTCAATTTTATCCAGCTTATATGTTTTTCTCATGTGCTCAAAATGCTGCATTATAGTTGCCTGTGCGAACTTAAACGCAGCCTTCTAAATGTCCATATCAATGTAGTTTGATGGTAATTTTATTGCAAAGTTAGCCCCCCTTTTCCATAAATCACTTTTCTTCCCTTCAGATCTGAAACCCGGTCACTTGACCAGAAAGATTGCAATGATGGATAATCTTGTCTCTGTCTGAATGCGGAAAACCCTGCCCCCCCTTCATGAAGATTGTACCTTGTTGTGATCTGTTATGAACCGGCTTTCTGATCTGAAGGGAAGAAGAGTGACGAATGAAAAATTGATGGGAGAGGAAACTTTACAATAAAATTGCAATCAAACTACTCCAATATGGATGTTTAGAATGGTATGGAGATTAATAAAAAGGTATAATGAATCATCGGATCTGCTTTAAATAAAGCTACATTACTATAGCTTTAACTCTTGTAGTTACTTTTAAAATAAAGGCCTAGATTACATTGTAGTGGATAAGCAGGATTGCCCTAAACTGTGCATAGGGGAACAATGCAGACCTAAAAGAGTTGAAGAGGGCTGTTTCTGCAGAGCTGCTTTGAATAACAGATGTACCATGCAGAGCTGACAAGTTTTAAACCTTTGAGTGCCATAGAGGTATCCAAAAAATTGAAATGCAAATTGATAGACCCCTCTCCCAGCTCTTTTAACTCTTTCCTTGCTGGGTTGTTTACTCCTGCTCACCTTAAAGGGAACACTGTTGATAAGTGTTATCTAACTGATTTCCATTAAAGTCTATGTAGAAATGTGTATAAAATCTTCATGATAAATGTATCAACTTCAGTAGAATCCATGCCTTAGCTAGCATTACAGAGTACATTCTAATTTGTACAGTAATAAGACTATAATGATCTTTGTATATATATAACTACTATGTATTGTGTTTAAAAAAAAAAGATACAGGTAAACTACCCATTTGATTCTGTCTGGCATTGAGAAATAATGGTTTCATGTCTTGCGAACATCAGCTGCTAATAAGCAATCAGCAACTCTCTAGGGATCGATAGTAAGATTAAAATAAAGGAAGAAAAGCAGATGGATTGCTGCATTAATAGCACTGTCATGATGTCCAAAGAGAAAAAATCAAGAACTACCTCTACAAACAAATAAACAATTGAATTGGTGACTCTCAGATAATCAAACTCTGGCATAAAACAAAGATTTGCCCTTTTTGGTTCCTATGTAAATTAATTACAAGTTCCATTCATTATGGGAGTTTGAATGAGAAAGTTTAGACTTAGCAAGGCCTTTATGTACAATGAATAAAGTAGAAACAAATAAAAGAAATCATAAATTTAAATGAGGCTTTTAAGCCCTTGAAGGCTAATACGTTTGATGCCTCACTGGCATTAAAGGGGTTAAAATCCCAGTTTAAATCAAATGGAATTTTTTTTTGTTCTCTTTTTTGTTTTTGTCTTTCTGTAGAATTATTCCACATTTACATGTGCATATGGCCCTTGATTGGTAAAAGCTTAGCATTGGATTGCTGTAAAATGTCTCCACTTTGATGTTTGGGTAACTTGTGGTACTGTGTTAGCCATAGAAAAAGGAGGAGACTAGTAAAGTAAAAATTATATCTTTATTGACTGAGTTGCTCGGGATGAAGCTTAATTTTTATTATGCCTGAAGAAGAGACTGGGGGCTCCATACCATTACCAGTGCTAAAATAAAAACAGGTGTTGTTTTTTTAAGTCAGATTTCAGTATTCTGTTATCCAAGTTGCTAAAACAAAACATGCAGTAATTCCACACACCTCCAGTCCAAAAAAGCCCATAAGAAACAACTAAAAACAAAGCACAAGTAGCATACTATTACCTACGGTCAGTAGTACTGCGTGTTTTGTGGTTACGTTTTCTGCAGGTAATCCCGCGTCTCAAAGTTGAGGCATAGAAGCCACAACAACGGTTTTAAACCATCGTTGTTTCAAAGAAAGCAGTGCAGAATACATACACGCATGCGCTCTAAGGACAAAACTAATGAAGAAGTGTCAGGTTAACCCCTGAATGCACCCAAACTAATGGAGAAGTGTCATCTTGCATAATATTGCTGTGGACTCCAGGTTATTAGTTGACCTCCACCCTGATCCCCTTGATGAGGTACCAGTGCCACACCCATTGGAGGGTGATACCCTCAGGGGTGGGTAGATACGGGACAGGGTCATCTGGGAATACTTTGCCTGTGAGTATCATGCATACACCCACCTCAAGCCAACAACACCCGATCACCAACATGGCTTCACATTTCCCAAACCTCAAACATGTTTCCTCTCCATTCCCAGGGGGATGATTTCCTGCTGGATACCTGCCACTGCCCGTGAATGTTGTGGAAGTTAATGTTGTGGAAGTTACTGAATGTTGTGAAAGTTACTGTTCCTCTTGGACTTCTTCTTCAGAGCTGACATGATTCCAACAATGCCCTGGAACGTGCAGCCTGTCAAACAGCAGTAGCAAAGGCAAACAAAATCCTGTCTTGAATAAAAAGAGGTATTGAAGCAAGAGTGGATAACATTATTTTGCCATTGTACAAATCATTGGTAAGACCTCACCTTGAGTATGCAGTGCAGTTTTGGGTACCAGTTCTGAGAAAGTATATACTAGAACTAGAGAGGGTACAGAGAAGGGCAACAAAATTAATTAAGGGAATGGAGGACTTGACGTATGAAGAACGACTAGACAAACTTGGTTTATTTACTCTAGAGAAAAGACGACGAAGAGGAGACCTTATCACATTGTACAAATATATGAGAGGTCAATACAAGGATCTCTGCGGTGAGCTATTTATTCCAAGGCCTGATCAGGTGACCAGGGGGCACCCCTTGAGATTAGAGGAAAAGAGGTTAAGACTTGAGCAGAGGAAGGGTTTTTTACAGTGAGGTTTGTTAAATTTTGCCCAAGGAGGTGGTTATGGCAGATATAATGGATACATTCAAGAGAAGATTAGATATATTTATTTCCAAAGGGAACATACAGAGTTATACTGTTTATTAGTAGGCAGATCAGGAAGGTCTGATAAAGACTAAATTATTTGGTAGCAGGAAAGCTATAAAATTACTGGTGTATGAGGAGAAGGTTGAACTTGATGGACTTGTGTCTTTATTCAACCTAATTTACTATTTACTGTGTTACATTCCTGTGACATATCCTTCAGTGGTTTCAAGGGATCCAGCTGTCTTGCAATGGATGGCAACAGGAGAGTCTGTTCTGACACCTAACGTGTGATATCCCTCAGTGTCAGTTGACACACCTCACATCACTACCAGTGAGTTGTTCACTGTCTCACGTCTGTTTACTTCCCTTTCCCTACAGAATTCCAAATGTCACTAATCTGCAGAGGACCATGTGACTCATGGATGCAGAAGAGACGTGTGTGTGATGCACTCCCCCTTCTTCCTGTAATTCTATGTTTCTACTTCTAGTACCATTAAAACCTACACTGTGTTCATGAACATTTCATGTTGTGCCATGCTTAACAGGTCTATGCCTTGTGTTTAACCCCATGACTGCCAAGGAGCAACACTACGCCTTGCTTTACAACACATGGTGTCCCCTCTGGCATTCAGAGGGTTAATGAAATGTCAACACATGTGAGAACTTTCACACATCCACTGTGCCACATTCTTAAGAAATCTGCCCCAACCCTGTTCAATGGTAGATATATCTGCAACACAAAGGTATAGGGAGGGTGACAGACCAATCCACCATACTGGAAGGATTCATTAAGGTGTGATGAAGAGGTGATATCACTTGTCCAGTTCCTATGTTATTCCATGGAGACTATGCACTGACTCCAAATTTGAAGAAATCTTATTGCCTGGGTTCCATAGCTGAAAAGTGAAAAGTGTACTCCCACAGCTGCTTCTGTGGTTTGACACTGACTGAATCTGCATCACTACCTTCAATCAGCATTGTGAAATTTACCTCCATTTGCAAAACAATTGGTCACTGTTTTTACTTTTGCAAAACTGTCTGTGGCACTAGTTCAGTCATTGGAACCTGTCACACACTGGACATGTGTCAGTCACTACATGATGAGTCTGACTGTCACAACTGTGTATAGCACGTATGAGCAATGTGAAACTGAAGAGGTTAACAACATCCTAGTTAGTGCCAGAGGCGAAGCCAATGCATGACAGGGTTGAATATCTCTCTGGCAATCATAAGGATGAACTGAGCTGGGATGTGTGGTTTGTCACTGTTAGGGGCTTGGGTCAAAATATCAATAACTATGTACTAAAAGCCCAACAATGAAGCAGGGAAAAATACAACAGATATGTGGAACTAATGGTATGACAACATCTGTAACAGTGTGTTGGTTGGGGGAATAGGTGGATGAGAGATGGTTGCTTACTAGGATCCTGAAGGGCATTTTTGTCTCCTGTGTCACAGTCAACAGGGATGCCCTGCACCACTTACTCGACAGGCTACCACAGGGCAGCACCTCCGATCCATTAAAGGTGATGGAGGATGGAGGGCCACCACCTGTTCCCCTTCTGTAGGTTGCTTTGCAGTCTGTCCATCTCTCCTCTCCCTCTAGCCTCCACTCCTCTCCCTGCCATCTTTCCTCTACCTCCAGACTCTTCTCTCTGCCATCTTTCATCTCCACCTCCCTCACACCGACTCACAGACAGTCTATCACACAGGCATTCACTCACACTCGATCACAATCACCCTCTAGCACTCCCTTGCACTCATTCAGTCACACTGTATAAATAAAAAGATATATAAGATAAATAAAAAATGTGTGTTTGTGATTGTGTGTGGATGCAATGTACGTGATATGTTAAAAAGTGCAATATGTGTTTATAAATAATGAAAAGCTTGCCTCTACCTACTCCACCTCTACCTCTCTCCAGTGATTGCGCCTCTCTATCTCTCTAATATATCCTGCGCTCCTGGGCCCTGTGCACTAGCTCATATAACGCGATACACAGGCAGTGTTTGGGATTTTTGGGGGGCTTTTTATATTTTTTGGGACTAATATTGATACTTTTGTGGCTTGTGATTGGCTGGGACTTGGGACTTGGATTTGCCCTTGCTAACGCTTAACATGACCTTTCTTTCGTCAAACATATGGCTATTTCCTTTGACGTTGATGATTAGCAGACAGAGCCATTTTTGTTAGTACGGCGACTTGTGAGACCTACACTGGTTTTGTCTTATAATGGTTCTACAATAGAAAACCGGCAAAACAAGTTTGCAAATTACACAGTGCTTGTTTTTACTGTAATGCCTGTTTTGGTGCGACACACACAGACACACAGCCAGCCAATGGATGCTTGGGAACCATTTTGAGCTGGGACTGCCTGGCCACACTCACTGTTCGGGCAATGACCAGAAAAGTACAAGAAGGGGTGTTTTTGTTCTTTTTTTCTGCCCCCTTTAATGAAGATATTAATTTTAAAGCCTGTATTTCTTTTATAGGGGCAACACAAAGTTTTATTATGAAGAGGGAAGAAGAGCACAAATGAAGAAGAAAGAAGAAGATGACAGATGGAGAAGAAGATAGATGCTAACAGAAGAAGAATTGAAGAGGAAGACCAGGGTGCAGAAGACCCCACTGGACTTCTGTCAGGGATACTTCAGGTTCTTCCAACTCCCTGGAAATAGTATGTCAGATGAAGCTTGAGTACGGCACTAGAGAGCATTGCTTAGGTACGTAGCCAGTCCCAATATTCCCTAGCAGCGGCCGAAACCGAGTTAAAGATGCTGGCCATGAAGCCAGATGTCAGATCCCAGTGGGACCCTGACCAGGATAGAAATACTGAGCACAGGGGGAAGGAGTACCAGGGGAGAACAGACAACAGTATAAGTCCCAGTGGAGTGCTGGGGGAGCAGGCAAGTCTGCTCTGCAATGCGCTGGATATGTTAGGTAAGTATCATTCAGACAACTGTATAAGTCCCAGTGAAGAGCGGGGGGAGCAGGCAAGACTGCTCTGCAATGTGCTGGATACCTTTGGTAAGTATCCTTCAGACAACAGTACAAGTCCCAGTGGCATGCTGGGGGAGCAGGCAAAGCTGTTCTGCAATAAACTGGCCACAGAGAGAATAAAAGTCTGAAAGCTATCCCTGTAGTACCCAATGCCTATAGCCCATAAGCTGCCAGAGTCACTAACAGAAAACCCCTTCCTCTCAGAGAGACTCTCATCCAGAAGCAGGGGACCGAAGCTCAGACAAGGCTCTAGTTCCTAGAGCTAAACAGCTGCCATTCCTGCTGGGCAATACAAGCCCTAAACAGATCCCCAACTGCCAGTGGATGGAGACCGGTCAGTCACAAGGAGATGCTGGTCTGTGATGCCGCACGGCACAATTATGGTGGGAGAAAAAGCTCTGAGAATGGGGATACACACTCACTTGCACTCTGGATCGAGGCAGTATGCGGCCAACTGCCGCCAGAGGTAACAGAGAGAAGAGAAGGAGAATACCTCTCAGAGGACATAGGAGGCAGAAAAGACGCAAGGCCCGTTGGAGAGAGTTACCAGTCAGGAAAAGGAGTCAGAGAACCGACCGAAGTAACCATGGGCAGATAAGCTAACGTAGGTATGCAAGAGTAGTCCAAATATCAGCTAGGGGAATCAAGAACCAAATCAAGTCTATGGAGCAAGCCAAACGCTGAGTCAAAAACCGGGGAAACAAAACTAGCTCAATAATTGGGCGCAGAGGCTAGTAGCCCAGAGCATAAAAAAGGGGCCAACACCAATAGAAAAAAGAGGCGGAGAATCAGAAGGAGCAACAGAAAAAAGGTGGGAAGCATGACACTACCCCCCTCACAAGGAAGAGCCTTCTGGGCATCTAGGTTTAAGAGGATGAGCCTTATGGAAGGCTGAAATTAACTTAGCAGCATGGACATGATGCACTGGACCCCATGAGCGGTCCTCTGGGCCATAGCCTTTCCAGTCAATCAAATATTGCAATGATTGGTGGGGAATCCTTGAATCCAAAATCTTCTTTACTTCAAATTATTGTTGCACATCCAACAGTGTGGGAGGTGGTGGACGATTCATAGAAAAGCGAATGGAAATGAATGGTTTGAGTTTGAGATATTTAGTGGAAAGCCAAACTTGGCTGTCTATTCGGAAGGGGGTAACCCTTTCTTCACTTGCGGTCTGTTGCTTTTTTATGCAAGGCAGTGGCTGATGCAAGATGGTCGTGGATGGTAGACTAGAGTGTCTGGAGATTGTCCACCATCTTGTCTGATGCTTGAACTCCTGAAGGAGGGCTTACTGGAAATGCTTGGGGGTTACATCCCAAAGCGGCAAAGAATGGTGAACATCGGAATGAGTTGTGCGAGTGATTGTTAAATGCAAATTCTGATAAAGGTAGAAGATCCACCCAATCGGAGTTGTCCGCATTCATCAATAGTCTCAAGAAAATTTCTAATGATTGATTGATTGATTCATCCGTTCACACTGGCCATTAGATTGAGGATGATATGCTGTAGAAAAGTATAGTGAGATGCCCAATTTAGAGGAAAAGGCACTCCAAAATCGAGAAACAAACTGAGTCCCTCTATCGGAAACAATATGAGAATGGGTGCTGTGAAGGCAAAAAATTTCTCTCAGAAATATCTTGGCTAGTTCAGAAGCTGAAGGTAAGCTGGGTAATGGAACAAAATGAGCCTGTCAGTAAAATCTGTCAGCGATGACCAAGATAGTGTTGCAGTTCTTGGATACTGGTAAGTTGACCACAAAATCCATGGCCATCAATCCATTATTGATGGCAAACCATTGGGAGCAGGGAAGATCCTGCTCGAAACAGCACCTATTACGCTTACCACAGGAGCCAAGGGAGACCTAATATCACCTGGGTGTAAGAAGCTGATATAACATCCAGAATTACAGTCTCCTCATGTAGGAGACCCGTTGTAAGAAGAAGAAGAAATGAGGTAGACGGGTGACGTGATAGAAACCTTGACGTATATGAAGATATCTACTATAGTTCAGGAGGAATGTATTTTCAGATAAAGATGAATACTAGAACAAGGGTACGAGATCTAAATCTATAGGGTGGAAAACTCAGATGGAATGTGTGCTAAGTACAACTTTACAGAAAGGGTGATAAGACTCATGGAACAGTCTCCCAGCAGAGGTGATAGGGATAAATACTGTTCTAAAAATGCATAGATGTATTGTATGAAGTATGTATTTTTATTAAATAAGGAAATTAGAAAAACGGATGGGCCAGATGGTTCTTGTCTTCTGTCAAAATCTATGTTTTTATATACAGGCAGACATAAATGTTCTGTTAAAATCCTGCATTAAACTAATTGCTGAAATTGATTTTATAGTCCTACATTTTTCTAATGCCAACTTACTAAGGTATTTACACCAAATGTATCCTCTTAATGCCGCTTACACCAATAGGATGGTAATGGAGCAATCTATGGGTATTTTAGTGTGTTAGTTTCCTATTTACATAATTTAACATCATGGGCTTGACGTTCAAATAACTGTCATGATGAAAAAATGTACAGTATTTTCAGAAGTAAGCCAGTCTCTTTTGAAAATGTGTCTCACTGCTTTCTCCTGCATGTGGTCAAAGGGTAAACTATAACTGTGCTAAAGGAATACTAACACTGACTTCCTAATAATAAACCCTACTTAGACAATCCTAATGGTCCCCATTAAACATATCTGCATAGACTGGTTTCCTAAATGTAATCCTTAATTAGTACTGGATATCATGTCCGTGGAGGTGGACATGATTATTTGTTCCTGGACTCCAGGACTCCAAGCTCCTCCTACTGAAGTCTCCCTTCCTTCCTAACTACACTTCAGTAGGAAAAGTTTGGACTCCTGTAGATCGACAACAAATAATCTTGTCTACCTCTTGAGAAGAGTAATCCAGTACTAATTAAAAGAGAATTTTGGGGAACCAATCCACACAGAATCTATTCATTATGCCCATTAAAATTTTCTACCCATATTAAGGTAAGTGGGGATTTATTATCAGAAGGTGTTAGACTTCCTTTATGTTAATTAAACTGGTAGTAACACCGCTTAATAATAACCCCCCTTTTACCTTAAAATGGCCAGAGCATCCTAATGGCCCTCCTCTATTTTTCCTTGCTCCTTCACCCAAGAGATAACATCTTCAATCAGTCCCGGGTGTTCTGTTGAAGTTCCTAGAAATGCACTGTGTACTCCTCTGGTCCTTAAAAGGTTTGGTAGACTTATGCACTCAGTCTGCTTCAGTTAGACAAAACTTCCAGCAACTGTCATGTCCGCCTCCATAGACATGACATCCAGGACTGATTACAAATGTTTTGTAAGCAAGAAAAAGGAGCAAGGACAAATAGTCAGTGGGACATTAAATTTTTTTAGCCATACTAAGGTAATTGGGGCTTATTATTATGAGGTGTTACTTCCCCTTTAATCCTTAGTTATTTTTAGATATACTGTACTTTCCCTTTAATTGCTCCATCACAAATATTTGTAGTCACAGTGATATACTTAAGAGCAGTCACAGTGACCAGTAGAAGGTATTCAAGATTGGCACTGCCCTCTGCCTTTGAAAGTTAACCATTCTCTTCTTGCTCAGATTCTCCACAATCTTGGTTTCCGCGATCAAGCTGCTTCATAGCTTTCCTTGTATCTTTCACAACTTTGCTTTTTTGTATCTTATGGCAATAACATCTACTTTACAGTCCCTCTGTGGGGGTGCCTCAAGTCTCCATTCTGGGTACTTTTCTCCCTGTGCACCCTTTCATTGGGTGAACTTATTAATTATTTTGGATTTAAGTATCATCTATTTGCTGATGATACAGATACCCAAATTTTATGTCCTCTTCTGATCTTTCACCTCAAATCCAGTTACAAATTTCAGACGGCCTCTTGGCCATATCCTCCTGGATGGCACACCGTCAGCTGAAGGCAGACATGTTCAAAGCCGAAGTTCTCATTTTCGCTCCAAGACATTGCCCAACACCCAGCTTCACCATTACAGTTGATGAAATTGACATTGAACCAGTCAGTTCAGCAAGCTGCCTTGTGGTCATATTTGATTCCTCCTTTTCCTTTTCCCCTAACATTAACTCCGTGCCTAGAACACGTAGCTTCTTTCTCAGCAACATTGTTAAAATCTGCCCATTCCTCTAGAAAAAACTACTAAAACTCTTGTGCATGCCCTCATTCTGTTCCAAAAATAAAAAATAAAAAAATTCTGCTGCGCTTCACTCAAGGGTAAATGACAAAAGAAAGAAAAGGTGAATCACAATATTAAACAATAAATAAATTGAGAAAACAAATATCAAATAATTATAAATAAATTTAAAAAATAAATAGTCCACCAAATTAGAAGAAGAGAGATCCTCGCTGCTCGCTTCCAATGGGCTGGGCTCCCACCACAACGAAAACTAGAAGACACAAACAAACAAGCGGCGCAGAGGATTTTCTCTAAGTGTAGTATTCAAATGAACTTCATCCTTCACCCACACCTTATGTGTGAACTCTTAGGAAATATACTCACATTCTTCTGAGGCTATATCCAGCCTCCAGGGATCTTCACTTTGACTGGCTCACTCCCCAGTCTGGTATCCTTGGCACAACTCCAATTTTTAATCCAAAGGCAACAAGTAGAGATGTGGAAGTGTTAGTCAGCACTGGGTAATTGGAAAAACCCAGCGCTTAGACTTAACACCACCTCTTATTTTTGAAATCACCTATAGGATATGTTGGCTCAAAACCAGACAAACAAAGGAGAAAACAAGAATCTCCAGTGACACCAGTAATTAGAAATCCCAGGTATATTCTGGATAAACTGAAAACTTTTTAATAAAACATATATAAACAAAAAAAACTAAAAAACAAAAAATAAAGCTTGTTTATACAATAATATGAATAAAAATCAGTCAAGATTGACAATAATATAAAAGAAAAATACTGGCTTAATGCATTTCGTGGTGCACAACCACTTCATCAGAAGCCCAAAAAGAATATACAAACAGTGATGAACCCCACTGTTTGTATATTCTTTTTGGGCTTCTGATGAAGCACACCTTCGATGAACCCCACTGTTTGTATATTCTTTTTGGGCTTCTGATGAAGTGGTTGTGCACCACGAAATGCATTAAGCCAGTATTTTTCTTTTATATTATTGTCAATCTTGATTGATTTTTATTCATATTATTGTATAAACAAGCTTTTTTTTTTTTTTTGTTTTTTTTGTTTGTTGTTTTATATATGTTTTATTAAAAAGTTTTCAGTTTATCCAGAATATACCTGGGATTTCTAATTACTGGTGTCACTGGAGATTCTTGTTTCCTCCTTTGTTTGTCTGGTTTTGAGCCAACATATCCTATAGGTTATTTCAAAAATAAGAGGTGGTGTTAAGTCTAAGCGCTGGGTTTTTCCAATTACCCAGTGCTGACTAACACTTCCACATCTCTACTTGTTGCCTTTGGATTAAAAATTGGAGTTGTGCCAAGGATACCAGACTGGGGAGTGAGCCAGTCAAAGTGAAGATCCCTGGAGGCTGGATATAGCCTCAGAAGAATGTGAGTATATTTCCTAAGAGTTCACACATAAGGTGTGGGTGAAGGATGAAGTTCATTTGAATACTACACTTAGAGAAAATCCTCTGCGCCGCTTGTTTGTTTGTGTCCTCATTCTGTTCCGCTTAGACTATTGCAATGTCCTACTAAATAGCCTCCCAGCTTCCATCTTTCCTCTATGCAATCTGTCTTAAGCTCAGCTGCAGGAATCACTACACTATCCCCAGAAACTGTTCCTTCTTACATTATTCTTAGACATCTGACATGGCTCCCTATTCAGGAACGCATCACTTACAAAGTCCTTCTTATTATCTTAAATGCTCTCCACACTGCAGCCCCGCCTTACATCTCTTCCCTCATCTCCTCTTATGTTCCTGGCCTCCACCTTCGATCAGCACACAACGCACTTCTTGTTAAGCTAACCACACTCTCTGCCCTCTCCCGTCTCAATCCTTATTCAATTTCCGCTCCCTGCCTATGGCACTCCATACCTCTCTCCCTAAATCTAGAACAATCCTCCTCCGTCTTTAAGTCTACCCTGACATTTTATCTTCTGGAGCACTAGGACAATGCATTACATTTTGGCAAACTCAACACTTGAACTCACAGCACTTGACACCTTCACACCCTGTGGTCTGTGTGTGAGAACCGTTGGGACGGTTTGAGATCCCTACTGCTTGTCATCTTGGTGGACACATAAGTGTTGCACCAAGCTCTAGTATTTGTGAGTATATTCTGTGCTTTATAGCTATTGGAAGATTCTATAACATACTACACTAGGAGCGCCTCCTTTGTGCTTTTTTGCACTGTCTCTTATTAGCCATATATACTATAAGCTTCTTGAGGCAGGGATCTCTCACCTATTGTTTCTATGACTGTAACACTTTGTTTATCCCATTTAATTATTGTAACATAATACTATTGTAAGGTGCTGCATACAATATATGGCATCATGTAAGTAAAGATATACATACGTATACTAGCCAGATTTAAGTGGGTGATGTCCCTTGCAGATTCCAAAGCTTGGACATTGTAAGAAGTCTAAAAGCACATGGAAGAATTATGAATCTGATGTTGTAGCTTTGCTGTATTAGTCTCCAAATCCATCTGCTACAATTTGGTGCATATGACACACAAACTCAAATGTTGTTAAGGTTAATGACAGCAAGCCCCGAACATGTGGAGGGAAAGGTACACCATTTCCTCTGTGCCTTGTTTCATAACTAATATAAAACAGGCTCCACAGAAAAGCTATGGAGTATATCATACCTACCAAGTGTCCCTCTTTAGGAGGGACAGTCCCTCTTTTAGACTCAAATCCCTCTGTCCCTCTTTCTCACCCTGATGTCCTTCTTTTTAGGAGATCAGATTGTGTGGTGTGTATATAAGTGTATTAAATTGTTCTATAGCAATAGAACTCACATTATTGTTTGTTTAAACGTCAGTATAGGTGTGTATAAATTAGTCTGTGTAAATAAAACACTTCGGTTTTGTTATAAGTCAATTTTTAGGTTATACAAGGAGGTGTCAATAGGTCATGAAATAGCCTAAAATTCTCGGTAATGCCCCGCCCACCAGTCACGCCCCCAGCAACACCACCTAAAGCACAAGTGTCCCTCTTTGGCAATTTGAAATGTTGGGAGGTATGGTATATTATCACTTTCTTGAATTCCAGGGAAACACACTACACCATTGATTAGACTTTAATGACAGCAAGCTTTATATGCATCCCTAATAGAATGTGCATGGAAATGACATAAAGATAAGTACATCATGTAAAATAAGGAATAGTGCAAACAACTGAAATGACCATATACTGCCCTTCACTAGACACAGTTTGTGTTAAGGGTAGATTTTTCAACACAAGTAGCTTAATTAATTTCGGTTAGGCAAAAGCAGTACTAGAAAATCAATTATAGTGCCTATTCTAGCATGAAAACATTGTAGTTCACCCCATGCAATATTGCTTGTCACATTCTATAGTACGGCCTTATGGGCCTTAGTATGGCCTTATGTAGGGTGACCACATTTCCAATCTAGTCCCGCGGCCGAGGCTCCGTCCGGCGCTGACCATCTTATTGAGGCTGACACAGAGTAAGAGTTCCCAGTGGAACTCTTACTCCGTGTCAGCCTCAGAAAGATGGTCAGCACTGGCAGGAGCCTCAGCCGCGAGACTCACTCACAGCGCCAGCATACTTGCGCCATCCCAGCTGTCTCGCATGCACCAGTCCAGCCAGCCAATGAAATGTGTTTGCTATATGGTCTTCATTGGCTGGCTGGACTGGTGCGTGCTGCGCTATGTAGGTAGGCTGTGGGTGCCGGCTTTGTTGCTCCATTCTGGGACTCTTTGTTGTCCCGGTGGGGGGGTGACCCAGGATGCGGGACACAGACCTACAATAAGGGACAGTCCCAGGCATTCTGGGATATGTGGTCATCCTAGCCTTATGGGCTGCAATTCAGTAGTAACTGCCCTGACAAAATGACCATCTGAGAGGATGTTGCAGCATGCTATGTCTGCATGAGGGTGTCTCTGTCATTACTGTGGTTTGCACCATAGTCTGCAAACCAACCAATTTCCTGTAATGTATTGCATTTGTGATCTAACACAAAGTCTGCATTACAGAAAAGTAAAGGTATGAGCAACATGTGACATCCTTGCTATTAATTGACTACAGCTCCCTTCATCCTCAGCTGACCAGCAGTTAGCTGACAGTGATGGCAATTGTAGTCCACCAACAGTACGTGAAGCACAGTTTGTGCATCCCTAAATAGGAGACACTTTACAACTGACTGGTAGCAGCAGGAAGATCACGTGCAGTTTGTGAGTCTATACAAACAGAGAGGATTTAAATGACCCACTGGTGTGGTGCTCAGCAGGCCTCAGCCTGTGTTCCATTAACACACAGGAAGATTAATGACAGACAGTGTCTGGTATAAGCAAACCCAGAGGACATGAGCTCAGCATGTAGCTTTTCTCAGATATGAGTGAGAAAAATAAAACGCATGATCCATTTCATAACGCTGATCAGTGGCTGCTTCATGTATTGCAGATAAGCATATGGCTGATTGCTGTTATATTTTTCCCAAAAATATAATCATTTTCTTCATCTACTCTTTTTCTTTTATATCTCTAACTCAGCCAGGGCCAATCCACTTCTTAATATGTGTAACTTGCAGAGGATACAATAGGGAGGGGATTAGACTAGGTCTTTAAGGAATTTAGGACCATATGTGAAAAACTAACTAGGAGCAAACTGACTGCACCACAGGGGAGAAATTAATATTCTCGATGCTTAAACTATGCCTGTTAACCATTAAATGCTAGCAAGATCTCTAACTTATTGCAAACAAAGGTTTCTCTAACCTTAGTTCATAACATGCCCTCCTTCGGCAGGCTTATATGAAAACATAAGTGTTAAATGGCTTTTCCTTCTGAGTAAAACAAGGGTATCCCATTACTGGAAGATACATCTTTCTTGAATTACTACAGTTTAAACTGTTTTTATATTAACACTGCCCTCTAGTGGAACATGTATTTCACCTGGCGTTTAGATTGCAGTTGTCAGCACTCCTGCCTCTTTTCTTCCTGTCCTCTGCAGGGCCGGATTTACATCTCAGGAGCCTGTAGGCACAGGCTGGACACTTACACAACGCTCCAAATCTCCATATTACCCCCCACATAACCATATTGCCCTCACATTTCCCCCCATCAGCTCCATATTGCCCCCATAAGCTTCATATTGCCATCACATTGCCCCCATCAGCTTCAACTTGCCCCATCAGCTCCAGCTTGCCTCCACATTACCGCCATCATCTCCAACTTGCCCCCATCATCTCCAACTTGCTTTCACATTGCCCCCCCCGTATTCGTTTCCTACCTCCCTGGTGGTCCAGTGGCAGGAAAAGTCTGTCCCTCCTTCTGCACAGACTATATGCTTTTGCTCCCGCGCGGTCTTCTCTTCAATAATGCAGAGCACTGGGAGATTATGTCATCTCCTAGCGCTCTGCAATACTAAAGAGCCAGCGAGGGAGCAACAGCATAGAGGTCTGTGCCTAAGAAGGCACAGATCTTACTATGCGGCTGGTTAATACTGCCACTGTGCGCAGCACATAAAAACATTTAAAAAAAAAAAATTGATTTCAGTGACAGGCGCCCCTCTGTGGGGTGCGCCTGTAGGCACATGCCTACTCTGCCTTATGGCAAATCTGGCCCTGGCCCTCTGGTGTATTTCTTTGCTGACTGTTATATGCTTCTTGTTGCCCTTTCTATCATCTGTATGCATTTATATGTCTCTCCCCTTCTTTCTACCAGTGAACGATCAGCGTTTCCTGTAGTGGTTATTTGTTCGAGTCACTTCTTGCCTACTAGTTGCTGACCTAGCCAAGCCCCTACTACCCTCTTGCCTAGCAATCCTCTTTCTGATGTCTGGTATTTTGATGTCTTAATCCATTGCCAAACTTCTCTTGATTTGGCCACGTAACTGCCTATCGATTTTCAGTCTAGAAGCAGTACCAATTGGCGATCCATCTTCAGATCTGATTACGCTTCCTTTTGCAGATTCAAATTATTCCTGCATGTCCCTTTGCCAACCCTTGCCTGAAAACTGAGATTTTGCTGCTAGTACTGTTTCATACCCAGGATTTGATTCTTCATTTGATTCCTACTCCTGTTCTTCTATTTGAAGAGCTTACTTTGTCACCAGCTGCTTCCTCATAGCTCCTGCTCCCCTTTGCTTTTGTCTCCTGAACATTGTTCTGTTGATAGCAACCTATCTATATGGCTCTTAGGAAGGTGTAGTACTCTGCTTCTATCTGCTGGCTAATTCTGTTTTTTCAGCCTCCTGAGTTTGCTTCTTGGAGAGTTAACCTTTTGGTACTGCTATCTTGTTAACACCTTCTATTTCTGGGGTTATGGGGTAGGCTTCACTGTCCTAGGAACTGGTTCACTATCAAAATGTCACACACTATTGTGCAACCAACTAAAAGGTGCATTAACCGTGTTGCTGAGATGAAAAGGGCAACATGAGAATCTCACCCACATCAAAAGGGCAAGATGCTCATGTCGCCGCTTAAACGTCGCTCATTTGAGTGACTGCATGAACATAAACATACTTTGGTGATATTTAACCCCTTAGGGACCCTACCGGGAGCGCTGTAAGTAAAAATAGGGCATGAAATAGACCGCTCCAAGATCGGAGCGATCTCTTTCAAGCCCCATAGTTACGTGCCGATACACGTGACAGGTGTACCGGCACGTCAAAGTGTTCTATGCGGTCATTATGGGACGGAAATGTCCCGCGACCGCTGGTCGTTAAGGGGTTAATCTGGGCGCCGTCAAGCCAGTATAGTTTGACCAATTCAGATGGTGATATGATTTTTTTTATTATTATTATGAACCGCGGACACTGAGCAGAAGGAGAATAGGACTACGCACAGAATTGTTCTAGCCTAATAGCGCCCAGTTCAAATATCACCAACGTATATGTATGTTCATGCGGGCATTCCAATGAGCGACGCTTAAGCCTGTGACATGAAAATCTCGCCCTTTTGTAACCCTTTTCATCCCAGGGACATGGTTAATGAGCCGTTTAGTTGGTCGCACAACAGAGTGTAACATTTTAAAAGGATACCCTAGGAACTTACCCTCTTGGAGCCATCCAAAATGGCAGATGATCAGAGGAAAGAGTGATCAGAGTATTTATTAACATATATGACAGGACCAGCTACTGAAGGTCTCTCTGGTGCCAAATGAGTTAAAGGGATAGTAATGGTTAATTTTAAATTGATTTAATATTGTAGAATATTGTAGACATTAAAAAAGGTTAACATCTATGTAAGTCTTATGTCTCAAATCTTTATGGTTTGAGAGATATAACTTGCTAAAGGTAACTTTTCCTGGCTGTTTTACTCAAGTCTGCCATCTAGCTGACAGCTGCAGATACCAGTCATCTGACCAGACAGAGGCTCTTCAGCAGAGCTGAAATCACGCTATTAAGAAATAAATACTTCATTGGAACGGTCTACAAAGTGTGCTTGCAAACCAGGCACACTTTGTAGACCGTTCTAAATGAAGTATTTCTCTTTAGATATCGTTATATCGGCGCTGCTGAAGAGCCACATCTGGTCGCGTGACCATAATCTGCTTCTGACAGCTTTACAGCTCGTCAAGCAGAAAGGGGAGGGACCAGAGAACTTTATTTTCCTATATCTCTCAAACAATAATGGTTCGAGAGATACAAATAAGTGCAAGTACTCTTTTAATTGTATATACCATATAGTTAATACTTTTTTTCTGACATTACTATCACTTTAAATTAAAATGGTATGTCAAATATTCCATTTTTCTATCACATCAATTGGATTTCTTTTTCTTTCTTGATGCATTTATCAAAACTTTCCTTTGTCCCTCCCTGCGTGTGCTCTTTTTTGTCTTCTTTCTCCATCCTTTTCAGCTCACGTTACCCTCCTCTTTCCTTTTTCATCCTTTCACTCTCTGTGTATTTATTGCCACCCCTCCCTTCCGCCTGTCTCTCCCAAGCCTCTGCCTTTAATAACATGAAGGTGATTAGCAGAAATCATATTTGATTTTGACACTCAACCTGCCAGTTAAATACAGGCTAACAAAACCATTCTTCCATCCAATATATGAGATGCTTTTCCCCCTTAATTAGGTAGATAAATACAGAGTTTCCATGGCAACACCTTCCTGTGTTTGTAACTCAATGCAATTGAGTTTTATGAATGTTGTGGCATGTTATTGTTTAACCCTATGTGCTTTCAGACAGCAGCCTGGACAGTCATTGGCCTTTCATAATATGTACATGGCCTCAATCTGCTCATTTTTACTGATGTATCACAAACGTTTAATAATAGTTTAGCCACTTGATGCTTTTTAGTTCAGAAGGATATGACTATTAAAATAACAGATTCATGGAGAACACTGAAAGGCTCAATACAATTAAAATATGAAGCATTTGAAGACCAGAGTTGTGTGTAACACTGTGCTTTGCAATGCATAGCAGACATTTTTGGTCGTCAAGGGATTAAACATATTTCATTCAGAGCTGAAAAAGGTGGAAGAGCCAGAGCAATTATCTTTGGCATGAGCAGGAGAAGTACTCTTGCAATATCTGTCAATGACCGTGTCCATATTTCACTGAATGTTACTTGAAAAACCTCCTCTAGTCCCATGATGTGGAGGCGGGCCTGATTTGAATGCTGCTGTGTGAAGGTATCCATCTCCTGGGTGGTTTTGCACTAAGGTGTAAAAAAGCGGTGATAAAGTGGAGATGACTTCTCCAGTAATATCACTTCTCGATTTCCTATAGAACCAATGCACTAAGATCTCCAAAGTTGGAAAAATATTGGTGCATTGGCTCCATAGAATAACATAGGACTTGAGAAGCGATGTCACTGGAGAAATTATCTCCGCTTTAACACCTTTTTATCACGCATCTCACAAGATGTCACAGCGTTTGAAAGGCATTCTAGGGGTGGTTTTTCCAATAGCCTCCAAATTGTCACAAATGCCTCAACTGTGCTGGCCAAACAGACTTTTTGAGTTATGGGTATGGGAAGAAAAATATCAGTTGCCCTGCACAAGACAGTAGATCCTAGTTTATGATGGCTGGTTTATTTGCCATTTTGCATACACCTTCCCTGGACATTATTTAACTAATTGGATGATGGAAAGGTTATCAATTCATTTAGCAGCCAACTGGTTAAAGATTTTTTTTTCTTTTCTTTACTAAGGCAAGTGGTACATTATATGACATGATACAGTGGATTGGAGTGGGGATGGGGTTTTGTAAATAGTGGAGGTGTTGTCATAGGTGTGGATAAGGGTACTTGGATTGTCTTGTCTGGGGGAAAATGAGATACAAATACAGAGTTTAGCCTTGACCCCACTGGAACTCAGTGGCGATTTTTTCAAAATTTTTCAAAATGACCCAGTTCAAATGCGTAAATGGTAATTTAAACAAATACAAAGGAATATGACACAAATCATTTGGGGAGGAGGACGTCCTGGAAACAACCCTTATGAAACATAAAAGAAAAGGTGGGGTTTCTAGTCCAAACCTATGCATCTATTATCTAGGAGCACAAGGACTATTTGCGCTGCCCTACATAGATCCAAAAACAACTCAAATTCATTAACATTGCTAAAGCTTTACTTAGGCCAGACTATGACTTGATGCAGGCAATACTAAGAGGACCGTTTGTAAGTATGAATACAACACGGGTGTCTCAAGCTATATACAAGGTTTGAACTGGAATGCAAGTATCTGCTGGCTATTGGGCTAAAGATCCCAACACTCTGCTATGGGGTGAAGTGGGGTTAAAGCATTTAGCTGGTTTTGTTTAGTCCAAACTGGGCCCATTATGGAATTTGCAGATATGGGACACCTGTATCAAGATACCACTCTTAAGTAATTTGAGCAGTTGTACTCTGAATTTCTAATCCCAAATAATCTGATCTATTCATACCTACATCACAGGCACACTCTTCAGGCACAGTGGGAGGATCTCAGTCCTGATATCTAAACAGTCCTGTTGCTCTTGCAGCTGTTTCTGAAAAGGCCGAAGAAACCGATTTCATTCATTTATAACTGGCTGTAGAGGGAAACAGGGGGGATGACTCTACTGCATGAAGCAGGTGGGAGAAAGGCATTGAAACCCTAGAGGATTGGGAAAGGCACATGGCGAAGGTAAGCCCTGCACAGACACTAATTAATACAATTGAAGATCTTACATAGGCCTTACTATACTTACTAGAACATACTTTGACTTTATAGAATGGGGAGTGAGCAGGGAGATGACTTACTGACTGAAATGTAGGGGAGTCAGGGGCACATTTATGCATCTAACTTGGGAATATCCACATATTCAGCAATTTTGGAAAGAGGTAATAGCTTTGTATTCTATCATACAGGATGGAGTTCATCGGGTAGTAGATAAATCACTAATTAGGGAACTCCTTGTCATGGCAAGAAAGGTGGTGGCCATGAACTGGATGATGGACAGGGCTCCAGTACATAGACCTTGGATTAATTTAGTGACACAGAAATATTCCACTATTGTCTATTTACATAGGAGTTCCCCTAAGAAGTTCAATAGTATCTGGGTGAAGTGGCAGAACCGGTGGTATGTGACCTCTTAAATCAGGTAGGTCACCCCAAGAGTCACAAAAATCAATTTACTGATGATAAATGTTTTTAATATTACACCAGCCTTGATGGTGTCAAAGGGTGGTTGCCTGTTGGGGGTGGGGGCATATGTGGGGGAGGGAACTGAGAGGTCTGAGTTCAGTTAGCTTGTTCTTAGGAAGCGTAGGTTAATATTAGTTATAATATTAGACTGATCTGGCTGAGGATCTATCTGTATAAAATCCATTTGGGTGATTTACAAATTGTACTTTGTAATTATGCTCTAATATCATTGTTTTTGCATCTGTCTGTAATTAACTTAAACCAAATCTGTCTGTCAATAAATATAATTGAAAAAAAGAGAGATAGCCCAAAAGAATACCTGCTAAAATACATCACAGAAAGCATACAAAATTGATATCCATATAGCCAAAGCATTTAACTTGAGTCCTACTTGCACAAGGAATATGTATCCCCCTAGCAATCTTGTATTTTTAACACAGCTAAAAAGAGGTTTGAATGGAACATACAAAGCAGGCCGGGAGCAAGGGACAACCCTCCATAAGACCTGACAGGACAGACACCCCCCAAAAACCATTTATTTGAATGAGGCTATAACTTTGACTATACTGATTTTGAATCTGGGCAATATATTCTTTTGGAAAACCCATTCTTTAAAGGAATGAAAATAAAAAAGAGTGAGAAATTGAATCATAAGACTTTTTTCAAAATCAAAGCTTAAAAGAGCAGCTTGATTCTGCACATTAACATATATCAAATAATCTCTTAAATGGGTTAACCTATCCATAATTCTCCTCTCAGTAACTGCACAAGTTTGATCCTCATGAATTATAGTTGTCAGAACCAACTTAAATATGTTATCCAGAACACCCAGGTTATAATCACGGTTTAATAAACTTATTGGATGACAATTTCTGATATCTCTGTATCTATACTTCTCTGTCACCCTTCTTGTACAGAAGACCAATTCTTTAGACAGTACATCCTATATAATAATTCACTAAAACGTGTGTAATGACTCACTCAGGTGCAGTAGAGACTGCTGCACGTGCTGCAGTCATGTGCAGTAGAGACTGCCAGAGCCGTGGCTGATACAGAGCTAGACTCTCCGAAGGAGCATCCAGCTCAGTATCAGCAGCGGCACTGGCAGTTTCTACTGCGCATGACTGCCCCGCGACCGGCTGGCACTGTATCAGCCGTGGGGTGGGCAGTCTCTACTGTTCATGACTGCCCCGTGACCGGCTGACAGTGGCACTGTGGCCCATGTAACGGGCTCTTCAACTAGTGTTCATATAAAATGAACTGGATACCTGAAATATATTGCTAACAAAGGAATACTTCATCCCACATTCAGATAAAGCAGACTGAAAGACATAGAGATCTAATAGAGATTGCACTTACCCTTTTCCTCCAATACTTAGGAACAAAAACACAGGAAAGGAGGAGCATCTCATAGTGTAATATGTTCATTAACAACCAATAGAACAATAGCAATTGTGCTACTGTATACTCACATTTTGATTGTGCTAGCTCATTCACTTCTGGAGAATATTACTTTTCCTCCACACAGATATCTTATGCCAGATGTTCGATCCCTTTAACATGCTCCTCCACAATCCGGGCTCAGGCAAAGGCAACAGAAGTAAAAATTAGAAAGGAAAGTGCTTACAATATGCAAGGTCTTGCAAAGGCAACTAGTCTCACTGAAACACAAATGCTGAGTGACTGGACTGGTGTATGGTCTTACCACCAGGTCAAATAGTGTGCAGGGAATTGGCAGTGCTGATCCTCACAGTAAGGACCATATCAGACAGCATCACAGTGCCTGTAGGTGGTGAAGAGATGAAATCCAAATGAAACAGACAGTGAAAATGTTTTTCTTCAGAATCTCTTCAAGGTCTTCTTTCTTCTGACTAGTATTAGTTTTGACTTTAATAATTTGTCTTCTAACATCCAAACCATCTTCAGGCTACAACATTTGTAATTTATTTTGCAAATTATCATATTCCTGCCTTTTTTTTCCTCTGGCAAGTCTACTACTCCATTAACAGAAAAAAATGTAATTTGTGACTTAACCATAGTCCACCGTATCATAGTAGAAGAACACAAATGCCTACATTTCTGAAGGTTTTTGTATAAGCTAGTGACACTTTTAACCACCGGAGGGTGCTGTAAGTCAGAAAATTTGAGGTTGCAACATAACATTGTATGGCCTGAAAATACATTCTCTTGCAGATTGGCAATTTCTACATTGAAAGAAAAAGAAACAAAAACAAAATCTATCCTAGAAGAAGACAGTAGATTACTCCAGGAAAAACATCAAACAATCTGAAATTACATACTAGTTCTTTCAAGGGGGGTGTGAACTTAACTAATCTAACTGCATCAGCTACTTTTATGTTCTTCCCCTCAGTACCCAAGACATTATTAAAGTCTCCCAAACCAATGTGGACTCAGAGCCAGCGAAGACATGAACGGTATCCAATGCTTCTACCTATTGTTGATTGTAAGGTGAAGCATAAACATTAAAAATTCAAACATAAAACCCATTTAGACTCATCTTAACTAAAATTATTCTGGAACAATAACTTGTTTATAAAAAAAATATACTATTTACTTTTAACTAAAGTACCTGCACCACAGGCCTTGCTGTCACTATGCTTAGAGAAAACATAAGGAAGCTGTTTCCATTCCTTCTGCAACAAATCAGATTTAGCACTGCAGAAAGACCACAATCCTGTAAACACAAAAAATAAAAAATCACAAGATTATAAATATTTAAAATTTGCAGCCAACGCACATTATATTTTATACTGTGTACATTAGAGGATGCACATTTTAAATAATCCATACGAAAATGCAAACCACTGAAAAGGTTAATCTGAACAAATACTAAAACCGCTCAGATCCTATTGATATGGTCTTCAACATCTTCAGTTAGTATCAGAAGATATACTGCCCAAAAGCAAATTAGGTGAACTAGATAATGGAACAGGGCTAATAACAGTTTCACAGGGTTGTCATATTCTTTCTACCCACTTCCTCACACTCAGCACAGTCTTTCCTTTTATTTATGCCAGTAGTATTGTCCTGGTTATTATATTCTATGTGGCTGAGCAAAGATAAATTAGTATGGGCAGCCCCTGCACTCTACCAGATTCATATTATGTTGCAGGTATCAGCCCACTAACATCACTGAACACTGGAACAGCTACCATTATAGGAGGGGGACATGCCTTCAAACTATGCAAGATGGATGAAGAAGCTGTACTTGATATAGTTATTTTATTCAACAACTCAGCATCAACCATTCTCAGTTTCTTTGCAAACACTGTCCTGGTGTCCACTGACAACAATATGGTATGAATGATCTCACCCCCACCAGATGAATCTGTAGAGGGGGAAAGAGGACATATCAAGTGCAGCCAGTAGAGCAGACTTTGCTGGGGTCTCCAAACTAGACACAGCCTGTAACACACTTCCTGAGTCTTTCAACCCAGGCATCAGTTAGGCACTGTGGTTCTGTTTCTTTCACCACAGACTACACATCTGGATTTGCTTCTGGTCCCACCTCATCAGAGGCATAAGATACCTCTTCCAACATAACAAAATGAATGGCAGTAGACGTGTCTTTACAGTTGGTATTGTGGCATTTGGCATTGTATCAGCATAAGGGGCACAGAAAAAATAAGTGTATCATCAGGAATCATAAATGTGTCCATGTTGTCCTTCACGTGCTTAGTAGATCTAGCAGCATCTTCAGGAGGTTCTAGTTTGATGTGTACGCATTTAATACTGGGTACAAAGGTGAGTGAAAGAGCCACATAAGTCACACTTTCCTTTTTCTCTGCTTCAGGCAATATGCTCATCACTGCCACATGTTTGGAACCCAGGAGATGGGCAACTTTCTCCCAAGTAGCCATAACTGACATTGATGGCAAAAAGCATATTTTCCTCTATAATAAATGCTACCTTTATACCTTCCTAGTGTCAGACAGAGAGAGAGAGAGAGAGAGAGAGAGAGAGAGAGAAGACGGATAGGGAGGTATACATCCAATCTCATGTGGGTCATGTGTAAATGTAACCAGGTATTTCCACTTCCCATCTCACACACCCAAAGAGTTGGTCAGCTTTTTCTGGTAACAAACAAAAGTAGAAAAGTCTCAGTGTCCTCCTCCTTTTACATATGGATTAAGCATGTGCACAGTAAGCAACACCTCTTCATTCACAAACAGATAGTCAGATAAGATTCTCTACAGCCTATCATCAATTGAAATCTGGCAAAATCTAAGATGAAAATTATAGCGGTCGGCAATTTTTTTTAAAGGGGATCTATCGCCTCTAAAAAAGTTATGCTTATTATGTAGAGGATATATACATAAGGATAAAAACGTTATTGATTTAAAAAAACAAACAAAAAAATGCTAGTTTATAGAGTGCCCTGCACCCTATTTCCTCATAAACTTCCATTGCCGTAGATTGCCACACTGCTCCTTCTCCCTTCCCATTACCTAGCCTCCTCCGATGTCTGAGGCTGACTATCTGTAAGCCGGAGCAATCTCATTGGCTAGATATCGATCTCTGTCAATGAGACCTCTCCAGCTTACAGACAGAAACCTCCGTCATTGGAGGAGGCTTGGTAGTGGGAAGGGAGAAGGGGCAGTGTGGCAATGTAAGTTTATGAGGAAGTAGGGTGCAGGGTACTCTATAAACTAGCATTTTAACACAAATAGCGTTTTTTTTTTTTTTTTTTTAAATCAATAGCATTTTCACCTTTATGTATATATTTCTACATAATAAGCATAACTTTTGTAGATGCAATAGATCCACTTTAAAGGTGATATCAAAATATCCAAACATTAAAAACTCCTGACTACACAAGAAATCTAGTTTAATATTCAGCATGCCAAGCAGAACCACTCTGAACAGATACACATGGTGACAATATGGATCCTCACAGAGTTCTTCACACACTCCACTTGGGCTAGTATGAAACCTCATTCTACCACTTCAAACAGCCCTGTCTGGAGAGAATGCCAAGCTCCCTATATCAGCATGAACCCAAACTCAAAGAGATGGAACTAAGACTGAGAGCTAGATCCTTCTAAATAGGACTATCACTTCAGGCTCAGCCTTATTAAGCCTCATCAGTGATGTGTGACTTGTTTCCGTAGACAATGAGAGGAAGGTGTCCACTTCTGGATTATCCTTCATTCTTAGAGTGACACCTTAAGAATATTAAAAAAACCATACCAAAATGTGAGAGACTCTGAAAATGAATAAAAGCACAAGTGGCTTCTTCTATGGCTAGTCACCTTTCAGAAGCATCACATTTTAGCTCTCTAGTTCTAATACAGAGGAGAAATTTCTAAATATGTATATTAGACTAATGGGCAGACCAAAATGCTGGACAAGTGCCCTCTGTACAGGAACACCAGGTACCCCCAGATGTATGTTTCAGTCTTGTTGGCCCTTGTTAGTGAGGTGCAGCTGGTTACCTCCGGCACATAGAGTAAGCGGCCTGCATCTGAATGCTTCTGAAAGGTGACTAACTGTAGAACCAGCCACTTTTGCTTTTGTTTGTTCTCAGAGCCTCTCACATTTTGGCATGTTTTGAGTACTCTTAGAGGCTCTCCCTAAGAGTGAAGGGTAATCCCGACATGGGCACTTTGTTCTCAGTGCCTAGATAAATCAGCTGCATCTCACTGGCAAGGTCAACATGTTTAGGGTTAGCTAGCATTCCCGTGCAGAGGGGACTTACATGGCATTCTGGAACTGGAATGCCCTTTTTTGGTTGAATTAGTCTAATATGTATGTGGAAAAGTTTCTCCTGTACTGGCAGTAGAGTGCTACAACATAATGCTTCTGAGAGGTGCATAGCTGTACAACAAGCTATTGTGCTTTTGTTTGTCTTCAGAGATTCTCACATGTTGGAATGTTAAAACATACCCTTACATATAGAGGTAAATTATATTAATGTTTAAACTCATTTAACACCTTGAATATTAAGGAAGTCCCCTTTAACTCTTGCATGCTCTTGTGCCCTGCTTTAACCCATTTGATGTTGAAGATGTATATTTAATTACATATATGGATGCTTAAGAGGCCTCCAAAGCATTACTCTTGTCTTTAGCATAAAAGAAGTTAAGACATGAGAGAAAATACTTGAGCCAAATCCACATTCTGAGACTTACAGTATTGCTTTGCTAGGCAGCGCCTGGTTTTCTGAATGTTGGTCTAAGAACTAGTGTTGAGCGAGCATGCTCGGCCGATGCTCGGATCGGCTCGAGCATCGCTCTGCTCGGCACATGGCGGTACTCGTACGAGTACCGCATGTGCTCGCCCGCCATGTTCGGGTCTCCTCCCCGCACGTTTTGCGGCTGCTGCGCAGCCAATAAACGTGCAGGGAGGCTCTGACATCGGTGTAATGCCAGCAGCCATATTGGCTGCTGGCATTACACTGATTGGCTGGCCAGAACCCGTGGTCAGGTGCTGTATAGCACCTGACCAGCGAGTTCGGCTCAGTCTGAGCCAGGGAGAGCTGAGGATAGGAAGGGAAAGGCAGTGTAGGGAGGAAAAAAACAAAAATTGTGAAAAAAAAAGAACCAAAAGTCCTTTTTAGGACTACTGTGTGTGGGGGCAGCAGGTTATTTGGTGTGGGGGGAAAAAAAAAAAAAAAAAAAAAAAAAAATATATATATTCTGTTTAGTGTGCAAAGTTGCAGATTAGAGCACATTCTGTTTAGTGTGCACAGTTGCAGATTAGAGCACATTCTGTTTAGTGTGCAAAGTTGCAGATTAGAGCACATTCTGTTTAGTGTGCAAAGTTGCAGATTAGAGCACATTCTGTTTAGTGTGCAAAGTTGCAGATTAGAGCACATTCTGTTAAGTCTTCAAACTAAAATATCAAAGTCACGTATTCCATTCAGTGTGCGTCGCCGCAGTTTAGCAGCACATTCTGAGTACTGTGCAGAGTTGCAGAATAGGAAGAAATACTGTTAAGTCTTCAAACTAAAATATCAAAGTCACATATTCCATTCAGTGTGCTTCGCCGCAGTTTAGCAGCACATTCTGTGTACTGTGCAGAGTTGCAGAATAGGAAGAAATACTGTTAAGTCTTCAAACTCAAATATCAAAGTCACATATTCCATTCAGTGTGCTTCGCCGCAGTTTAGCAGCACATTCTGTGTACTGTGCAGAGTTGCAGAATAGGAAGAAATACTGTTAAGTCTTCAAACTAAAATATCAAAGTCACATATTCCATTCAGTGTGCTTCGCCGCAGTGTAGCAGCACATTCTGTGTACTGTGCAGAGTTGCAGAATAGGAAGAAATACTGTTAAGTCTTCAAACTCAAATATCAAAGTCACATATTCCATTCAGTGTGCTTCGCCGCAGTTTAGCAGCACATTCTGTGTACTGTGCAGAGTTGCAGAATAGGAAGAAATACTGTTAAGTCTTCAAACTAAAATATCAAAGTCACATATTCCATTCAGTGTGCTTCGCCGCAGTGTAGCAGCACATTCTGTGTACTGTGCAGAGTTGCAGAATAGGAAGAAATACTGTTAAGTCTTCAAACTCAAATATCAAAGTCACATATTCCATTCAGTGTGCTTCGCCGCAGTTTAGCAGCACATTCTGTGTACTGTGCAGAGTTGCAGAATAGGAAGAAATACTGTTAAGTCTTCAAACTAAAATATCAAAGTCACATATTCCATTCAGTGTGCTTCGCCGCAGTGTAGCAGCACATTCTGTGTACTGTGCAGAGTTGCAGAATAGGAAGAAATACTGTTAAGTCTTCAAACTAAAATATCAAAGTCACATATTCCATTCAGTGTCTTTCACCGCCGTTTAACAGCCTATTCTGTGTACTCTGCAGAGTTGCAGAATTATAAGAAATACTGTTAAGTTTTCAAACTCAAATATTAAAGTCACATATTCCATTCAGTGTCTTTCACCGCCGTTTAACAGCCTATTCTGTGTACTCTGTACAGTTGCAGAATTATAAGAAATACTGTTAAGTTTTCAAACTCAAATATTAAAGTCACATATTCCATTCAGTGTCTTTCACCGCCGTTTAACAGCCTATTCTGTGTACTCTGTACAGTTCCAGAATTATAAGAAATACTGTTAAGTTTTCAAACTCAAATATTAAAGTCACATATTCCATTCAGTGTGTTTCAACGCCGTTTAACAGCCTATTCTGTGTACTCTGCAGAGTTGCAGAATAGTAAGAAATACTGTTAAGTTTTCAAACTCAAATATTAAAGTCACATATTCCATTCAGTGTGTTTCACCGCCGTTTAGCAGCCTATTCTGTGTACTGTGCAGAGTTGCAGAATTATAAGAAATACTGTTAAGTTTTCAAACTCAAATATCAAAGTCACATATTCCATTCAGTGTGCTTCGCCGCAGTGTAGCAGCACATTCTGTGTACTGTGCAGAGTTGCAGAATAGGAAGAAATACTGTTAAGTCTTCAAACTAAAATATCAAAGTCACATATTCCATTCAGTGTCTTTCACCGCCGTTTAACAGCCTATTCTGTGTACTCTGCAGAGTTGCAGAATTATAAGAAATACTGTTAAGTTTTCAAACTCAAATATTAAAGTCACATATTCCATTCAGTGTCTTTCACCGCCGTTTAACAGCCTATTCTGTGTACTCTGTACAGTTGCAGAATTATAAGAAATACTGTTAAGTTTTCAAACTCAAATATTAAAGTCACATATTCCATTCAGTGTCTTTCACCGCCGTTTAACAGCCTATTCTGTGTACTCTGTACAGTTGCAGAATTATAAGAAATACTGTTAAGTTTTCAAACTCAAATATTAAAGTCACATATTCCATTCAGTGTGTTTCAACGCCGTTTAACAGCCTATTCTGTGTACTCTGCAGAGTTGCAGAATAGTAAGAAATACTGTTAATTTTTCAAACTCAAATATCAAAGTCACATATTCCATTCAGTGTCTTTCACCGCCGTTTAACAGCCTATTCTGTGTACTCTGCAGAGTTGCAGAATTATAAGAAATACTGTTAAGTTTTCAAACTCAAATATTAAAGTCACATATTCCATTCAGTGTCTTTCACCGCCGTTTAGCAGCCTATTCTGTGTACTCTGTACAGTTCCAGAATTATAAGAAATACTGTTAAGTTTTCAAACTCAAATATTAAAGTCACATATTCCATTCAGTGTGTTTCAACGCCGTTTAACAGCCTATTCTGTGTACTCTGCAGAGTTGCAGAATAGTAAGAAATACTGTTAATTTTTCAAACTCAAATATTAAAGTCACTTATTCCATTCAGTGTGTGTCACCGCAGTTTAGCAGCCTATTCTGTGTACTCTGCAGAGTTGCAGAATAGTAAGAAATACTGTTAATTTTTCAAACTCAAATATTAAAGTCACTTATTCCATTCAGTGTGTGTCACCGCAGTTTAGCAGCCTATTCTGTGTACTCTGCAGAGTTGCAGAATAGTAAGAAATACTGTTAAGTTTTCAAACTCATATATATTAAAGTCATATATATCGTGTAAGATGAAGAAGGTGGGTAAAAAGGGACGGGGAAGTGGACGTGATCCTGAAAGTTCAGGGCGCGGGTCAGGACGCGGAGAAACTGTGCCTGGTGCCAGAGCACAAGAAAGAAAGACATCCACCATACCTAGCTTCATGTCTGATTTCACAGGGCGTCGCAGGACATCACTCTCGAGGTCCGACCAGTGCGAACAGGTGGTCGGTTGGATGACAGCTGATACTGCTTCCAGTCGGTTAAGCACCACCCTGTCTTCCACCAAGTCCACTCTCAGTAGCCAAGAGTCTGGTCAACATAATCCTCACTCTGATCATCCTTCCTCCCACCATACACGGTCTGGTCAAAGAAGTGATCCCACACTGGGATATAGTGATGAGCTCGTCTCATCACCAATCCTTCATTTGACCCTCTCTCCAAGCACGCTTGCAGAGGAACATGACATCTTGTGCCCTGATTCACAACCTCTAGAGGCTACCCAATCACAAGAAGATGACAGATGTGAACGGCATTTAAGGTCAAAGGAAGTAGTGGATGATGATGATGATGATGAGACACAGTTGCCATTAAATCAACCACTATTTCCTTCTCAAGACCTTGTTGAGGAGAATGTTATACAGTTGTCAATGACCGAGTATGTGGTGGGATCAAGACTTGAGGAGGATGATCAGAGTGAGGAAGTGGAGGAGGACTTGGTGGACGATGAGGTGACTGACCCCACCTGGGAAGGTGTAGAGCCGAGCGATGACAGCAGTCCTGAGGGTGAGCCATCTGCAGCACCGCAACAGGCTGGAAGAGGCAGTGGTGTGGCTACAGAAAGAAGGCGGACCGCACCAAACCGGCCCGCAAATGTTCCACGGAGCACCCCCTTGCGTAAATCTACCTTGCCAAGGGGTAGGTGTTCCGCGGTATGGCGTTTTTTTAAGGAAAGTGCGGACGACAAAAGATTTGTAGTTTGCAACCTGTGCCACACCAGAATGAGCCGAGGCATGAACACTAGAAACCTCACCACCACCAGCATGATCCGACACATGGCATCCAAGCACCGTAGTAAGTGGGAGGAACGCCTGGATCGCCCATCTGTGTCTGCAGGCCACACCACTGCCTCCTCTTCCCCTGTTTTCGGTGCCGGCCAATCGCCTGTCGAAGGCGCAGGCCCGCATACCTCCCGCCCTGCACCTGTAGCATCTGAAGCACCATCAGCGACCACATCCACTTCCCTGTCCCAGCACAGCGTCCAAATGTCGTTACCCCAGGCATTTGAGCGCAAGAGAAAATACCCAGCCACCCACCCACAGGCCATAGCACTAACCTCACACCTTTCAAAATTACTGGCCGTCGAAATGCTGCCATTTAGGCTTGTGGACACTGAGTCCTTCCGCAGCCTGATGGCAGCAGCTGTCCCTCGGTACGCGGTCCCCAGCCGCCACTACTTTTCCCGGTGTGCCATCCCCGCATTACACCACCATGTGTCCCGTAACATCACCCGTGCCCTGACCAACGCAGTTACTGGGAAGGTCCACTTAACGACTGACACATGGACAAGTGCTTGTGGCCAGGGACGCTACATTTCCCTGACGGCACACTGGGTGAATGTCGTGGAGGCTGGGAGCGACTCGGACCCTGGGATGGCACGGGTGCTACCCACGCCGAGGATTGCGGGCCCTACCTCCATCAGGGTTTCCACCAGCACCTACGTTATTGGCTCCTCCTCCTCCGTTTCCACCTCCGAATTCTCTACACACACCGCCACTCCCCCATCAGCCAGTAGCTGGAAGCAGTGTAGCACTGCAGTGGGGAAGCGTCAACAGGCCGTGCTGAAGCTGATCTGCCTTGGGGACAAACAGCACACGGCCTCAGAGCTGTTGCAGGGGATTAGTCACCAGACCGAGCAGTGGCTCTCGCCACTCAACCTGCAAGCAGGCATGGTTGTGTGTGATAATGGGCGTAACTTGGTGGCGGCTTTGGAGCTCGGCAAGCTCACACACGTACCATGCCTAGCGCATGTATTTAATTTAGTGGTGCAGCGATTTCTAAAAACCTACCCCAATGTGCATGATCTCTTGACCAAGGTGCGCCGCGTGTGTGCACATTTCCGTAAGTCATCTACAGCTTCGGCCGGCCTGTTGAAGCTGCAGCAGCGCTTACAATTGCCAGCTCACCGGCTGCTGTGTGACGTGAGCACGCGCTGGAACTCCACCTTCCACATGTTGGCCCGGCTTTGTGAGCAGCAGAGGGCAGTAGTGGAGTACCAGCTGTTACACGGTCGTCGCCTCTCCGTTCAACTTCCTGTAATCAGAAGTGAGGAGTGGGAATGGATGTCAGACCTCTGCGAGGTTTTACGCAATTTTGAGGAATCGACACAGATGGTGAGCGGCGATAACGCTATTATCAGTGTAACCATCCCACTTCTGTGTCTACTGAAACGCTCGCTGCTCACAATTAAAACCGACGCTTTGCATGTGGAAGAGGTGGAAATGGGGGAGGAAGAGCTTACACAAGGTGATAGCCAGAGCACCCTCACTTCGTCTTCTCAGCGACAATTGGAGGAGGCGGAGGAGGAGGAGGAGGAGGAGGAGGAGGAGGAAGACACGGTTGCCTCCGCTACAGAGGGTAGCCATGGAACTTTAGTTCCATCTCTTCAGCGTGGGTGGGCAGAAGAGGAGGAAGAGGATGAGGATATTGAGAGTCAGCCTCCTGGTGAGGACAGCGAAATCTTGACTGTTGGTACTCTGGCACACATGGCTGACTTTATGTTAGGCTGCCTTTCCCGTGACCCACGCGTTGTACGCATTTTAGACAACACGGATTACTGGGTGTTCACCCTTCTGGACCCCCGCTACAAAGAGAATTTCTCATCTCTCATTCCTCCGGTGGAGAGGACAAGCAAAATGGTGCAATACCAGAAGGTTCTTGTTGAAAAATTGCTCCAAAATTTTCCATCTGACAACGCTGGCGGCAGAGTACGTGCTACCTTGGCCAACCGAGAAGGGGAGAAAAGGGGAGCACACAGCAGTTCCGACAAAGGCAGGGCAACACTCTCCAAGGCGTGGGACACCTTCATGACACCCCGCCAGCACCCTCACCCTGATGCGCAGCCTAGTGTCACAAGGAGGGAAAAGTTTTGGAAGATGGTGAAGGAGTACGTAGCAGACCGTGTCAGCGTCCTCAATGATCCCTCTGTGCCTTACAACTACTGGGTGTCCAAGCTGGACACGTGGTATGAACTGGCACTCTACGCCTTGGAGGTGCTGGCCTGCCCTGCCGCCAGCGTTCTGTCTGAGCGGGTATTTAGTGCTGCTGGTGGCATCATAACAGATAAGCGTATCCGCCTTTCCACCGACAATGCTGATAGGTTGACACTTATAAAAATGAACAAGGCCTGGATTTCCCCTGACTTCTCCACTCCACTGGAGGAAAGCCCCGGGGGAACATAAACTCACTTTATATATGTTATTTACAATGATGGGAATACTCTGTATTCCCATTCACCCCTTCCACCCCAAAAACGGGTATATGGTTGACTCTTAATGTTCTCATCCTCCTCCTCCTCTTCCATATGCCCTGGGATATAATTTTTATATAGGGCCAGCTCACCAGCGTGCCCTGGGATATAATTTTTATATAGGGCCAGCTCACCAGCGGGCCCTGTGATATAATTTTTATATAGGGCCAGCTCACCAGCGGGCCCTGTTTGCCAATTTTTATATAGGTCAGCTCACCAGCGGGCCTTCTCATATAATGTTTTATTGGGTCAGCTCTCTAGCGGGCCCTCTCATATAATGTTTTATAGCGTCAGCTCACTAGCGGGCCTTCGCATATAATGTTTAGGATGGTCAGCTCTGCAGCAGACCCTCACCCATAATGTTTTAGATGGTCAGCTCAGCGCACGTTTCCCTCTTAATCATGGCCTCAGTTCTGAAAATCAAGGAAATTTTTGGGAGAATTTGCCTCTGCGCACGTTTCCCTCTTAATCATGGCCTCAGTTCTGAAAATCAAGGAAATTTTTGGGATAATTTGCCTCTGCGCACGTTTCCCTCTTAATCATGGCCTCACTTCAGAAAATCGATGAAATTTTTGGGAGAATTTGCAGATGATATACAAGTAAATATACAGCAAATACTGTTTGGTAACAATTTTTCGCCTAAAGTCGTTTTTATTTTCCTTTTTGTGTGTTTTACGGTCAGTCTGTAAAAATGGCGTACTACGGGCGAAAGATCGTTCCCAGCAGCGATGTTGGAGTCCAAGGTGCATCCAGACATCCTCCCTATGCTGTCCCTGAACCATTTCTGTAGTGTTTCCATCTTTTTCTGCCCTTTTCCTATGGACCAGGCACCCTCCCCTCATCAGAGCAGGGGGTGCCTGGTGTAATGCTCGAGTCCTCCCATTAACTTCAATGGGGCTCGGGTGCTCGGCCGAGCACTCGAGCCTCAGGGGGTGCTCGGTCAGAGCACCCGAACATCCGAGCATTGGGGTGCTCGCTCATCACTACTAAGAACTAAAAACTACAAATCCCTACACACATGCAACAGTGCTTCTAAACCTTGGTTCTGTGACCCAGTATATAAAGCAACATATGACTCACTCTGAAGATATCCAGTATAACACCTGCAATTACAGTTAGCACAGACTAATGCAGTGGTGGGCAACCTATGGCTTTCTATTGGTTGTTTGCTTCATGTACTGTCACCTTCAGACTCAGGGCGATAGAGAGAAAGATAACGAGCAGAGAAAACAGAACATAATTGAGTCAGAGAGAGAGAGAAACAGAGAGACAGAGTGGTGCACACACCCACCCACACACACACACACACACACACACACACACACACAACCACACACACACACACAGAGTCACCAAGAGTAAAAGTGAGAGTGAGTAAGAAAGAGAGAGAACATAAACATGAATATAATAATTCCTTGTAGTCAATTGATTACATTGATTTTACTCAATATTCGAGGTCCTAAGAATTCCAGACTGCAGAACCCATTTAACAGATCAAATCACATATAATCTTGAAAATGTACCTAGCAGAATTCCTGCAAAGATGAACTGTTTGGTCAACTAAATATATATCCTTACCTGGGAACTTTCAAAATGAGGAAACCCTGAGACCTTTGGAACATTAACTCTTAAAGCTTCCAGTAATGTAGATTTTATGCAACATTTACCTGCTTGCTTTAACGCAGAGGTGTTGCAGTCGGTCCACAAGGAACCTTTAACATGCTACAATTTAGAGATGCCACTGCCTAAACACAAACAAGACAAGAAGGACATCTCCCCTGTCTTTCTAATACAAATGGCACCAATTTAGTGACTAAAGAAACATTTAATTGGGGCAAATTATTTAGTAGGTAACACAGAACTCTCACTCCAAGAATGTGTCCCTCACCCTGAGAGCCTGAGATTTGGGTCAAACTCTGAGAATTTCCAGGAATGTATATATCACAGATTACAGTTGAAAGTATCTTGCTCTTTCATGGATCAAAAGAACTACATCCATATTTTAATGTAAATGAAAATGTGAAATAAATGTTGTTTGGCATTGATGTAGTCACATTAATAATCAGTGAGACTTACTCAAATTAGTATTGAAAGACTTGATATAGCTACTGTAAATAAAGAAGTTCCAGCTTCAGCTCCAAATTAAGCTGGCATCTGGCCCCAGATGAAAGGAACAACATCAACCACAGGATAAAAGCCCCAAATAAGCTCAAGTTTTCCTGATCCTTATTTGCTATTACATGTGAATAATTAGCCAGTTTACATATCTAAATTCTCAATGTCAGTGTAAAAACTTGCATTGGCAGAATGAGTCCCTTTTATCTCTGGCCAGGTTGAAGCCCTAGTGCCAATGGATGCTTAGGATGAAGTCTTGAAAAGAGAATATTCCATGATATGTACACAGCAATACCATCTATTTCATTGGTTAAATGAAAGCTTCCACTACATGGAAAATATCATAAACTGATTTTATAGTCCACTGAATATACAGTTCTTCTATTTTCCACCAGATGTCAGCAAAACACAGGGCTTATTTAAAAAGCTTCACGATGAAATTTTGAACAAAGATAAAAAAGGAGAATGCAGATAAAGGGCTGCATTCAATAAAGTTTCTAAATGAAAGTATTCTACAAGGAAGGATGCATTGAGATTGTCTCTCATTTTCAAGTATGTCCTGGGCACACATTTTATCATTTGGGACAAACCAATTGCCATGCCTGGGAACTTTCAAAATGAGCTGACCCTGAGATCACAGAAATATTAACTGATAGAGTTCTCTAGAACGAAAAGGCTAGGCAATATGTTCCTGCTTGTTCTAACCCAAAAGTGCGCCAAACAGTCCTCGTGTATCCTTTAATATGCAGCAACTAATAGATCTCTCTTCTTGAAAACACACATAAGATAAGGAGGACTTCTTCATCTGCATTTCTGTTAAAAAAGGCACCAATTTAGAGATCAACCAAGTAGTTAATTGGTGCAGGTCGTAAGGTAGGATACATAGAACTCTTTCACTCTGAGAATTGGGCCTCTCACCCTGAGTTCCTGCGATTCGATCTTGAGAATCAGGCTAAAACTCTGAGGGTTCCAGGTATGCCAATTGTACCATAGTGGACAGATAACACATTGTAATGAGCTGGATGTCTCTCTGGCACTCAAGGGGTTAAATTATTGGGAATTGTCCTTTGTGTCCTATGGCACAGTTGATATGCTGCAGAATTCTACCTCTTTAGCTCATTTAATAAAGGGATAGTAATGTTTCAAAATAAAAGCAGCTCCAATTAATCTTCAAAGTATTTGGGCCACAGAGAGTGTTATTTCAATACTGTCAGAGTAGTAGTTCAAGAGTAACTGAATGATAAAGTATCCCCCTCCCGCCCCTTTTACCTAGTGTAAGCCATCTCCCATCAGATGTGGAATATGGTCTTAAGACCAGACAGCTCACAGCAAGGGACAATCTTCTTACTGGGAGAACAATTAAAGCCCCGTCCCCCCCTTTCAGGTTTTCCCCTTATCTTAATTGAAGATTCTCCCTTTCTGCGAGCCATATGATCACCACCTTTCTGCTCTGAGGTGAGCAGTGTCACATTAGTAAAAGGGGTGAGAGAGGGATACTTTATCATTCAGTTACTCTTGTACTACTACAGAAATGGCTCGAATACTATGAAGATTAATTGGAGCTCTTTTTATTTTGAAACATTGCTATTCCTTTAAGGGCCCATAGACTCTTGTGTTGCTTACTGTAATGCACGACTGTCATTCAACTGTCTGTCATGGTGTGTGGCATTTTGCTGACCAGAATGCCTGGGAACATATAAGTCTTAATATGGGTCCTGTGCCAATGTGTAGATAGCTGCAAGTCTAAGAGTCCTGTATAGAAGTTATACAATATAAATACTGAATCCTTTGGAAAAATTACAGTGTTACATGTGATACACCATTCTAAAGCTCAATGTAAAACTTAACTTTTTCTGTACAATCTACATTCTAGATCTTTTCAAATATCAAAACATTATGACATTTCAAGAAAAAAATACTCTGAATGTAATGTATTAATCCTTTCCTAGATCAGAAAGTTTATCAGATATTTATTTTCTCTAGTTGTTAAAAGATTAAACAATACTTGTTTAATGTAAGAGATTAAAGCAGTTGTTGGACTACCACTTCCACCATCCTCAGCCAGCCAAAGTATTACAACTCTTATAACCCAGCTAAAGATACTGGGAGGTAAAGTCCCAACTCTTGATTTAGTACTTATTTTGTATTACTAGGATATTAGTACCTGTAACGGATCCTACCCATTACTGAGCCCTTGTCTGGACCACAAAGTATTTACTTAAAAACTATGGACCTTGTTGCCCTGCTTGGATGTAGCTGTGGGCTCTGGCATACGAACTGGCCAGCTATTGCCAGGAACAAAGACTTATAGTTATGAACATTGGTTTGTGTATTAAGTTTGGTTTTATGTATTTTCAAATATTGTATGTGTTTAATTGTACTTGTCCAATTTGAAGGTTTGTGCAATCACCAACTACCAGGTATGCAAATATCTTCCTTAGCTTAACCTGGGAAATGGAAGGCAGACCAGTGATTGATCAAAGTTGGGGCAGGGCATTCAAAATAGTCAATCAAAGGCTCCAACCTTGGGCCACTGTCCCTAAGATGTGGATTATAGCAACTCCAGCCATTCACTATGTTGACCCCCTGCCATGTGGTAATTAGTTCACGCCCTCAAGTCTTTGTTCAATCAAACCCCTGTGTATCTGAAATGTAACCCAATAGCATGTGCTGCACTAATGTGATTGGATGAGTTCATTGTTCATTGCCATACCTGGGAACTTTTGAGACAGGGCTACCCGGAGGGTAACCCTGTCAGTGCCGACGTTGGGGAAAATGACGCGATTCGCGTCATAAAAGGGGCGGGGCTTAGTCACGGAGGGGGGTGGGACAGAAAAAAACCCCTGCAAAATGTATCTAAGAGGGCGGGGAGTGGGAGGAACCAGGCGGGACTGAGCACAAGTGGGCAGAGTTTCTATTTAATCCACACATTGCCCCGGAGACCCGGTAATTCAGTCTGAAATCCGGAGTCTCCGGGGCAAAACCGGAGAGTTCCCAGGTATGTTCATTGCTCATCAACCCTGGCACAGACCAGCTTGGTGTCAACGATTTGTTTTTAGTGCCTCCATGCTCAGTTCATAAATAGTATGTACCTAAAAACATATGAATGGTATACCCAGAAATACCAACACATTCCAACACTGCCCATCCATTGTTACATGTGGTGCAAAGCAGCCAGCTTAACATATACAGATCACTGTACAAAGTTAATACAAATAACTCAGTTCATATTTTTCTTGTTTTTGGGGGGTTTGTAACATAAAGAAAGCTTCCACCTGATGAAGTGAGGAAATTATGTATGTTTTGGTTTCTGCGTACTTGTGTATGTTTGTGCTCATGAATGCATGTTGAGCTCTGTATGTGAGATGGAGTTTTCCTGCAGGAATGTCTACAGCACAAATTCTAATATGTAGGAAACTTAAGCCCATTGAAATCAATAGGTTTAACTTTCCACTGCAGTTTTCACTTGATTTTCCTTCCCACATGAACTGCAAACAAAAGAGAAACAGCTTACCCATTCTGTGGAAAGAAAGGAACATTAAAGGGATAGTAATGTCAGAAAAAAAGTATTAACTATATGGTAGATACAATTAAAAGAGAGTGCTAGCACTTATTCATATCTCTCAAACCGTTATGGTTTGAGAGATATAGGAAAATAAAGTTCTCTGGTCCCTCCCCTTTCTGCTTGAGGAGCTGTAAAGCTGTCAGAAGCAGATTCTGGTTGTTTGACCAGATGCGGCTCTTCAGCAGCGCAGATATAACAATATCTAAAGACAAATACTTCATTTAGAACGGTCTACAAAATGTGCCTGGTTTCCAAGCACACTTTGTAGACTGTTCCAATGAAGTATTTATTTCTATATAGCGTGATTTCAGCTCTGCTGAAGAGCCTCTGTCTGGTCAAATGACTGGAATCTGCAGCTGTCAGCTAGATGGCAGACTTCAGTTAAACAGCCAGGAAAAGTTAACTTTAGCAAGTTATATCTCTCAAACCATAAAGATTTGAGAGATAAGTCTTACATATATGTTAACCTATTTTTAATGTCTACAATATTAAATCAACTTAAAATGAACCATTACTATCCCTTTAAGTATTCGCTCATTCCTAAAAATAATCCAGGCCAGCTTTGGTCTATTTTTTTTTATTCAGTGTGAATCAAACTTGTATTCCTTTGCTAGGAAATACCAACACTCAGTCTTATGGAATAGGACTAAAATCTTTATGAGCTAGAGGAAAGTGATTTCGGCATTCTGATCACAGGCCCACTGCAATCCTAAACTCTGTGTACAGAACAGCAGATATATAAGAAGTCTGACTTGAAGAGCTGGTACATTCAAATATAGTGAAATAATGCATGACGGTTTGGGAGGCTTGCAAAGAACACAGCAGTAATATGAAGCAGATCTTGATATCATGCAGGACCAGAAATACCAGACAAAGGCTGTTTTGCTTGTGCAAAAGATAATATAAAAACAATACGATGAATGGCTGAAAGCCATTTGACCTTGCAGTGACCTTTTATCTACTAATAACATGCTTAGCCAATTGTGGTTTTAATTTCTTTTCCCAATAACATTCACTTGACCTGTGAGTTTCAGTAGGTTAGGTCTAAATGAATGAATATGTCCTGTCCTGAAGGAAATTACCTATGTAACACACCAGGATATTTTATTCTTATGTTCTGAGGACCAGCATGCATAGGAGACTGATTGTTAAAGGGATAGTAATGTTTCACAAAACAAGCAGCCCAGATTAATCTTCATTAGGGATAGGCAAACGTTGTCGCCGTGTTCCCGCGAGAAATTTCATGAAAACCACGTTGTTATCCGCTTTTTCATGGGAAAATCCGCTTTAAAATTAGCGGTTAAAATGTTCTCATCTTTCGCCCATTGGCCATTGATTTAGACTGTTTTCGCACTTCCGCTATAAAAACGTGATGTTTTCGCTGACGGCAGACACAATAGAAGCAGCTACAGAGCGAGATAGACGTGCTGTGCTGTTCTCTTGTGATACTTTGCAAAAATGTAGGCAGGAGAGACTCATAGTGACTCCTATCACTATGAGCAGCAAAAAGAGGAACTGGAAGGACCCTTATCATGTGTCCACCGAGTCTGAGGAGGAGGAGGAAATGACTAGCAGTACTCAAGTCCCTCTAAATCACCCCAATGGATCTTGGGAATTTAATGGGAAGGGAAGGAGAAAAGGGAATGGGAAGGAAGGGAGAAAAGGGAATGGGAAGGAAAGGAGAAAAGGATAGTGAGAGCAGGACAGGTCAGCTGCCTGTGCCTGCTGCAAGACGTGCTGCCCCTGCTGCCAGTGCCACCATTGCTGTACCTGCAGCCACTAGTGTTGTACCTGTTGCCAGATGTGCTGCCCCTGCTGCCAGTGCCACCATTTCTGTAACTGCAGCCACTAGTGTTGTACCTGTTGCCAGATGTGCTGCCCCTGCTGCCATTGCCACAATTTCTGATCCTGCAGCCACTAGTGTTGTACCTGTTGCCAGACGTGCTGCCCCTGCTGCCAGTGCCACCATTTCTGTAACTGCAGCCACAGTGTTGTACCTGTTGGCAGACGTGCTGCCCCTGCTGCCAGTGCCACCATTTATGAACCTGCAGCCACTAGTGTTGTACCTGTAGCTAGTGCTGAACCTGCTGCCAGTGCTGAACCTGCTGCCACCAATACTTTGCCTGCTGCTAGTGTTTCTTGTAGTACTCAGGGGAGGAAGGAGGAAATGATGCCAAGTGTAACAGCAAGGGAACCTAAATCACACTTGCCATTCCCAATCAGTTCTGCCACTGCTAGTACTACTGCTACTAAAGTCCAGCAGCTTGTTAGCCTTAGGAGTGAAGGAGGGGGTAATCAACAATATTCTGATATTACTAGAGACTGTGAGACTGAGGAGGAAGACTCTGCAGCTGAACTTGAGGTGGTTGGTGTTAGTAGTAGCAGTAATGGTGAAGCAGCCGGAGTGGTAGGGGAAACATTTTACAGCATCTAGACTAGCGGTCAAAGGAACCCACACCATTCTCCTGACCCTGGGACTGGGACTCCTTCCCTTCACTTCACTACAGTGTCCAGGTGGAACATGAACCTGAAGAAGCGAGAACTGGTGTTGGGGGAGGAGAGCAGGCTGAGAATTAATACCACCACCAGCAGGAGCACCGATCAACTTCCGGTGCATATTGCACCCAAATTGCATCAGTACTGCACCCATATTGCATCCTTAATGTGTCCTTATTGCACCAATATTGCACCCATATTACGTCCATATATTGAACCCAAATTGCATCATTAATGCATCCATATTGCATCCTTAATGCTGTACCCAAATTGCGTCATTAATGCACTCATATTGCATCCTTAATGCTGCGACATGTTAAAGCATGATATGGTGAATGCGGCATTTGGAACAACGCGAAATATAGAATTTGCGACACTTTAAAACGCATAACTATAATTGCGGCACTTTAAATGACGTGGCCGAATAGATGCGTCATTTTATGAAGCAAAACTTTACATGCGACACTTTGATAGTAAACTGTGTTCAACCACAGCTGGGGGATGCAGATTCTATCGGCCAATGACAATATGAGCCAGTGTGCGTAGGGAAAAGAAGCTGGTGCGTTTTGGTGAGCATCAAAGGGAAATATGTTGAACAAAATAAGTAGAGGAGAAAAAGGAAGGGAGAGGCCTAGTAGCATACGGATAGAAGTGTGAACTGATAGCCAAAAGGCATGAAGCGAGGGGCATGACCACCAAATGTGGGACAAAGAAGCTGACTGGGCACTGCATCTCCAACACAGAGCAGAGGGAGAGTGTCCAAACTTAGAGAGAAGCATGGGCGATCTGTACCCCCTTGTCAACAGCTTATAATTGGTTTCTCAATACCTAATGTTTCTAACGTATGTCCAAGCCAGTTTAAAGGACTGGATCCATTGATTATCAGGAATCAACATCCCTAATTCCGATTCCCAAGCTGATTTGCAATGGAAGAGGAGGGGTCTGGAGAGAGGTTATACAGCTTCCGTTAGTAAAGCATAAATACTTGAGACCCCCCTGGGCGAATCAAGAACAAGCCATTTCTTGAATGGTGTGAGGACTCTGGGTGCATATAGACGAATAGAGGGTGAGCTCAAGAAATGCTACACCTGAAGGTACCTCCATCTTTCCAACGAGGGTTATTGGTATTGTGCACGTAGAAATTGAAAGGAGGGAGACCCAGATTCAAGTATTAAGTGATTAAGGTCTGACAGTCCGGATTTAGCCCATGCTAAGAAAGAGGACCTATGAAGTCCTGGAGGAAAGTCCGGGTTGCCAACCAGGGAGCACAGAGATGAAGGGGATGGGCTAAGTCCATAGGATGAGGAGCAGTGACACCAGACATATAACAAATGTGAAAGAATCAGATGTGACTGAATGGATTTAGGGAGATTCCATGTCTGAGACCACAAAAGTTGACGCGGAACAAAGCAGGTATGCCCAGTCTTTAGTCGGAGGTGACCACTCAAGGTCCACCAATGTGTGTAAAATTACCTCCTGATGGTATCTATGAAAGTCCAGGAGTCCTAAACCTCCCAAGAGTGGGGATCTAGTTAAAACCAATGGCGACGTCTTAGGGTGTCTACCCTGCCAAATAAAAGAGGACACCAAATGGTGTAGGTGCCGAAAGACATCTGAAGGGATGGGAAGGGGCCAGGATTGTAAGAAAACGGTAATCTTAGGTAGGAGAACCATTTTGACGAAATTGAATCACCCCACCCAGGAAGCAAAAACAGTGGACCAGGAGGAGGTGTTACGTTTGATAGTAGAAAGTAAGATGTCCATATTATAGGGAATGAGGTCAGGCAAATGGGGCTCCTGGGAGCTGCGGGGAGGGCAGTCAGGACCCCCCACAAAGTGCTCAATAAATACTATATAGACCTCCCTATGGAGCAGCGGGTGGCTACAATGGCAAAGGCAACAGTAGAGGACAATGTGACTTAATGAAGGCCAAAGCCTAAGTATATAAATTTAGAAAACGGTGTCCGCATAGTATGTGTGAAAAATTGCCATCAGGTGCACAGAAAAAGTCTGTGCAAGTGTCAGCGAGCAAGATACTCATCACTTGAGGATTGACTTGACAAAAGAAAAGTGTATCGGAGCATCTGCGAGCAGTTCTAGGCATTTCAAACACATACTTTGATGCAGCATAAGAAATGTGAGCAAAAAATTCAGGTCTCCGAAGCCTGAGGCGGGATAACTGCCCAAGGTTTTGTGAGAATGAAGTCTGGGTACAGACTAACATACAGTAAACACCAAAGATAAAGTACATGTATCCCCATGTCCCAACAAATCACTAACTATATTGTCAAATCATGCCAGGAAGAGAAAAAGGGAGGCTGTAAAAGGAGAAGATTAAGGGTCAAGTAGCTAAGGAGAAAGCATGAGAAGGCGAGGAAGTCAGGGTGGAACATTAATCCCCAAAAGTATAGAAGGAAACACCAATATAAATGTTCATACAATTAAGAAGGCTCTAAGCATTCAAAGCAAAATTTACCACAACAGGGACTGTTCCTAGACCTGGTATCTGCAGGAAAACAGAAGGGCCACATTTTGAAATGACCGATCATAAGGTGAAACACAGTCAAGTAGAGGTAAGCTGGTACCAAAGAGAGGCACAGGATAGTAAGACCTAAAAGTCTCATCGGGTAAGGTCCAGCATCAGCAAGTCTCAGGAAGGTTCAGCATATAGTCTACACTGTAATTTAAACCATCTCCGGAGTGCTGGAGGTGGACGTATTAGCACCATCACATCTCTTCTTCCTTTTGGGAGATACTGCTACTAGATGCCATTTCAGGTCCTGTTGTTTTTCCAGAGGTGGAAATGCAAGTCGATCAGGAGAAGGGGCTGGCGGAAGAGGTAGAGAGATATTTAGAGTTGAGCAGAAATCCTGAATTTCTACAATGTTCCTCAAGACAGCCGTAACGTTATTGTGGTGAGCTGAGAGGTTGAAGGGGAAGCCCCACCTGTATTTTATACCTAAAGACCATAGGTGCTCTGTAGGAGGTTTCAGCTGCCTCCTGAGATATAAGGTATGGGGCGAGACATCTTGGAATTCTTGGACTTCTGTCCCTGTGTACAAAATCTTAGCTTGATTCCTACAGGCTTGTACAATGGCCTCTTTATCCCTATAATAATGCAGCCTGCATATGCTATCCCGCGGGGAATCACCCGGTCCACGGGGTCTCAACGTTCTATGCGCTCTATCCACAACAACAGGATCTGAATCTGGATGCTGAAGAACATGCGCAAGGAAGGATTGAGTAAACGCCCATACAGCCTTTTGGGGCACGGATTCAGGTACACTCCGTAGCTGCAAGTTATTCCTACAGACCCTGTTGTCCAAGTCGTCCAGATGATATTGGAGAGCAGATATCTTGTCTTGTTGTGCCTAAAGATGTTGTTCCAGGTTAGCATAGGCATCCTAAAGTTCTTTGTTAGCCACCTCTACTGCATCCATGCGGGAGGAGAGCGAGTGTAAGTCTTGACAGAGGTCTGAGATGACTACTTGGAAGGAGGTCTTAATCTCTCCAGCCAAAGTTTTCAGGTCATCCTTGGTGGTCAAAGTCTAAAGGACACTCAGGGCGATAGTCTGGTGGGCGGCCATTCCACTCGTTGTATCTCTGATCAGAGAAATGCCTGTAGCTTGTGGAGACACCAGAGATATCACAGGTGCTGCTATTTTCTGGCGGGACGGTCTCTGAAAGAACGGCGTTAATGGACTGGCAGCGTTTGGTGCCAAATTGTGGAAATTTAGCTTCTTCTTCCACCTCTTAGGAATTAAATAAAACACGCAATCCCTCCCAAGGGTGCAGTAGTAGAATTAAATAGGTAGGATGGATATTCAGCTTACATGAGGCAGTGAGGCCTAGGAGTTAAGAGCTCACACTTCTACCATGATCCGTGGTCGGGCTCCTCCCCCCCAAAGTAAGAATATTGTCCCTTGATGCTACCTGGTCGGTCAAAATACCAGATTTCTTATCTGAGGGGTGGCAGCTTACACTAGTTAAAAGGGCAAGGAGGGGATAGAAGATAGAAGATTGTCCCTTGCTGTGAGCTGTCCAGTCAAGTGACCAGATTTCACATCTGAGGGGAGGTGGCTTACACTATGTAGAAGGGGCAATAGGGGGATATTTTATCATTCAATTACTCTTGAACTACAACTCTGACAGTACTGAAATAATACTCTCCATTCCACAAATACTATGAAGATTAATTGGAGCTACTTTTTTGTTGAAACATTAATATCACTTTAAAAATAAAATATTACAGGGAAATGAGAGAGCCTAATTGGCAGTGAAGGTTGGGGCAGAGAAGGTTTTAATTGGATAAACAGACAAAAGAACAAGCTTAAATAAGGCTAAGAACTATGTTTAGAACTCTGCAGGATGAGGCTGTGATACCTAACAATAGGTGTGACAAATGACACTGTCTCTGTTTTTTTTTTTGTTTTTTTTGAGCAATTGTGCTATTGCATATAAATAATGTTAGTATTCAAATCAGCCCACAAATGGCCAGTGTCAAAATGTCAGGCAAATGTTCTCTGCAGAGAATAAACAGCAGACATATATATCATCCTTTAAAGGAATAGTAATGTTTCACAGTAAAAGCAGCTCCTATTAATCTTTATAGCATTTGGCCATGGAGAGTGTTATTTCAATACTGTCAGAGTTGTAGTTCAAGAGTAATGGAATGATAAAGTATCCCCCTCCTGCCCCTTTTACTGATGTAACACTGCTCACCTCAGAGTAGCAAGACTGGATGGATCACAAAGAGGGACAATCTTCAGTGAACATACGGAAAAAAACAGTCAAGAGGGGTAGGGTTTTCTTATACTCATAGTAAGAAGATTGTCCCTTACTGAGACCTGTCTAGTCAAGCAACCCGAATCCACACCTGAGGGGAGGTGGCTTACACTAGGTCAAAGGTGCAGGAGGGGGATAGTTTATCATTCAATTACTCTTGAACTACAACTCTGACAGTATTGAAATAACACTCTCCGTGGCCCAAATACTATGAAGATTAATTAGAGCTGCTGTTTTTGTGAAACATTACTATCCCTTTTAAGTGGAACTGTCAAACATGGAATCTTGAAAGAGCTTTCAATATTACCTAGAATAATGTTAGCCATTTTTATCTCTAACAATTATTTTGATTACGTTATTTGTCATTTTATGCACATTAAATAATACAGGCAGTAAGTGAGTAGCAGTTGGTATGGGGAGCAGCAGTGCTTCTTTCCAGCCAGGTCATGCCCAGTTATTGACTCTGTACTAGTGATGAGCGAGCACCCCAATGCTCGGATGTTCGGGTGCTCTGACCGAGCACCCCCTGAGGCTCGAGTGCTCGGCCGAGCATCCGAGCCCCATTGAAGTCAATGGGAGGACTCGAGCATTACACCAGGCACCCCCTGCTCTGATGAGGGGAGGGTGCCTGGTCCATAGGAAAAGGGCAGAAAAAGATGGAAACACTACAGAAATGGTTCAGGGACAGCATAGGGAGGATGTCTGGATGCACCTTGGACTCCAACATCGCTGCTGGGAACGATCTTTCGCCCGTAGTACGCCATTTTTACAGACTGACCATAAAACACACAAAAAGGAAAATAAAAACGACTTTAGGCGAAAAATTGTTACCAAACAGTATTTGCTGTATATTTACTTGTATATCATCTGCAAATTCTCCCAAAAATTTCCTTGATTTTCAGAACTGAGGCCATGATTAAGAGGGAAACGTGCGCAGAGGCAAATTCTCCCAAAAATTTCCTTGATTTTCAGAACTGAGGCCATGATTAAGAGGGAAACGTGCGCAAAGGCAAATTCTCCCAAAAATTTCCTTGATTTTCAGAACTGAGGCCATGATTAAGAGGGAAACGTGCGCAGAGGCAAATTCTCCCAAAAATTTCCTTGATTTTCAGAACTGAGGCCATGATTAAGATGGAAACGTGCGCTGAGCTGACCATCTAAAACATTATGGGTGAGGGTCTGCTGCAGAGCTGACCATCCTAAACATTATATGCGAAGGCCCGCTAGTGAGCTGACGCTATAAAACATTATATGAGAGGGCCCGCTAGAGAGCTGACCCAATAAAACATTATATGAGAAGGCCCGCTGGTGAGCTGACCTATATAAAAATTGTCAAACAGGGCCCGCTGGTGAGCTGGCCCTATATAAAAATTATATCACAGGGCCCGCTGGTGAGCTGGCCCTATATAAAAATTATATCCCAGGGCACGCTGGTGAGCTGGCCCTATATAAAAATTATATCCCAGGGCATATGGAAGAGGAGGAGGAGGATGAGAAGATTAAGAGTCAACCATATACCCGTTTTTTGGGTGGAAGGGGTGAATGGGAATACAGAGTATTCCCATCATTGTAAATAACATATATAAAGTGAGTTTATGTTCCCCCGGGGCTTTCCTCCAGTGGAGTGGAGAAGTCAGGGGAAATCCAGGCCTTGTTCATTTTTATAAGTGTCAACCTATCAGCATTGTCGGTGGAAAGGCGGATACGCTTATCTGTTATGATGCCACCAGCAGCACTAAATACCCGCTCAGACAGAACGATGGCGGCAGGGCAGGCCAGCACCTCCAAGGCGTAGAGTGCCAGTTCATACCACGTGTCCAGCTTGGACACCCAGTAGTTGTAAGGCACAGAGGGATCATTGAGGACGCTGACACGGTCTGCTACGTACTCCTTCACCATCTTCCAAAACTTTTCCCTCCTTGTGACACTAGGCTGCGCATCAGGGTGAGGGTGCTGGCGGGGTGTCATGAAGGTGTCCCACGCCTTGGAGAGTGTTGCCCTGCCTTTGTCGGAACTGCTGTGTGCTCCCCTTTTCTCCCCTTCTCGGTTGGCCAAGGTAGCACGTACTCTGCCGCCAGCGTTGTCAGATGGAAAATTTTGGAGCAATTTTTCGACAAGAACCTTCTGGTATTGCAACATTTTGCTTGTCCTCTCCACCGGAGGAATGAGAGATGAGAAATTCTCTTTGTAGCGGGGGTCCAGAAGGGTGAACACCCAGTAATCCGTGTTGTCTAAAATGCGTACAACGCGTGGGTCACGGGAAAGGCAGCCTAACATAAAGTCAGCCATGTGTGCCAGAGTACCAACAGTCAAGATTTCGCTGTCCTCACCAGGAGGATGACTCTCAATCTCCTCATCCTCTTCCTCCTCTTCTGCCCACCCACGCTGAAGAGATGGAACTAAAGTTCCATGGCTACCCTCTGTAGCGGAGGCAACCGTGTCTTCCTCCTCCTCCTCCTCCTCCGCCTCCTCCAATTGTCGCTGAGAAGACGAAGTGAGGGTGCTCTGGCTATCACCTTGTGTAAGCTCTTCCTCCCCCATTTCCACCTCTTCCACATGCAAAGCGTCGGTTTTAATTGTGAGCAGCGAGCGTTTCAGTAGACACAGAAGTGGGATGGTTACACTGATAATAGCGTTATCGCCGCTCACCATCTGTGTCGATTCCTCAAAATTGCGTAAAACCTCACAGAGGTCTGACATCCATTCCCACTCCTCACTTCTGATTACAGGAAGTTGAACGGAGAGGCGACGACCGTGTAACAGCTGGTACTCCACTACTGCCCTCTGCTGCTCACAAAGCCGGGCCAACATGTGGAAGGTGGAGTTCCAGCGCGTGCTCACGTCACACAGCAGCCGGTGAGCTGGCAATTGTAAGCGCTGCTGCAGCTTCAACAGGCCGGCTGAAGCTGTTGATGACTTACGGAAATGTGCACACACGCGGCGCACCTTGGTCAAGAGATCATGCACATTGGGGTAGGTTTTTAGAAATCGCTGCACCACTAAATTAAATACATGCGCTAGGCATGGTACGTGTGTGAGCTTGCCGAGCTCCAAAGCCGCCACCAAGTTACGCCCATTATCACACACAACCATGCCTGGTTGCAGGTTGAGTGGCGAGAGCCACTGCTCGGTCTGGTGACTAATCCCCTGCAACAGCTCTGAGGCCGTGTGCTGTTTGTCCCCAAGGCAGATCAGCTTCAGCACGGCCTGTTGACGCTTCCCCACTGCAGTGCTACACTGCTTCCAGCTACTGGCTGATGGGGGAGTGGCGGTGTGTGTAGAGAATTCGGAGGTGGAAACGGAGGAGGAGGAGCCAATAACGTAGGTGCTGGTGGAAACCCTGATGGAGGTAGGGCCCGCAATCCTCGGCGTGGGTAGCACCCGTGCCATCCCAGGGTCCGAGTCGCTCCCAGCCTCCACGACATTCACCCAGTGTGCCGTCAGGGAAATGTAGCGTCCCTGGCCACAAGCACTTGTCCATGTGTCAGTCGTTAAGTGGACCTTCCCAGTAACTGCGTTGGTCAGGGCACGGGTGATGTTACGGGACACATGGTGGTGTAATGCGGGGATGGCACACCGGGAAAAGTAGTGGCGGCTGGGGACCGCGTACCGAGGGACAGCTGCTGCCATCAGGCTGCGGAAGGACTCAGTGTCCACAAGCCTAAATGGCAGCATTTCGATGGCCAGTAATTTTGAAAGGTGTGAGGTTAGTGCTATGGCCTGTGGGTGGGTGGCTGGGTACTTTCTCTTGCGCTCAAATGCCTGGGGTAACGACATTTGGACGCTGTGCTGGGACAGGGAAGTGGATGTGGTCGCTGATGGTGCTTCAGATGCTACAGGTGCAGGGCGGGAGGTATGCGGGCCTGCGCCTTCGACAGGCGATTGGCCGGCACCGAAAACAGGGGAAGAGGAGGCAGTGGTGTGGCCTGCAGACACAGATGGGCGATCCAGGCGTTCCTCCCACTTACTACGGTGCTTGGATGCCATGTGTCGGATCATGCTGGTGGTGGTGAGGTTTCTAGTGTTCATGCCTCGGCTCATTCTGGTGTGGCACAGGTTGCAAACTACAATTCTTTTGTCGTCCGCACTTTCCTTAAAAAAACGCCATACCGCGGAACACCTACCCCTTGGCAAGGTAGATTTACGCAAGGGGGTGCTCCGTGGAACATTTGCGGGCCGGTTTGGTGCGGTCCGCCTTCTTTCTGTAGCCACACCACTGCCTCTTCCAGCCTGTTGCGGTGCTGCAGATGGCTCACCCTCAGGACTGCTGTCATCGCTCGGCTCTACACCTTCCCAGGTGGGGTCAGTCACCTCATCGTCCACCAAGTCCTCCTCCACTTCCTCACTCTGATCATCCTCCTCAAGTCTTGATCCCACCACATACTCAGTCATTGACAACTGTATAACATTCTCCTCAACAAGGTCTTGAGACGGAAATAGTGGTTGATTTAATGGCAACTGTGTCTCATCATCATCATCATCATCCACTACTTCCTTTGACCTTAAATGCCGTTCACATCTGTCATCTTCTTGAGATTGGGTAGCCTCTAGAGGTTGTGAATCAGGGCACAAGATGTCATGTTCCTCTGCAAGCGTGCTTGGAGAGAGGGTCAAATGAAGGATTGGTGATGAGACGAGCTCCTCACTATATCCCAGTGTGGGATCACTTCTTTGACCAGACCGTCTATGGTGGGAGGAAGGATGATCAGAGTGAGGATTATGTTGACCAGACTCTTGGCTACTGAGAGTGGACTTGGTGGAAGACAGGGTGGTGCTTAACCGACTGGAAGCAGTATCAGCTGTCATCCAACCGACCACCTGTTCGCAGTGGTCGGACCTCGAGAGTGATGTCCTGCGACGCCCTGTAAAATTACACATGAAGCTAGGTATGGTGGATGTCTTTCTTTCTTGTGCTCTGGCACCAGGCACAGTTTCTCCGCGTCCTGACCCGCGCCCTGAACTTTCAGGATCACGTCCACTTCCCCGTCCCTTTTTACCCGCCTTCTTCATCTTACACAGAATATGTGACTTTAATATTTGAGTTTGAAAACTTAACAGTATTTCTTATTATTCTGCAACTGTACAGAGTACACAGAATAGGCTGTTAAACGGCGGTGAAACACACTGAATGGAATATGTGACTTTAATATTTGAGTTTGAAAACTTAACAGTATTTCTTATTATTCTGCAACTGTACAGAGTACACAGAATAGGCTGTTAAACAGCGGTGAAACACACTGAATGGAATATGTGACTTTAATATTTGAGTTTGAAAACTTAACAGTATTTCTTATTATTCTGCAACTGTACAGAGTACACAGAATAGGCTGTTAAACGGCGGTGAAACACACTGAATGGAATATGTGACTTTAATATTTGAGTTTGAAAACTTAACAGTATTTCTTATTATTCTGCAACTCTGCAGAGTACACAGAATAGGCTGTTAAACGGCGGTGAAACACACTGAATGGAATATGTGACTTTAATATTTGAGTTTGAAAACTTAACAGTATTTCTTATTATTCTGCAACTCTGCAGAGTACACAGAATAGGCTGTTAAACGGCGGTGAAACACACTGAATGGAATATGTGACTTTAATATTTGAGTTTGAAAACTTAACAGTATTTCTTATTATTCTGCAACTCTGCAGAGTACACAGAATAGGCTGTTAAACGGCGGTGAAACACACTGAATGGAATATGTGACTTTAATATTTGAGTTTGAAAACTTAACAGTATTTCTTATTATTCTGCAACTGTACAGAGTACACAGAATAGGCTGTTAAACGGCGGTGAAACACACTGAATGGAATATGTGACTTTAATATTTGAGTTTGAAAACTTAACAGTATTTCTTATTATTCTGCAACTGTACAGAGTACACAGAATAGGCTGTTAAACAGCGGTGAAACACACTGAATGGAATATGTGACTTTAATATTTGAGTTTGAAAACTTAACAGTATTTCTTATTATTCTGCAACTGTACAGAGTACACAGAATAGGCTGTTAAACGGCGGTGAAACACACTGAATGGAATATGTGACTTTAATATTTGAGTTTGAAAACTTAACAGTATTTCTTATTATTCTGCAACTCTGCAGAGTACACAGAATAGGCTGTTAAACGGCGGTGAAACACACTGAATGGAATATGTGACTTTAATATTTGAGTTTGAAAACTTAACAGTATTTCTTATTATTCTGCAACTGTACAGAGTACACAGAATAGGCTGTTAAACGGCGGTGAAACACACTGAATGGAATATGTGACTTTAATATTTGAGTTTGAAAACTTAACAGTATTTCTTATTATTCTGCAACTGTACAGAGTACACAGAATAGGCTGTTAAACGGCGGTGAAACACACTGAATGGAATATGTGACTTTAATATTTGAGTTTGAAAACTTAACAGTATTTCTTATTATTCTGCAACTCTGCAGAGTACACAGAAAAGGCTGCTAAACTGCGGTGAAACACACTGAATGGAATATGTGACTTTGATATTTTAGTTTGAAGACTTAACAGTATTTCTTCCTATTCTGCAACTCTGCACAGTACACAGAATAGGCTGCTAAACTGCGGCGAAGCACACTGAATGGAATATGTGACTTTGATATTTTAGTTTGAAGACTTAACAGTATTTCTTCCTATTCTGCAACTCTGCACAGTACACAGAATAGGCTGCTAAACTGCGGCGAAGCACACTGAATGGAATATGTGACTTTGATATTTTAGTTTGAAGACTTAACAGTATTTCTTCCTATTCTGCAACTCTGCACAGTACACAGAATGTGCTGCTAAACTGCGGCGAAGCACACTGAATGGAATATGTGACTTTGATATTTTAGTTTGAAGACTTAACAGTATTTCTTCCTATTCTGCAACTCTGCACAGTACTCAGAATGTGCTGCTAAACTGCGGCGACGCACACTGAATGGAATACGTGACTTTGATATTTTAGTTTGAAGACTTAACAGAATGTGCTCTAATCTGCAACTTTGCACACTAAACAGAATGTGCTCTAATCTGCAACTTTGCACACTAAACAGAATGTGCTCTAATCTGCAACTTTGCACACTAAACAGAATGTGCTCTAATCTGCAACTGTGCACACTAAACAGAATGTGCTCTAATCTGCAACTTTTCACACTAAACAGAATATTTTTTTTTTTTTTTTTTTTGTTTTTTTCCCCCCACACAAAATAACCTGCTGCCCCCACACACAGTAGTCCTAAAAAGGACTTTTGGTTCTTTTTTGTCACAATTTTTTTTTTTCCTCCCTACACTGCCTTTCCCTTCCTATCCTCAGCTCTCCCTGGCTCAGACTGAGCCGAACTCGATGGTCAGGTGCTATACAGCACCTGACCACGGGTTCTGGCCAGCCAATCAGTGTAATGCCAGCAGCCAACATGGCTGCTGGCATTACACCGATGTCAGAGCCTCCCTGCACGTTTATTGGCTGCGCAGCAGCCGCAAAACGTGCGGGGAGGAGACCCGAACATGGCGGGCGAGCACATGCGGTACTCGTACGAGTACCGCCATGTGCCGAGCAGAGCGATGCTCGAGCCGATCCGAGCATCGGCCGAGCATGCTCGGTCAACACTACTCTGTACCCTTTCTCAGTGCCTCCACATTTTTTGCCACTTTGCCCACAATCAATAAGGAGTTAGATTCTAAGAACTGGACTGCGTGGGCACTGGATTGGTCACATCACTTCTCCCAGCCTTGTAAAGCAAGGTATCATGCCTGGGATACCATTTTACTCATAAAGACTATAAAACACAAGATGTGACAAGCGCACATTGAGAAAGAATAAAAGGTAAAAGTCTATTCTTGGGGATGATGCTGTATTACCCCCCACAAGTAAACAAGTATCTGTTCTGTGGGTACTCAAGTAGTATGGCATTTCCTTTCTCATCCCTTTAATACTGGCTGCATGCGGAATAACCATACTGTATTGCAATATAGGAACCATTACAGCAATAAATTCCAGCTGGCTTAAGAACAACTAAGGATGATGACAACTTCACTCCAGCAACATCTCAATAGCCCAAATTTGCTGTCAAGCTGGGGTCAACAGGAGCTGTATTTTATCAACAGCTGAAGAAGCAAAGGTTGTTCACCCCCTTCTTTAAAATTATGATAGCTTTTGTGCAGCCACAGGGGTGCTGTACAATGGAGATATGAGGTAGGAGAATTACTAGGTACAGTGATTAGGCAATACTTAAAGGCATACTAGCACTTCATAATAATAACATACCACATATGTTACTATTGGCACAAAATCCTAATGGCCGCTATGAATTCTGCCCTTGTGTCTTTTCTCAAGAGATAACACCTTTAACCTGTACCTGTCCATGGCCATAATAATGTAAGTGGGTGTTATTTCTCCTTTGTTCACACATATCTGTGAGGTCACTTACCATTACTATTATGGTTCTTATCTTGGTGAATAAAGCAAGATGCATTTTTAGGAAGTTGTTTTGTCAAAGCCCCATGGTTTTTCCATACACTAGAGTGTGCGTGGGCCTGTGTTTCTCTGCCTTGTTTATTGCCTGGAACATACCTGATGCTTTGTTTTTTTTTAATCATACTTTTTTTATCTTTAACACTTTTTTTTCTTGTTTTTATTTTTACTTTTCTTAAATCTCTAGTGGATGGGGTGGTCTCGCTAGCTTTGTAGGTCCATTATATTGACACAAAGGTGGTGCTGTCCAGGGAATGTTAGAGAATGTAATTAAGTTTATGCAAGGTAATAATACATAACAAAATGCGAGAGGTTCAGAGGACAAACAAAATCCACTACTGCTAGTAACACCATCATGTTTTAATTCTCTATTGCCAATAGAGAGGATACATTTAGACTAATCCTGTCTAACAGTGCAGTGGATTCAAAATGATGGGCTTGTCCCCTTTGCACAGGAACACCAACTAACCCCACATGCAAACTTGGGAACTATTGGGCCCCATTATAGAGGTGCAGTAGGTTTGCCTGTGCATTGAGAGTTCCACATATGGATTACCCTTACTCATATGGAGACTCCTTAAGAGTATTAAAAAATCATAAAAATTGTGAAAGGCTCTGATTTCACACAACAGCACAAGTGGCTTGTTCTATAGCTAATCACTACTCAGAAGCATCATATTTTAATTGTCTAGAGCAAGTACAGAGGAGACATTGCCATGTGTATATTAGACTAATCCTGCCCAAAAGGGCAGTCTAGTTCCAAAATGAAGGGTGTATCCCCTTTGCACAGCAACACCATCTAAACCCAGATGTACATTTCTGCCTTGTTGGGCACAGGGCCGGATCTCAGGCACCCCTAGGCACAACACCCTTTGGTGTCCCTAGCCCCGCCTTTGTCCCCACCCCAACCACTCCTCTCACTTAGCCACACCCTATTGTGCTCACACCCATTTTTAGATTTTTTATTCTTCACAGTACTGTGGCAATTTTCCCAGAGTTAGAGGAAAAAATCCCTATGTAATAATTAGCTAAATTGTTTGTCAGAAGCCGTCATGTAGAGACGGCTGCACGCGCTGCAGTCATGCACACTACAGACTGCCCGCACCGTGGCTGATAATGGAGTGGGGCTCCGAATTCCGAATACGGTCCGAATTTGGAGGCCCGGTTCTGTATCAGCCATGGCGCGGGCAGTCTCTACTGTCATGACTGCACCGTGGCCGTTGCTGGGTGGCACTGTGGCCTGAGTAAATGGGTTCTTCAACTAGTTATATATAATGAGGTGTGGGCCTGGTGGGGGTGTATATACAGCATATATACAGAGAGTATAAATCACCTTTATTATATATGTAACCTGCCCTTTATTTCCCAGTGTTTAAGACCCAAGTATTATAGTGATAAAATGTAACTGTACACTATCCCTGCAACAGAAAAGGAAAACAAACAAAAGGAGGTGCAGTCATATCACCATATGCACTATATATAGTGTACATACAATATATTCACATAAATAGAATAACCCAGCATATGGACAAATAATTCACATACGTAACTGTTATGTTTACATGGAATAAAACTAAATCTGATGTTCATGGGCAATTGGGCGTGGTTGTACACAGTCAAAAGGAACATATGCTATAATGCCAGTAATGCCATATTACAGTGCTTTTTGATGGAAAAATAATTCACACACATAACTTTCAAGTAGGTTTACATGGGATAAAACTGAATCTAATGTTCATGGGTGATTGGGAGTGATTGTACAGAGTCAGAGGGAACATATGCCATAATGCCACATTAAAGTGATTGTACAGACAACAAACACCATACACTGATGGAAGATCACCTGTATTTTTTCACGTGTTGTATGTGTCCACTGACCACTGTACAATCTTCCTGCAGTGTATGGTGTGTGTTGTTTGTACAATCAAAATGCCCTGTAATGTGGCATTATTACTGGCAGCATTATGGCTTATGTTCACTCTGACTGTGTACAATCATGCCCAGTCACCCATAAACATCAGATTTAGTTTTAGCCCATGTAGAGTTATGTATGCATGTGAATTATTTGGCCACATAGACAGTGCATCTATTTGGGGAATACTCACGCATGAAAACCTTTTGTAGAAGAATGGAGAAACGATATTATATTGTGCCAGTTCATGACTACATCACAATTAGTAACTAAAACTGTGGGCAAAACATACTAGCCTGACGCTGCACTTGAGGCTGTTGGGGGAGACTACTGTGTGCCGCTGCTGTCACCCATCCGCCAACAACTGTTGTGACTTGTGCTATTGTTTTCTGTACCCCATATATAAACAAATGTGTGAAAAGAAAGGAGATTAAATTCAAAGGTAACCAAATTCCATAGTTAGCATATATATATATATATATATATATATATATATATATATATATATATATATATATACACACCGATAACAATGTAGGGAACCAGTCCAGATCAGTGTTATAAATGTTGAAATAATTCAGACTAACAAATATTTAAAAATATAGTTTTATTCAAAGCGCATTAAAATAATGTAAGATACCTTTAGAAATTGCAGGGAGCGTTTGGCTCAATGTTTTAAATTACTTTAATGAACTTTGAATAAAAAAATATTTTGAAACTGGTCCCCTACATTGTTAGTGGTGTATGTGTGTGTGTGTATGTGTGTGTATATATATATATATATATATATATATATATATATATATATATATATATAGTAACTATGGACTTTGGTTACCTCTTTCCTTTTCACACATTTGTTTATATATAAGCATTTGAGACCTGCGGTGTGCTCCAATAAAAAGAACATTTTGTTCTTGGTATTATATTGTTAGTTGTCTGTACCTCCACTGAGCCAATCACACATGACACTCCAACACGATATCCTCAGCTGACAGTTGACAAATCTGGGCTGTAGGCTGCTTCCTGTGGCTTGTATGCATCCGCACAAACTACGATGAAGTGCGTGGCTGCCGCTATGTGCATTGGTAGCGTCAGACACATGATGTCACAGGAGGTCCCAGAGAGGTGATCAATGAGAATGGAGGCAGTGGAATGAATGTGGGGGGGGGCTCTGGTACAAGGCAATCAACAGGGGATCGGGAACATACACTAAACTACTGTCTGTGTAAGTGCCTGCACCCTCGAGGGAGAGCGAGCACAGGCACAGCCACACACAGCATAATTATTTTCAAATTAAGTGACAGCACAGTATTGTGTTGCACACCATTATTACTGTGCACCCTGGGGTGGAATGGTGGGTGTGACAGGGCCGTTGCCAGGCTCCCCTGAAAATCGGGTGCCCTAGGCAAGTGCCTTGTCTGCCTATTGACAAATCCGGCCCTGGTTGGGCATCATCAGTGAGGTGCAGATGGTTTCCCTAGCCACATCTAGATTATCCTTCACTCTTAGAGAGTCCACCTAAGAGAATTCAAAATGCATACCAAAATGTGAGAGGCTTTGAGGACAACCAAAAACCACAATGACTTGTTCTACAGTCAGCATTCAGTAGCATCACATTTGAGCTTTCTAGTGCCATTACAAGGGTTAATTTCTGCATGCATTTTAGACTAATCCTGCCAATAGGGCACTCCAGTTTCAAAATGATGGGCAAGTCCCCTCCACAGAGGAACACCAGCTAACCCCAGATGTATGTTTCAGCCTTGTTTGGCCTCAGCAGTGAGGTACAGGTGGTTTCCCTAGGCACTTAGAGCAAGGGTTCCACTTCTGGATTACCCTTCACTCTTAGGGAAACACCTAAGATTATTCGAAATATATACCAAACTATGAGAGCCTCTGAGGTCAAACAAAAAACACAATGGCTTGTTTTACAGCTAATCACTGCTAAGCAACTTTCCATTTTAGCTCTCTCATTCCATTACAGAGGAGAAATTTCCATGTACATATTAGACTAATGCAACCCAACAAGGTAGTCCAGTTTTAAAAGAATGGGCGTCTCCACTGTACAGGAATGCCAGCTAACTCAATACATATGTTTCAGTTTTGTTGGACCTTATCAGTGAGGTGCAGCTGGTTTCCCAAGGTACTGAGAGCACAGGGTCCCTTTGCTCTTAGGGAGACCACTGAAGAGTATTCAAAATACATACCAAAATGTGAAAAGATGTGAAGCCAAAAAAAACCCGCAATGGCTTTTACTACAGCTAGGCACCACTCAGCAGCATCATATCACAGAAGCAATATTTTTGGATAGTCTTGGGGGTTTATCTAACAGTGAAGGGTAATCCAGACCTGCACCTTTTGCTTTGGAAAAATAGTTGCATCTCACTAACAAGGCCTAACAAGGCTGAAATGTACATTTGGGTTAGACGTTGTTCCTGTGCACAGGGGACTTTTCTGTCATTTTGGAACTGGACTGACCTTTTGTGTGGGCTTTGTCTAATATGGATGTGGAAATGTATCCATCCATATACGTATATATAGCACTATAGAGCTAAAACATGATGCTTATGAGTAGTAAGTACCTGTGGAGCAAGCCACTATGCTTTTTTTGTCCCCAGTGTTTCTCACATGTCGGTATATATCTTTGAATACTCTTAAGGGTCTCCTGAAGAGTGAATGGTTATCCAGATGTGGATCCCTTGCTCTCAGTATCTACGGAAACCAGATGCACCTCACTATCAAGGTCCAGTGAGGCTGAATGTACATCTATGGGTCGGCTGGTGTTCCTGTGCAGAGGCAACTTACATGTCATTTTGGAACTGGACTGCCCTTGAGGGCAGGATTAATCCAACATGTATGTAGAAATTTCTCCTCTATGACACTAAAGAGCTAAAACAGGATGCTTCTGAGCAGTGACTAGCCACTTAGGGCTGGATTTTATTGTAGGTGATAAATGTTAATACCCATTTTATCAAACATTTTCCTATTGAAGTCAATGGGGAAACTTGGAAATAAAAGCAGTGATAAAATTAGCACCTGCAATAGAATCTAGCCCTAGGAATGTATTAAAGATAAGTAAATTAGTAAAGAAACCAACATAACCCTTGGATACAAATGACGTATCAGATGCTTTCATTCACAATGCATTTGAAAAGTATCTAGCAGCAGAAAGGTTAAAGGGTACCCTTTTCATAAAAGACTTTTGGCATTAATTTACATTGAAGTTATTGAATACATATACTTGTTTCTGATGTACAGAGGTACTTTTTCTGTCATGTTGTTTGGTGCAGTAATCCTCTTGATATATAAACCCCTTTCACATTGATGTATTGCTGATGGACCACAGGAACAAAAGAGAAGTGTTTTAAATCTTTATAACTAGAAAGCTGTACACATATCGTTCAATAAAATAATAACAAAAGTCACTGGAAACACTCAGCGGGGGCTACACTATCCCAGAACAAGCCTTTAAATCAAGGGTGAACCAAAGTGGCCTTCCAGTTATTGTTAAATTACAATTCCCATCATCATCATCATCTCCAGGGTTGTTTTAATCCTTTAACACCCTTTGATTGCTGGAGAGGTATCCAACGCATCACAAAAACAACAGGTCCAATTAATCTTCATGGTATTTGAGCCATAGAGAGTGTTATTTCAATACTGTCAGAGTTGTAGTTCAAGAGTAATTGAATGATAAAGTATCCCCCTTCCCGCCCCTTTTACCTAGTGTAAGCCACCTCCCCTCAGGTGTGGAATCTGGTGCACAGACCAGACAGATCACAGCAAGGGACAATCTTCTTACTGTGAGAATAATGAAAACCCTGCCCCTCTTGACAGGTTTTTCATGTTTTTCCTTATGCTCACTGAAGATTGTCCCTCTCTGCGATCCATCCGGACAGTCTTGCTGCTCTGAGGTGAGCAGTGTTAAATCAGTAAAAGGGGCGGGGCAGGGATACTTTATCATTCAATTATTCTTGAACTACAACTCTGACAGTATTGAAATAACACTCTCCTTGGTCCAAATACTATGAAGATTAATTTGAGCTTCTTTTATTTTGAAACATTGCTTTCCCTTTAAGGATCAGAAGTGTGTGAAACATATTGCTTGGCAATGAGATGCATACCGCTCTTGTCCTTAAAGGGTTAGGTTACTGCTGGGCCCTGGACAAAGTAGAAGGTCATCTCCTTAACCCCTTGGAAACTAGAGATGTCTCCAATACACTGCCTTACATCCAGGGGGTTAAGTAATATCTACCCCTGTTTCCTGCTAAACACCCATAGTCTCATAAACCAGCATTCTCTTAGAACAAGTGACATAACAAAGAGAATTTTCATCATATATAGCTTAATAAATAGGCTTTAGACAGACTAGATTTCTTATTGACCAAAACAGGAAACCACCCAAAATGCCTGATATTGATGGGCATCTCTTCTATGCATTATGGGTTTGGACAGAGACATCTTAAAGCAGATCTTTCAGATATTGCATTCATTAAGCGCATGGCGACTAGCTTGGAAATCCATGTCTTACCTTTAAAAAAAAAGCAGATTCTAAAGAAATCCTTCCCGTTTGGAGCCTGACAGGCAGGTTAGTGCGGTCTGTGCGCCTGCGCCATGAGTCCCTTCCCGTTACCTTGAGGCACATAGAAGTGCTACTCAATGGAGACCGGGACTGACAGCACAGGCACACAGACAAGATGTCTGCACTGTAGCCTGGGTTCCTGTCTCCAAACGGCAAGGATTTCTTTAGAATATGCAATTTTTTAAAGGTAAGACATTGATTTCCAAGCTAGTCACCATGCGCTTAATGAATGTATGGCGACTTAGTAATATATGAAAGTTCCGCTTTAATGCCTCTGTACCAAACAACATCTCATGGCTTATGGTGGCCAGTTTACTTAAAGGGATAGGAATGTTTCACAAAAAAAACAGCTCCAATTAATCTTCATAGTATTTGAGCCATAGAGAGTGTTATTTAAATTCTAAGTTCTAGTTCAAGAGTAATTGAATGATAAAATATCCCCCTCCTGCCCCTTCTACATAGTGTAAGCCACCTCCCCTCAGATGTGAAATCTGGTCACTTGACTGGACAGCTCACAGCAAGGGACAATCTTCTTACTGTGAACATAACGTTTACTCTGCCCTCCTTGACATAATTTTCAGGTTTTCCCTTATGCTCACTGAAGATTGTCCCTGTGTGTGATCCATCCAGTCTTACTGTTCTGAGGTGAGCAGTGTTACATCAGTAAAAGGGGTGGGAGGGGAATACTTTATTATTCAATTACTCTCAATCTACAACTCTGACAGTATTGAAATAACACTGTCCATGGCCCAAATACTATTAAGATTAATTGAAGCTGCTTTTATTGTGAAACGTTGCTATCCCTTTAATAGTTTATATACCAATAAAAATGTTATTTATAGGCTGTTAGTTAAACTTTTGGATACTAGAGAGGCAATGCATTGGAGACCCGTCTAACAATCAATCAAATAATTTTTCTGTGCTTGAAAGTTATAGGGTAAGGGTATTTTCTGTGCTAGACATTACTAGATGGAGCTGGTGTTGGATGATGATTGGGCTGCAGTCATGGGTGGGGCTAAGGCTGCTTTACTTAAGGTACCTAAGATTTAAGTCTGGTCTTGCAGCAATACCTTCCAGTGCAAGAACAATAATTTGCATCTGCAGCAGCGCCGATCCCTGGTGCTGGTGAATGTTGCCACATGGAATGAAAGGGTAGTAGCACAGAATCACTGTTACTGACACCAAACTAATGGAGAGATGCCACGCCATCTCCTCTACTTCTCTAGGCTCTTTTAATGCTACCTGGCAAGACTGGGACGTGTGAGATGATCCTATGCGTTTCATCTTACCGACTTCAAACCCAATTTGGCATTGGTTGATCTGCAGCATCATGTTTGAATGACTGGCCTTCAGTAGCTGCAATGGACCGCCCAGCTTCCATCTTTCATCTACCTGCACCCACCTTCCAGCTTTCATTCTCTAGTTCTTCACTCTCCAACTCTCAATCTCCAACTTTTATATCTTTTCTTCTTCCTCTCTCTCTCTCCCACCTTCCATTTCTCTCTTGCTTATGTCCCTTTGCAATTGGTAGGTCTGTCATTATTTAACCTCCAACACTCAAACATTTCCTATACAGTCATGCTGTTACCCCTTTCTTATTCTACGTAAAATGGGGGTCTTTTCTCTACTATTTTCCTATTATGGGACCGGATAGTTTTGTTTAATCTTACAAAACTTTCTGCTAAATGTACACTGTCCGTGGATCCAGAGACAAGATACTGTAATATTGTTTTTGTTTATTGACCTTTATTTTCTCTTTATTGTATACTATGCATATGTAAGAGAAGGAATGTGACATATTTTTTTATATGTTTCTTCATTGCTTTATCTTGTACTGAACTTTCTTTTATTCTCAATAAAGATTAAAAAAAAAAAAAAAAAAAAGAATCGCTGTTACTTCTTTTTAGAAAAGAATCATAGTAGTAGTATATTATCCCTATTCAGATGCTTTTAATGTTTTCAATACATACTGAAAACATTATGAAAGATTCCATGTACATTTTTTTTTTCTTCCAGTGGAACAGTAAAAGGGTTAAGCATTCAGGTTCTCTACAGAGTCCTCTAATAAAGGAAGAGGTTAAACTTTCCTTTTAACACAGTTTAATCTTCAATTTCCATACATTTTTTTCCCTTGGCAAGCAGAGCTGAAATGGCAGTTCTGACCTTTAAAGCTATTCCTCTACCCATGCCGTACAAGAGAGAGCGAGAGAGAGAGAGAGAGAGAATCACTCTCCAGTGTGTTAGAGGAAGAGAGAGAGAAGGGAGGGAGGATGAGAAGGGACAGGCCATATAGGGCAGAATAATGTTGATGAGATGTGGTCTTCTCCCATGTCTGCCTTAATGGTGTTTATCATTTATTTAAGGCTGACATTTTCAGCTGTTAAATCACGCGGAAGCGGAGTTCAGCCACACTGCGAGAGAAAGGCCCTCTTAGCTTATTAGTACTTGAGAGCAAACGATAGAGGGAAACTTAACGCATTATATACCAAGATATGGGGGATTTGCTTACTTCCAATAAGTTAATGAGCAAAACATTGTGGATAAAAATGTTGGATTCTATGGAGGAATTTAACCCATTGAATGTCGATGGAGGGTTCAAGTATAGTGATAAATTGCACTGTACACTCCTCTTGCTTTCAAAGGTCTAGTAATTTATTCGTTTGAAAGGTGTGCAAAGTATTGCTCTACAACAGGGGTAGGAAAAAATCTGCAGCTCTCCAGCAACTGTTGTAATACAACTCTTATTATCTCCAACCACCCAACAGATGGGTAAGGATGATGTGAATTGTAGTCTAATGACAGCTGGAAGGCATCACGTTGCCTACGTCTGTTTTTCATGTCCTCATGAGTCATGATCACTATCAATAGGCAGAATAGGTAATTGTCTAGAGCCTGATAATTTTGATGGGATTCTCAGTTGTGCTGGCCACACCCAAATTCTGAATTGTAGGTGTGGCCAGATCAATCTCAGAGTCTGTGTACCACTTTATTTAACTGCTTGGATGCTAGAGAGATGTCCAAAGCATTGTGGAACAATGTGTTAGCAATCTCTCTAGCAACCAAGGAGTTAAAGCTTTTTTTTGTTTTTGCTTGTTATAGGTCATGGATATTTTGTGTGCCTAGAAACAGGAGATAGAGCAGGGGGTAGGCTCATGTGAGGAGTGGGGTGTGGGGGCATGGGCAGAGTGAAGGGTGACTAGAGTTACTCACCTAGGGGCCCTTTGATTCAAGAGATAACATCTTCAATTAGTCATGGTAGTCATTTCCAAGGAGCTGGCAGTATACCTGGGCATCAGACTCCATCCACTGGAAATGTAGTGGGTAGCAAAATAAAAGTGTGTGCTAAAGGAGGAGTAAATGAAAATGGCTTATTAAGGGTTGGTTTCAGGAAGTGGACTGCTGTTGGGGGGAATAGAGGACAAGGAGAATGATCCCTCCCTCCCTATTATGGTGTGTTTGTGGGGTTGTTTGGTTGTATTTCATGGTGGGGAGGATAGGAGACCAATAACTGATGTGGTAAAGTTATGTGGATTTTATCCTTGAGCAATAGCCCTTTGGGAATTTACCCTGCACTTAGGTTGTGGGTTGGTGGTGTTACACATCGAAGCTAAAGTGGCTTGCCAGTGGGGTAATTACTTGGGAGTCAGTTGGAAGTGCTGAAGTATGGTGGAATCAGCTGTAAGTGCTGAAGAATGGTGGTGTCAGCTGTAAATGCTCACAAATGTTTGGGTCAGCTGTAGTACTGAAGAATGTGGTGCGATTTGGCCATGCTTGATTTCAAGGAATGTGGATTGTCAAGGACTGTCAGGTAATAATTGAGTAATTATTAATTAATTATGATTAAGGTTGAATAAGAACACTAATAATAATAATAATAATGTGATTGAAAGAAGTTAATAAAGCTGTGCCTTGTTAGCCACAAAAATATGTCTGTGATTATTTTAGGGATTATACCCTTTCCTTATGACATGACCTCTATGACTGATTGAAACTTATATCTCTTGAAACGAGGTGCAAGAGCAAAATTCATAGTGGTCATTAGGATTTTATGACCATAGAAAGGTAGTTGAGGAGTTACTATTAGGAAGAGTTAGTGTTTCTTTAATTTTTTTTCTTTGGAAGGAAATGGAGTGGAATTAGAAGTAGACTTTTCATCAGACTGCAGGAAAAGCAGTGTATCAAATACAAATCTAGGAGGTATGCCTACCAGATACTAACACTATTCCACATGGGTGAATTTCTAAAAGAAGGGTACAAGGTCTGTTAAGAGCAACCAGGAGATGGCCACCCTTTGGCTTTGTATGCTGTGCGCATATGCTTAAAACTGGTACTCAGTTAACAGGAGCCACTACTTTACTGCAAACTTCAGAACAATGGATAGCAGCATACAAAAGAATAATGACCAGAGGACTTTGCCAAAGCTAGAGACTTAGGTGACTGAGAAATCCTTATATCTTTTACCACACATGCAAACAGACATATAAACAGTTACAGAGTCAGAGGGGAAGGGGTGAATAAAAGGAAGGACTGGAAGGAGAAGGGTTATTCCAGGAGATTAATGGCCTTTGAAGTCCAGGAGCCTGATGCAATATGGTCTGGAATTATAAATTGATATCAGCAGCAACACGATTAAAGGGATAGTAATACTTCGTTTTATATTTATTTTATTTTGTAGGCATTATAAAACATGAAGAACGATATAAGTCTTATATCTCAAACCTTTATGGTTTGAGAGATATTCACAAGCAAAGTTTCCCCTCCCGCCCCTTTTACCTAGTATAAGCCATCTCTTCTCAGATGTGGAATCCAGTCCATAGACCAGACAGATAACATAAGTGGACAATCTTCTTCCTATGAGAACAATGAAATCCCTGCCCCCCTTGACAAGTTTTTCATGTTTTTCCCTTATCTTAATTGAAGATTGCCCCTCTCTGCAGTCTACCTGGGCACCTCCCTTCCGCTCTGGCTGAGCAGTGTTACATCAGTAAAAGGGGCGGGAGGGGGATACTTTATTATTGAATTACTCTTGAACTACAACTCTGACAGAATTGAAATAACACTCTCCAAAGTGCAAATACTATGATGATTAATTAGAGCTGCTTTTATTATGAAACATTACTATCCCTTTAAGCCAAATTAATTATTTTCATCTCCTGGGCAAAGGGACAAAATAACTAGTCTGTGACTTCAGTCCATTGTGTAGCCTTGGAATAACTGTTTATCACCAGACTGGTTAAGAAAATTAAATTAAATGGGCAAACATACACAAGGGTTACCATATGCAATACACAAACATAGTATATACACATACCAAACTAAACACATTAAATGTATCCTTACCATACAATTCATGGAATGGCAAAAAATACCATCATATAACCATTATACTGTAAGCACTGAGTTTAACAGGTGGACCGAAGGAAAAACAGGGATAAATTGGGGTTGCAAACTAAAGTCCTGAGCATGAGTCTGGGAGAAGTGATGTGACCAATCCAGTGCCCACACAATCCAGTTCTTAGAATCTAACTCCTTATTGTTTGTGGACAAAATGGCAAAAAATTTTGAGGTGCTGAAAACGAGTCACTGACTGGTCATGACCTGGACTGGATCACTGCTCTCCCGATACCAACTGCCGCTCACTTCCTGCCTGTATTAGTTAACTTGCATAAAATGAGAAATAACGTAATACAAATTATTGTTAGAGATAAAAATGGCTAGCATTATTATGGGTAATTCTGCAAGCTCTTTCAAGATTCTGTGTTTGACAGTTCCACTTTAAGTAAATCAAAGCTATAATATTGTTATTAATTATCAATTTGTTGATGACATGAGACTTGCTTTTGTCACAGTGGTGGCAGCAGCATTAGTAGCAGAATTTGTCATTAAAAGGAACGCTTTAGTTAGCGCATAACATTTTTTTGCTACCCACTACAAATATTTCTATGCAGGATTGAATACACAGAGGGAATGAAGCAGGAAGAAAAAAACTCATAAGGAGACAGTGAAAACACCCACTGGAATCAAAACAACTACTTTATTTTAAATCCAACTGGTTCCAAGAATTGGTCTTACAGATTTCACATACAATGCTTAAGACCCAATATTCATACCAGTTTGACTTGGGATAAATGACAATAAAGCAATAACGTTTAATACTAGCTGCTGTCTGACTTTCTCCTTATGAGTGCAATACTCGCTGCTTCAGTTCTCCTGTGATCTGCTGCGTTATGATCCAGCACCGTAAGGAGGAAACAGGCTGAGTGTTCTAATGGAACAAGCCATAGGGAATCGATCACTTTCATGGACTCCATATTTACAGGTGGTTATTGGTGTTCCTCTGCATTCTTAGAGATTCCAGTGAGGGCATATATCAAGTGGTATTAGTACAATTTCTGAATCAAAGAGGCATATGTATAAAGGGAAAAGTGTAACACTTTTGGGACAAACCAACTGTACCATAAGAAACAAATAAATAGGTAAATAAAAAGCAGACAACATTTGTCAAGGCTTGTTTAGGGTTAGAAGAGTTTTTAATAGGTAAAAAGGATTACTGTCACTTTAAAAGGCAGAACTGGTCACATTAGTCATGAGTGTAAAATTACCATTATGTGAGGTTAATTTTGTAGTCAATATGATAAAAAGTTAAGATCCAAAATCATAAAATTATCTGGCAGTCAAATGGTAGATAATCTAAATCTCTGCCCTATCCCTTTACTACTACTTTTTATGTATGCGTTGCATATAGATATTTATGTCTCTATGTTTAATTGCACACAGGTACATATACATGTGCATGTCATATTTCCTGATCTACATCCCACTACAGACACTTTGTCACAGGTGTTAATGAACAGTTTTCCCCTCTAGCATACAGAACATTGTGATTCTGTGGAGTGGGGAAGAGAAAGTATGAGGAGTAATTTTAGGGGAAGGATGTTCCGGTGTGGTAGGGAGGAATAGGGGTAGGGTTGTTCTTGTCTGATCGCACATATGCCCATGTGCGCACACATACACAGGCATACACATACAAACAGTTATTACAATGTGTGATTAAGCTAAATAAGCCATCAGACATATCACAAAGTTATTCAGATGGTACTCTGAGTGTATGATTCATGTTAAGTAAGGCCGCTGCCAAATAACACCATAATGCCATCTACACTCTGGCTCTCTCCTTGCCTCCATGATGTCTGGCTGTTAAGTTAAAACTTTCTATCAATATAAATAATCTTACTGGCTGGCTGACCTTCATGGAGTGCAGACTCATGCTGTCATCTGTCCTCCAAATCTTCTATCTTGCGATGCACTCAAACAGATCATTTGTGAGGGTGACTACATCAGAAGTTCAAAGGGCACCAAGTAGTGGTTACAATATTCCATCCGTGCACTTTTATTTGCATATGACAAAGAAAGAGAAAGAATGGAATTCACTGCCTGTGTGAATTTAGCCCAAACTTTTGTGATCGGCTTTTGATATACAGCTGATTGATTATCTACATGCACACGAGGAGTTAAAAATCTTAACACACACAGACTTAGAGAGTGGGAGAATTCCAATCTCCACATTTTTATGGTCAGCCAAGTTACACAATAGCAGGCTGTTCCGATAGACTTACAGATATAACTACTCAGTAGCATGTTAGTTTATTCGGTTGAATCTAGACATCTTTGATCTCCACACCTAAGGAGATATTGTTAATAGCAATTATACTACTGACTAGCATTGAGCAACTAGATGATAATAATACGTTGCATTTGTAACAACTTATAATAGCTTTTAAGTGTTTTTAAATTCACTGTTTTCTTTTTTACTAATATGAAATACAAGTTACATTTTACCTTCTTTGCTGAATCTACACTCTCCCATAAAAGGGATAAACTTGCCTTGACAAATCTGGGGTGGGTTTGGTGCCTGTATTCTTTCTCTTTCTTTGTCATATGGTTACGATTTAACAGAGCAACACACTCCCTTTGGTTTGCATACACCCAGAATACTATTAGTGGTGCACCATCTCTTCCTGTATCTAGTGCACTTTTATTGGCTCTGAGGCTGATTCTTGGAGTAGAACTAGTCCAACAATGTAAATGTAGACAAACACTGTAATATCTCTCTAATGTCGGTGTCCTTTCTCCAAACCACATATGGAGCTATTAGGTAGGTTGTGGGTCCCCTGAAATGCTGGACCCCTTGCAATCCTGTATAGGTACTGTTGCAACATATCCAACACACATTAATCAAAGATAGAGGCCTCAAGACAGGGACTGTCTCTAGAAAACAGGGACGTCAGGCCACCTTAATCTATTACTGGAAATGCTGACCAGATTTCACCCAACCTATGCAAAAAAGACCACAACTAGCAAAAAAGTCAGTTAATATGTGTTATGGGCAGGAGTATATGTAATATATGCTATACAAAAGGTCTGATTTCTGCTTGCTATACTTTTCAATTTGTGGAGGTTCTCCTCATTCCCTGCTACATTATTGTGTTTGTGTGAAAGAAAAGAGAATTAATACACTGTTTTAGCAACTCAAAGAAAATGTTGTCCCTGACATAAATCTTGCATTAATGTGACACTAGAAACATGGATGGATTTTCCATTAGGAAGAGTAGGCAACCAACTATAGAGCCACATTTTGAGGGGTACCTAAGCTGCGCTAGCTGCGTCCATGTATGGAGTGGTGGGTGTAGCCAAAACAATCCCAGTACACATGGTTTATGATGACCAGCTTATCAGTTTATTTACCTCTTTGCAGTCCTTTATTTAATTCCTTGGGTGCTAGACAGGTCTGCAATGCATTGACGCCTTCCTTAGGAGCCAAAGGTTTCTTTGTGTTTATGTGCTATAGGAAAAGAGTATTGTCTAGACAACAGTGTGTGGGGATAAGGGTGGGGTTTTGTGTGACCACAGGTGGGCTAAGGACACCTTGATTGCCTTTGCCTAGGGATGACTTAGATATAAAGGAAAATACCAAAAAGGTGGTGTGCTGTGCTATTGTATTAAGACCCTGATGAAGTTTAGATAAGAAATCGTGTGGACATTTAGGCATTGTTCTAAGCATCAGTATATATTGTTTTTTAGGTGGCAAGTGAGTTTTCCTTTACTGCCAGTATTAATAAAATTGAGATCTACCTTCACCTTTGTATTCCAAGATTCCTTATTTAGAGGAACTCTTACAGGGATATCTACATGAAACAATAACGGTGGATATTTTTCCTATATGCTGATTATTTTTAAAGATCTGGTGAGCTTTCACTTTGTGAGGAGCTTCTTTATTTTGTTTCTGTTTTCTTTAGATGACTTAGATATATTCAGCCCTGAAAAGAGGTAGAATGTTTACAAAGCAGTCTGTCTCAAGTTTGTGTGTTGATTCCTTCTGAATCAAGTCTGATAGAACTGTAATTTTCCTTTTATCCCTCAAATCAATCAGTGAATCAGATAGTGAGAGTTTCTCTCCTCTCTACTGCCAGGTCCTTATTTGCAGAACCAAAACAAAAAACAAACAGTAATTGTCTTTCTAATACGGGGTCAAATGGCAACATCACTGTTAAGATTTTCAAACCCAGTAACAGGGAGGCCTAGACATATCCATTTGAATGCCCTCTGACCATGTACGGGTTAATATTTCAAGTATTTCAGCACTCCTGCCTTCTTCTCTTCATCAGTACCTCCAGGGCTCCAACTCTTGCTGCTTTTCAGTGCCTGCCCACTGAGTCGTAAAGGAAAGCATCCCATTTAAAAACCATTTTTTTAAAACACTGACATTACCCAGCAGGGTGTGAGACATGCTGGTCATCCTTTGGTTATGAATGCATTAACTCCTTTTAAAACAGGACTATCATGGGACCTGTGATTGTTAACTTGGGCTATAATTTGTCATTGAATCAAGAAGCAGAAACACATATGTCAAATCAACTTTCCCCTACTTTCCCTGCCATCACTGGTGCTAAAGTGGTTAAAGTGGAAGTTGAAAAACAAATTGAGGGGATGAGCAAAACATTTCTGCATTCTGCCTGTTTGCAAGCCAGATACAAGTTTTGTGAAGCAGGTGTTTATCCAACCATATCACGGAAAAATGATCATGTGACGTTAAAATCTTAATGTTATTCAAAGTAGGATGATAGCTGCATCGTTAAATCACTGAACAAAATCACTTTCCTAATAAAAAAAAGTGGTCTTTAACCTTAATGGAAATTGAAGACATTACCTAATAGAAATAATTAGTTTAAAACCTTGATGGTCAGAAGGGGACACGTTTTTTGGAGATATTTATAGTAGCCCAGAGTTAAGCAATGCTACTCCCATAGTTCTACTATTAGCTGCGGCAAAACCGGAGTTACAGTAAAACAAGCAACGTGTATTTTGCAAACATGCGTTTTACCGGTTTTCTATTGTAGAAAAATGGTAGAAAAAAAAACTGGAATAGGACGCACATGTCGCCCTACTAACAAAAATGGTGCTGTCTGCTTTTATCCAACTACACCTTCAACTACCACCTAAAAAATGCACTAAATGTCAAAGTCCAATGAAATAGGCAGACGTTTATGACAGAAAGGTCAAGTTAAGCATTTTGATGGCCTAGATTCGATGCCGTGGCAATATGATTTTGTTGATGTATTCAAAACACTTCAACACTTCATATACAAGGAGGTCAGTGTATGTTGAATAAAACTGGAGAAAGAAGAATGTCGAATAGGAACACTATATGTCAGAATACAAATGGAGAAAGTTAGTATGTCGAATGGGAGCAATATATGTTGAATTATTAAGGAGGGGTTAATATGTCAAAGGGGGGCACTGTATGTTGGATTTCTATCATGTTGTGCTGTATGGGGAACAACACCATTGTGTGTTACCTCCATATACACTGCCTGAACCCCCCAGCCTCCTTCCCTTGCCCAAGCAGTGGTCATGGGGATTTGTGGCTTTCAATGGGCAAGGGGAAAAGGCTGGAGAGGGTCAAACTCTGTACACTGGGGATCTGTGGTTACCAGTGGGCAAGGAAGGAAAGCTGGAGGTATCAGATAGTGTATATGTATAGGTTGATTTGTTAGATTTGTTGTTAGAGGCACAAGCCCTGAGGAAATTTGATTTGTCTGACTTAAATTTGTTTGGCACAAGCCCTAAGGAAACATTGATTTGTATGACTTAGGCTTCTTAGAAACAAACCCCCAAATTATAATTATACCACCGCCAGTCAAAAAAAAAAGCCCATAAAAAACAACAAAAAACAATTCACAAGTAGCATACAATTACCTACGGTCAGCATGCCGCGTGTTTTGTGGTTACATTTTCTTCCAGGAATCCCGCGCCTCAAAGTTGAGGTGTAGAAACCACAAAGATGGTTTTAAAAAAATCTCCATAAGAGATGATATAAAAAGGGTCTGAGGAGGGTGCTTGCCTTGGTGGGTGGAATATGGGGAATGAATCATTTGAAAAGGGAATTTGTTTTGGGGGTTTTCGTGACTGGTATTGGTGGGACAGTTAATAAAAAATAAATACAATAAAATAAGAAATTTGAATGTAAAGTGATAGAGACAGGAACCCCCTGACATAAGCTGCCACTGGGGTGGACTGATACTTGACATGATAGAGTATTTTGTAGAGGATGATTTGTTAGATTTGTTGTTAGAGGCCCAATCCCTGAAGAAACTTGATTTGTAGGTCTTAGACTTATTAGAGGCACAAACACTGAATAAACATTGATTTGTAGGACTTAAGCTTGTTTGGCACAACCCTAAGGAGACAACTGATTTGTAGGACTTAAGCTTGTTAGAAACAAACCCCCAAAAACTATTAATTTTTTTGTAGAACTATGTGTCTTTTTATTTTTATTTTTTTTAAATCACAAGCCCCGAGGAAAAAAAAATAGCCTACTGGCCTAGTGCCAGCAACTCATGTTGGCCAGTGGCCACTGGCCGTTGTCAAATGTCCTCCAGTCCTGAGTCCATAATTGAGGAATTTGCAACTGCTGTTCTTGCTGCTGCTGCAGCTGACTTGTTTAAGCAACAGGATGAATAGGCAGCTGAAAGGGAATGGGATCAGCAATAGCAGTAACAAGGGAGATGGATGATGAAGGTTCCACTTTCTGCAACTAGCTCCAGTGATGCACCTGAGGCAGTAGCAGCACAATAAGTAGCCCCAAGTAGATTTGGAGAAAAGAAGTTAGCCAATAATTCTTCTCCACCTGCCCCTCCTGAAGATCATGGGTGTGTTGTTACTAGAATCCCTTGAGAGCAGGGACTGTGCCTCTCATCAGCAACCTCAATGTGCACAGTGTGTGTGGTAAATAACACCTGGCACAACTGTATCCAAACACCATGACACCAGAAACCAAGTACTGCTGCTGTCACTATACCCCTTGTCCACACCCCACTAAGGACACATGCCAATTTGTTGACAGTTTAATAGTAATGATGAAACTTCCCTGCCACCATCTTAGCACATTCTTCTAGATAGAATCTCCTCAGATCCTGCTTGATGCCCTGCTTGAGATTCTCCTCCACCACACTGCCATGTGTGATCAGCACACCACACAGTGTGCAATGGGTGGACACAAGCTGTCACATCCTAACATCTACAGAGTGGCTATCATTTGGCAGGGGAGGTAATGATGAACAAGATGGATTGGCAGAAGATGTAGTTACCCTAGAGGAAGAAGGTGATGGAAAGCTAGTTGTTTCACTTGTCATGGAACTTCCAGTTTCTGCCTGGGTTTCTGTATTCTTTCTTTTCTTTGATCCCTGTCTTGCCTCTTGTTGTCTTTCTGGAGAGTCAGGGGTACAGCAATAGTGGTGCTTGACATCTGTGGTGGTTGTTTGGCTTTAACATGTTTGACATAAATGTCATGGTGTCTGTGTTTCATGTGTGTTATCAGGGCGGTTGTTTCAAGGCATGTTCCCTCCTTATCCCTTCTCTCTGACTTGTCACAAATTGTGCACAGTGCAGTTGATGATGACTGTTTGCTGGCAAGTTGAACCTTTCCTAGTCCCAGATCACTTGTTGACCCCATTCCCACTGTGCCCACTGCCGTCTGTGGCACACTAGCCTGTTCCTCAGCATCCTGCTGCCCTTGCAACTCAGCAGCAGGAATTAGAGAAGTTGCAAATTCCTCAAATTCCAAATGCTCACTGCTGGTTGGAGGAGGTGACGAGCAATGTGACAGAGGGTCCCCTAATGTCACACTTGCCATTTCTTGGTGACATGAAGAAGGCAGACTGGTAGCAGTAGCAGCAGGCACAGGCAACTGATCTGTGCTCCTGGTGCTGGTGGTATTATTGTGGTGGTGACAATTATCCTTCTTCAGGATCATGCTCCATATGGACAATGCTGTGGGGGGAAGGGGACTCCCAGGGTCAGGAGAATGGTGTGGGCTCCCTTGACTGATAGTCTGGATGCTCTCAATTGCTTCCCCTACCACTCTTCTAATACTAGTCCTACCAGCTGCTTCACCATCACTGTTACTACTACTACTAACACCAACCACATCAATTTCAGTACTTGAGTCTTCCTCCTCACAGTCACTATTAATATGAAGATTACCCGCTCCTTCACTCCTAATTCTAACAAACTGCTGGACCTTCTTAGTAGTAGTACTAGAACTGGTTGGGCTGCTTAGGGATAGCAAGTGGGACTTAGGGTCCCCTGCTGTCACATTTGTCTCCTTCCCCCTCCTGAGTATTACAAGACACTGGCAGCAGGCACAGCACTGGCGGCAGCAGGTTCAGCACTGGCAGCAGGAACAACACTGGTGGCAGCAGGGGCAGCACGTCTGACAGCAGGCACAGCACTGGGGGCAGCAGGGGCAGTACTGGCAGCAGGCACAGCACTGGTGGTGGCACTGGCAGCAGGCGCAGCACATCTGGAAGCAGGCACAGGCAGCTCACCAGTCCTGCTCTCACTACTACTGCCCTTTTGTTCCTCCCTCGACATTAATTTCCCCAAGATCCCTAGGGGTGATTTAGGGGGACTGGCCAGCATTTCTTCTGTAGTGCACACTTCCTCCTCAGACTCAGTGGACACATGATGGTCCTTCCAGTTCCTTCTTTTATTACTTTTAAACTTTCTCATAGTGATAGAAGTCACTATGAGACTCTCCTGCTTCAATTTTGCTAAAATATCACAGCAGAACAGCACAGAATATCTACCTCATGCTGTAGCTGCTTCTGTTGTGTTTCACTTCCTGGAAAACGTCACATTTTTTATAGCGAAAAGGTGAAAAACACGTAAATCAATGGGTGGAAGCTTTCTAGCCATTGAAGAAAAGAATTTTGGCCAATGGATGAAAAATGCAAATACTTTAATCACTATTATGAAAGAGGATTTTCCTGTGAAAAAGCGGACAATAACGTAGTTTTCGCTGATTTTTTTTGTGGGAATACAGCAGGACCTTTCGCCCACCCCTAAAGCTGACTTGGGGTTGTAAGATCCACCACTAGCCAAACTCAAAACAAGAAGACAGAAAAAGATAGCAAAGTGTCTCTGTGCCCACTGATTTCTGGGCACAGATTCACTCTTCTATTTGGGGATGGATGAAGAATCCAAAAAGTTCCCACAAGATTCTTTGTGGCAAATCCCAAGTTTCCAGTTTTACAGTGAAAATTCCCACCCATAGAAAATACATAAAATGTCTGCCTTTTCACCATTTGCAATACAATTTCCATGAGAACTGTTCTATTTTTTTGCCTGTAAGACAGCAAGATTCCCCCCTACTTCTGTCTGAAGTGGAGAAATCAACAGCTGGAAGTAAAAATTGTGAGCTGGCTGAGTCCTATGACAACATATGCCTTGAAAAAATTGTTAGCAGGCTGACTGCCTTTGTCCTTTGCAGCACTAACCTCCTGCTTGTGTAACTGCCATCTTTGAAAAATAACTGCTGCTTTGAATATGCCAGCAGGGTGCAACACATGACATCAGTTCTTTAAAGCCTCTTTTTCAACAAAAGTAAAGGACAGCATTTCCAATGAAGACCTTTTCAAAATGAAAAAAAAAGGACAACATGTCAACTGAAAAATGTTGGCAAGTTTACTATTCCACAGGGGTACTTTTGCATTATTTTTTGTTCAGGTTTTGACTTCTTGCTAAGAACTCAGTAAGTGTGGGATGGCAGTACATAGAAGAGGAACTGTGTAAATGTATTGCTTTAACAACATTATTGTGTAGGTGGTGGCAGTATGACATCTCCAATAACAAACACAGAGACATACTCCTCTGCAGCAGATGCCATAGGTGTTATTTAAAATTAAGGAGATTTTGGCACACTCTTTGACACATTAACAACACTTCTATTATGTGCCCCGGAAACTTTTAGGAGTGCTTCGGCACTGTGGATCCTTTAACATGTTGATGGAGTGTCTCCCAATCAGGCCTATGGTTGTGCTTCAGGTGGGATCTCAATGAGGGCTGTGCCTGGTGTTATCCTCCTTCCCCCCTGCTCGCATGCTTCAGATGTGAATATATTTTGCTTTTGGATTGTGAGTTAAGTATCTCCATACTGTATATTTCATAGACTCAGGGGTTGTTAAAGGGCTACTACTACTACTACTACTACTACTACTACTACTACTACTACTAGGGCTAGCTGTTGCTACAATTGTACTTCTAGTTACACTTCCATCATCAATACAGGCACTCATAATAGCAAGGCTTGTGGATGTCAATGTAAACGCAATATAGTTAATCCTACTAAAGGACACAAATGTAAAGTGCCTTCAGCGGACAACTAAGAGTTGAGTCGCACAATACAAAAAGTGTTTCAACAATATTAAACCTGTATGACCTTACAATATCGCATTTGGAAAGAAATGTCCTATAAAGTCCATATAAGCAGAAGAAGTTTTGCAGCTAGTTAAAACTGGTATGGGCTCCAAAATCATGAACTATAATAATAATAAACAAAACAAACAACAGTGCAGAGTATTCTTCTAAGAGTAGTATTTTCACTGCAAACACACATTCACCCTATGTTTTATAGGAAATGTACTCACATAGCTTAGGAGCTTGTGATACTGCCTCTAGGCATATTCAGCACTGTGTTAGGGACCAGGAACCAGACAGACACAAAAATGTGAAACGCAAAACACCTTTATTGAAATAACCAAAGCAAACAGGAGTGAAAACAAAAGACAAGCCGGGGTCAGGAGCCAAGATGGGTACTCAGACAAGCCGGGGTCAGGAATATGGAGGTCAGCAATGTCAGGAACAAGCAGGAGTCAGGAGCCAGAAGGGTCGTCAGAGGAAGCCAGGTCATGCACCGATAATCATGAACACAGGAGAATGCACATGCAGCCATAAACAACTAAAGGACAAGGAGGAAATGAGACTAGCTGCTTTAAATAGCCTGAAAGGGGTTGGCTGATAACAGTCAGGTGAGTAACCATGGTAACTGAGAGGTAAAGGCAGTTTGTTAATCATCAGTTGAGTCAGCCAGACACAGGGAAGGAAAGGCAGCTAGTATACAACAGCAGAGTGTGTGAGCAGTTCAGCCAAACAATTACACACTGCTGGTATGAACCCCAGGATGATTATCACCTCTACACCTCCGCAGGTCCTCCAACCCAGAATCCAAACCCACCAGGAATGTGGGGCCACCCGAACTCACAGAGAGTACAACAAACATCCCGTGTGCAAATCCAAAAGATACCCACTGAAATAGCTTTGGAGGAGAAGGGCACTAACCCACAGCATGAGTATATCAGAGCAATATAAGGGGTCAGTATAAAGTAATAGAAAAAAAAATATATAAAATTATCTAAAACAACATTACTTCTTCATAGGGATGGGTGAAAATGTTCATCTCGAACCAAAATTGCCTAGCCCCTTACATTGACATCACATCTCAATTAATTTACACACAATACAGAGCAAATTGTATTTTATTTACCACAGCCATGGTATAAAAGGGGTCTGAGGGTGCCTGTGTTGGTGGAGTCAGAGGAAAGTGCCCGCTGGCCATTGGCAAATGCCCTGGGGTCATTGCGGTATTTGTGACTGCTGTTCTTGCTGCTGTTACTGAGTTGTTTAAGCAGCAGGAAGATTAAGCAGCTCCAAGGGAATGGGATCAACAACAATTGTAATATGATGATCACGGTTCCACTTGCCACTACTAGCTCCAGTAATGTGCCTGAGGCAGTAGCAGCACTACAAATAGCCCCTACCACTTCAGGTATATTTGGAGTAAAGAAGGTGGATGTGTTGTTAGAATCTGAACGTTTCCTTTGAGAGTAGGAAGGAACTGTGCTTCTCATCAGCAACTTCAATGTGCACAGTGTGTGTAGGAAATATGGAAGGACTGAGAACAATGGGCACATCTGCACTCACATCAAACAACTGCAACAACTGTAATCAAACACCATGATGCTTAGGTCCTCAATGTGAAATCATCCCCACAGAAACCAAGTACTGCTGCTGTCACTATGCCCCTTCTCCACTCCCTGCTAAGGACACATAACAACTTGCAGTCTTAATAATGATGAACCCTCCCTGCCACCAGCTTAGTGTATTCTATGGGATGGAATCTCCTCAAATGCCATGTGATGCTTTGGTTGCAATTATCCTCCACCACATTGCCATTTGTGGACAGTGGACCACACAGTGTGCAATAGGTGTACACAAACTGCCACATCCTGACATTTACAGGTAGATGGTAACTATGAATGAGGAAGGTTGCTAGAAGATTTTGTTGCTATGTCTTCGCACACCCAGACTCTAGAACAAGAAGGTGATGGCTAGCCAGGCGTTTTGCTCAGAATCATCATTGAAACTAAGACAAGCAGGAGTATTTCTGCTGGTAAGTGGAACCTGTTCTAGTCCCAAATCCCTACTACTGGTCCCCATTTCAACTGTGTCCACAGTGGTCTGTGGTACACTAGTCTACTCATCATCATTCTGCTGCCCTTGCAACCTAGCAGCACCAGGAATTACAGCAAAAGCAAACACCTCAATGTCATCACTGCTCCTAGTGGTGATGATGCCCATCCACATTTGTCCACTATTCCTTCTCACTTTCGGCTAAAAAGCCCATTAATGTCTCTTCCACCACAGCTACTCCTTCATCACCCTTATCACCACCAACAGTCCCTCTTTGCTACAACTGCTACTCTATTAGAGTCTCTCTGGTTGGAGGTAATGACAAATGTGACAGAGGGTCCCCTACTGTCACATTTGCCATCTCTTCAGGTGAAGAAGGCAGACTGGCAGCACAAGCAGCAGGCACAGACAACTGATCTATGCTGATAGTGGTATTACTTTTGCTAGCCACCAGTTCTGCCTTTCTCAGTATCATGTCCCAGAGGCACAATTCCGGGGGAAGGGTAATCACAGGGTCAGGTGGACTCCCTTTAACTCTAGTCTGGCTGCTCGTCTTCATTTCCCCTTCCACCTCATCATCAGCAGGAGGATCAACAACAGTCAAGCTAGTTCCACCAGCTGCTTCACTAACAATAACAACATCAACTTCAGAATCATCATCGCCATCACCCCCTTCCTCACTCTTAGTACCTATCTGCTGCATTTTAGTAGTTTTGGGACTTCTTGGGGTTGGCAAATGTGACTTAAGGTCCCCTGCTGTCACATTTTTCCATAATCTCTCCTCCCCTCCTGAGTATCACAACAAGGCACACTGGCATCAGTAGCATCAGGCACAGGTAGTTTTACTGCTCACACTACCACCCACTTCTTCCAACGACTTCATGAGCTGGAATTTTTATACCATAACCCTAAAATACAAAAATTGAACAAAAATTCCACCAGGTAGGCCGATTGTAGCCGGCATAAATTCTATTACCTTCAATCTTTTTAAATATATTGACTACTTTCTCCAGGAATATGTGATAAATTTACCTAATTATTTATGAGACACCCAACATGTCTTGTAGAAAATGGAATACATACTATTGTCTGACAATTACAAGTGGGTGATGTTAGATGTGGCCTCACACGAATATTCAGCATAATCTAGGGTTAGAATCTTTGGCTTTTTTTTATCTGGATTTAGATAAAGAGAAATCGTTACTGCGTAAAGAATTTTTATTAAAATGTACATCCTTTATTTTAGACCACAATGTTTTTTTGTTCCAAGATGAATATTATTTACAAAAAAGAGAAATTACCATGGGTATCAAGTTTGCTCCCTTATATGTCAACTTGTTTATGGGATATTTTTAAGGACTCTATTTCTAGCACAATTTGGAATAGAGGGAGAGTATACTATGGCCTTTTTATCTATGACATCCTCTTCATTTGGAGGGGGGGTTGTTGTCAAATTGTAAGATGTGATATGTCTTCTTAACAATAAAAAGAAAGGTATAACATTTACTCATAATTTACAGTCACATAGTATTGAGTTTTTGGATATTGTCCTGAAGGGGAATTTGATGGTACTATAAGTAATATATTTATAAAAAAAGAAATTGCCACTAATAAATATCTGCATGCTGAAAGTGCCCATTACCACAAATGGTTAATGGATATTCCCTTTGGACAATTTCACCTCTTGACGTGGAACTGTGTTGATTTTAATGATTTCCTTAATAATAGTGAAAATCTCAAAATAGGGAGGATATGATGGGAAAATTATAGAAAATGCATTTAAAGGGGAACTACCACCCAGCAATAAGTTTACATGAATGCAGTCTTCATCAGAAATATTACCTGGTTCCAAAGATTTTGCAGTTTTTCTGAGGCTCACAGTAGCAGGAAGCAAGGACATCTCGTCACAGTGACGTCCGTGCGCCTGTGCTGTCAGTCCCTTTCGGAGCCACTTGGCAGGGTTCCCTTGATCTTTCCCTTGATCTTTACAGAAAGTCTCATCAATAAATGACTCACCATCCCTACAGTCTGTGAGAGCAAAGGTGGATACATGATGGTCCTGCCAAGACAATTGAAGAGGGACTAATAAATGTCTGTCCTTTTGATCAGGGGTAAGTGAAACAACACCTAGAGCAGGGCCTCTGATCCCCTCTAGGTGCACTCTTTTCCTTTCTCCTGAGGGCAGTTGCGTGTATAATGACCAGCCCCACCGAAGTATAAGTACAAATTCTCTCTCTGCCTTTGCTGTTTCTCCTTCTCACTCATCCCTTTGGACTCTAGTTACATAGGCTCCTCAGGGGAAGTTTCTGGGTTAGAAAACCCAGGGGGCAATCTCACCATAGCCCTCTTGCTGAGATCTGTCTGGAGATGCCTCTCCCGGAGCCTGAGATCAATGTGGGAAACAAAAGTTATTAGTTCCTCCAACTCCTCAGGTAAGTCTCTAGCAGCCAGCTCATCCTTCAAGTGGTCAGAGAGATCGTTGGTAAATGCCAAAGTCTGTCAGTTCTGACTCTTTTGAATGCATTTGTCATTTCAATACAACACTGTCAGGAGCCATTTTGGGATTGCACAATGGAATCAAAGGCATTTTCCCAGGTCTTAATCCATAACAGTATCCTATAATATAAAAGGCCAGATGTAAATTTGTCTGAAGCAGTCATGTGCAGTAGAGACCACCTGAACTCACAGAATGCTGGCCTGTATACATGGGCTTTTTGCAGTCATGCACAGTAGAGACCACCAATGCAGTAATGCACAGTAGAGACTGCCTGAGCACACAGAATGCTGTCCCATGTACACAGGCTTTTACACTAGTATTTAATAAAACCTGATAACTGCCATTTAAAGCAGAACTACCATGGCATAACAGAGCTGAACGTCTCCTAGCAATGCCTCCTAGAACCGGCTGTGACTGACAGAGCAGGCACGCGGACGTCACTATGGCAAGATGTCCGCGCTCCATCCTGCCTGTCAGCCAGGAAAGAAAGGAGAAATCTATATAATAAGGTAATAATTCTGGCGACTAGCGCTACTAAGCAGCTAGTCGCCAGATGGGGAGTTATTTAAGATAAACTTGTTATGCCATGGTAGTTCTGCTTTAAAGGGACGCGGTAGCAATTCTAATAGTGAAGACTATAGTATATGGGCTATAAAATTGGTATATATCAGTTTCTTTGATACTGGTAAATGCATACATTGTAACAACTCTTATCTCTCACTGAGTGATTAATCACTGTGGATTGTTCTGTTTTTAACTCTTGTTGACATGAATAGGAGGTACGACTGATGAAAAACAAACCACAATGAGTCATCCCATTGCTTCCTTTGTTTATAAAGTGTTGTAAAGGCTGAGATGAGACCTTGGGGATTATTACACTTAATTGAGCATGCAATAATGTAAATACATGCATATGTCATTAAGTCACTCCTTAGATTTTCTAAAGCAGCATGAAAATAATGTAATACTTGAGGTCAAGACTAGAGCAACAATGAAGGACAATATTTATGAAGTTGTTGTCATGTACAAAAGTCATTACCAATACAGATTAAGCACAATGCCTTATAGACAATAGAGCTCTTAATTCCAGCCTTGAGAAGGTCACATATTTCTTTATAAAGCTCTCAGAAATATTCAGGAGCTATTAATATAATACTATACATTTGATGAATAATGTAATATGTGTGTGTGTGTGTTTGTGTGTGCGGTAACGTCAGTATAATATTAATATGTGTTTTCCCAGTGAGAACTAATGACTAAACGTGTTACACAGGGAGCCAAAGATGAACAATTCTGGAACAAAACAGGGATAAAAACTCCTATTGACAAGTTGTTCTTTTAACTACATAAATTGCCAGAGAACTGTCCAAAACATTGTTTCACAATGAATTGGAGATCTTTCTAGCATTCAAGCAGGTAAGAGACACATTAAAATAACTGGTGATTGTATTGGCCCTCTATGGTTCTGCTATTCTGTTCCAGGATTGCAAATCTTTTACTTTCTGTGTAAAGGGATAATAATGTTTCACAAAACCAGCAGCTCCAATTAATCTTCATAGTATTTGGCCATGGAGAGTGTCAGTTCAATACTGTCAGAGCTGTAGTTCAAGAGTAATTGAATGATAAAGTATCCCCCTCCTGCCCCTTTTGCCTAGTGTAAGCCACCTCCCCTCATATGTGGAATCTGATCCTGTGACCAGATTGCTCTCAGCAAGGGACAATTTTCTTACTGTGAGCATAAGGAAAACCCTGCACCCCTTGACAGGTTTTTCCTTATGCTAACAGTAAATTGTCCCTCTCTGCAATCCATCCAGACAGTCTTGCTGCTCTGGGGTGAGCAGTGTTACATCAGTAAAAGGGGAGGGAGAGTGATATTTTGTCATTCAATTATTCCTGTACTACAACTCGGACAGTATTGAAATAACACTCTCCATGGCCCAAATACTATGAAGGTTATTTGGAGTTGCTTTTATTTTGAAAAATGATATCCCTTTAAGACCCTAAGGGCGATATTCAATAGGCTAAAGAGTAGGGGTGGGCGAAACTTGTCGCCTTGTTCCTGCGGGAAATTTCTCAAACCACAATGTTATCCTCTTTTTCGCTGGAAAATCCGCTTTAAAACTAGAGGTTAAAATTTTCTCCTCTTTTTTTCAAGGGGAAAGGAGGGAACACACCTTGGCACAACCTCCATGACAGCACACATGAAAGACAAACACCATGACATTTATGTCAAACATGTTAAAGTCAAACACCCATTACAGAAATCTATCACCACTGTTACTGTACCACCTGACTCTCCAGAAAGGTGGAGATCAAAGAGGAGGAAGAATAAAGAAACCCAGACAGACACTGGAAGTTCCATCATGAGGGAAAGAACTAGCTCGCCATCAACATCACCTTCTTCCTGTAGGGTAACAAGTACATCTCCTGCCAATCCACCTCATTCATCGTTACCTCCCCCGCCAAGTGATAGCTACTCTTTTGATGTTAGGATATATCAGTTCATCTCTACCCATTGCATACTGAGTGGTGCACTGACTACACATGCCAGTGTGGTGGAGGAGAATCGATACCAGGTCATTAGGTGGCATCTGAGGAGATTCCATCCCACAGAATATGCTAGGATTCTGGCAGGGAGGATTCATCATTAGTATTAAACTGTCAAAAAATTGTCATGCGTTCTTAGCGGGGTCTGGACAAGGGATACAGTGACAGTGGCAGTACTTGGTTTTGGGCGTCATGGTGTTTGGATTCAGTTGTGCCCCCAGATGTTATTTACCACGCACACACTGTACACATTGCAGTTGCTGATGGAAACCACAGATCCTGTTCTCAAGGGAAAAATATATATTATAATAACAACACACCCATGATGATTTTGGCGGAGGGGCAGGTGGAGAAGATTTAATGGCCAACTTATTCTTTTCTCCACATAGACTGGGGGCTGCTTATTGTGCTTCTACTGCCTCAAGCGCATCACTGGAGCCAGTCATGGCAAGTGGAACCTTTATCATCCATCTTCCATATTACTGCTATTGTTGATCCCATTCCCTTTCAGCTGCCTAATCATCCTGCTGCTTAAACAACTCAGCAGCAGCAGTACGAACAGCAGTTGCAACTCAGGACTCAGGAGGACATTTGAAAGTGGCCACTGGCCAACATGACCTTCTGGCATTAGGCCAGTATGGCATTTGTATTTTTTTTCTCTTAAAAATAAATAAATAAAAAATAAATAACAACTAGTCCTACAAAAAAATAAACAATTATGGGGGGTTTATTTCTAACAAGCCTAAGTCCTACAAAGCAATGTTTCCTTAGAGCTTGTGTCAAACAAGCTTAAGTCCTAAAAACCAATGTTTGTTCAGGGCTCGGGCCTCTAATTTAAGTCTAAGTGCTACAAAGGCCTCTAACAACAAATCGAACAAATCATCCTGTACAAAATACTGTATAAAGTAAAGCATCAGTCCACTCCAGTGGCAGCTTATGTTAGGGGGTCCCTGTCTCTATCACTTTACATACAAATGTCTTATTTTATGTTATTGATTTATTTTATTATTAACTGTCTCCCCAATGGCAGTCAAGAACCCTCCCCAAAACAAATTCCCTGTTCAAATGATTCATTCATTCACCAACACAGACACCCTCCTCAGACCCCTTTTATACAATGTCTTATGGGTTGTTTTTTTATTTTATTTAGGATTAATTTTAACTGCCCCCCAATCCCAGTAAAGAACCCCCCAAAAAATCATCCCCTGTTCAACTAATTCTTTCCCCACACCCCACCAACACAGGCACCCTCATGCCCCTTTTATACTATGCCTTTGGGAAATTAAATAATATTTATTTTATGTTGTGTGCAACTTCAATGTCCCCATTGATTTCAATGGAATGAGCTAGGCGAAATAAATGGAAAAAAAGCAGAAAATCGCCACTTTGCGCTGGAATTTTTTCGCCAAGCGGGAAGTGCCATTTTTTGCCGATTTCAGTTTGAGGTGGAAATTTTCACTCATTCCTAGTCCACGTCTGGATTACCCTTTACACTTAAGAAGAGACCCTAAGTGTTTCTCAGATACAATACAAAAGATCTGAGAGGCTCTGAGCACTAACAAAAGCAAAGTTGCCTGTTCTCCGGCTAGTCACCAATCAAGAGCATAACATTTTAGCTTTCTAGTGCCATTACAGAGGAGAAATTTCTACATACATATTAGACTAATCTTAGTGCCTAGGGAATCCAGCTGCACTCCTGAAGAGGTCCAACAAGGCCGAAATGTACACTGGGGGGTAGCTGGTGTTCCCGTGCAGAGGGGACTTGTCCATCATTTTGGAACTGGACCACCCTTTTGGGCTGGACTAGTCTAATATGTATGTGGAAATTTCTCCTCTGTAATGGCATTAGAGAGCTAAAATGTGATGTTTCTGAGTGGGGACTGGCCATAGAACAGGCTAATGTGCTGTTGTTCATCCTCAGAGGCCTCTCACATCTTGAATGCATATTTTGAGTACTCTTAGGGGGTCTTCCTAAGATTGAAGGGTAATCCAGACATGGACCCTTTGCTCTCAGTGCCTAGGAAATCCAGCTGCATCCTCCTGCTGAAGTCCAACAATACTGAAACGTACATCTGGAGTTAGCTGGTGCTTTCTCGCAGAGCGGACTTGCCCATCATTTTGAAACTGGACTGCCCTTTTGAGTTGGACTAGTCTAATATGTATGTGGAAATTTCTTCTCTGTAATGGCACTAGAGAGCTAAAATGTGATACTTCTGAGTGGTGACTAGCCATAAAACAGGCTAATGTACTGTTGTTCGTTCTCAGAGGCCTCTCACATCTTGTATGCTTATTTTGAATACTCTTAGGGGGTCTGCCTAAGAATGAAGGGTATTCCAGATGTGGACCACTTGCTCTCAGTGCCTAGGGAATCCAGCTGCACCATCCTGACGAGGCTCAACAAGGCAAAAACGTATATCTGGGGTTAGCTGGTGTTCCCGTGCAGAGGGGACTTGCCCACCATTTTGGAACTGGACCTCCCTTTTTGTGGGACTAGTCTAATATATATGTACAAATTTCTACTCTGTAATGGCACTAGAGAGCTAAAAGATGATGCTTCTGAGTGGTGACTAGCCATAGAACAGGCCTTTGTGCTGTCGTTCGTCCTCAGAGTCCTCTCACATCTTGTATGCTGTTTATGCTGAGTTGCTATGTTGAGAATAAATTGCAAGAAACTCATCACTGGCTATCACTGATGTCAGTGCAGAGAAAAAAGGTATTTTAGTTTTCATTTTAACCAGAAAAAAGCAGGTTTGCTTACATTTAAATGTCATGTTTCTGTCCAGGACACTTATGTGAAGGCAGGAGTACAGGACTGCTGAATGACCCCCCCCTCAATATTCCATTCACTCTCCTACATTTTCCCCCCTGCTTCCATTAACCTATCTTATGCTCTTGTGATCTCCTCCCATTATCCTATTCCCATCTCCTCTCTCTCTAGTTCACCTCTTGTTCACATTCCACCCACTCTCTCCCCTGCACTCCCCGCTCGCTCTGTCTCTCATCTATTCCCCTCTTCACTTTTCCTACACAATCACTATATCCTGCACTCTGATGCTTTTTCTCTCCCCTTCTATCTCTGTCCCTTTCTCCCCCCTCCCACTTCCATAATCCATTTTGAATTGATTTGGATGGTTCCAGAATTTTTCTACAAGTCCTCCCAATCAACCCAAAAAAATGGGTCAATGAGATTTTGTATTTCTAAAATCAGGTTATGACCAGCAGCAGATATTTGTCAAGTAGTGCTATAGTTCTTTAAGTGTACTACCAAGCTTGTGTAAGGCTATGATCAGTCCACAAAGCCAGATGTCACCAATGAAACGAATATGAAAGAAAGAAAGAATAAAGGTAAGCAATGTTGCAAACCTTCAAAAGAAAATGGTACATTATAAAATTCTGTAAAGTTAAGTAAGACTTTGCATGCATTTCTTATTTTCAAAGGAAACATATTGCCTGGAAGAAAGTAGTATTTCTTTTTTAACAATGTGTCTTTAAAGTGCCCTAAAACATGTGTGTGCCATAGTGAGTATCTCTTGCAGATAACTAGAACCCAAATAATCATATTGCATGAGGTAGAAGAGACCAACCCTTTGAGCCATGGACACAGTTGTGGTCATACCCAGTGCAAATCTTGTTTCTGCTTCTCATTTTTTTTTCTTTTTTTAATCAATATATTATTGTAGATTTACAGAAAAAATATGGGAGGTGATTTTTTTATCAAATATATGAGAACCAGTGGCAATACGTAGCTCATTGCTTGTCCACAAATTAACTAATTATGCTAATAGATAGATCCTCATGTGTAGTGCAGTATGCTCAGCTGGTAACCTGGATATTTGGGAAAGGCATACACTATGGCATTATTCACTATGTTTTTTTCTGGTGAAATAGTTTGCTCTAAATATAAAAATACTTGTGTTTAAAGGGGATGTATCACCTCTATAGAAATTAGGCTAAATAGTTAAGTTATAAGGCAAATCTGACTAAAATTGTGTTAATTTTTTTTAAAAGCTTTATTTTGTCAAAATTTAAGTTTTAAAGTCTGGGCTGCAGCTACTTCTGCATAGACTGTGGTTTGTCGCTCTACCTCTGCTCCCCTCCCTCTATCCAGCCTCCTCAGATGACAGAGGCTTCTGCCTATAAGCTGGAGCGGTCTCATTGGCTAGATATCAAGCTCTGCTAATGAGACAGCTCCAGCTTACTGACTGAAGCCTCAGTCATCGGAGGAGGCTGGGTAGAGGGAGGGAAGCAGAGGCAGAGCGATGGACTGAGGTTACAGAGCAGGTAACCGCAGTCTAGGAGGAAGTAGCTGCAACCCAGACTTTATAACTTAAATTTTGACAAAATAAAGCTTTAAAAACAAACAAAAAAATTAACATAATTTTAGTCAGATTCGCTATATAACCTAACTATTTAGCCTAAGTTTTATAGAGGTGATACATCCCTTTTAAAGGGATAGTAACACTTCGTTTTAACTTTATTTTATTTTGTAGGCATTAAAAAAACATGAAGAATGATATAAGTCTTATCTCTCAAACCTTTATGGTTTATGAGATATTCACAAGCAAAGTTCCCCTCCCCGCCCCTTTTTCCTAGTGTAAGCCATCTCTTCTCAGATGTGGATCAGGTTGTATGACAGTACAGATAACAGAAGGGGACAATTTTCTTTGTATGAAAACAATGAAAGCCCTTCCCCCCTTGAAAAGTTTTTCAGCTTTTTCCATTATCTTAATTGAAGATTGTCCCTCTCTGCAGTCTACCTGGGCATCTCCCTTCTTATCTGATTGAACAGGGGGGGGATACTTTGTTTGTGAATATCTCTTAAACCATAAAGGTTTCAGAGATAAGACTTATATCATTCTTCATGTTTTTTTAATGCCTACAAAATAAAATAAAGTTAAAATGAAGTATTACTATCCCTTTAAATTAACAATATATACTAGGGAACTCCTACTCAGTGAAAAAGTACTCCTGGGAGATTATATTATTACAGCTAATTTTTATTTTTCTACCACAAATTTCAGCTGCAGCAACATATTTTACTTGTTTTACTTAGTGACAAAGTTATATAAAAAAGTATGTATACCTGGATTCAAGTATAATTGCATAAATATATAAGGTGCAACATGAGAAAGAAGCAATTGTTTGACACAAAAATGTGGACAGCAGAATATTTTATTCAGTGGTGAATATTCATACCTTGGGTGGTGTTATAGACAGCTAGAAGGTTAGACCTACTGTTAGTATGATGGTCAACCTGTTCATTTGAAATGATAGTCCATGCAGCATCAACTTTGGCATGCAATTGCAGGGTGGAGATAGAAGGTTTCTGGTGGAGGTGGTGTCTCACACAATTGAAGTGTTGCAGGACCAGGTAATATGTTGGTGGGCATTATTTACATGTTTACTAATGTTAGACTGGTATTGCAATTATCGTGTTCAGCAGTATGTGTGCGTGTGTGTGTGCATGTTTTTAATTTTTAAAACATTATTATTCCTTTAAACATTAATGGCCCATTATGGTTGCATTATTATACATGAAAGTGTTATTTTGTCATAGCTGATATTTAATGGAGCCATATGTTATTATTGTGTGACTATGCAAGTGTAAATTTTCTGCTGTGCAGTTTATAATGTGATATCACAGGTGGGTCAATGAATAAACGGTAAGGTGTCCTTGCATTAAAATAAGTCATTGCTCTATCTCTCTCTCTCTCTCACTCTCTCTCTGTGCCTTCATTGTGCTGCTGTTAATTTGATGACAGCAGATATGACAAAATGACAGTGGTATCCCCCTTAGGCAGTGACAAGTAGGAAAAAGGATGGGGAGGCCTAATTAAAGCCTGTTTAAAAAGTAAAACCTGCTCTTGCCTACCTAACCCCCACCTCCACCTCTCAAGCCTGCCCTTACTTCTGATTAGTGACTTATAAATATTAAACATCAGAGTGCTACATGGAACATGGTTGTAATTTGATAGACAAAAAGAAAAGGAAAAATCCTTCATAAATCCTATCATTTAGTGGTTAATTAACTTTAAAACTGAGAGTTTTTCCAGCTTAATACTTTGATACATCATTAATCTTTACATCTTGCAATGAATTAATTAACTAAGTTAAAAAAGGGAGAAACACTGGTATTGCAGGAGGAAGAATGATACAAAATGTATGCAGTGACCTAAAACATTAACGGGAAAACATTCTTACATTTATACATTCTTATATTTATTAAAGTCATATATACCTTTAATCTTTTATATGCCTGAAGGTTGCACAAGGAAATGAGAAGAGTAGAAAAGTAATGTGGAACATACAAATAGGGGTAGTCAACTGCTGGACCTCCAGCTATTGGAAACTCCAAATCTGGTCATGCCCAACCAGCTATTGGCTGGGTGGTTATCACATGCATTGAAGAATCCAACAGCTGGAAGTCCAACAATTCACTGTGCCTAGCTTACATTGATCTAAAGCAGGGTTGTCCAAGTTCAGTCCTCAAAGAACACCAACAGGCCAGGATTTACGGATTTCACTGATTAAGTTCAGGCGAGTCAGTCAAAATGAATGAGCCACTGATTAACTCACCTGTGTTTAATCAGGGGAATTAAATAGAAGCTATTCTGACATTTCTTTTTTCCCTGGCTCCTTAGTTCAAGAGATAACATCCAGGACTGACTTAAATTATGTCCAAGGAGGTGGACATGACAGTTCGTAGCAGAGCCACTGGACTCAGTACAAATGGTAATCTTAAACTTTTAAAGCGGAACTACCACCTACTTATGGCAAATAATTACCCATCTGGCGACTAGCTGCTCAGTAGTGCTAGTCGCCAAAATAATTACCTGGTTAATGAGAATGGTACCCTGCTCCAGGGCTGACGGGCAGTACAGAGCGCAGACATCTTTCCATAGTGACGTCTGTGCCCCTGTGCTGTCAGTCCCTGTTGGAGCTGAACAGTTCCCAGCAATGCTTCCTAGAGCAGGCTGGGACTGACAGCGCAGGTGTGCAGACATCACTCTGGAAAGATGTCTGTGCTCTCTACTGCCTGTCAGCCCCGGAGCAGGGTACCATTCTTATTAACCAGTCAATCTTCATCTACTCCCCTCCATATGTAGCGCCTCGTTCCATCCTCCTCCGATGATGGAGGATTTCTCCATGTAAGCTGGAGTGCTCTCATTGGCTATAGAGCACTCCACAGGCTAGAGAGCGCTCCAGCTTGCATGGAGAAATCCTCCATCATCGGACGAGGATGGAACGAGGCACTACGTGGGGAGGGAACAGAACAGTCTGTCTGGAATTAAGACTTTGGCTCATTTTTAAAACATAAAATTTTGCCATACTATACATTGTATAAGAAAATAAAACTATTACAGCTTATCGCTATATGAAGATCATTATGAGCTAAATTTGTATAGGGTTGATAGCTCTCCTTTTAACAATGTAAAGTAGGCCTGTTTCATAACTGTACAAATTAGCAGGGAATTCTGTTTTTGTCTTTTGCATAATCTCTTTACTCACCTCTGCTTTCTGTTTTCACGGATGTTGAGAACTATGAAATAAGTCTGGGAGCTGCTTGGACCTGAGGGAAAATGAACAATGGCTAAGATAAAAGTGAGATAAACTGTCCAATGTGATATAACATGATATAGTGCACAATGATCAAAAAGTTGGTTTAATAAATAAATGTCAGTGTGGGTTATGGTGTTGGTAAAAGGAGGACGTAAATCTCTCACTTTTGAAAATGTTTTGTAAATAAATAAAAATGGCAGTAAGATGATCTTGATGAATATTATCTTTAACCCTCCTAAAATTAAACCTTTGAGTGCCAGAGGGATATGCCGCTCATTCTGCACGTGTTGAGTAACTCTCTGGCCCTCAAAGGGATAAGTATTATTTGGGAGTTCTGTTGTCCCCCTGGTAGGCCATCTACTAGTGTCCAGCATCCCACTCAAAACAGAATGTCCCTAATGTCACTATTAGGTTGCACCAATGTGTATTAGTGCATATTGTGAGGTATATGATGGGGAAAGAATGAAGGAAGTACAGATATAACACTCTGGAATGGAATGGCAAGCCAAGCATAACTGATTTATAACCTGCCAGGCTATTGGCCACTAGCATTAGGCAAGAAAATACTGCTATGTAACAGCATTAACCAATAGGTGACAGGGAGTACACAACCCACAATTTGTGCTACCCATAGGTGACAGAACTTTTGTCAGTCTGTTCTTCACAACCAGGGCTCAACCAATAGATGGGGACTGTGAGTGCACATGATACAGGCTATATGTGTGCTAACCATAGGTGTCAGTACTGTTCACAGTAACATAATAACTGTGCATCACAACCAGGGCTCAACCAATAGATGGCGACAGTGAGTACACATAACTTTGGACAGCTGTACCACTGTCCATATAGGCAGGATCTTCACAAGGGGGAGTGGAATGGAACAGAAAGAAAGGAAGAACAGAATGCAAATGTAGTGATTTTATCAGTGATAAGGAGAATGTGGCTGCTAGAGAGATAGAGAGGCACATAGTCACAAGATCTGTTCAGTGTTCAGTCTCCTATATGCATAAATAATTCTAGTTAAGCAATCCAAGCTAAGCAGAAATGAGAGAGGAAAGGATGATAGTGCAAGTTATCCCGTAGCTGACCTAGGTCCTGAACAGTCTGCACTCTGCCAACTGACAATGGAGACCAGAAATAGAAACCTTCCTAATGGAGAATTACACACACCCATGCCACAGGAAAAAAAAGACTAAGAGAGAATATTTGACCTGCTGCATCTCCTTTGAGTTGACGTTTAAAACTGAGCATGTCTGATGGGGGAAGTCTTCACCACCAGAGAAACTTTTAAGGCAAGTGCCCTGACCTCCTGGCCTGAGGATACTTTACCCCATGGTTCCTGTGTTCCACATTGGATGAAAAAGGAATATAATTTGTTTTGATCCAGAATTTCTCTAATTTATCTTCTTTAATTTGATCCTTTCTTCTTAAAAACAGAATAAAAAATAATTTATGTTTATTCACCCTTTAAAGACCATTGAAGAGTGCAAAGTGTAAAGGGTTTAACCAGTCTGATGTAAGTGTTTCTTTCTACACAGCCAGCAACTAATTATAAAGCCACTCCCAATGCAGGAAGTTGCTTTATTCAAAAGTTAAAATAGTTCAAACTGTCACAAGGTAATGATATTGTCACTATCACAGTCTATTGAGAATGTCAGCCAGTGGCTCAGCTCTTCCATGAAATGCAACTGAATATATGTCTGGATACCATTAGTCCAATCTTAAGGTGTTTGGTAAAAACATTGGTATCAGTACAATAAATTCAGAGTGGCAAATATACCTTTTCTTACCAGCATTTGTCCCCTAGATTGAATTGTTTTCCATCCCTCAAATGAAAATGGCTGGACTGACCTTCCAGCCTTGTCCCCTTGTCCCCTGTCCCACTGTTAATTACAGAATCACATATACCCCCTTTGTTGTCTCACTGGTAGCCACAAATTCACCCATGAAATGCTCCCCCAGCCTTTTTCTATTGAAAGCCACAAAACAACTCAATAGATACTCCTCCTTGTCCCACTAGTAGCCAGAAAACACATGAAATGCTCCATCAGCCTTGTCTCACTAGTAGCCATAAAACTAAACATTAAAAGAGCTTCCCCACCGTGTCCCATTAGTAGCCACAAAATCACACATTAGTTGTTTTCCTGGTCCCAGTGGAAGCCACAGAACCTCTCATACCCAGACAACCCAGCCTCATTCCACTGAGTTAAAAGATGGATTCATATGGAGTGTAGAGTCTCCACATTCATAAAAAAAAGCAAAAAAATAATCCATGTGGAATCCACCCCCTATATGTCTGTGTTTACACATAAGCATTTAATTGTATGTCATACGTTCAGCGGTCTCAACAACACCCTGACACCAGGATTAGTTTTTACATTTTCAGTGCCTGTTTAATTCTTTTCCACACATCTGGCTGGGAGATGATTTGAACCCTTTGAATACCAGAGGGTTATCCATGGCATTGCTTCACAATGCGTTGGATACCCCTTTGACATTCAAAGGGTTACACAGGGCACAGAAAATGCCCTGGAGTAACCTCACCTTGTATCAAATCACAGTACAGAAGAAGGCATCATGCTTGTCCGAGACATAGCCCCTTTCTGTATCCAATTAACTATTGCTTGCATATTAAATGAAAGATTACATTGTGGATTATGAGAGAGAGAGAAAGGTTGGGGCAAACTACTAGAAAAATTTATGAAAATAAAGTATCAAAAGAACAAGATCTCAACATTTTGAAGAATAAATGTCATCATCAAATGTCTCAAGGGTGGCAGTATAACTTTTGTGGAGGTGGTGGAGATGGAAATATAGTTATATATCTAATGCTCAAATACTAAGTCTATGTTCAAGGAGTGGCCCCAATATGTGTGAGATGTTGCAGCATACTTGCAGGATACTCCTATTGTAGGCAAACCGATGACCTACTTATGTATTAGCAAACAAAACAGTGACTTTGGCCAGCACTTGTGTGTCTTGCAGTGGATACCCTTAGTTACCCACCAGGAAGCATGCAGTCAGGATGTATTTTCAGTGCAGCTGTATATGAAACTAATAATGACCATAGGCACATCTATCCAGCAGCATAGTTGATAACTTACATTTTTTTAAAATGAACCAGCATCTAATACCCTATTAGTATGTGGCAGAAGTGATGAAGTGCATGCATATGAAACAAGAAGTGAACACTGAGAGGGAGGAGGAAGAGGGATTTGCACAGTTGCGACTATCTACGGCAGTAGTTACCAGTGCTATGATCCCCGATGAGCTATTGAAAAATAATACAGTGTTATACTAGAACCATACATACTGCATGTCATTTTTCTAGAGCTCCTTCTTACTCATTATATATTCTCCACCATACACCATGTTCAATTCATCCTTTCATTATTTAATTATCTTTATGTTGTTGAATGATGTTTATTATAATTTGCCATCATCGTGTGTTGTTTATTAATATAATTGTAAAATTACAACATCAGGGGTAATTGCTTTGAGTCACAGAACACAAACAGCTACTTTTTGATAGTCACACACATACAGTCTTTAACAATATAATACACTTTGTATTGAAAGAGGGACTGAGAGATGCTTCCACTTCAACTTTTTATATTTTAATTTATTGTATTTGTGTGTCTTATTTATTTTCATGTTGAAATTATGCTACCAAACATAATACTGCCATATATTTAGGTTCAGACTAGTCACACTCATGTGACATACACAGCATGTGTGCCGTTCAAAATATTATTAACAGAACTACAGCAGCATGGTGGAGGGTGGACAAGTGTTCTAGAGGTGCACTGCTAGTAGACAAGTAACTTACTTAGGTCCGCCTTTATAAAAATTATTTCTTAACCAAGCCTACTTGGCAACTAGTTTGCCCTTTTGTAAAAATTGTAATTTCAGAAAGGTTTTTATAGAATTTTTAGGTACCAGGCCTTTCAAAACAATGAGATTTCATTACATGTTAGTTTTCAAAACCATGGTAAACTTGCCTGCCTCATCTCGTCACCTCAGACTGGGCAAGTCCCTGCCTGCCTCAGATCTGAACTGAACATGTATTTAGCATAATGCAATGAGTGATACCTTACCTTACTTCTGTTGTGAGCAAAACCCTTGTTTGAGAACTAAGGGACGTATTTACTGTATACCTTCCCTAATTGCAACTAGCACCTGTGTACAAGGAACAAACAACTAAAAAGAAGGGAGGAGCCCCAAAATACATACAAACAAAATACACAAAATTATTCGAGAACTCAAGTTACCTTATCAATAGTGTTCAAATACTTACATAAATGTTTAGACAAGAGAATCACAAGAACAATATCTTGGCTAGATATTCAAGTAAATAAAAATGTCTGTGCATCAAATCCTACCAATAATTAACCTGTGCTCACCTTAAAGGGATAGTAATACTTAAATATTACTAATCCCCACATTGTAGCCATGGTAAAAAGAACTGAATTGTCCCCAGTGTCATCTCTCAAACCTTTATGGTTTGAGAGATAACCGAACACAAAATTCCCCCCTTCTTTCCCCTTCCCTGAAGTCAGCGTTGTACTGACTGCAGGGGAAGTCTGTTGTACGACAGTCAGGCAGCTCTGCAACAGAGCCAAGATCGCGTTAGTAAAAAATAATTATTTTACTGAAACGGTCTTCTACATGTGCTTTGGTTTGCAAGCACACGTAGAAGACCATTTCAGTGAAATTATTATTTTTTTACTAACACGATCTTGGCTCAACTGCAGAGCCGCCTGATGCAAATAAGACTGGATATCCCCACAGTCAGTACAATGCTGACTGCAGGGAAGGACGAGGGAGGGGGGAAATTTGCGTTTGGTTATCTCTCAAACCATAAAGGTTTGAGAGATGACACTAGGGACAATTCAATTCTTTTTACCATGTCTACAATGTGGGGATTAGTAATATTTAAGTATTACTATCCCTTTAAGCTTGCCTGCTTTGGCAACTCAGATTAGGCAAGTCCCTATCTGTTTTAAATCGGAAGTGAGAATGTATTTAGTATAATGCGATTAAAAACTGGGCTCTGGCACCCCTCCGGTGCCCTTTCGTGGTGTTCCTGTACCAGTGCTTGTTTCTGCTCAGTGATACCGACTTGGCCTGCCTGAGTACTCTGCATCTCGTCTCCTGCCTGTGCACCGACCCGGCTTGGCTGACATTCCTGATCCTGCGTACAGACCTGGCTTGGCTGACGTTCCTGCTCCATGATTCGACCCGGCTTGGTTGACGTTCCTGCTCTGGCTGCCTCTGTGTCACCTTGGTGACATTTCTATCCATCATGCAATTGTGTCTCCGTACTGCTCCTGCAGAGCGCAAGTGGCCTAGTCTCTGTTACTGCTACGGCAGTGTGCTATTGGTCTTGTCTCCGTTACTGCTACGGCAGTGTGCCATTGGCCTTGTCTCCATTAATGCTCCTGCAGAGTGCAAGTGGCCTAGTCTCCGTTACTGCTACGGCAGTGTGCCATTGGTTTTGTCTCCGTTACTGCTCCTGCAGATTGCAAGTGTCTGTCTCCGTTACTGCTACGGCAGTGCCATATGTTGCTCAATTCCTGGTTTTACTCTGGCAGTTCACGTTTGTTCTGCTAACCTATTTCTGGGTGTTACGTATCCTTAAGCTCTCTATATGGAGTGAGCTTCATCACAGACCTCTCTTCACATGGGACTGTTTACACTCATTGAAGACCATTAACTCATGCAGTACCTTTCTCCTGGGAATTCAACGTATTCTGCCTGACCTGTGTCAGTATATGCTATTATGGACTGTATGGTTATACTGGACCTGTGTAGGCATAGGTATATGTAACCTGTCATGTGTCTGTATTATTCTGCTTAAATACTACAGGACCTGTGAGGGTTATTATATTACTGTGATTTCAATAAAACTGTGTTTTATCCTAAACCACTGTGTCTATGTGTCAAACAAACCGTTACACTCTGATAAACAGGTGGCACTGTTAAAATAAAAGAGAAACAGTTTGAACTGTAATAACCTTGGAAATAAGCATCAGCTAGCAGTGGATGTACCATCATGTTTCACTCAACAGGAAAAGCCATGCCATATCTGTTTTTTTCATATTAATGGTCTACTACTTGTTTAATAAGAGTTAGAAATTCTGTTTTGAACGAATGTTATTCATTACATTGTAACTGTCTAATCAGGTTGGAAATTTTATCCGAAAAGTGTCAGTCTGAGACTTGTAGGTTGTTTATCAAGCAGAGTTCAGATGTGGGTACTCTAACATGAGAGCTCCTTGACCTCAGTGGGAGTTTGGCTGTTATAGAGCCCCATTCCGCACTATTACTGCTTAATGAATGATCATCCTTTATCATTAGCACTCCTTTCCCTTTCCTAATTTATCTTATTACAGAAAGGGAGAAGGGATACATCTAATTATGATATCACTAGGGTAGATAAACAATTATACTGTCTGTCAATCAGAGATTCTTAATAAAAGGAAAATGTTAGAGTGATAAAAGAACACATGTGATTTCTTTAATAGCATTAGATAATACCAGCTAAACACATCAGTGTCATTAGTTCCCAATGGCTGAGACTCCATTAAATGTAATATGGCACTTCAGTGAGATCAGGCATGGAAAGACGCAGTAGTAAATTTGTCATTGAGTCCTATAGTGGTGTGAAAACCTTGGCAGTCCTAGATTCATTAAAAATGTGTTAATCATTACTGCACTCCATTATGTTGACTGGTAAATTAGGAAGAAATATATTCTTTTTTCTCTCTGCATACATTTTGTGTTTGTTATTGAGAACAAACTTAAACATGTGATTATAATATGACTCATGGAGATGTTGCCTGACTGATACAGCTAGGGATTTTGGTACTGAATCCGTGGAATAGGATGGGTTATAAAATATATTCAGTCATATAAGGAGCAATAACACCCATAATAAAAAATCACCACTTCCTATAATCTACCATAAAGGGATAGTAATGTTTCCAAAATAAAGGCAGTCAGAGTTGTAGTTCAAGAGTAATTGAATGATAAAGTATTTTCCTCCTGCCCCTTTTGCTGATGTAACACTGCTCACCTCTGAGCAGCAAGACTGTCCGTATGGATCGCAGAGAGGGACAACCTTCAGTAAGCATAAGGAAAAACCTGAAAAATCTGTCAAGGGGGCAGGGTTTTCCTTATGATCATCGTAAGAAAATTGTCCCTTGCTGTGATCTGTCTGATCCCAGGACCATAGAAACATAGAATTTGACGGCAGATAAGAACCATTCGGCCCATCTAGTCTGCCCATTTTCCTACTGTAAAAAAAAACAAAAAAACACACAACCTCAAACCTTTTTTGGTCCTTGGTCTTTTCTTATGTTAAGGACCGCCTTATGCCTGTCCCATGCATGCTTAAATTCTGTCACTGTATTAACTTCTACCACTTCTGCTGGTAGGCTATTCCACTTGTCTACTACCCTCTCAGTGAAGTAAAATTTTCTTACATTACGTCTAAACCTGTGTCCCTCTAGTTTTAGACTATGGCCTCTTGTTCTAACGTTTTTACTCTTTTGAAATATACTTCCATCCTGTACTTTGTTGAATACCTTCATGTGTTTGAATGTTTCTGTCATATCCCCTCTCTCTCTTCTCTCCTCCAAGCTATACATATTCAGATCATTTAGTCTATCCTGATATTTCTTTTCCTGTAGACCAGTCACCATTTTAGCAGCCCTTCTTTGAATTTTCTCTAGAGTATCAATATCCTTCTAGAAATCATCTGAGGGGAGGTGGCTTACACTAGGTAAAAGGGGCGGGAGGGGGAGACTTTATCATTTAATTACTCTTGAACTACAACTCTGACAGTATTGAATTAACACTCTCCATGTCCCAAATACCATGAAGATTAATTGGAGCTGCTGTTTTTGTGAAAAATTACTATCCACTTAATCAAAATGTTCACTATGAATCAGTTTTGATTGGATCGGTTCTCCAAAATTATTCTTTAACCCATTGAAAGACAAAGGGTTGAGCAATGCATTGCACATTGGTCTGGTCTTCAAGGGGTTAATTACTGAATATAATCTCCATGTAGGAATCCAGGACCCCAAGTGATTCCCAGGTAGCATTCAGTTTGAGATGATTGGTATCTAGTACTAACAGAAAATGTATTTTGCATTATTTAAATAACTGAATGACATAGAAACAAGACTATGAAGGAGATTCACTAAGGCGTGATAAAGCGGTGATAAAGTGGAGATAGCTTCTCCAGTGATATCACTTCTCCAATTCATATGTTATTCAGTCCTATTCACTATGATCCCTAAAGCATGAGAAATCTTAGTGCACAGGCTCCACAGAATAACATAGGAACTGGGGAATTGATATAACTAGAGAAGATATCTCCACTTTATCACCTCTTTATCACCCCTTAGTGCATAACCCCCTAATAATGAAGAGTAGAGATTTTTTGTAAGTGATCTTTTGCTAGATAAAAAAAAACACCACCTAAAAGTAACAGCCAGCTTGCTTTTTTAGGCAACATACTCTGGAACCTCATATTGTGCTAATTTAAATTGACTATATATATTTTTTTTCCCATCTTATTTTTTACAGTTTTATGTTCCTGAGAGGAGGCTTTTGGATTTCTGTTAACAGAGAGCTTTCTGCCAGGGACTGTGAAAGAAGAGATGGTGATACAACATTGTATGTTGTAGTGGTGGCAGGCTTTTTGCTGCAGTACTGTCATACAGTTTTGAGTTTACATTAAATTAACTTCATTGAATTTTTAATGCTCAAGTCTTTCACCCAATTCTGAAATTTTATATTTGGCTTCACATATTGAATATACTGTATCGTGTACCCAAGATTCCATGATATACAGTTTCTCCTTGACTGAGTGGGAGAGCCCTTCTAGTATGGAGCTGTGGACATGTTACTGCAGACCTGTTTCTTCTTTAATGTAGATTCCAGCATCTGTCCTCATATCAAAAGGATCTATCAAGTGATAGAAAAACCACCTAAATACTTTTTTATATTTATATATTTATAAATATCTGTATATGTATATCTATATCTATATCTATGTAAAAGAGAAAGCCTCATTACATAATTTATGTATCCTCAGGAGGCACTCACACCAAGGGGTTGCAGTAAGAAGGAGTTATTTGTTTCTCCTCTATACTATCAGTCCTGTACCTACAGGGTGGTCCTGGCCACGCCTGTCAAAGTTTCTGCAAGGAGTTTGCCCTGCCTCAACTTCCTTCTAAACAAAAAAAAATGTCATACACATATATATACACACACACACACACACACACAGTGATACAAACACACACACACACACTCTCTCATTCTAAGTCACAGTGGCCTCAGACTGACCTGTAGAACAGCCACTAAAGGGAAGCTGCAGCACCGGAGGAACATAACGGCACTCAAAGGGTCAAAGTAGGCCATCATTGCTCAATTATGTCATGGCTTTCAACATTTGCCATACAAGACAGAGAACAGGCAGCCATCAGGTACATACTTAACCCACTGACTGCCACAGGGTTGGTTATCATCTTTTACCCAGCAGGACAGACCATCAGCATAGGAGGAAGCATCCTCAAAACTCTCATAATGTAAACTTCCATTTCCCTCCCAGTTCTCCTCCTTCCCCAGCCTATTACTAACACTTTTTCATATGTCTGTGAAGGTGCACCCCACTTGTGATTAAGCCCTGTCCCCTTTTTAACCCAAATCATTTATCCCCCTCAGCAGCACCACAGGGACTCTACAATACATAGTTTCTAAGCAAGTGCACTCACTTGTACTTATAAGGCTTTAGCCTGGGTGCTAATCTAAATGGTGTTCATGTAGCAACATCTGTAATCAAAAAAGCACTCACAGGACTTCTTAAAGGTGAAACACATGTGCTGGTTTATTTCATCAATGTTTTGGCTCTACTGTGGACCTTTATCAAGATGCCTTTGCATTTTCATATTTCATACCAGTTTAACCTTGCATTATTTCTAGATCCTTGTTAAATATTAATCAGTAGTCTTAGCAGTGGTCCCAACTGTGTAAAAGGTAAAAACCCTTCAAATCCCTACTCCTCATCATCCTCAGTAGTTCTGTTAATAGTATATGTACCATGGGTTTGCCTGTCTGGTTTTGTCCACTTCTGATACCCATATGGTATTAGATGCTGGTTAATTTTTAGGAAATGTAAATCTCCCAACATTGCTGATTGATATCTGTTTCCTACAGTTTTTAACAAAATAACCAGCAGCACTGAAAAAGCAGCATAGACTGCAAGCTTGCTGGTGGGCATTTAGGGGTTTTCACTGCAGTACGTGTCATTGCCACTCCTAATTACTATACTGTGCTTGTATATATCTGGTCCCAAACCATACTCTGGGAGCAAGTCCCATAGATATGTTCCTCCACAACCACCACAAATGTTAGATTGCCAGCCTTGAGACACAAGCATTGCTTTCTGTGATGATGGTGATTACGACGTGTTCAGAATCATTTTGGGATGTTCTTGCTTATACTCTTGCTACTGATGGTATAAACCCTTCTTTTTCAGTATGCTTTATGCTAGTTTTTTGTCCCTCCATTTCTGTCTCATCCTCCACAATGCAACCCTCCACTTTATCGATAAGTATATCATTATATTGTTTCACAGAATCTGATTCCTCAGAGAGATGCTGATGATCAGATTTTAGAGCAAATGGATCATGGTTTGGCACAAATTCAGGAATGTTACGTTTAAAGTGGAGGTTCAAAAAGTAGCAAGAATTTATTCCTCAATGTTTTAAAAGGCACTATGCAAGAATCCTGCTTCAAGCATGCTAACATATAATTTATTATGTGGGTCATGTCACTGTTATTATTGTAAAATTGATCAGCAATGCTCCTCAGTTTTTTATGCAAAATCTCACTAATTCTTGCTCTTAAATGACACCAGTAAGATGACCTCCTCAAAAGCTTTTAACAGTTAGCATAAGTCACAAATTAGTTCCCACTTGCCAAGTAACAAAGATGCTCCCTCTAAAGCATTCCAGTTTTGCATTGTATACTTGCTATTGACCATATTCTCCATGTACAAAAGCTCTAGTAGTATAATGTGGAATTGCACCTGGTAGGACCTCCATTTTTAGCTCCTGATAGGACAGGAGATTATATTTCATACAAAATGTAGTGCATTGCAAGCACTGTAGGAGTGGCTAAAATGGGCACAGATTATGTGGATGATATTCAACATTTCTCTAAGGGATTGAGATTTTGCGTGGAATCTAGTTACAACTATATTTAGAACATGAACAGATTACATGCACCATATCACCCATTATCAAGACAGCTATTATGTTGGAGCCATTATCATCAGACATAAAACCAGATTTTAAGGAGCAGGGCTTATTCCTCTCTCACCTGCTCTAATATATATGAAGCATCTATGGCTTTGTGGTATTGTCTCTAAAATATCTGCATGTGCAAAGTGGACAGTGCCAATGGTATGGGCAACCCTGCTGATGTTCTTTTAGAATAACTGCCAGAACCATTGGCTAAATTACTGGTTGTGACTTGATGTTGCATGCCATTGTTGTCCATAGGTGGGAGGGAAACCCAGTAACAGCCACATAGTATGTATGTCCACATATCTCTTGCCAGGTGCATTTTGAGAAATATGTAACTTTATTGCTTTAACAAGCAGTAGAGATAGTAGTGGTGGTGACATTGTGCCCACTCTAGGACCCTTGTCACCTCCTCCACCACCTCCTACACGGGTGCCATCTCAATCTTTCTTCTAGCAAATGGTTTCTACAGTTTGGAGAGTCTGTAGTGACAGAGCACCGTGGTTCACTGACTATCTTTGTTTTCAATGGAGGGGTAAGTTTACCCTTTAAGATCTTGCTTGTTTCAAAGTAGCGAGTAGCACTTCAATTATTTGTTTACCTCCTCCACAAAGCTCAGCCATACTCTTCTGTGTTTTGCATTTGAAGTACAGCATCAGGAGCCATAGATGTTACTGCAAATTAAAGGAAATCTGGGCACATGCTCTGACACATCAACAGTGATACAATTATTTGCTCCAGAGCCCTTCAGCTTGTACTGTTGCTAGATGTTGCATGTCAGACAGGCTGCTGCTGGTTTATCTCCCAATAAGATGTGGTTGTACTTCAGGTTGGATCCTGCATTACTTCTGCCCATGTTTTTAACACAGGCAACATATAGCAACATGTTTAGCTTTTGAATAATGAGTGAAATATCTCCATACTGTACACTTCATAGACATAGGGGTTCCTGAGCGGCTAATGCTACAACTAATGGGGCTAAATGTTGCAGTTGTATAAGCAGCAGGTGTCAGTGATTATGCACTACCAAGGGCATCATAAGTACTCATCATAGCTATGGTTGTGGTTGATGACCTGTGTTAATGTGTCTGGTGCTGGGTGGGGGTTGGATTTGGAAGCATTGATGATGCTGATTATGATGATGACAGGATGCTTGTCTATGTTTAGGCATTTTTACTTGTTGAGATCCAGACTTTCCAAATGGTTTTTCAAATAGTGTATAATCAGGCACAGTGCTCTTTTTCAGTGAATTTTTATGTCTTCATCTCTCTCACTTACATCTTCATCTACATCTGAAGAAGAGGAGGATACTGAAGGGATATATTGTAGATCAACATCATAATTAGATTATCTTCAGCATCTCCCACCTCTTCTTCCCCACTACTTTTATATTCTTCTAGACTTTTTTCCATCTCAGTGCTCTTAGATGGTTTATTAATACTGCTGCTGGTAGTGGAGGAAATTGTTATGTCACTATCATAAACAGACTCCTTAGAAGGAGAGAGAGCATTATTGTTGCTTGCACATACTGCAGCAGCCATGGCTGCAGTCTGTTTTTAAACAACCACATTAACCCTTTTAGCTCCAGAAATGTGAGCAATGCATTACTATGTTTTGCATACCCCTTTAGCATTCAAAGGGATAACAACACAACTTTGCACTGCTCCTACTCCTTTCTCCCTACCCTACCCCCTAGTACATTTTCAGGTCATTATCAATGTAGTGTGAATTTTAGCAGTAAAGTACATAACATAACTGATCAGTCAAACTATTTATATCTCTATCTATCTATCTCTAATCTGTCCCTATCTGCCATTGTCTGCAAAAATATTATAACACACTCCCTGCAAGTGCAACTGCTTCTTCCCCTCTTTGATGTAGCTAGTAGCTGAGAAGGGACCGCGTTACCTTCTGCCGTCGTTCCCGCGTCTCTCCTTCTCTACGCTGGACTGGCACCGTCGGTTGCACCGGTCGAGCAGGTAACTGGTCCGGTGGTCGACTCAAAGTGGCATCGAACCCCGGAGTAGCCGACTCTGCCTCGAAGGATGCGGATGGCAGAGGGGTCGACGGGCTCTCGAACCATCGAGCTTCGCAAAACTGGAACACCGGGCAGTAAAGAGCGAAGCCTCTACTCCCGGGCTACGAGGAACAGGGAAAATGTCGCAGGAACAAAGGGTAGCGGTTACCAAGCCGTTCGAGCATTCCGGTGCTCGAATCGAAGGTTCTGCTAGAACTTGGAGAAGCAAGGCAGAGTCCACATTGCCGCCTGACAGGATCCGGAGATGGGTAGCAGGATACTGGCAGCAGACAGACGAATGATGCAGGAACCTGGGCTCAGATGGGCGGCAGAGTGGCCACTGTAATACCATAGGAACACACAAGACTCCAGGACTCTGGTTCACTCCAAACATAACTCATTTTATTGACAAAAACCACAGATATTTATACACAAATCTTACATTGGAACTGATGGGTGAAACCAGATACAAAAGGGCTTAATCCAATCATGGTACATGGGACAAAAGGCCAACAGCAGATGGTCTTAACAGATACAATAACTTAGACAGGATTACATTTCAGATACAAAAGGGTTTGATTGAACAAAGACTTGAGGGCTTGAACTGATTACCACACGGCAGGGGGTCTAACTGCAGTTCACAATGGCTTAGTTAACACCCAGCAGGAGGTCTTGCTACAGTACACATAGTCAATGCCTTGAGGGACTGCAATATACATTGGAATAATTAACCCCTCACTGCCACCAGTCTACCACAGGGCAGTTGTGTGTAATAAGGTCCATTAATGTATCCACATAACGCGTATACAAAGTATTTTTAGTGCACAACCGGGAAAAATGTCCATAGTTTACGGTTAAACAGTCTTAGGGCCAGACAAGGGCTCAAGTAATGGGTAGGATCTGTTACACTATCTATCTATCTATCTATCTATCTATCTATCTATCTATCTATCTATCTGTCTCTAATCAGTCCCTATCTGCCATTGTCTGCAAAAATATTATTTTCCCCTCTTTGATGTAGCTAGTGTTCAGAGGATTTCAGCTGCTTCTTTTTATCGTCTCTCTCTACCCCATTGTCACTGCAGTCTTAATGTCTTTAGCCAGTATGCTGGCACATCTTCTTATGGTTGTTGTAGGAGTCAGTGTCAGTTGGACTTGTCTGTCTATTGAGTTTTGATCTGCAAATTAGTCACTCAGTCAATCAAAGAGACTCAGCCAGCTCAGGAAGGAGCCTAGATGCCCTACTGTCTATTCTCAGTCAAACAGGATTTTGGGGTATTTTGGGTAACTTTCTTTCTCCCTATACTAACCCCCCAGATTTACCTAACACAGATGTTCAACCACCTCAGAAAGGAGATTTTCACACTCAACAGCATCTCCCAGACTTCATTAACAGAGAGAACAAATTGCCTGCACAAAAGGCTCCCTAAACTAAACTCCACCTCTACTTAATTTGCCTAGCTTAACTAGCTCCAAAGTTATGCTACTTTCTTTCTCTCTCTAACAAACATATAATTACATTAAGTGGGAACCTGATACCCCTTTATACAATCATGACAGGAAAAGAAGAGACATCTTCTACTTGTCTGAGAAATTCAGTTATACCATTAATTTTAATGGAATGAGCAAGGTGGGGAAAAAGCAGAAAATAATCACTTTTCCCCAAAAAATTCCCACTCTGTGGAAATTGTAATTTTTCACCTGTTTCATTTTGAGGCAAAAAATGTCACCCATCCCTACAAGTCATCACATGTAGCAAGTACTAATCCTTTAATACAGTTTTCTTATTTTTGGTTATGGGGAGGGGAAGCTGAAAGACTTCTCATAAAAGTTCTGAGGATGAATAGAATAAAGCCCAGTACAGGACAGATGTTCTTTTCCCTTTATTATAATTGATAGGAAAATTAGTTTCCATCACAGTGCGGGCTTTTAATACTACAATTCAAAAAAAGATTAATAACACCCAATAAGTAAGAATAGTATAATATATTTAGACATTTTCCTGACATATGCATCTTGATTATGAAGTGGCACCCTCCTTGAGCAAGTATTTTATAATCAGATTCTTTAAAGAGGGTCAATTATTAGCACTTAATGATAATTAACATTCATAATCTTGTGTGTGTTTGTGTGTTCCTTTTGATTCTGATTGAACCTGAAGAAGGCACTTTGCAATCAGAGATAAGTGTTCCCCACTGAAACAAGGGGGCATGAAGACTGTAAATGAGATATTGTAAGACCTGGACAATTTTAATAAAGATTATGGCTTAAGTTTAATTCCTTCACCCCTTTACTTTGAAGCTTTTTGTTTGACCTTCTGCCAAGGTCATCTAGACAATCAAAAGGGACATCGTCCCCTCAAATCTCCAGTCTAATCAGTTGTGAAGCAAGGAGACGGTATAGAGCCTTATTCAGCAGGTTAAACAGAAGTACAGTATCCAACTGTACCATATATTTGAAATGAATACTATGTAAATTCCCATAATTGAAATGGGGCTTTTAACCCATTGAACGATATAGAGGTTGGCAATGCATTGCAAATCAATGTGTTGGACAGCACTATAGCATTCAAGGGGTTAAAAGTAGTGTTGAGCGAGCATGCTCGGCCGATGCTCGGATCGGCTCGAGCATCGCTCTGCTCGGCACATGGCGGTACTCGTACGAGTACCGCCATGTGCTCGCCCGCCATGTTCGGGTGGAAGGGATCTGTGCCGGAGGAGGCACAGATCTTGCAGACGCTCCGCTGGACCACCAGGGACTGGAGGTAGGGGGCATTGCGGAGATGAAGGGGGCATTGCGGAGATGAAGGGGGACATTGTGGAGGTGAAGTGGGACATTGCGGAGATGAAGGGGGCATTGCGGAGATGAAGGGGCACTTTGTGGAAGGGGGACATTGTGGAAGGGGGACATTGCGGAGATGAAGGGGGCATTGCGGAGATGAAGGGGGCATTGCGGAGATGAAGGGGCACTTTGTGGAAGGGGGACATTGTGGAAGGGGGACATTGTGGAAGAGGGGCATTGTGGAGATGAAGGGGGGCATTGACCAGGCACCCTCCCCTCATCAGAGCAGGGGGTGCCTGGTGTAATGCTCGTGTCGCCCCATTGGATTCAATGGGGCTCGGGTGCTCGGCCGAGCACTCGAGCCTCCGGCGGTGCTCGGTCAGAGCACCCGAGCACCCGAGCATCGGGGGGCTCGCTCAACACTAGTTAAAAGTCTTTTCATTTTCTACCATGTAGTTGCTTTGCTCCAGAATTGCACTGCCATATCTGTGTATGCTCATTAATTATTTATTTAACACTTTGTGTACCAGAGGGGTACGTAAAGCATTGCAAAGCAATGCGTTGTGTACCCCTCTGGCAATCAAAGGGTTAACCCTTTTATTGTCAGAAAGGTATGGAACGCATTGTGTTGCATACCCCTCTGGTACTCAAAAAGTTACTGAGTGTTGCTTGTACATAGCAAGAAAGAAGGAGTAATACCTCAAAATGTCAATTTATTCCCACATTTCCCTTCCCTTGGAGTATCAGCATAAAGTAGAGTTTTTTCTGTAACAAACTATGTACAGTGGTTCCCAACAGGCGTGTCATGACACATTTATGTGTTTCTGCACCAAGCACCATATGTCACATCCATTGCATTACACTGTTTTTCCTGCCTTTCATTTTGCAGCTACATGTCACAACTTGAAACCAGACGTGTAATGCCTTAAAAAAGGATGGGAACCACTGGCTTAGTACATAGGTGATAGGCAGGAGCAACACACACAAAACCGATACCAGCACTTAACACTTCTCCCTGCCCCCATAGAGAACCAAAGGATTGAAGAAGTCAATTACAGACACAAGGTTGATTGTGAATGTTCATGACACTTATTCTATTCCAAACTTTGCCAATTAAATAACACATCAAAGTCAACATGCGCATTGGTTGGCTCAAAATACCATACAGTAAGTTATAAGCAATGTAGAACATAAATATGGGCTATGCACAGAGAGCTAATGAAGCGGGATTCTGGAGAAAACTGTCTGCCTATGGGGGACAAATGATAATTCTAATTGATTTCAATGTTTGTTAACCATCTGATTGCCAGAGAGGTCTCCAATACATTAAGAAGAAATTAGGATATCTCTATAACTTCAAGGGGGTTGAAATCCCCAATTAAACAAGCAAAAATTAAGGGAAAGCTTATTTCCCCCCTATGGTGCAGTTGACTTGCTCCAGTATTGCACCTGCTTATCTCTCTGAACATGGCCCTATATGACTGTGTTCATGAGATCAGAGAGGAGATGCACTAAGGTGTGATACAGAAGTAATCAAGAGGAAATAACCCCATTGGTATGATCAAATCTTCAGTTCCTATATTATTTAATTGCCTTGTTTACATGGTCAACACCAATGCCGTAATGCTGCTCTGGATCTGTCACCTGTGGTGAAAGGTAACATGCTGGACTATGGTACCTTTCAAATGATTTACCAATGCCAAAGACCAGCATGCTGCAACTAGTGCTTCCTTCATTCAGGAATGCAGTCAATTTGCAGTAAGTAACATTGGCTTAACTAATCAATGGAAAGCCCTGATGCAAACATATTTTGGGCCCCTTAAAGTGAACATATTTTCAGAGATGCATAGCTAGAAACTATTGGGCCCTGGGGCAGATGGGGCCCTCTTAGAAGCTGGGCCTTGGCCCAACTGCATCTTTGTGCACCACCCTGTAATTAAGGGGTAGATTAAAAGGCAGGCATTAGAAAAAAGACGACCGTTGTGTGTTTTAACGTGCAGTAAGCCATTTAAAGGTCCGTCTTAAGAACAGCGAACGGCAGTTTGATAATCCTTAGGGCCGATAGACTTATGTGCATCGAGACTCACGGAACAATATTCCCCAGGGCCATTTAAAGGAGTGTGGTACTGCTAATGGCTGAAAAAAAGATACAGTTAATGGGCAAAAGTTAAGACCCAGTTTTCTTAGCCGTTAGACACATAATGGTTAAAAAAAAACCCCCGTTAGATAGTAAATCAGACAAACCACATACCGCACAAGCATGCAAATGGAAATATTAACTCATGCAATGCCAAAATAACACAAAAAACATGCCCTTGCAACACAAATCACTCTCATACACAACACAACAACCAAGCAACACTAGAGGGACAAGGCCTTCCAAAAAAAACCCAACACAACATGGCACAGAACAATGTGAGTTAGCACACAACACGGACACTTGCCAATACAAAACAAGCTCACCTGTGCAACATCACGTGATGATCCAGGCACAACCTGCACCCCACAACTTCACACCTGCAACTGACAGAGACTCAGCAATCAGAACACACCACATTTTAAAACACAGACACACCAGCAAACACTTACCTGGACAACAAACACCTTCCCATTGGTCAACACTCACCTCATCACCACACCTACACAACGACCTACCAGGTACTTAAAGGGACAGCTCACCACACTCACTTGTGGCTTGTTTTCCACTCAGGGAGAGACATAGAGAGAGAGAGAGAGACAGAACAATCAGTATGTTTGCTTACATATTGATGCTAAGACTGCAGAGAAGGCATGCAAGAGAGAGAGCTAGGGAACACCAGCAACCCCCAGGCACACCTGATCAACAGGCTTCACCTGCTGCAAGTGAGGAGGCTCTGGCTCAAGAGCCACACAGAAGCCCATCCCCACCTGGAGGACAGCATCTGCCTGCAGATGCACAGCTGCAGCAACAGGATGCCCCCCAGTAAGGGGATGCTCCCCAGCTGCCACAGGGACCCCTGGAGCAGCGTAGGGTGTATAGATGACCACCAAGGCCCAGGGTATACCGCCCAAGGGTCACTCTCCTTGGAATGACCGATGACAAGGTGATAGATCGCTACAGGTTAAGGCTGAACAATATCATTGCCCTATATGAGGTCATCAAGGATGAGGTTGATCCGATATACATCCACAATCATGCCCTAACTGGCTTTCAAAAACTCCTGTGTGCCATACACTTAATAGCAAGTGGTGCCTTCCAGTCGACTGAAGGTTACGCATCTGGCATGTCACAGGCCACATTCTCTAGTGTGCTGGACCAGGTCTTGCCAGCCCAAGCAATTCCAATAGCTATATACATTTTACCACCACCGACATGGAGTGGACACATCTGAAGCAGGGCTTTTATGCAAGGGGAGGAATGCAGAGGGTCATGTCCATATCAAAGCTCCAGGACGTGAAGCACATATCTTCATTAACCACAAAAACTTCCACTCCATGAACATGCAGATGGTGTGTGAAAGCAGCTTGAGGATTATGAATGTCTGTGCAAAGTATCCTAGGAGCTGTCTTGATTTCTACTTTCTCCAAAACTCCTCAGTACACAGAGACTTCGAGAATGGAACTTATACAGGGGGATGGCTTCTGGGTGAGTTAACAATGCTAAATCACACCACATCCACAGGTGTACATACAACACTGCTTACCATGCTCCTGGCTCATAGCTAGTACGTCCACCTCAGGAAACATAATTCACACAACGTGTTCCCTGTCCCCTGTCACTCACTTTCCACAGTTGATGCTGACTATGGCTGCAAATCATGGCTCTTCACCCTGGTCGCCAATCCCCAAACAGATGTCCAGGAGCGATACAATCGGGCTCATGGCAGAATGAGGAATGTCACTGTGCGGACGTTCGGCCTCCTCAAGGACCAATTCAGATGTCTAGATCACTCGGGGGGGGGGGTACTGCAGTATGCCTCAGGAAACATGTGTGACATCACAATGGCGTGTGCAAATACTGCACAAAATCGCAGTGGACACTAGGCTGGTGGGTGATATCCAGGCCCCCCATACCTGAAGTGCCCGTGGACATTGGCCATGGTGAGGAGACCCTGAGAGGGGCACAGATGAGAAACAGGCTCATCAGGGACCACTTCAGCTGTGAGTATGATACAGGTATTCACACAATCCATGCATGTACATCATCAGTCCTGTGAATGGGTGCCAACACACTAACCACACCACACATGATGTTCTGTTTCACCACACAGGATCAATGACACAGCCCTGACACTGGCAGCAGTATGGCCCTAAACATCATCCATACCATAGACATGGCATATTGTGTGTGGGGATTCCAAAACCATCTTCCATTCCCTTCTCCAAGTTGACATTGCTACCTCAAGGATATCACGCATACCCACAGAAGAACCAAGGTACAACACATAACCCATCTTCAGCATCTTCCAGGGCTTGATTGACAGCAACTAACTTAATTTGCCATGATCCTAGCCTTAGCAACTATGGTACCCTTGTAGCGAAAGAGCATTATCCAGTGCAATGCATTTAATAACTCTCTGTCACATCAGGAGTTAAAGGGCCTTTGGAGTGAACATGGAACCTGTAGGTAGCTATAGCTGAAATGAGCAGCAGAGGAATGGAACTACAGTAGTAGTGTGTTACACAAAATAGAGGGCATGAAACGTGGATCAGATCTCCAGGGATACCATGCTGATCTGTGTGTGTGCAGTGATATGTGCCCCTGACACAAATACACACATCAACAAATATGTCCTAATAGTTCCATGAAACAAATAAAATTGCGCTTCCACTGTCACTCTCACAGTGGCAGCCCAAATTCATTTGTTTCATGGAGATATCAGAACATATTTGTTGATGTGTGTATTTATGTCAGGGGCACATATCCCTAGGGCTGGTTGACATGCCCTTGGTTCCCTCCATAATGGGTTACAGATGAGTAGACAACACATTACAAAGCAATGGTTTGTGTACTACCCTGTAACGGAAAAGATTAAGGGGAGAATGATGTTGAAGCTGTTGTATGACGATCAGATTGAGGGTGATGCTCCAAATCCTGTCCTCTTGTCCCACAGGCATCCATAGCATGATCCATCCTTGAACAGAAGAGTTTCCATGTGACTGGAATGCAGCCTTGAAAGCACTTCCATGAAGCTCACTTCTTGATGTTTCAAGTGATTGTGTTGGTGATGCAATGTTTGACCTGATGTTCACAGAAAGCTCTACTGGAACATTCACATATCCACACAAGACACAAATTCATGTGTGTACTAACATCCAGGTATCAAACATGTACAGTAAGAATGCTTATCTACAGAGCTGACAAACTTTGTGGACAATACATGAGCAGTTCAGTAGTATTTCTAAAGTATTCATATTTAGCTGAAATGTACCTTTTGTGTACTCATGTAAGTGTTCAATGCATATATATAGGTAATATACCCAGAAAACACATGTATGTTTTACTGTAGTTTGAGACACAATAAAGGAGAACCATCACTATTCTATCTATCTGTGTCTATATGAATAAATGTTGGATTAGATATGTCTCAATGTGTAACCACACTCAAGGCTAGAGTATCCCTCATACATGGGAAGGCATGACCTACATCACAGGAGTCCATTACTTGTTTGGCCGTGAGTGGACTCTGTGATGTATTCATGCGAAGAGATGATGGTGGTGATACACTAATGTATGTTAAGTGATAAAGAGGTGATACAGGGGACATACTTCCACAATGAATTCATCTCCACGGTTTCTGTGTTGCTCAATGTAATCCTCAATGTAATCAATGTTCTGAGATTGCTTTAGTTTGACATATCTCACTACATGGGCTACATCAACAAACAACCAGACTAAGTGCAGTTGACCTCTCTGTCTATCCCTTTAAGTCCTACAAATCAATGTTTCCTCAGGGCTTGTGCCTCTAACAACAAATCTAACAAATCATCCTCTACAAAATACTCTATCACATCAAGTATCAGTCTACCCCAGTGGCAGCTTATGTCAGGGGGTTCTTGTCTCTATCACTTTAAATATAAATTTCTTATTTTATTTTATTTATTTTTTTATTAACTATCCCCCCAATACCAGTCAAGAAACCCCCAAAACAAATTATCTGCTCAACTGATTCATTCCCCAGACTCTAACCACTAACAAGGCACCCTCCTCAGACCCCTTTTATACCATGTCTTTTGTTTTTTTTTAAATGTATTTAGGATTTATTTTTATTAGCTGCCCCCAATCCCACTAATCAACCCCCCCAAAAAAAAATTCCCTGTTCAACTGATTGTTTCCACACACCCCACCAATACAGACACCCTCATGCCCCTTTATACTATGCCTTTGCTATGCCCCCTATTATAGCTGACTCAAGTTTGATCACTGATACTAGCTCTCCTTCACCTACAAGCTTCATCCTCTGAGTTATCTTTGGCACCTTGCTAGACAAGAGTCACTCTTCTGGGGACACAACTATGTCTGTAGAATCATCTTCAACTGAAAGAGAAGCAGCATTGTCATATAATTCATGTTTTTTGTGCGTCTCTACCATGTATTTCAAGTGCTGCATGGATTGGTAGCTTCATTTAGTGAAACCTTTTAATTCTTCTCTGCCATTTTTTTTTTTACCTTCCTAAAAGAGTTTCTTCTGGAACAAGCTCTGGTGGAGCTTAAAGGAGCAGTAAACTTTTTTTTAAGAAAAGAGCTATATTATAGAGCTTTTCCTGTGGAGTAAAACAAGGTAACTCCCACTGCTGTCAGTTGTTTTATTCAAATGTTCTAACAGGTCAAATAATCAGGAAGTGAATTTACTGTGCTTACTTTCTGATATTTCTAACTGACAGGAAGTGACTCAGCAGTTTCTATCACATTCTATGGAGAATTGTAAGTCACTGACTTTCCTCTCCATTAGAATGTAAATATTTAAAATTTGAACACTAAAGGACACTGCTAATGTAAAAAAACACAGGGTTAAACATAGCTAAACTAGTTGTAAGTGCCATATTCAACGATGTACTAATCCTATGTGTCTCATGTTGTGCCATGGAAATTGATGTATTAAGGCTAGAGAGTAAAAGAGTCTTGAGCCTAAAGTGTGGACAGCTTTAAAGTGTAGAACTAATAATAAAGGTCGCTAGAAAGTGAAAATTAAGGATGCGGTTAGGGGAAGGTAGGATTGATTAGGGATACTGGAAAGAGTTAGGAGAGGAAATCCCCAGAGTGCGGGAGATACAGGACTCTCTGGATTTCATATTAATTGTATAGACTATAATGATATTAATAATAATTTTAATACAGCCCAATGCCAAGGGTCTATGGCTCATACAAAATAATGATTGATGTGGGAGCATATAGTTGGGCAAGCTAATCACACCTGAGGGTGGTATGGACTGGGGAAGTGATTTTTGGTTCATGTCAAGCCAAGCCACTGACCCCATCTGTCATCAAAATCCTGTATTGTATTAGTGGAAAGGGCATGGCACCGTTCTAATCGCAGAAGTTCCTTGACCTTTTGGGTCCATTGCGATGTAGACAGGGTATCTGTCAATTTCCACATGCTTGGTATAATTGCTTTTGCGTCGTTCAATAGTGGGTGAAGGGTAGAGCTCGGGATGCGTCCTTTTAAGTCTTTTAGATTATTAGAAAGGGTGAACAAGAAGACAAGCGGATCTAGCAGAATATCAAGTTTCAGCTTCAGTTTGACTATTGCCTTTACCCCTCCCAGTATGATACAATATTTGGGAATGACCACCAAACGTGGTACATCAAACCAACATATTTCAAGCAGCGCCAGCATTGTGGGGAAGAAGTTATGTGAATGTTCACTAGTATGAGAGGAGTGAAGTACCACCTGGTGTAAAGTTTGTATTTCATCTCCCTTCTCCTAGTGGATCCTGCATATTTGAAGTTGGCACAGAATATAATGTCCAATGATAATGAAAGTTCCCTTTCCCATAAAGTTAGGAAGTAAGGTTTAGGTAATTTTGAAGCATCATTGAGGGGTTTGTAAAAGAAGGACAAAGGGCGGCTTACCTCTAAAGGAAAGGAGATTGCAGCTTCAAAACATGTAAGGTCATGAGTGAAAGAACCCTCCAGTATATGTTTGTGCAACCAGTTTCTAACCTAAAAGAACTTCCACCATGGTACAGTAACATTGCCAGATGGTATTGAATGGATTATCTGTTCAGAGGGATGGACATGTCCAGAAGGGCTCCCAAGGTTGAAATTCCTCCAGTTTCCCAAGCAGCAAAGGGAGATGGAAGGAGGCCGGCTGGGAAATCAGGATTTCCTATATTTGACAACAGAGGAGAGGGATCGTGAGTTAAGGGATTCGAAACATTAACTTTATACCAGTTGCGAATAAGGTGGCCTAAAATCGGATGTGTTTTGCAGGCTGATGGTACATGGGTTAGTCCTATCCATAGTAGCTACAGTGGACTAATGTGGTCTAAGCAATCACCCAAAGTTTGAGTCCACCATTTATAGCCCTTTGCAGAAAAATCAAATAGTTTGGAGATCGCAGAGGCCTGGTAGTATGATCTAAAGTCCGGTAATCCTAGACCTCCTTGTGCAAGAGGTCTAGTCAGAATCGAAAGACGTAGCCTTGGTCGTATTTTTTCCCATATAAAAGAAATGACCTGTGATTGTAAGTTATCAAGTAGAGATCTCAGAAAATGTACGGGAATAGTATTGAAGACATAAAGTACTCTTGGAAGTATCATCATTTTAATGATGTTTATTTTACCTAACCAGGAAGAGACTTTAGGCAGCCAGTTACTCATATCGGAAGTAATGGATTCTAGAAGGGGAAACATATTGAGTTGTGGGATTTTGTCAAGATTTGATGAAATATGAATACCCAGGTATGTGATAAATGAATCCGCCCCTTTGAAAGGGAACTTTTTCCACAGTGAGTTTGCTAGTAGTGGCGATAAAGAGATATTCAATATTTCAGATTTGGACAGGTTGATTTTCGCACCAGACATTAAGGAGTACCTATCTAGTGCATGAAGCACGTGTGGCAATGATATTACCGGGTCGGCTATTGTGAAAAGGACGTTGTCAGCCAAAGCCATGATCTTGTGTTCTCTACCAGCCATTTTAATTCCATGTATGGTAGTGTCATTTTGAATGAGATGTAATAGGGGTTCAAGAGTCAAATTAAATAAGAGTGTCAATAAGGGGCAGCCTTATCTTGTGGCATTTCTTATGGAAAATGGGTCAGAATATGTCCCTTTGCCCGAAATGCGTGCTGAGGGGGATGAATACAGACTCATTATACAGTTAATTAAGGTCGGGCCTATACCTGCATTATCTAGTACAGCCCTGAGATATTTTCAATTCACCCGGTTGAAAGCTTTTTCCGCGTCAGTGCATTGGGGTTGTAGTCTTATGAGTTGTGTGAATCAAATATAAGACTATCGAAGTGTTGTGGCTCGCTTGGCGGCTGGGGACAGAACCTCCCTGGTTGGGGTGTGGGAGTGATGTAAGATGTGGCCGTAATCTATTTGCGATGACTTTGGCAAAAATTTTTATATCTAAATTTAGTAGAGAAATTGGGTGATAGTTACCGCATAAGGAGGCATCTTTATTGGGTTTAGGAAGGACTACTACATGAACCTCTAATGCTTGAGTAGGAAATGGTTGACCCTCTCGAATAGAGTTAAAGGCTGTAGTCATATGCAAGATCAAAGAATTAGCCAATGTTTTATAATATTCCGCTGAGAATCCATCAGGTCCAGGGCTTTTCCCAAGTGGGAGTTCTCTTATTGCTTTAGAAAGTTCATCATCGTGGAAGGGTCTATCAAGCAGATTACTGTCTTCGGTAGGTAGTTTGGGTAAATTAGCTTGACATAGGTATGTCGCTATGTCCGATTAGAACTCCTGTGATGCATTCTCCGAATGTGAAAGAATATATAGAGTCTCATAGTAACACTTTAGTTTCACGTATAATAGAAACATGTGCCATACGACGTCTTTGTTTGATAAGGATTGTTAAGTTCTTGCCACATTTATCCTCTGTCAGATACTTGTGGTATCTTTTCCACAAATAAGACTTCTAGAAAGACGCTCGGAGTCTGGTATTAAGGACCATTCTCAGTGAACTAAGTTCATGCCATAAAGTGGAAGACGGGGCTGATTTATGTGCTGATTCAGTTACTTGAATTTTGTTCAAGAGCCTGTTCAGTGAAGCGACCCATTCTTCTGGGAGAGAGATAGTGACAAGGACTGCCAAATGATCGGACCATGTGATTGTGTGAATGTCCGCTGATTTGAGAAACTGAAGGAAGTATTGGGAAATTAGGATGTAATCTATACAGCTATATGTAGAGTGTGATATCGAGTAAAATATGTATTCTTGGTCTAGAGGTTGAAGTATCCTCCAAGGATCGATGAGTGGAGTGGTTGTTATTAGTGATGAGCGAGCACCCCAATGCTCGGGTGTTCGGGTGCTCTGACCGAGCACCCCCTGAGGCTCGAGTGCTCGGCCGAGCACCCGAGCCCCATTGAAGTCAATGGGAGGACTCGAGCATTACACCAGGCACCCCCTGCTCTGATGAGGGGAGGGTGCCTGGTCCATAGGAAAAGGGCAGAAAAAGATGGAAACACTACAGAAATGGTTCAGGGACAGCATAGGGAGGATGTCTGGATGCATCTTGGACTCCAACATCGCTGCTGGGAACGATCTTTCGCCCGTAGTACGCCATTTTTACAGACTGACCATAAAACACACAAAAAGGAAAATAAAAACGACTTTAGGCGAAAAATTGTTACCAAACAATATTTGCTGTATATTTACTTGTATATCATCTGCAAATTCTCCCAAAAATTTCCTTGATTTTCGGAAGTGAGGCCATGATTAAGAGGGAAACGTGCGCAGAGGCAAATTCTCCCAAAAATTTCCTTGATTTTCAGAACTGAGGCCATGATTAAGAGGGAAATGTGCGCAGAGGCAAATTCTCCCAAAAATGTCCTTGATTTTCAGAACTGAGGCCATGATTAAGAGGGAAACGTGCACAGAGGCAAATTCTCCCAAAAATTTCCTTGATTTTATTGAACTGAGGCCATGATTAAGAGGGAAACGTGCGCTGAGCTGACCATCTAAAACATTATGGGTGAGGGTCTGCTGCAGAGCTGACCATCCTAAACATTATATGCGAAGGCCCGCTAGTGAGCTGACGCTATAAAACATTATATGAGAGGGCCCGCTAGAGAGCTGACCCAATAAAACATTATATGAGAAGGCCCGCTGGTGAGCTGACCTATATAAAAATTGTCAAACAGGGCCCGCTGGTGAGCTGACCCTATATAAAAATTATATCACAGGGCCCGCTGGTGAGCTGGCCCTATATAAAAATTATATCACAGGGCCCGCTGGTGAGCTGGCCCTATATAAAAATTATATCCCAGGGCATATGGAAGAGGAGGAGGAGGATGAGAAGATTAAGAGTCAACCATATACCCGTTTTTTGGGTGGAAGGGGTGAATGGGAATACAGAGTATTCCCATCATTGTAAATAACATATATAAAGTGAGTTTATGTTCCCCCGGGGCTTTCCTCCAGTGGAGTGGAGAAGTCAGGGGAAATCCAGGCCTTGTTCATTTTTATAAGTGTCAACCTATCAGCATTGTCGGTGGAAAGGCGGATACGCTTATCTGTTATGATGCCACCAGCAGCACTAAATACCCGCTCAGACAGAACGCTGGCGGCAGGGCAGGCCAGCACCTCCAAGGCGTAGAGTGCCAGTTCATACCACGTGTCCAGCTTGGACACCCAGTAGTTGTAAGGCACAGAGGGATCATTGAGGACACTGACACGGTCTGCTACGTACTCCTTCACCATCTTCCAAAACTTTTCCCTCCTTGTGACACTAGGCTGCGCATCAGGGTGAGGGTGCTGGCGGGGTGTCATGAAGGTGTCCCACGCCTTGGAGAGTGTTGCCCTGCCTTTCTCGGAACTGCTGTGTGCTCCCCTTTTCTCCCCTTCTCGGTTGGCCAAGGTAGCACGTACTCTGCCGCCAGCGTTGTCAGATGGAAAAGTTTGGAGCAATTTTTCAACAAGAACCTTCTGGTATTGCACCATTTTGCTTGTCCTCTCCACCGGAGGAATGAGAGAAGAGAAATTCTCTTTGTAGCGGGGGTCCAGAAGGGTGAACACCCAGTAATCCGTGTTGTTTAAAATGCGTATAACGCGTGGGTCACGGGAAAGGCAGCCTAACATAAAGTCAGCCATGTGTGCCAGAGTACCAACAGTCAAGATTTCGCTGTCCTCACCAGGAGGATGACTCTCAATCTCCTCATCCTCTTCCTCCTCTTCTGCCCACCCACGCTGAAGAGATGGAACTAAAGTTCCATGGCTACCCTCTGTAGCGGAGGCAACCGTGTCTTCCTCCTCCTCCTCCTCCTCCGCCTCCTCCAATTGTCGCTGAGAAGACGAAGTGAGGGTGCTCTGGCTATCACCTTGTGTAAGCTCTTCCTCCCCCATTTCCACCTCTTCCACATGCAAAGCGTCGGTTTTAATTGTGAGCAGCGAGCGTTTCAGTAGACACAGAAGTGGGATGGTTACACTGATAATAGCGTTATCGCCGCTCACCATCTGTGTCGATTCCTCAAAATTGCGTAAAACCTCGCAGAGGTCTGACATCCATTCCCACTCCTCACTTCTGATTACAGGAAGTTGAACGGAGAGGCGACGACCGTGTAACAGCTGGTACTCCACTACTGCCCTCTGCTGCTCACAAAGCCGGGCCAACATGTGGAAGGTGGAGTTCCAGCGCGTGCTCACGTCACACAGCAGCCGGTGAGCTGGCAATTGTAAGCGCTGCTGCAGCTTCAACAGGCCGGCTGAAGCTGTTGATGACTTACGGAAATGTGCACACACGCGGCGCACCTTGGTCAAGAGATCATGCACATTGGGGTAGGTTTTTAGAAATCGCTGCACCACTAAATTAAATACATGCGCTAGGCATGGTACGTGTGTGAGCTTGCCGAGCTCCAAAGCCGCCACCAAGTTACGCCCATTATCACACACAACCATGCCTGGTTGCAGGTTGAGTGGCGAGAGCCACTGCTCGGTCTGGTGACTAATCCCCTGCAACAGCTCTGAGGCCGTGTGCTGTTTGTCCCCAAGGCAGATCAGCTTCAGCACGGCCTGTTGACGCTTCCCCACTGCAGTGCTACACTGCTTCCAGCTACTGGCTGATGGGGGAGTGGCGCTGCGTGTAGAGAATTCGGAGGTGGAAACGGAGGAGGAGGAGCCAATAACGTAGGTGCTGGTGGAAACCCTGATGGAGGTAGGGCCCGCAATCCTCGGCGTGGGTAGCACCCGTGCCATCCCAGGGTCCGAGTCGCTCCCAGCCTCCACGACATTCACCCAGTGTGCCGTCAGGGAAATGTAGCGTCCCTGGCCACAAGCACTTGTCCATGTGTCAGTCGTTAAGTGGACCTTCCCAGTAACTGCGTTGGTCAGGGCACGGGTGATGTTACGGGACACATGGTGGTGTAATGCGGGGATGGCACACCGGGAAAAGTAGTGGCGGCTGGGGACCGCGTACCGAGGGACAGCTGCTGCCATCAGGCTGCGGAAGGACTCAGTGTCCACAAGCCTAAATGGCAGCATTTCGATGGCCAGTAATTTTGAAAGGTGTGAGGTTAGTGCTATGGCCTGTGGGTGGGTGGCTGGGTACTTTCTCTTGCGCTCAAATGCCTGGGGTAACGACATTTGGACGCTGTGCTGGGACAGGGAAGTGGATGTGGTCGCTGATGGTGCTTCAGATGGTACAGGTGCAGGGCGGGAGGTATGCGGGCCTGCGCCTTCGACAGGCGATTGGCCGGCACCGAAAACAGGGGAAGAGGAGGCAGTGGTGTGGCCTGCAGACACAGATGGGCGATCCAGGCGTTCCTCCCACTTACTACGGTGCTTGGATGCCATGTGTCGGATCATGCTGGTGGTGGTGAGGTTTCTAGTGTTCATGCCTCGGCTCATTCTGGTGTGGCACAGGTTGCAAACTACAATTCTTTTGTCGTCCGCACTTTCCTTAAAAAAACGCCATACCGCGGAACACCTACCCTTTGGCAAGGTAGATTTACGCAAGGGGGTGCTCCGTGGAACATTTGCGGGCCGGTTTGGTGCGGTCCGCCTTCTTTCTGTAGCCACACCACTGCCTCTTCCAGCCTGTTGCGGTGCTGCAGATGGCTCACCCTCAGGACTGCTGACATCGCTCGGCTCTACACCTTCCCAGGTGGGGTCAGTCACCTCATCGTCCACCAAGTCCTCCTCCACTTCCTCACTCTGATCATCCTCCTCATGTCTTGATCCCACCACATACTCAGTCATTGACAACTGTATAACATTTTCCTCAACAAGGTCTTGAGACGGAAATAGTGGTTGATTTAATGGCAACTGTGTCTCATCATCATCATCATCATCCACTACTTCCTTTGACCTTAAATGCCGTTCACATCTGTCATCTTCTTGTGATTGGGTAGCCTCTAGAGGTTGTGAATCAGGGCACAAGATGTCATGTTCCTCTGCAAGCGTGCTTGGAGAGAGGGTCAAATGAAGGATTGGTGATGAGACGAGCTCCTCACTATATCCCAGTATGGGATCACTTCTTTGACCAGACCGTGTATGGTGGGAGGAAGGATGATCAGAGTGAGGATTATTTTGACCAGACTCTTGGCTACTGAGAGTGGACTTGGTGGAAGACAGGGTGGTGCTTAACCGACTGGAAGCAGTATCAGCTGTCATCCAACCGACCACCTGTTCGCAGTGGTCGGACCTCGAGAGTGATGTCCTGCGACGCCCTGTAAAATTAGACATGAAGCTAGGTATGGTGGATGTCTTTCTTTCTTGTGCTCTGGCACCAGGCACAGTTTCTCCGCGTCCTGACCCGCGCCCTGAACTTTCAGGATCACGTCCACTTCCCCGTCCCTTTTTACCCGCCTTCTTCATCTTACACAGAATATGTGACTTTAATATTTGAGTTTGAAAACTTAACAGTATTTCTTACTATTCTGCAACTGTTCAGAGTACACAGAATAGGCTGCTAAACGGCGGTGATACACACTGAATGGAATATGTGACTTTGATATTTGAGTTTGAAAACTTAACAGTATTTCTTACTATTCTGCAACTGTTCAGAGTACACAGAATAGGCTGCTAAACGGCGGTGATACACACTGAATGGAATATGTGACTTTGATATTTGAGTTTGAAAACTTAACACTATTTCTTACTATTCTGCAACTCTGCAGAGTACACAGAATAGGCTGCTAAACGGCGGTGATACACACTGAATGGAATATGTGACTTTAATATTTGAGTTTGAAAACTTAACAGTATTTCTTATTATTCTGCAACTGTGCAGAGTACACAGAATAGGCTGCTAAACGGCGGTGAAACACACTGAATGGAATATGTGACTTTAATATTTGAGTTTGAAAACTTAACAGTATTTCTTACTATTCTGCAACTGTTCAGAGTACACAGAATAGGCTGCTAAACGGCGGTGATACACACTGAATGGAATATGTGACTTTGATATTTGAGTTTGAAAACTTAACACTATTTCTTACTATTCTGCAACTCTGCAGAGTACACAGAATAGGCTGCAAAACGGCGGTGATACACACTGAATGGAATATGTGACTTTAATATTTGAGTTTGAAAACTTAACACTATTTCTTACTATTCTGCAACTCTGCAGAGTACACAGAATGTGCTGCTAAACTGCGGCGAAGCACACTGAATGGAATATGTGACTTTAATATTTGAGTTTGAAAACTTAACAGTATTTCTTCCTATTCTGCAACTCTGCACAGTACACAGAATGTGCTGCTAAACTGCGGCGAAACACACTGAATGGAATATGTGACTTTAATATTTGAGTTTGAAAACTTAACAGTATTTCTTACTATTCTGCATCTGTTCAGAGTACACAGAATAGGCTGCTAAACGGCGGTGATACACACTGAATGGAATATGTGACTTTGATATTTGAGTTTGAAAACTTAACACTATTTCTTACTATTCTGCAACTCTGCAGAGTACACAGAATAGGCTGCTAAACGGCGGTGATACACACTGAATGGAATATGTGACTTTAATATTTGAGTTTGAAAACTTAACAGTATTTCTTCCTATTCTGCAACTGTGCAGAGTACACAGAATAGGCTGCTAAACGGCGGTGACACACACTGAATGGAAAATGTGACTTTAATATTTGAGTTTGAAAACTTAACAGTATTTCTTACTATTCTGCAACTGTTCAGAGTACACAGAATAGGCTGCTAAACGGCGGTGACACACACTGAATGGAAAATGTGACTTTAATATTTGAGTTTGAAAACTTAACAGTATTTCTTACTATTCTGCAACTGTTCAGAGTACACAGAATAGGCTGCTAAACGGCGGTGATACACACTGAATGGAATATGTGACTTTGATATTTGAGTTTGAAAACTTAACACTATTTCTTACTATTCTGCAACTCTGCAGAGTACACAGAATAGGCTGCTAAACGGCGGTGATACACACTGAATGGAATATGTGACTTTAATATTTGAGTTTGAAAACTTAACAGTATTTCTTATTATTCTGCAACTGTGCAGAGTACACAGAATAGGCTGCTAAACGGCGGTGAAACACACTGAATGGAATATGTGACTTTAATATTTGAGTTTGAAAACTTAACAGTATTTCTTACTATTCTGCAACTGTTCAGAGTACACAGAATAGGCTGCTAAACGGCGGTGATACACACTGAATGGAATATGTGACTTTGATATTTGAGTTTGAAAACTTAACACTATTTCTTACTATTCTGCAACTCTGCAGAGTACACAGAATAGGCTGCAAACCGGCGGTGATACACACTGAATGGAATATGTGACTTTAATATTTGAGTTTGAAAACTTAACACTATTTCTTACTATTCTGCAACTCTGCAGAGTACACAGAATGTGCTGCTAAACTGCGGCGAAGCACACTGAATGGAATATGTGACTTTAATATTTGAGTTTGAAAACTTAACAGTATTTCTTCCTATTCTGCAACTCTGCACAGTACACAGAATGTGCTGCTAAACTGCGGCGAAGCACACTGAATGTAATATGTGACTTTGATATTTTAGTTTGAAGACTTAACAGTATTTCTTCCTATTCTGCAACTCTGCACAGTACACAGAATGTGCTGCTAAACTGCGGCGACGCACACTGAATGGAATATGTGACTTTGATATTTTAGTTTGAAGACTTAACAGAATGTGCTCTAATCTGCAACTTTGCACACTAAACAGAATGTGCTCTAATCTGCAACTTTGCACACTAAACAGAATGTGCTCTAATCTGCAACTTTGCACACTAAACAGAATATGCTCTAATCTGCAACTGTGCACACTAAACAGAATGTGCTCTAATCTGCAACTTTTCACACTAAACAGAATATTTTTTTTTTTTTTTTTTTTGTTTTTTTCCCCCCACACAAAATAACCTGCTGCCCCCACACACAGTAGTCATAAAAAGGACTTTTGGTTCTTTTTTTCACAATTTTTGTTTTTTTCCTCCCTACACTGCCTTTCCCTTCCTATCCTCAGCTCTCCCTGGCTCAGACTGAGCCGAACTCGATGGTCAGGTGCTATACAGCACCCGACCACGGGTTCTGGCCAGCCAATCAGTGTAATGCCAGCAGCCAACATGGCTGCTGGCATTACACCGATGTCAGAGCCTCCCTGCACGTTTATTGGCTGCGCAGCAGCCGCAAAACGTGCGGGGAGGAGACCCGAACATGGCGGGCGAGCACATGCGGTACTCGTACGAGTACCGCCATGTGCCGAGCAGAGCGATGCTCGAGCCGATCCGAGCATCGGCCGAGCATGCTCGCTCAACACTAGTTGTTATCTGCTTTTTCAGTCTGGACGGATGGGAGATTTTAAATGGACAATATCCAGAGGAGGTATCTATTTCAGGAGAGAATGTCATATTAAAATCTCCACGCGAGATTATGTTCCCTTCCACCCAAGTGTCAAGTTTGTCAAGCACTTTAGTAAGGAAGGAAAGTTGGGCCTTGTTAGGACCATACATATTCACCAGTGTGCATGTTTGGTTGTGTATCTTTCCCTTTAGGAATATAAACCTTCCTTCATCATCATTCAATTTGTTATCCAATGTCCACGGTAGTTTAGAGCTTATGAGTACTCCAACCTCCCTCTTTTTTCATTACTGGAAGAGAAATATGCATTCGGATATTGTCGAAAAATTTGTTGTGGACGGGATGACCGTTTAAAATGAGTTTCTTAGAGAAATACTATGTCAGGTTTAAGCCTGGTACAATCCTGCAGAAGGTGTGATCTTTTTTCAGGAGTATTTAGGCCCTTGGCATTGAGTGTCATCAGTTTGAGATTATACATAATATTGGTAAGATGCCTATAGTCACGAATGTGCCCTCCACCCCTGTCCTTCGGGGGGAGATAGACTGGGGTAGGAAAAGGGGGAGGTAAGAGGAATAGGTGTGTACCAGCACTTAGATAGTGCTGATAGAAAAATGATCCAATATGTTGCTAAAGCTAGCATAGTAGGAGTAGTAGTTGTACTGATCTGGGTGACCTGGAGTCATGGAGGTGAAGTATCTTCTCAGTCAGGTTGAGAAGCAGAAGGTGTGTGTGATGAGTGTTCGTCACTCCACAAGAATGGAGAAGTAGGGGAATATATGTAACAAGTAAGTGGTGAAAGACAAAAAAAAGTGTTGTTTTTGTCAAGTCGAGAATAAGGTAAATAGAAAAGCGTGTATTGGTCATGAAAAGTAAGATAATGAAATGTAAATAAGGCCAGTAGTCTTACATGTAATCGACTATTAAATAGGCAGGAGGGTGGCAGATTGGAGTGGTAGGATTCGGTCTAGCTTTCCAAAGTAGGTGAGAAGTCGAGGGACTTTGTAATTATGGGAGTCAGGGTGATCAATCCTTAGGATGCCATTGAGAGAACAGTATGGAAAGACTCAGTAGCATGAAAAGTGGTAACAGTTGTGAACTACGAATAACCCAGCAAAGGGTGGGATTGGATGCATAAGGAACGGGACATACTCATTGTCTTCAAATGCTTAACTTAATAAAAAAATAGTATTAAAGTGAAAAACTATAAAGTAATCAGTTGACTGAAAAGTGAAAGTGGGAGGTTATACCTTAAGGTGAGGCAAAAAGCATTGGATACATGCCAGAGATTCAAGTATCAATCTCCTCCCCTATCATGTGTCATTATGTAAGTAAATGTTATACGACCTCACCATTAATTCAATTGCGCAAAACATTCAAAAAATTACATTATCTCGTAATATTTATGGAAATATTAGATAAGCTGTCAACGTGAGCACCGGTGAAGGGAAACTGCTAATGCGGTCGTGTTGCATAATATGGTAAAGCTTAGGTTCCCTACTTCGATGCTCATCGCCGTCACCCATGAGTAGGACTCCCTCCCAGAAATCAAAACATATACAGCCCCCTCCACATAGTAAAATTTGTGAGTATAGGCTATTCCAAGCAGTGGAATTTGGCAGTTAGAAAAGCATGTAATATAACATCTATAGACCTTTCCGACGAGGCTCCTCTTTTGGATATCAGACCTCCTAGTCTCTGCATTCCAAGGACAGTAACAGAGCTGATACCACTAAGTAGCATAAAATGATCCACTATGGACTGTTGCCAAAACTAGGGCAAGTATTTATTATGGGCATAGGCCATTTTGCAAAATATATAGTATCACTATAAAAATATAAATATAGAAGCTGCGGAGAGGTATACATGTCTGCAACACCAAGAGAGCAACCTCGGCCAACGGGCAGGACATATAGAAGAATATAAAAAAGGATAAGGGGGGGATACGGTAATAGGGAATTTACAACCAAAGTATTACTGCAGGTAGTCCGTCCAATAGGGACGCCAAGTATAGAGGATGTGAAATACATATAAGACATTTAATTAACAAATAATATATGAAACATATATGTCGGGACCCACATAAATTTCCACCCTCCCTCCCTAAGCTTACAAAACCCTTGGCCATTAAACTAGGAAAATGGGAGTAGTAAAATTTAACTTTTAACTGAGCATAACATTCATATTCTGACATTTCTTTCCACAGATGGGACATTTCTCAGGAATTAAATTAAATATATTAGAGAAAAACACAAAAATGCCATTATATAATTTTAGTTCACCTTGGTTCCAAGTGTACTTAGTAGCCATGGGAACCGAGGTAAGCCCAGCCATTGGCACTGTTTGCTTCTATGTACACAATAATTTAAAAACAGCGTTAACCCTTTGAGTGCAAGGTGGGTACACAATGCATTGCAGAGCAATGTGTTGCATACCCCTCTGGCATTCAAAGGTTTAAGACAAAATAAAAACAGAAACATAGATATGAACCATTTGGCCCATCTAATACAGTTTTTCTACTGTGAAAACCTCAAAACATATCTGGTCCTTGTCTTAGGTTTGGGATAGCCTTATACCTGTCCCATGTATGCTTAAATTCTGTCACTGTATTATCCTCCACCACTTCTGCTCATAGGCTATTCCACTTATCTACCACCCTCTCAGTGGAGTAAAACTTTCTTACATTACATCTAAGTCTCTAACCCTCTAGTTTTAGATGAAGGCCTCTTGTTCTAATATTTCTATTCATTTGAAATGTATCTCTCCTGTGCTTTATTGAATCTCCTTATGTATTTGAATATTTCTATCAATTCCCCTCTCTCTCTTCTCTACTAAGCTATACATGTTCAGATCCTTTAGGCTATACTGATTATATTATCCTGTAAACCATTCACCATTTAGTAGCCCTTTTTTGAATTAGCTCCCCTTCTGGAGATGAGGTCTCTAGTATTGTATACAATATCCTAAGTGAGGTGTAACCAGAGGTCATTGACCACTTCCCTCTTTGTGCTACTAATTCCTCAGCTACACAACCCAGTACCCAACTTGCATTCCCCGCTGCTTTGTTACATTGCCTGCTTTAAATCATTAGTAATAATTACTCCCACGTCCCTTTCCACTGTTGACTCTGACAGCACAAATATATAATACTTTTTTCTATCTTTGGATTGTTAGGTATCAAGTGCATTATTTTAAATTTATCAACATTAAAATTAAAAAAAAATAAATACAAAAATATAAATAAATACAAAAACATGTTTGTAATCTGCAGCAGTTATAGGTAGCTCATCCCAATGAATTTTCCATACAGTCCAGTGGGTGATATGTATAATATATTTAACATCTATAAAGTTACTTATCACGATCACCCTCTCAGTTGGATTTATGAACCACTTCAAATAGTAAACATCTGAAGTCCTCCAATTTATGTTTCCAGAAAATGAAGTGTGGTAATCCTGAGGCTGCTTGGAGTTTTTATAATTTAAAGTACCTTTCCAACCCTGAATGATCCCAGTGCTGTGCTCTTTGAGCTGTTCTTTTAATGGTCTACTAGTTTGACCCACGTAACAAATGTTGATAGATACATAACATATAGTGTTGAATGAGGAACATTTTCTTTAATCCTAGTAAAGTACTAGGTGGATGGAATAATGAATATGTGCCCAGTGATTATTTCTACATGTCAATATTGTCTTACATTTAGAACAAGGATCAGATGAGACAAGAATGTCTTTTATAATCTTTCCTTTTTTGAACCTAACAATCAGTTAATTTAAAAAGATATGTCCCACAGATGCATCCATGTATAACATATGCATATGTTCAATAGCTTTTTTAATTAACAGAAATATCTGAAAAGGTGATAGTGATAACACAATATCAGCATCGATGTGTTCTTTATATGATCACCTCAGCAGTTTTGATATATCCAACTCTTGTTACTTATCACTTCCTTGATGCCTTTCTCTATCTCAGATGATTCGAATACATACTGAATACGCTTTTATTGCATATCTTTTAGCTTCAATTCACAATCAGTTTGATTTGAGGTAATTTTTCTTGACCAAAGGGCTGACTATGTGCATATAGTAAACTGCTTTCGTCTCTGGTTTTTGTATAAATAATTTTTATAGGACACATACAACCAAGACATTTATCTTTTTAGGGTTGAGGTTGAAAGTAAAATTAATAGGAGTATCCAATGCATGAATTTCAGAAAGGGAATTCTAATAGCTCCTTTAGTCCTTATCAGAAATCATCAATATATCATAGATAAAATCAAATATCTCTCCAATGATAGATTTCCATGAAGTGTGTCTCAGCAAATTCCTATATATGAGTTGACATACACAGTCACTGCAGGAGCGCTGTGAGTAATAGCGGGGACTGAAATTGATCTCTCCAAGATTGGAGCGATCTCTATCAGTCCCCTGTTCGGTGTGCACGTCAGATTTTTCTATCTGGTCCTTAAAGGACCTCACACCCCGGGACTGCTGGTCCTTAAGGGGTTAAGGACCAATGACGGTCCTACCATATCACTGATGATCACAGTGTGCCTCAGGACACGCTGTGATCATGCCAGAGGGCTGTAACTGACTGCTTCAGGCCGGAACAGTCAGCTTCAGCTTGCTACAGTGATCATATGTGTCGGTGGAGCCAATTACAAAGACAATGAATGTAAACATTGCCTTCGTCAGTGTTCTCTGCTTCTCTCTTCCTCACAGTGATTGTGAGAAAGAGAAAGCAGAGAATACACATGCCTACAGAGAGAAATGGCACAAGAGAAGGTTTGGTCATTTGATGACCTACTTTGAGTTACTGAATGAAAGATCTAGAGCAAGACCAAAGGATTTATTTACACAGACGGGTTCAGAAGCACATATACTGAAGATTACATAAATATTATGTGAGCTTTATTACTGTAGAGCAATGTGATACACTTTTATACACACCACAAACGTCTGATCTCCAAAAATAAGAGGGACACCCGTGAGGGAAAGAGGAACATAGGACCTTTCACCTCGGAGGGATAATACACCCCTAAAAAGGTACACTTGGTAGGTATGAACGAATGTTCATACCTTTTATCCAGTTAAAAACCATTTGAGTACAAACCATCACAGGAAAACCTTTAAAACTCATTTTGATTTTCTTTTTCAGTTTTTTATTATTATCAAATTAAATGTTGGGTTATACATATAAAAGTGTTATCAAAAGAAAGCCCTACTTATGCTTAATATGTTTACTTAATTTTTATGAGCATACTAAATGAATTAAAGGAGAAATACGATTGAACAAAGAGACACAAAAAAGGCCAAAATTGCTCTGGTCCTCAAGTGTATAATAAGACCTGAGAGGTTATGCGCCAAGCGGTGATAATGAGGTGATAAAGTAAAGATGACTTCTTCAGTGATATCACTTCTCCAATTCCTATTTTATTCTATGGAACCAATGCAGATTTTTCTAACTTGGAGATCTTAGTGCATAGGCTCTATAAAATAACCTAGGAATTAGAGAAATGATTTAAATGGAGAGGTTATCTCCATGCTATCACCTCTTTATCAAGCTTTAGTGCATAACCCCCATGTCACTAAAGGGTTAATTCCACTGCAGATAATATACTCAAGTCAAGTATCCTTTACAAACAGTGGTGTAGCAATAGGGGTGGCACCTGTGACTGGGCCCATCACTCCAGGGTCCCAGCTGCCCCCTGAGACCTCCCCGCCCAGCTCCTGCAACAAGTAATAAGCTGAGGTCTGTGCCTTCTTTGGGACCTCTAGCAGCTGAGCTCCCTCTTCGGCACTCTAGTATTGCAGAGCGCTGGGAGATGACATCATCTCCCAGTGCTCTGCATTACTGAAGAGAGGTCCGCGCGGGAGCTCTAGCTGTATAGAATTATGTGCAGAAGGAGGCACAGACCTCTCCTGCCAAGCCACTGGACCACCAGGGAGGTAGGAGATAGACACTGGGGGGTCAATAGGGGCAGTGTGGAGGTAGAGATTGGGAGCAATGTGGAGATTGGGGGCAATTTTGAGACAATGTGGAGATTGGGGGCAATGGGGGCAATGTAGAGATTGGGAGCAATGTGGAGATTGGGAGCAATGGGGGGCAATGTGGAGATTGGTGACAATGGGGGGCAATATGGAGATTGGTGGCAATGGGGGACAAAGTGGAGGTGGCCAATGAGGGGACCCATGCCATTTTCTGCACCAGGGCCCGGTCGCTTCTAGTGACACCTCTGTTTACAAATGCTGTTGTAACTTGTATGAGGGGATGCAAAAGTTGGTCAGATACTTAGCCAAAGGTTGCATCAAAGACTTCCTGCCTGACGCAACTGGCCAACCAAGTGGCTCACTAAGATATTTGTGGACATTAAGCAGACATTGCAGAACTGGGGTCACTGGATAGTCAAAAAATGACCCAGATCTTGGATTCCATTCCACGTTTCATGTATCTACATAATATGCATGGAGAACTACACTGGTTCATGTAGTTCACAGTATATTTCTTCTATATTGCTACGTTAATCCATAGAATGCTAGAGATCCCTATAATACATTGCAAAGCAAGGTGTTTGAGATGTTTGGGGCATCCACATGGTTAAACGTTTCAATCTATACTAACAAGAGAACGTGAACACATTGATTAACAACAACCCCATTGTCTTGTCTTTTATCACACAGAAAGTTATGATACTTGAAACATTTAAAAAAATCTTGTTAACCCTTTGAGTGCCAGAGGGGCATCCAATGCATTGTTAAAGGGATAGTAATACTTAGTTTTAAGTTTATTGAATTTGGTAGGCATTAAAAAAATATGCACAAAGATCTAAGGCTTATCTCTCAAACCTTTATGGTTCGAGAGATATACCTTCCTAAAGTTGCCTCGTGAGAGGATTCAGTGCTGTAGATGACAGCTGCAGAATCCGGTCATTTGACCGGATGGAGGCTCTTCAGCAGAGCTGAAAACACGCAGTCTAAATATTAATACTTCATTGGAACGGTCTACAAAGTGTGTTTTCAAACCAGGCAAATTTGTAGACCGTTCCAGTGAAGTATTAATGTTGAGATTGTGTGTTTTTGGCTCTGCTGAAGAGCCTCCATCCGGTCAAATGACTGGATTCTGCAGCTGTCAGCTAGAGAGCTGACTCCTCTCATGAGGCAACTTTAGGAAGGTATATCTCTCTCACACCATAAAGGTTTGAGAGATAAGCCTCATATCTTTGTGCATATTTTTTAATGCCTACCAAATTCAATATACTTAAACAAAGTATTACTATCCCTTTAAGCAACGTGTTAGATTCTGCTTTGGCACTCAAAAGGTTCATTGTAAAAACGAAACAAAAAAACAAGGATGTCATATTTATCAATTATTTTGCAACTAAATTATAAATGTGTACACCTTTGCATAAATGTATTAAAATAAATACATGGAATTTATCAGGTAGCAGTTACCAGTACACTGTGTCTTGATATCGATTTTTTTTTTTAGAGGAAACAGTTACACTGTTTTTTACCAGACAAAATCTAACAATAAACAAAAAAGGTATTGTCTGAAGATGTTCAGCTGTCCACATACACATGAAAGTAACAGAATCACAAGCACTGTGTGCCGCCCCTTCTTTTGTCACCCTGTGCATTACTTAGCCCTTTGAGTGCCAGAGAGGAATACAATGTATTGCAACATAATACAGTGGACACCTCTCTGGCACTCCAATGGTTAAAGAAAAACTAATGCCTCCTAATAATGCCTCCCAATGGCCACTATGAATTTTGTCCTTGTGCCTTTGTTCAATAGGTAACATCACCTGTCAGTCCTGGACTTCCTGTACAAGGAACCAGCTATGACAATTACTGTCAGTTTATTTCAAATACTAGTAGAAGAGGCAGTGTACACGGGCCACAGTGCCACCCAGCAACTGCCATGGTGAAGTCATGCGCAGTAGAGACTGCCCGCGCCGCAGCTGATACAGGGCGCTCCGAATTCAGACCAGAGACGTCAGTGTGCAGAGAGGACTCCAGTCTGAATTCGGAACCTGTGCAGAGAGGACTCCGGACTCCGTATGGAGCGGGCAGTCTCTACTGCGCATGACAGCTTCTGACAAACATCTTTAGCAAATTATTATATAGGATAAACAGGTGGCGTGTATTTCATCCTTTAAGGTGGGTATCACATTGCAAAGCAATGCACTCAAACACCCATCTGTCATTTAACCCTTTGAGTGCCAGAGGGGTATGCAAGGCATTGCTATACAATGCGTTGTGTACACCTCTGGCACTGAAAGGGTTAAGATTAACATTTGCAGTGAGTAGAGTTCGAGGTCCTGTAGTCCTGCTGCTAGCAATGTCATGGCCGCCTCATGTTCATGACATCCAGGACAGATTTAAGATGAAGTCTATTGAACCAGAACAAAATTCTTAGAGATCATCATCAGAATCCAGGATAGAGGGGGCACTTGATATTATGGCTTTGACCCACTGAAAAATTTCTGCGGACGCCCCTGGAGACCATATGGATTTTCTGGACATAGTAAGGTAGTTGGGTGGTTGTTATTATTAAGAGGTGTTACTTTTTTAAATCTGTTCATTGGAACCTCTTGTCCTTCTTCAGGGAATGCAGTCTGACAAAGACTATACTGCATCATCTGATGGACAGCTACACACAGGATCCTTATTATAGGTTCAACAGTATTACATTAGCTTATTGATCAACATTTCAGTATAATAAAAAACCTTCTCTAGGAAAGCATGACATTTTGACTTTATCACGCCATTAAGTTCACCTATAAGCACACTTGATCATAATTCAGATTTTTATGTTGCATTGTAGCTAATTATTATTTGCAACATTGCTTTTAGGTATGACCAGAAGCATCCATGCCTGTGACTTTATCATAATGACTGTATTGATGCGCTAGCAAAAACAAGCTGTGAACCACATCCTATTCCCTAGACTTATATTCCTTCTAATGTGGGTAACCTGCCGTCACTTGAGGGCTAGAAATCTGATCGTGGCTCTTCGTGGCTGTTGCATTAAGCTAAAGCCAGAGTTCTCCTGTTCGACATAATGATTCTGTAATTCCTCTTAGCTGTGATGAGTTTTGACAGAGTGTTTCAGAAGCTGATGCCTCGGTAACCAAACACCTTAGCTCTTGATCTGTTTGGCACTTAGGCCTAATGGACTCCTTTTGCATGAACACTGCAGAACTTGACTGCAATTAAAGGCAACATCAATATCCAAGTCCCTTGGAGGAACGAAAGGGGAGAGGAAAAAGATGTTTAGGAGGAAAGGAGATGGGAGGGGGAAGGGAGGAAATAGAATTATGTGAGGGGTGAGGGGGAGCAGCACAGTACAGTTATAAAGGGTTTTGTTTCAATATTTTGCAGCTACATCAGAGACAAGAAACAAATCATGTATTTTAAAGGAAAAGGAAGGCCAGTGAGGCTGCTATACTAAGAGGAACTGGAGCAATTCTACAACAAACCAACTGGGGACAAATACAAACTCCCACTTATATAAAGCAACGCATTGCAGTTCTCTCTAGAATTCAAAAGGTTAAATGCTCTATTTAACCATTGAGCACCAGGGAATCTAACGCATTACGATGCAATTCATTGCATGCCTCACTGGTTCTCAAAGGGTTAAATAAGGGTATGTTTTGGAATTGTCATGTATCCCCCATGGTGCCCTTGGTTTGTTCCAGAACTGACCCCTATGCGTATGCATTTCTTTAACCCTAAGGGCCGTATGTTCAAAAGAAAAAGTGAAGAATTCTAGGGCAAATCAACAGGACAAAAAAAAAAAAGGCTTTAAATTAACCCCTTACTGCCCAAGGGTGTACGTGTTAAGTGCCAGCTGAGTGAGTGTGCGGACGGTCACTAAGGGGTTAAATGGGGACTTCCTCCCATTGAATGCTACAGAAGCCTCCAACTCATTACTTCACAAAGGCATTGGAGACTTCTCTAGAATTCAAGAGGTTAAAATCCACATTTAAATCAATCCCAAGTTTTGGAATTGTAATTTTCCCCTTATGATGCAGTTGGTTTCTCCCAGAATTCCTCTACTTTTAATTTGAACATACAGTTCTTAGAGTGCTAGAGGGGTGTTCAGTGTATTTTTTCGCAATGTGTTGGGCACCCCTCTGGCACTCAAAGGGTTAATTGTCTCTTATACATGTCATAAAATCACCATAGATATAAATATGGATACATGAAGTATAGTGTATTTGCCCACATTTTAGTCAATATCTCTTCATGCTTTATAATAAGAAAAAATAAGAGTTGACCTATGTGTGCATGTATATATATGTTTTTAGTAAATTAACCTCTTGGATCCTAGAAAGGTTTAGAACTAATTGTAAGGAAATATGATGGAATCTGTGTTGGCATCAAAGGGGTTAACACTGCATGTCAGGGTGGGCAACACATGCTTCTCAATGTGTTTTTCATCCCTCTGTCACTCACTGTGTTAAAATGTATTGGAGGAGGCTGTCTAACATCCAGGGTCATATTTTAATTATATATCTGATTAATCGCAGGTGAATAATCAGAGGCTCAGTCATTATAATTAAGCTGCCTGTACTTATCTCGGCATATCCTGAAAACCTGACCTGTTGATGTGACCTAAGGATAGGAAGCTGAGAATCACTGGTCTAGCCTTGGATATGTCGACAACCCGCCCCCTCATAAAACTTAAAGGGATAGTAATACTTAAAATGTAAAAAAAAATATGTTGTAGGGTTTATCCCCCTGAGTAAAACAAGAGTACTCCCATTGCTTAAAGGTGTTTCATTCAAAAGTTATTAATTTTCAAAGTTGAATTTTTTAGGTGCAATATCACAGTGGCCTGAAATTGTACAGTGGTGCTGTTTATACACCATCCTATGGAGATTTATGGTCCCGGGACCAGAGCTGTCCATAGGATCGTGTAGCAACAGCGGCACTGTACAATTTCAGGCCACTGTGTTATTGCACCTAAAAATTTCAACTTTGAAAATTAATAACTTTTGAATGAAACACATTTAAGCAGTGGGAGTACTCTTGTTTTACTCAGGGGGATAAACCCTACAACATTTTTTTTTTACATTTTAAGTATTACTATCCCTTTCAAAAAGTCACAACGTTATTCATGTGTGTACCATTTACATGTGTCACAAATTTTATGATCCACTAAAATTCTTTGTGCGCCAGAGAGGTATCCAAAGCATTGCATTGCAATGCATAGGATATCTCTACAGTACTTAAAGGGGCAACCATTGCCATACTATTGCTAAAAAAATACACTATTCTTGCACTTGGAGACATCCTCTGGGGGGGGGAGATGCATTAAGGGGAGATGTAATGGCAATTTTTGTTTAGCAATGTGGTGAGCATATTGTCTTCGCCATAGGACACATATCGCTATATGCACTAAAAATTTGGGATGCAAGGGGAGGGAGGAAGAAGCAACTCATTAACATGCAAAGCAATGAACACCCCTCTGGCCCTCAAAGAGTTAAAGGGATAGTAATACTTAATTATTACTAATCTCCAAATTAAAGTCATATTAAAAATAAATGTTTTGCCCCCAGTGTCATCTCTCAAACCTTTATGGTTTGAGAGATAATTGCTCCTAAAGTTGCCCTCTCCTTCCCCCTTCCCCGAAGTCAGTGTTGTAGCTGACTGAAGGGAAATCCGGTCTTACGACCATCAGGTGGCTCTGCAGCAGAGCCGCTATCACGTTAATAAAAAAAATCTTTCACTAAAACGGTCTTCTACGTGTGCTTGCAAACCAAGCACACGTACAAGACTATTTCAGAGAAAGATTTATTTTTTATTAATGTGATCTTGGCTCTGCTGCAGAGCCGCCTGATGGTCGTACGACAGGCTCCCCTTCAATCAGCTAGAAAGCTGACTACGGGGAAGGGGGAGGGAGAGGGCAACTTTAGGAGTGATTATCTCTCAAACCATAAAGGTTTGAGAGATGATACTGGGGGCAAAACATTTATTTTTAATATGACTTTAATTTGGGGATTAGTAATAATTAAGTATTACTATCCCTTTAAATCCTGTCATAATGGCGGCCTTGGGAGATACCTTCTAACATTTCAAATGGCCAAGGAAGGACACTTTTATTTTAGGTGGTGTTGCTTGGGGTTCATGGTGCCTTACAGAGAAATTTTAGGTTACTTCATAACTTTTCAACAGATCTTTATGTAAATGAGTAAATGATTAACCCCTTAGCATCCAGTGACGTGTTAGGAACGTCATTGTTGTTTTTCCCTTAAGGACCAGTGATGATCCTGGCGTGTCACATATTTTTTACTCACAGCGCTCCTGCGGGATAGCGGGTCCGCTGGTCCTTAAGGGTTAAGAGCAAGAGCAAAGTGTTTTATTTACACAAGCTAATTTATAAACATTAAAACAAAATCAGTGCTGTGTTAATACAACAAACATATGATTGTGACTTCAATACAGAAACGTGACCTGAGCGTTTCTGACTATTTCTGACTATATATGTTTTTATGACAACTGCAATTTTTATTATTTAGTACATACTTGATAGTGATCATAAGCACTATTTATTTTATATATTATACATTAAAGTCCAGTTTGATACCCATATTTGGCATTAGTCCTTATTAAGCCAGTTCCACTACCATCCCTCTTCCTGGTTAGATGTTCCATATCTATAAGTGAATTAGGGTTGTTTTTTGGAGACCTGAGGATTTACAACAGAATTGGATGTGAAGAGGTGAAAGGAGAGAAGACAGCTAGGACATGGTAATACATTTAATACCTGCAGTGGGGTTTATCTAGTGGATGTTCCCATATTTTGAGGCTAGTCTTTACCCCAAAAAAATGTGAGTAAAATACATCACTCACTGGAACGTGTTATCTGTTGTGGTGGAGGTGCTAATATTTGAAGTTAACGGTCTACACTTAGAGCATTTGCTCCCTCTCTTTTTCTTTGTAATTTATAAACACATATACTGAAATTTAAACAGTGGCGTAACTATAGGGGTCGCATCTGCGACTGGGCCCATGCGGGAGCTCCACGTAGGAGATGGGGACATTGTGGAGGGGGTCAATCTGATCAGGGGGGCCCGTGGCACTTCTTGTACCAGGGCCCGAAGGCTTCTAGTTACACCTCTGAGTTTAAACAAACATTAATGTGAGTTTTATTGTTGTGGAGTAATGTGATACACACACACACACACACACACACACACATATATATATATATATATATATATATATATATATATATTCAGCACACAGTCTGATCTCCTAAAAAGAGGGACACCAGGGCTGGAATGAGGGACAGAGGGAGTTGGATCTCAGAAGGAGACTGTCCCTCCTAAACATACCTGGGAACTTTTTTTTCTGACCTTCCTGGAGGGGGAGGCCTGTGGTGAATTGAGGGAGACAAATGATGTAATTTGCGTCAATAGGGTGTGGGGCTTAATCGTGCCTGGGGGTGGAGCTTCCGAAACTTGCAGAAATATAGGGGAATAGGCTGAGGAAGGAGGAGAAGTGGGCTGGAGTGGGTGGATGGAGCACCAATGGGCAGAGTTTCTTAAGATACTGCCCACACCATGGAGAATCTGTCCTGGAGACCTGGTAATGCAGAGTCAAAACTGGAGTCTCTGGGGCAAACCCGGAGAGTTCCCAGTTATGGCGTAAAGCATGAAAGCATGACTTTGAAATCAAACATGGACACCCTTGACCTAAATCATCCAAATAAAAAGGTCCATATTCTGGAACAGACCAACAGCAACACAGAGGAAGTGAAAAAGCTGAACCTTTTAAATGTTAGAGAGGTCTCCGGCATATTGAAAAAGCAATTCTTTGGAGATCTCTCTAGCATTCAAGGATTTACCGTAAAATCTCAGGTATAATACACACCTGTGTATAATGCGCAGGTGTATATTATACCTAAGATTTTCGGGTAAAACAAGAGTCCCTATGTATAATACGCACCCTTGTTTTCCCCTCTTATGAAAAAAAAATTAAGCCGGCCAGAACCCTTCCCTTCCTCCCACGGCCCACAATAATGCTTACTTGCCCCCACTGACGTCCCCACTGAAGTCCGCGCTGACAATGAGGCTTATGGTACATCCTTCCAATGAAGTACCCATCTTCCCAGCGGGCGGCAAGCTTGCATTTGCCGCCTGCTTCCTCCATGGGCTTTCAGGACCTTCTGCCTTTAGCCAATGGTAATGGAAGCGGAACGTCCTGAAAGCCCATGAAGGATGAGGGTGGCAAATGCAAGCTTGCTGCCTGCTGGGAAGATGGGTACTTCATTGGAAGGAAGTAAGCCTCATTGTCACCGCGGACTTCAGTGGGGACATCAGTGGGGGCAAGTAAGCATTATTGTGAGAGCGAATTGGGCCGCGGGAGGGTATCTGTCAGCACAATTTAAAAAAAAAAAAATAATAACTCTCATGTATAATATGCAACCCCCACTTCACATAAGGTGAAATGGGGTAAAATTGTGCGTATTATACCTGAGATTTTACGGTATAAAATCACATTTAAGTCAACTGGATTAGGAGAATTTTCATTTCAGCTACATCTGCAAGATCATCCCATTAAAGAGGACTCATATTAAAACTACCTGGTGCAGGGCTCTAGTGGTTAATTATTCAGTTGCAATGCTTCCCATGTATCAATGCAACAAGTATTTTTCATATGTGTCTTCTTTTAAAGTGAAGATCTTGCAGCCCTATGGTGCAGTTGGTATGCTTCAGATTTGCACATCTTTAGCTCAATGAATTAGGCTTGAAGTGTATGTAGGTTTACTAAAAACAAATATGAACTGATTATAACAGTGATTCTCAGCTCCAGTTCTTGGAACACACCAACAGGTCAGGGGTTAGGGATGGATCAATCAAAATGGCTGAGCCACTATTTGATCTGTAAAGATATCCTGAAAATATGAACTGTTGGCGTTATACCAGGGGAATTTAGATGACAGTAGAGCTACCCCCCAGGTATCTACTTTCTTCAACCCCTACAGCTGGCTTGCTGTTTGAGTGTGATTACCTACTTTCTCTGATTTCTTACTGCTGAGGCCCATTTCATTCATGGAACCCACTTTCTCAAAATTATCCTGTTGGTTTGGTGGAGCTAAGCAATTTATATTTTAGAATTAATTTAACAGGAGATCACTGCACAATGCATTCTTTTTAATGATTAATCAAAACTAAGACATGGAAATATTTTAAAACTTCCTATTAGCTTTGAGATTGCAAAATGATGATCACAGAGAGGTTTAACAAATATTTTCCAGGCAGTATGTGTTTCTGAAGATTTATAAATCCTCTGTTCTTGAAAAAAAACAAACAGTAAATTGTTTAAGGTTCCATAATGAATCTAAACAGATTTGGCCTTAGAGCTATAGAAAGGCCAAGAGAAAAATGCAAATATCCCAGAACAAATTCAAAAGCTGTTTTTGAATACAAATGATCTGAGAGCACGAAGGATAACCTGAAAAGGCTATATGCTTATATAGGTAATTTAAACACAGTTGGACCACTTGGTGAGATTAATTATATCGTAGTAGAGAGTGATGAAGCTACAGGCAATGTTTTACATATCTGCACAGTATTAGATTGAATGCACATACGTAGGAGGAAACATTGCAATAAAACCAGGTGTAAAATGCCCAGATGCTTAAACCCTTTGAGCGCCAGAGGTGGTGTGCATTGCACTGGCACTCAAATGGTTAAAAAAAACATTAATGTGCCGAAGTGGTAAATATCATGTTTCACTAAGCATAGGGATGGGCAAAAATGTTTATTCAAAAAGAAATAAGTTACAAAAACATCACTTATCACCTTCTGCTGTAATTCCCATAAGAAGCACATTTTTTTTGCCTTTTTTTCTGTCTCATGTTCCAACCACCCAACCTTCTCCCACAGTCTGGTAGCTGCTATGATGGACAATGTGAAGCTCTCCAGCTGTGACCAGAGTAGAGCTCCCATTGGTCCCAGCCAGCAAATGGCTGATGAGGAACGATGAAAGTTATAGCCTGGCAGCAGCTGGAGAGCCTTCTATTGACCACTACTGCTGCATCCCCTAGTCCTATGGTAGCCAGTACCATAGAATCACACATACCAATCCCTCAGGCTTGTCTCACAGTACCCATAGACCCACACAGAGCAATGTTTTGCATATCTCTCTAGCAATCAAAGGGTTAACATATGCAAAGCCCGAGGTGCCCAGTGGATGTGAGCGGATGCTAGCAATGCTGCTTGGAGTAGTCACATCCGCTCACATCGGCAGACACACTGCGCAAAGTGGCCATGCGCAGTATGTCTTGTGTTGTGAGCAGATGAGATCAGATGTGATATCACCAACCAGCACTACTGGCATCTGTTCACATGTACTCACACCCACCAAGCATCACTGGCCTTGCATATTTTAATTACATTTCTAATAATCCTTTTACCTTTTATTATAAATCTGTGACTGATGCAAAAATGGATGGAGTCTTTACCAGCCAGTAGACTGGTGCATCTGGAGGATGTAATAGAACTGTTTCTCTGCTAAAGGCTCACATTTTTACCAAGCTCCTGTCTGTGTTAGTGTCTCTCTCTTTGGTCTAGATTCTATTGCATGTGCTAAATGTTAACACCTGTTTTATCAAACATTTTCCTATTGAAGCCTGTGGGGAAAACTGGAGATAAAAGCAGAGATCAAATTAGCACCTGCAATAGAATCTAGCCCCTAGTCTCCTCAATGCATTAGAGATGTTTCCAAGGGGTTAATAATTCACTGGTTGTTTAGCCCTTTTAATGCCAGAGTGGTATCCATTGCATTGGTCTTCAATGTGTTTCTTGCCACATAGCACTCAAAGGGGTTAAGGGGGTTATGACCATATCTGTAGCTGAATAAGACTCTACAGGGAGATCCCAATATCTCCAACCTCAGGTTGCCAATGTTGGGACTGGGGACAGCACATGCATCCATCGGAGCTTAGTGTATGTGGTGATGTACTATTTTGCCATATAAACACACCCACATGAATATGACAGTGGCTAATTAAACTTCATTTCAATATGCAAATGAGACATTATTGAAGTGGCCAATGCAAAATCTTAAACATGTGGAAGACATGGAGGATTCCTGGCGATGTCAGCGTATTTATGTTGAATTCACAATGATATAATGGTGACAACTTCTTAGGAGGTTCTGTCGATCCCCCTCTCTAAGCTGATTTGCTGGTAGGTGTGTAAGCACACATCCCAGCCAATAGCTATGAGTCATTTTGAACAGAGACTACCCATATAGAAAGGCAGTCTCTGTTCAAAATTCCCTCACAATGGAATGGGCATCGGCCCACCAGGTACCAAGGGGGGCGTCCTGCTCACTTTTCATTCATCTGCTGCCACCAACTCTGCTGACAGCAGGGGACATATTAATTTCAATATTGTTTGGCCACTGCGCTCTAGGCAGCTGCCTACTCTGTCTGTTTGGAAATCTGGACCTGGTGGAGCCCTCTCTGTCATGCTAGGAGTTAAATCTTTCTAAGTCAGAGGGAATTTGGGAAATTTTCATTTGTCAGCTATGCTGCAGTTGGTTTTATACATAAGGCCCTTAGTGTTATTGTCTGAAATGAGTTCAAGGTACATTACAGTTGCAAATCATAAGAATATTTAAAATGCTAAAAATAACCAAACAATATAAATATACAAAATGAACACGGTAAGAGTGGAAGGCAGGGTTATATATTGAAAAGATGGATGTGCATTAATCAAATGCCTGAGTGCATGAGTGTGTAGGTATAATTGTGCATGCATAAATAGTAATGAGCTGATTATATGAGGATTTACATAGTTCAGTGCAAGACAGTGTTGTCTCATTCAGAATGTGCAATGGAAATAAGTGAGTAAGAAGGAGGTAATTGCCCCTTAGTGCATATGGAAATATACATTTCCATCGAAATCACCCATTTATCTCCATACCAGGCTATTATCTGAACTTAGTACATATTTTACTAAGAGTGAAATTACTGAGCACACCCTCCTCTACCCAGGGAAACCAGCTGCTAATTTTCTATTGTAAGTAAGTCCATACTCCAGGGTCTGTTAGTGTTAGATTGGGTTTATGATCATGTTCAGTTCACTCTTTTAAGTGCAAATAGATTGTTATATGCACTGCTCTGTCTAACACTTTAAAGGAAAACTAACACCTAATAATCACCTTTGCCATTTATCTTACTATGGCCAGATAGTTCTTCTAATGACCCCCTGAATTTTGGTCTTTGTTCAAGAGATGACATCAGTCCTGTATGTCATATCCATGGAAGCAGACAGGACAGTTTTCAACAGGACCGCAGGACACAAACTATGCCGTCTGCACATGACAATTTTAACCCAGAGTGGTGTGAAGTAGGCTTATGCACTCTGCATATTTTTTTAACTGGCCCACTAGCTTGTATTCCACTATATATATATATACAGACAACCACTTGGGAAGGAAAAAGGCCAAAGCATTTGTTTAAAATTAACATAACAGAAAACAGTATACCCACTGCCCAGCTGATGCTGGGAAGCATAAAATAACACAACTCCCAAGGGTATCTGCCCCACTCTTGCCTTTAGCCCACAGGTTGAGGCCTAACTCCCCAAACCCCTAAGGGAATGGACATTTCAAACAATACCCAGTGAGTACACCACCCCCCTTCCAAGACACCATGCTGTGACACCCAATAAAAACAGGGAGGGAGGTTGGGGTGTCACACTAGGCTGCCAGTTGAAGAATAAAAAGTGCACATGCAGCCTGCAAGACACTATTTATAAATAACCTGAATCCGTAACCCATCAGCCCAAAACCACCTCCTGGACCCTCACTTTGGGTTCTCATCAGTCCTAGTTTGACAGAAAGAAAGCCATATAATCCTTTGGTTAGACGATCAGGACAGAGTGAGGTAGTTCTTAGTACACACCTGTAAAATATGGCTGCTTTTTCCAACAAAAGGAAGGGCAAATAGGAATAGAAAAGCTAAATGTAAGGGGATTTTAAATGGTAACTAATAATTGGAGGGCCACCATTCAAGTTTTGCAAGGGGCATCAATGGCTCTTTAACTGTCTTGATGCCGCTCAATAAAAACTCACTAAAAACATTTGCAAAAAAACAAGCAAATACAAAACCTGTTTTCTTCAATACTTTAATGAAGCAACTCATGTCTGTTGGATTCTACTGATTTGATGATTTGTATATTTCATTCGCTACAAAAATCCCACCAGCGAATTCACAAGTGAAAAACACTCTAGCAGATTCTGCCATTTATATAATATGTTCTCCTGAGCATTTCTCTGTAGAACCTGACTCAGTACAAACAGTCAATACTGCTTTAGGGTACGCAGATCATGCTAAACCAAGCTAATTCGTTCCATTGAAGAGGTAACTTAGAGTTTGGATTGAGGGAATAATATATTTTTTTATGTTTTGTAAAAGGCTTTTATTGTAAATCAGTAAGAAGAAATTCCGGATATAGCTCTTCATGCAAACATTTGTGAATGGATACTAAATTGATTATCTCGACAGAGGCAGGTAATTGATGGAATATATCCATTGAGGATTACTAGAGGTGTCCCACAGGAATTGACTATAGTGCTGTGAGCAGATACTTTGAAATTTTTGCAAAAGCTATTTGAAAAGGAAAAAGCTAAGCATTTTAACATTATAGAACATGTTGGTTAGGTTATTGATCATCTTTGAAATGTTTTATTCAGAAAAACAACCAGATTAACACAATCAACAATCTAGCCATCTCATAAAGGAAAAATATTAATAATATTTATAATCCCCCGTCTCAAGAACCCTCAAGTCTGTCCTACAGGAGATCCTAGTCATGGCACGCAAGGTGGTTATGATGGCTTGGATGACTGATGTCCCACTGTTCCATGACCACTGGATTAACCTGGTTAATCAGAATAGTCTGCATTATTGCCTGCTGTTCATTCAGTGGAGAGCTCCACGCAAGTTACATGGTATCTGGGGGCCTGGTTGCAATGTTTTGAGCATACCCCTTTTCCTTGAGTGGATGTAATTATCCTGACCACATGGTGGTGTGGGCGTTCGGGGGCAGGGAGTGTTGGGGGTGTTTGTTTGCTTAAAAGCTAAAAAAACACTGAGGCTGCCCTGGGGTGCCTGCTTTGTACCTACTTTCTCTACTTATAATCCACTGAGCTTTATTATTGCTTCCATTAACCAATGAAATGCTCCTTCTTGTATCACATGTCTGATTGTTTTCTGTCTGTACCCAGAGGTTGCCACTGTTAATAAAGATTAAAAAAAATAATATTTCTAATCCCCTAGTCACTTTACTATTGACAGGAAATCCTAATGGACTTTGTGAATTTCGCTCTTGTGCCTGGATGTCATGTCTATGAAGACAGACATGATAGTTGCTGGCAAACAGAATCAGACAGAGTGCATGAGCTTATATAACCTTTTAACCCATTCAGTGTCACAGGTTGTCCAAAGAATTGCTTCACAATGCATTGGACACCCTTTGGCACTGAAAGAGTTAAGGACTAGAGGGGTCTGCAGTGAGTTGAGGATACTTAAGATTACCATGTGAGGTGGGCAGACTTTGTATCCCATACCTCCCAAGTGTTCCTCTTTAGGAGGGACAGCGCCTGTTTGAGACCCAAATCCCTCTGTCCCTCATTCCCACGCTGGCGTCCCTCTTTTTTGGAGATCATACTGTGTGGATTGTATATAAGTGTATAACACTGCTCCACAGCAATAAAACTCACATTAATGTTTGATTAAATGTCAGTATTTGTGTTTATATTTTAGTTTGTTTAAATAAAATACTTTGGTCTTGTTCAAAATCATTTTAGTTACACAAAAAGGTACAAATAGGTTGTGAAATAACCTAAAAATTATTGGTAATGCCCCGCCCACAAGCAACACCTCCTAACAATAGCATCAAAAACAAAATTGTCCCTCTTTGGCCATTTGAAATTCTGAGAGATATGGTATCCCATGGTCCTGCTAACAACTGTCATGTCTGCCTCCATCAACATGACAACCAGGAATTATTGTAGATGTTACTTTTGGAACAAATGAACAAAGACAAAATTCACAGGGACCATTAGGGTAAGGTAAAGTAAGGTAAATGGGGGTATATATTAAGAAGAGTTACTTCATCTTTTAACCCCTTAAGGAATGTGGACATGCCAGGACCATCACAACTTTCTGCCCTTTATGGACCACGATCCTAGCACGTCATGAGTTAAATGATCACAGCGAGCCTGAAGGCACACTAAACTGGCTGCTTCAAGACCAGAGCAGTCAGTTTTAACCTTTCCCTCAGGGAGCTAGAACATGTGATCGCTCACATGTGCCTGCAAATACACTCTATCTTGTCCTCCGTTAAACAAAACACCTGGTTCTTAAGGGGTTAAAGTCCTTATTATGTCTATGTAGTGGATTATTACTCAGTATCAAGAGACGTTTCCAAGTATTTGCAGTATGTTGTATAATTTCCTAGTGCCAGTTGATCTGAATTGTAATTCGAACCCCTTCAATTCTGTGGAAGTCTCCAGTGCATTGCTTCATAATGCTTTAGAGAACTCTCTAGCATTCAAGTGGTTAAAAGTTCCATTTAAATGAAATGTAATTTGAAGAATGTTTATTAGTTCCCTGGAGCATTAAATCTACTTTATTAAGAACATGGTGATAGCTCAGTTGGCTAATGCATCAGGTGTGGAATCTGTTTAAACATCAGGGTTGCTGTATCTAGTTTCCTGCAGGGTCAGCTATCTGCCAAACTGCACTAGACAAGCATGGTGCATACCTTCAGGTAGGCTTCCTGTGTAGACCCTCATCCTGCTGTGGATGACATGGCTACAGCTTCAGATATATACAGTGTACATATATATATATATATATAATTTGACAACAGCACTCACAGGACTTGATAGAAGATCAAAGCTTGTGCTCGTTTATTACCAGCTTTTGACCCTCACTGGGATCTTTGTCAAGGACCTCGATAAATACCCCTAGTGAAGGTCGAACATTGGTGATAGGCTTTGATCTTCTATCAAGATCTATGAGTACCATTATTTCTTCAAACTATCTAGGTCTCATAACAAGTGAATGGCACTCAGGCATGTGCCTCTATGGAATATATACTCCAACTGCTGGATGATGATTCATTCAAAAATGATTACAGAGCCAATTAGTTGGGGCTTTGTGTTTTTTACACTGCAGTCTTCCATTGTAATCACTAGGTGGTACTGTTCAAACAATTAACTAAGGAGAGCCTTAGACAATAACGCAAACTCTCCAGTAGAATGCGTTATATAAAAACAGTTTTTTTGGACAGCAATTGTAGTTTTTGCTGAAATTTTTATAATTAGATGTGAAAGATACAACCAGTTGGAGTACCCTTGATTCATGTTGTAAGAAAAGCACAAGTGCCAGGGAGGTATTCAACGCATTGCAAAACAACACGTTCCATACCTTACTGTAATTCAAAGGGTTAAACCTTTCCAAACCGAGGATAAACCTTTCTAAATCATGGAAGGTTATTTCTGTGGTCTATCAATGTATGCCTGAATTCACTGGCATTTGGATTTATAAATCTAACATTTCAGTCCCTAGTGCTTTGGTGTGGGGTCTTTTAACTTGCTGAGATTTGTTATCAATCCGGTACCACTATCTCCTTGGCTTTGGGTTGGGGAATCCTATATAATAATTCGCTAGGTTGTTTGTCAGAAGCCGACATGCGCATGCCTGAACGTGCCGCAGCTAATACGGAGCGGGGAGATCTCAGTTATGACGGGGGTCCTTTCTTCACACCTTCCTGGGACCGCTTGGTTAGCAGAGAGGCTCCGGGCACCAGCTGAGGCTGCTGGGTGGCACTGTGGCCTGTGTACACCGGGTTTTAAATTAATTAATATTAATGTATGGCACTCAAAAATATTATCAAATCCTATGTCTTGTGCTTCCTGATTTTCCCCACACAACAGATTAGGGGTATCATTTGGCAACAATCTTGAGGCATTTTTTTATTAATTTGGTTGTGCTGCAGAGGTTTTTTGCTAAAAGAATTGCAGATGACTTATTTAAAGGGATAGTAATACTTAAAATGTAAAAAAAATATATGTTGTAGGGTTTATCTCCCTGAGTAAAACAAGAGTACTCCCACTGCTGAAAGGTGTTTCATTCAAAAGTTATTAATTTTCAAAGTTGAATTTTTTAGGTGCAATATCACAGTGGCCTGAAATTCTACAGTTGCTACACCATCCTATAGACAGCTCTGGTCCCGGGACCATAAATCTCCTAGGATGATGTAGCAACAGCGCCACTGTAGAATTTCAGGCCACTGTGATATTGCACCTAAAAAATTCAACTTTGAAAATTAATAACTTTTGAATGAAATACCTTTCAGCAGTGGGAGTACTCTTGTTTTACTCAGGGGGATAAACCCTACAACATATTTTTTTTTTACATTTTTAAGTATTACTATCCCTTTAAGGGACGGGGTAATGTATTGTTGATGAAGCAGTGGGTTTTTATTTTAACCCTTTGAATGGCGGAGAGATGTGCAAAGCATTGCTCTGCAATGCTTTGCGTACCCCTCCGGCACTGAAAGAGTTAAGCAGTTGTTATCTATTCCACTGGAGACACATGTTCATGAACTATACTCCCTCATTTACATTAATTCCACTTGGTCACATCTTGGGTTTTATTAAGCACGACTGTGTTAGCACATAGAAGTAAAACAGGAACACCACTTAGCTCCTACAAATGGCATCTTGCACATTCAAATAGCATCATGACCATTAGAACATATAATGCAGTCTGCAGATGTTTTATGGTAGGGCTTTTCTGCTCCTTCACAACATATGAAAAAACACAACCCTTCCAGTCTTACAAATTCAGTGTTCAGCTTTTGCACAGTAAAACTTAAAGGGATAGTAATGGTTAATTTTAAGTTGATTTAATATTGTAGACATTAAAAAAAAATTTACATCTATGTAAGTCTTATCTCTCAAATCTTTATGGTTTGAGAGATATAACTTGCTAAAGTTACCTTTTCCTGGCTGTTTCACTCAAGTCTGCCATCTAGCTGACAGCTGCAGATTCCAGTCATTTGACCAGACAGAGGCTCTTCAGCAGAGCTGAAATCACGCTGTTTAGGAATAAATACTTAATTGGAACGCTTTACAAAGTGTGCTTGCAAGCCAGGCACACTTTGTAGACCATTCCAAATTAAATATTTATCTTTAGATATTGTTATATCAGCGCTGCTGAAGAGCCACATCTGGTCAAGCAACCAGAATCTGCTTCTGACAGCTTTACAGCTCATCAAGTAAAAAGGGGAGGGACCAGATAATTTTATTTTCCTATATCTCTCAAACCATAACGGTTTGAGAGATACAAATAAGTGCAAGTACTCTCTTTTAATTGTATATACCATATAGTTAATACTTTTTTTCTGACATTACTATCCCTTTAAAGTGATAGTAATGTTTCACAAAAAAGCAGCTTGATTAATCATAGTATTTCAGCCATGGAGAGTGTTAGTTCAATTCTGTCAGAGTTATAGTTTAAGTGTAATTGAATAATAAAGTATCCCCCTCCCGCCCCTTTTACCTAGTGTAAGCTGCATCCCCTCAGATGTAGAAACTGGTCTCTTGACTGGACAGGTCACAGCAAGGGACAATCTTCTTACTGTGAGCATAAGGAAAACCCTGCCCCCCTTGACAGGTTTTTCAGGTTTTTTCTCATGCTCACTGAAGATTGTCCCTCTCTGTGATCCATCCAGACAGTCTTACTGCTCTGAGGTGAGCAGTGTTACATCAGCAAAAGAAGCGGAGGGTGGATACTTTATCATTCAATTACTCTTGAACCACAACTCAGAGAGTATTGTAATGACACTCTCCATGGCCCAAATACTACGAAGATTAATTGGAGATGTTTTTTTGTGAAACATTACTATCCGTTTAATTGACCACCTGAGCTATAAGAAGGTGGACAGGGATGGTTTTCTAAAAAGAAAAGTACAAGGTCACTTATTCTTTATTGAGCAAATCAAACCTATCATAGAGGTGAATAACTAGCTTCACTGAAACCCAGGATAGAACTAAGAACCGTCTTCCACTTTAAATGTATCAAACCATTCCAGTTCTATAAATATATATTGTTATAACAAAATAAAGTTCAGCACATATGCATCTGTATTCTAGAAGGCTGTTTTAAATTAGCAGTTGAATAGCAACTAATCAACTCCTACATGTATGTATCTCTGTGTTCTGTTATTAATCTGTGACCTGGGTGGAAGCTCCCAAGACCTTACCCCTAGTTACACCACTGCTGCTGTAAATTCAGACACTCAATTGCTTGTAAAATGGATTGGATACATTATGGAAAGAGTAACTAATGTGAATAGAAGATGAAAAAGGAAGGGAACAAAAACACATAAATATCTTAAAGCAAAAATATACCTATAGGAATAATTCACACTTAACTAAACATAACTTGTTACCTAGATTTGCATTATTCAAACAGCAGATTATAATATCTATACCTGTTTTTTTTAATTGGTACTCTGTTATTGTCTATAGCTAGCTGGTCACATAAAATTCACAATATAATTCTTTTACACAGGGTCTCAGAATATGGGTGAGACATTTCTTAATCCACGCTGTTAAAGCTTTATTGAGAGGAATGTACAATGTACAGTTCCACCAGCGCAAGCTGTCTGCATTTGGATGTTAACTTACTAATTACCACAATTCTGGTATGTACTAGAGCTTATCAATGCTGAAGAAACAAGCAGGGTAAATCATTTATTTGAAACTGCTACATTTTAGCAAAATATGCATTTCTCACTTTCAGAATATGTCATTTAGAGATGGAGAGCAGCAATGAGGGCAAGTGGGGGAATGTGATACTGCTTACCATGCAGATCTTTCCTATTGGCTGGTCTCTACCAATTGATAAAAAAAATTGCCACAAATTACAGCCAATATCTCTATGATGGGGGCCCTCTTAGTTGCTAATAATTAAATAACAGTGAGAATGCAATGATAATGTGTAAATATGCATGCTAATATTCCTCCAATTGGTTTACATAATGCACAATCAGTAAAATAGCATCAGGGGTTAACCTTTTACAGAAACAAATGGTAATCCAAAATGGAAGCCAAAAGGGCAATCAACTTTATTTCTGTCACAGCATTCTATAGAAAACTGAAACAGGGAGAAAGCTGATCGTTGTTTTGGCATCTGTTCTGCATTACTATGTGTTTCCTGGACAGACATAGGTTAACACTTGATGCTGTTTTACTGTTTGTTCATAATCTAAGCCCGGACTGGCCAAGTTCAGTCCTCAAAGGCGACCAACAGGCCAGGATTTAACCCTTTGAGTGCCAGAGGGGAACACAGCACCTCTGGCACTTAAAGGGATAAGGATTTGCATGATTAAGCACAGTTTAGTTAATAAGTGGCTCATTCAGTTTGATTGACTCACTTTTGCTTAAGCAGAGAAATCCTTAAATCCTGGCCTTTTGGTGGCCCTTGAGGACTGAATTTGGACACCTCTGATCTAAGACAACAAGAGGAATATTAGTGGGAGTCTTTACACATTCTCAGTAGTGTTAAGCTCTAAGCACCTAAAAATGCTAAAAATGCCGGTGGATCATCTTTTTTGGAGTCTGTTCTGGATTTCTGTGTATTGTCTGGACAGGAACAGGTTAACCACAGGTGCTATTTTAACAGTACCGGAGGAATAGTAAGGTGAGTATTTACTCATTCTCAATAGTCCTAACAGTGTTATATACTTATTGGTGCCCCATCATACATATGTTTCTCACACAATGGTAATTTTAATGCACTGTATGTCTTTGCTATAGCACGTACAGCAAAATGGAGTAAAGTTACACCTACAGTAGTTCCTCTTTGCCATGTTAGTACATATCATTAAGAAGCAGAGGAAAAGCAAACACTGTAATGCCCACACATCCTCACTGCCCTCCCCTTGGTGCAACAGCATATATTGTAGACCATTTTAATAGAAAATAGCTTTGTAAATAGAACTGAACTGAAATATAATTTCCAGCAACTGCTTTAGCTCAGAATCATATTAGAACACTCTCCTTTGTGACAATGTGTGAATGAAATACAGGTGAAAATGATCAGTAATTACGAATTGCAGATATTATGTAAGAAATGTTATACAAATTTCTGTAGATAAAGTTTATCTTTAAGAATAAGAACACAACAGTAAAAGCCATATGAACTGGCTCCCACATGAAACAGAACAATAAACTACACTATTGAATGTTGTGTACAAAGGAAGTAATAATTGTAAAC